>JANUYF010000004.1:165203524-165803524 GCA_026167975.1 Phrynosoma blainvillii | reverse complement strand
AGACTGTTTTTTTAAAAAAACATAAAATCTCTGCATTAACTTCTTTTAAGTTGTATTACGTCTAGGACTGCCATTTATAAATAAGAACATTATATGACTATAGTGCTTCATTAATTTCTATTTCTCTCACAGGCATGAACGAAGACAGTTTCTGTCTTGCCTGAACAACCAAGAATGAATAAATGAAAAACTCTACAGCTAATATGAAGTGTAGCATCACCCAACTTTGTCCCAGCTTATCATTATACATATGGATTACAATTTACTTTTTTGGTGTGTGCCTTCAATTCATTTCCAACTTATAGCAATCAGGCAAACCTACCTTCACAAAGTTGCTCAGAAAAAGTTTACCTTTTCCTTCCTCTGAAGTTAAGAGAATGTGACTTGTCCAAGGTCACCCAGTGTGTGTCCAAGGCTGTGCGGGAATTTGAATCCTGCTCTCCAAAGTTGTAGTCTAATGCTCAAACCACCACACCAAGCTGAATCATTTACAATATAGTATGTTTGTCTTATAAATGCTGCAATTTTTCCACAAGCCAATCTATTATTAGAAAACCCTCACATCCAAGGTAACTTTGAACCACCTTGGAAGAGATCTATTTCCAAACAGAAGAAAAACCAAGATGGCATGCAGATATATGATTGAATATTCAATGTATTTCATACAAGAGGAACAGAATATTCACACCATCATCTATACAAGGCAGCTGTTGTCCAGCAGGTGCAATGCAATAATCCCCATTCAGCAAGTCCAGGCTACCTGTGCTATATCCCTTGATGACAACATTTTTCATAGGAGCAGCCTATCAACAAGCACAGCAAGACATCTGATTTTAGGTATGATGAAAGGTCAACCACTTGTCTATTTCATGTTATGTTTGTATTTGTATTATGTGCTGGGGGAGGGGGCACTTGCCAGATTTTCTGCCTCAAGTGCAAAAGTAACTTGACCAGCCTTTGATATTATGACACAGGATCGGTGAGGGAAGTGCCAGTCACTATTCCATCCCATGCTTGAAAATGTCTTGTGCCATTGATGCATTCACAGGTTATTTCTTTTAACCACGCTTAAATAATCCTGATACTTTTACTCCTAGAAGAAAGGTGTCCCAAGAGTCCTTCATCTGGCCACAAACTGATGGCCCTGAGCTCACTTCAGTCTCTCAATTTAGCCACTAAGCATGTAACTGAAGCAAGTTTAGGAGGTACTGTGCACACAATCTTGTTATTCTGAAACAAGACCTGAGTTACAATAAGTCTACTATAGAAAATGTAACTGCCAGTACGGAACTCATGTGTTCAGCTTCAACACCACTTGCATCACAAAACTGACTGGTCAGTTATAGGAGACCCAAGAGCAATTTGGAAGCAATCAAGTATTATACAATACAGTCTCAGCACACCTGAATTACTTGAGTTGCAGTCTTATGTACACATATCTGGGAGTAAGTCAAAGGATTGAGCTTGCAAAGGACTGAGTCTTTAAAAAAAAAAAAGGGGGGGGGAATCAGCTCTCAAAGGGTTGGACTTTGGTCAGCATCTTTAGGAAAATAATTATTTTTGTAATAAGCAATACCCTCTCTTCCCACCTACATCTAAGCCATCCCTTGAAAGCGCATGCCACAAAAACTAATATATTATTTTCAATTGGGAAGTCATACTCCAAAGGGTGACAACTAATGCATACATTCTACAAATGACTTTTGTCAGGTGAAAGCTTTGCTCAGATGCACAGGCTTTCTTAAACAAACATATCAACTAGAATTTAAATGTCTTTTAAAATCTGTATTTTAACCCAAAACAAATTACAGTAGCCCCTCCATTTTCATGGGGGATCTATTGCGGACTGCCTAAGAAAATGGAAATTCGCCAATATTCAAGCCCCATTCATTTGAATGGCAGCGGGCGCCCACCATCGACATGTGCCCCATTTTATCCCCCTCCGTTTGCTGCACTGGCTCTCTGGTATCATTGTTTGGTTGTTATTGGATTTGCTGTATGGCCAACATGGCTACCTAGATTTTTTTTGGATTTCAAGGTACTGCATTTTAGCCGTCACAGGGGAATCTTAAAGAGAAAGCCAGTGCACTGGAACCTTGCTATCTGAGGCTTCTGCCTCCAACAAAGGTAAAGCATTTCCCCCCCCCGAATATTGGGACTAATTGGCATGCTTTATCCTTACCCTACCTAGTCTTCCAGTGACCACAAGGCCAAAGGGGGAAGTGCCAGCCTGCAGATAGCCCTCCCTACCATCTGAACTGAGACCAGAAACAGAAAATGCACACCTATGATTAACATCTTCAATTTTTTCTCTGTTTGCCTGATGAAGAAGCCAGTGTGACTTTGACAGGTTGCAATTGTGCATTTTGGTTGGCCAAATAAAGGTATCATTGTTTGGATGTTATTACATTTAGGAAAAGTTTAAAGACATTGCCATATTAGTCTGGAGTATCAGTAAGTAATAGGATTTTACAGCATCTTTGAGACTGTGTGAAAGAAGTTTTAGCATAAACTTTCATAGACTTGGTCTACTTCTTTAGACGCATGATTCCTCAAATCAAAAGTTTACATTAAATGTCTCTGAAAATACATTAAAAATGTGCACCGAGTCTGTTATTATCTGAATTGTAGAAATCCAGACATCTGCTTTTATTTTGCCTGTTATTTTGCATGCTATTATACAGAAAAGGTAGCTGCAACTATTTTTACCAGTTTTTAAGAAGCTAAAGATTTTAGCTAGAAGAGCAATCATGGCAAGAGGGCTCAATATTGTTCTGCTTTTCAAATGTAATCTTTCCTTTGCATGTAACTTTTTGTAAAGAAAATATTCAAAACATAAACAGCAATATCATGCTATATTTGTCCAGTTTCCCTAAAAATAGTCTTAACCTTGAAGCTCAAACACCTGCTGTCAAAGCTCCTGCCCAAGCTTTGCTTCCTGGCAGCTGGTATCTTCACCCCCAACAGACACCATCCAATTCCTGTTCTTTATTTTAGCAGTTCCTCCCACATTACCATCACTTGAAAATAAATATAGTCTCTCTTAAAAGAATAAAACTAAAGAGTTATCCAGGGCTGTTCCTATTGTTCAAGAAACTATTATCAAGAAAGAAAGAAGTGGTCAATGTGGGTGAAGGAGAAGTTCTGTAGCAATCAATGCTTTGAAAAGCTTCTATGTTTTCTTTTTAATGCACCAGTAAACTGAATGTGTGTGTCAACTGGGTCAAAAGGATTTAGTACTGTATGTGAGAGAAGCATCCAACTGTCCAGCAAGTAAGATGCTTGCACGCAGAAGGTCCCAGATTCAATCCTGGTATCACTAGTTAACAAAGAATCATAGAACAAGCTATACACAAGATCTCTGCCTGACACCTTGTAGAGCTGCAGTTAAGAATAGAAAAAGCCAGCATACATGGACAATTATTCTGCTCTTCTGTAAGGCAGTTTCCTATGCTTCAATGTGTGTAGGCTGTGTACCTTCAAGTCGTTTCAGACTTATGGTGACCCTAAGGCAAACCTATCAAAGGGTTTTCTGGGAAAGATTTGTTTAGAGGAGGCTTGCCACTGCCTTTCTCTGAGGCTTCTCAAGGTCATCCAATGGGTTTCATGGCCAAGCAGGAATCAAACCCTGGTCTCCAGAATCGTCCAATGCTCAAGCCATTGCATTACACTGGATCTCTATGCTACAATAAGTTGGGGTAAAAAATATTTATCCCATTCCAAGGGTTCCTGCAATATACACATACAACAGTGCCTTCAGTTAAAACAGTTGCTCGTTCAAGGTGCACCACACCATATTGAAAGTATTGATTAAACCAGGGGTAGGCAACCTTTCCCCTTTAAGGGCCGAGGGACTTCAGCTCCCAGAATCCCAGGAGCTATTGGCCAACATGGGACTATTGGCCAACATGGCTGAGGCTTCTGGGAGCTGAAGTCCCCCGGCCCTTAAAGGGGAAAGGTTGCCTACCCCTGGATTAAACACATGAGCCAATTTATATCTACACAACAGTGCACCTGAACAGGCTACCAACTGTTGCCATGCTAATACAGTGGGCCCTTGGTATCCACTGGGCTTTGGTTTCAGGACCCCCTGTGGATACCACAATCCATAGATGCTCAAGTCCCATTATATACAATGGCATAGTAAAATGCTGTCCCTTATATAAAATGGCAAAAGCAAAGTTTGCTTTTGTGATTTTTGTATTGTTTTGTTTTAAATATTTTCAAGCCATGGGTGATGGAATCTGTGGGTACGGAGGGCTGACTGTACAAACCATGCTGCTTGAATTTGAAGTTTTAAACACAATTTTATAAAGGTTTGATATTATGTTGTAACAGTTACTCATATTTATAAAATAGCCCTTGGAAGCTTATTTGAAAATGCAATGTTTTATTAAGTTAATTCTTTGAAGTCAATGATAGCTATGGGCCCAGTGCTAAGGTTAGTGAAAGAGTCAAAAGCTTGGAAACTACAGAGATACATTTTAATACAATGTAACATTGGGCTGCAAGTCAGTTCTGCTCATTCATGATCTGAAAGGCTGTAAATCACATTTCACCACACATACCTGTATCCATACAAGACTGGGACTACTCTCATCTCAACATAGTTTTATCTGTTACCTTCCCTCACTTCAACCGTAGTCTTGTGGTTGTTAGTATTCTAACAAGACATGCATAATAACACATATCCTGTTATCAATTACACAAGTTTAACACGTTTTCTATGCATGGTTGTGAAATCTGGATAATGGGGAAAAACTGACAAGAAGGGAATCAACTTGTTCGAAAAGCTGAAAAAGAGTTCTACAGATATCATGGATTACTAAAAAGGCAAATTAATGGGTCAGAGAGCAAATTAAGCCCGAACTTTCACTAGAGGCGAAGAGGACTAAACCGAGGCTGTTGTACTTTGAACATTATATTATAATTATTATTATTATTAGCAGCAGCATGCTTTTCTCCGGACACAAAGCTATTTACAAAAAAACCAACAACAGTATGCATACGTCCCTCCTGATTCATGAGGGATCCGTTCCGGAATCACCTTCCTCTCAAATCAGCAAAAATGCAAATATTCAAGTCCCCATTGATTATAATGGATGTGTGCGCCATTCTGTCCCTCCTGGCTTGTCGTCCGCCAAGGATCTAAAATGTGGACAGCAAGTCCACGAACAGGGAGGGGTAAGTGTAATTAAAAATATACAAAAGTAGGCATATCTTATCATTAGATGATGTGATTCCTTGGAAAAGACGATAATGTTTGGTAAACTGGAAGACAATAAGAAAAGAGGGAGACTGCACTACAGGTTTATTCATTCAATCAAGGATGCTACGGCCCTGAGTTTGCAAGACCAGAGCAGGACAGCTGATGACTGGGGATCTTGATGGTCTCTCATTCATAGGATCATCATAACTCAAACTCAACTTGATAGCAAACAGCAAATACATATTCTGCTACATTCCTGTGTCATATATAATGCATTTTGCTTTAATTAGTTATGAACAGAGACAGTGAACTATGCAGGGCACTGAAATCATGATCACAAGAAATTTTAGTAAACTTTCTATCTCTATAGAGTCTGCAGGCACTGCCCACACACCATGGTGAATTAAAAGTTACTTGAATTGCCTCAACATGATCTGAAAGGTTAAGACAATTAGCTACATCTCATCATTGCTGTAGTCAACAATCTGAAAGCATGTATAACACTATCAAAGTGCACATTTAAACTCCAGACCATCAGGAATTGCATGCAAATTTCACATGATCTCAGGCATGAAGCATTAGTTTTGAGTTGCAGCATAAGTCAGAAACAGGATCAGGTTTTTACATTTACAAAAGCATGCACACAAAAAGATGTGCATGTCTTATTTTCACTTTGATATATTTGGAGGGAAGGTCCATAGACTGCAGAGATGAACATCAAGCATGGATTGAAAGTATCAATTAATGGATAACAGTATGATCACATTTCTTTGGGCACAAGAAAACACAATGCTGATCTCAGCTTTCAGTGGGAAACACACCTGGGAACCAAAGCTGTCATTTCTTCATTACAAAACAGCAGTGTAGGGGAAAAGCACTGACTTAGATATGTCTTCACCTACCGCAACCTTTTTACTACCCACTGTTTCCCCAGATATACTTATCTTATCGAGAGAGAAGTACCCGGGGACAGGTACCTGTCTCTTCTCTCTTGTGAATCACATCCCCTCCCCCATTTTCTACTCTGAAAAAGCAGCTAAGGTTTGCAGATCCATGCTTATTACTGAAAATGTACACATTTTATGTATGGTCACAGCACAACCAGTCAGATGGACCCATGCTAGCAGTCACAGGCCAACATGTGAGTGAAAACTTTTCAGTCTGCATTAAGGATATAGATCTTGTTGGGACTACCAGATATTGTTGGAGTTCATTCCCAGTATTGCCATGGTGGTTAGAGTTTACAGGAGTTCAACTCCAAAAACATCTGGTGGACCTTGGATCTACAAGATAGGCATTCAAAATCTGGTCAACATACCTTCAGACAACCTCTCAAGTAACAGACCTGTATCTATCAGGGGTAGGCAACCTTTACCCTTTAAGGGCCGAGGGACTTCAGCTCCCAGAAGCCTCAGCCATGTTGGCCAATAGTCCCATGTTGGCCAACAGCTCCTGGGATTCTGGGAGCTGAAGTCCCTCAGCCCTTAAAGGGGACAGGTTGCCTACCCCTGATAGATATTCAATACAAATATTGATGGAAATGCACATATTTCATTAAGGCTTACACATATTAACAAGTGAGGTCAAATATATGACATGTAAATTCAGATGTTGGGATCCCTAAGTTCACACAGAACTTAAATGAAGCAGGGGAGACAGGTCAAACACACATCTGCTGTAAGCTTTTTTCTGAAGCACTAACGGTCATGTGATCTTCAGCTTGAACATGAGAAGCATAAAGGATGATCATGAGAAGTATAAAGCAAAGAATGCCAATACTAGAAGGAAAGTTTCATACTACCATTGCACACAAAATTTTAAAATTAACAGATTTGATTTCCTAGTATGGTAGCATACGCAGCTAATCAATGCAGATTTAGGTTTCCATCCAAATGAGGCCAAATAATGAAGAAAATATATGATTAGTTGATAAGATGATGCAATGGGATACAAAAGGTGAGATTAACATGCTTCAGCTTCATCTATAGTCAAAACACACTTTTTAGAAGACCAGTATATTTTTATACATTTTTTGGAATTAGTATTATAGAGGCTACAGAATCTTATTAGGGAAAGTACTGCAGAAATGCCTTTGAAAACCACTGGGACAGCAGCAGGACTCGGCCATAGATCTTTTGCTGTCTGCAGCAATTCCCCATTAATTAGGGCTACCTTGCTGAACGCCTGGGGACAGCCAACAACCTATGAAGCCTTCGTTCCTCAGCACGAATTTCCAGCTTCAGCACTGTGACTACAGGCCTTAAACTCCTCAGGAAAAAAGAAAAGAAAAGACATATCTGTCAATCTCTGGAAGCACCAAGATACTTCCATTTTTCTGACCCCCTAAAAACAGTGCTTTGTCTCATACAGTGACACAGAAAGCTCATAAAATAATTTGCTAGGTTGAGAAAGTGTACCAAGATTCTCCATGGTGTTCTTTAACATGATAATTAACCTACACCAATGGCTGATACCAAAGGTAAGACTCCATGAAAATTGTAGCCAAAGACTGTAAACCAGACTAAGAGCCAAAATAGACTGGCAGAAGGGATAGCTTGGGACCGTGGCCCCAATCCACCTTGAAGCCACCCGAAAAATGAGCGGCAAATAGCCAGCTTTTCCACCTGCACTGCAGCCAGAAGCCAGCTTCGTGACGCTCTGGCAGCACGCGGCACGTAAGCGTCGCACCACCGGAGTGTTATGAAGCCAACCCTGTTTAAATGCCATGCTCCCAAGCCACCGGGACGGCAGTGCAAAGGGAAGATCTGTTTTGTCTCTAAATTAGTGAGTGCTAATAACAAGATTCTAATATATTACCTTGTATGGAATATATTTTTGAAGGTGTAATTTACTTAAATTGTTTTAGTTCGATCTATTAAAATTATTGTAAGCCACCTTGGATCCTATTTTGGAAGAAATGCAGGATATGTGTAATAAATATAAATGTTCAGATCTAGAAAAAAGGTCTAATCCACATATTGTGCTTTTGTCCTTCATTGCTTTAGCAGCAGATCTAATCTTAAGAACAAAGAGGGTGAGAAGCCAGACAGAAAAAAAATGCTTTGCACATGTAGCTCTCAGGGAAGTTGGAGGCAAGACTACCACCAAAGAGACCTGAAGGAAAATACATAAAATATTGGCTTAAAAACTGTGGTACAGAGAACACTACAAGTTTCCTTGGAAGCCTATAATGGATTTTTCTGAACAATTCAGTAATGATAGTCAAGGTTTTTCAAAAGATAATTTGCCAAACACCCTCTGAAACATTCTATGTATACTCTCATATCACACAAGGCAGTAATGAGACCCAAAAACCATGGCTAATATTATACCTGTAGATTCCCTGCCCCTAAATTTCTTTTAATATTTAACTTTTTTTAAAAAAAAATATGATATATGCTTAAAAATACAACTGCTGAATCAAACTAGCACCAGGAAATTAACCATAGCAAACTGAAGCCATATAAGAGAATTTTCCCCTTCATTTGAATGGACTACTAGTTTTTTTTTCTGCTCCTGTCCACAGGAAAATACTTTTAAGAGATAAAAGTATGAAAGACCTAACTGAAGTCAAAGAAGAGTTGTAAGACCGAAATCTTCCACATTTCTGGCTCTTAACCTCAAATACCTGGTGCTCCAATGCTGGCAAATCTGTATGTGCAAAGTTAACTAACCATTCCAATATGAAAACAGGAAGCATAAAAAGAACAAAATGGCTTTGATTCACAAGGTACCAGTTTCATATGAACCAAAAATTTATGCCGTGTGTTTGAATTCCTAAAAGATTATTTATTAAGTCTTTGCAAATTGTTTTAATTAACATTCTGATTTCATTCACTAAACTTCAAACGTACATCTCACGTCTTGAGGTAATACTGATTTCCCCCTGAAGCAGGTTCAAATGAGGGGGTTCGGGGAGGAAGACATATTAGTCTCCTCCCACTTGGTGACATCTAAATGTGTTGGGTGGAAATTGTAACCCAATACAACTAGAGGTTGCTAGGTTGGGAAGTTTAGACTAATTAAGGAAATTGATTTGCTCTTTTCTCCATGGAAATGTTTTTACACCATTATTTGGGGGAATGGAATACATGTTCTAAATGCTATGGAAGACCTTATGAAATACAACTCCTGTTATCACACGTGTAATCCAAATATGCAACTTCTCTCAGAAACAGAATAGAGAAATAAACAGATGCAACTACAAAAATACAAGATACAGATTTCTACTGTGAAAGCATTTTCAACAGACTCCACAGAGAACTTATTGACTAATGTACTGTATTGAGCCACTCCTGATGACTGTTCAAATCCAGTCAGCAGCCTGCTTTTCCACACTGAATTCTACAGTCCACTTTCTGATAAGGAAAGATATCAGCAGCAAAAAAAACCCCAAAATCCACCACTGATCTTGCATCTCCACTGTTTCTCCTACTTCCCTCTAGGTTTCATTAAAAGATCCTAATAGGTTCTAAAAGGTCTCAGAGCCCAACACAGTCAAGCTACTGCTTCCACCTCATGCTCCCTCAAAACTTCCAGGATCAACAAAAAGCATCTCCCTGAGGCTATTATCTGTATATTAAACTGGGATTGTAAAGACATCTGAAGAAACAGTCTCGGAAGACTTTCATATACTTTTTTCAATGTGTGCTCTTTCAGCATTTTTCAACAAGTGATTTAAAAGGAAAAAACAGTCTTAATATCAATAAAAAGAACAAAAACCATAGCCACTAAAAATATAATAGCCAGCCAGAAAAATCATAACAAACTAAAGAAATACCCTTCAGGTCCAATGGAAAAGAAAAATATCACAACTCTTTGGGCCATGGCTTCAGAGACCCTGCTGTCAGCAGCAGGTTTGAGTTAACTAAGGTCGAAAACACTGAAGAAATAATCCAGTCTGAGACCACATTAACTGCCCTGGCTCAGTGCTAGGGAATCCTGGGAATTGTAGTTTATTGTGGCACCAGAGCTCTCTGACAGAGGTGGCTAAATGTCTAACAAAACTACAGTTCCCAGAATTCCTTAGCATTAAGCCAGGGCAGTTAAAGCGGTCTCAAACTGGATTATTTCTGCAGTGTGTTTTGGATCTAAGATACAAGGAAAGGGTAAAAGAATCTATAACACCAGGAGAGAACTTCAGGACCCTGAAAAAGCTTGTTGAATTGTAAAACTCCCATTAGCCCCCAGAAGTACAGACAATGATATGAATGAGCTTAGTTCAACAATATATGGAGGGTCACAAATTCTCTACCCATCACTTTGCTCCAAAAGATTAAAATCAGCATCTTTAATTGGGGTCAGTAGGACCACTAGGAGCCAGTGCAATTGATGAAATAGAAGATGCATGCATTCCTATCTTCTGACACTTAACAGGAAACATGCTACAATACTGCACATGAACTGTACTTGGAGAATCATCTTCAAAGGCAGATTAATATAAACTATAATACAATAGGCAAGCATGAAAAATAAAGAGTAGGATTCACAGGACAAGCTCTCTAGCCTCCAAAAGAGAACCCAATGTCTACTCCAGATTTACAGAACAGAAAGTTGTTCTAAAGACAATAGCTGTCTGCTTATCCTAAAATCAGGTGATAGCTGAGAATGGCAGTCATGGTTACAAACTTGCATCAATGGGATACCTCCAGCAAGAGTCAACATATTTAATCTTTTTAGAGCACAAAGATTTCCCATCAGCCATGATTCTTCTGGATTCAGTCTGGCAGTTCATCTTCATTCTGCTGAATGCAGCTTCCAAACATTGGTTATGGACTTTAATTAAACCAGGAGTCAATGAGATATATAACTGAGCATCTCCCTGTACTGATATCCAGCTCCTAAGTAACCAAAAAACACACACAGACTTTACCCAGATGTAAAATGGAACTGTTGAGAGACACAAACCATCAATAGCAGCCTTTCTGAAAGCCTTTCTGAGTTCAATGAATGAAGCCACCAAAGCACAAATCTTGACATACTGAGGTCTCATAGGTTGCCCCATAGTATTTGTTTTCCCAATAATCAGTGACCACAGAGAACTCTAATAAAATCAGTAGGGACAGTGCTCCCATATCAATCGTTAGGTGCAGAACATCCATCTTTCAATGTCCTCTCCATATGAAATCAGATTGAAATGGGGCTAAGACCACATCACCTAAAGACACCTGAGTTGCTCACCTGTTCCAACAATTTCCAACAAGACAGGGATAAGCAACTGAAGCCCTCCAGATGTTCTAGATATACACCTTCATCAGCTTTAGCCAGTACAGCCTATGGCAAAGGGAATGGCAGCTCAAGCCCAACATTTCAAGGTCTACAACTGTCTACATTTTTAAGAAGGCAGATAACAGATTTTTATAAAACACTGAAACCTGGCAGCAGAGACTCACCAAAGAATATGGTGAAAGAGTAAGGAAATCATATCTCAAGTTAAAAAAAAATGACATATGAAGGAATGTTCTGACTACATTATGTAGGGTAGGTAACCTTTGACAGCCTTCATGTAAAGGCTTTCATGCCAGACACAAGGAAATGAAGAAGCACTCTTTCCAAGACAAAATCTTCACTGGTGGGTCCTGAGACCAAAGTGTATCTATCACTCTCATGCAGTATCACTGTAGGCCAGAATGAATCCCAGCAAGTGAAAAATATTCTAGCAGTGTTCATCATCTAGAAATATCATAAAGATGAATCTAAAATTTATCAGGATGATATAAGAATATACAGTAATATCTGTAGCTTGTCTGACTCAAGATGGGAAGCCCTTCTCTGTATTTATGGCTGCTTTGTTAAGTGACTTTAGGATATATGTGCAGTCTGATGTGCACAATTCACATGAACTAATGCCTCATGGTTACTACCTTCCTTGCTATTGAGAAACTGTTTGATATTTTTAAAAAATCAAAATCAAAATCCAGTACTATCATTTACAATTTTTAAAAGAAGTTTAGAAACCAGTACTACAGTATCTTAAGCAGAGATACTTAAGGCACACAATCCATTGCAGGGACAGGTTTCACTTTACACCTTGAGTAAAATGCTGGTGCTATTTTACAAGGTGGAGAAGACCTACATAGCACAATTGTGGCACGTGTTCAATATTACAGATCTCAAGGCGAAACACAAGTGACGTGAAATGTATCACTGACAGAAAAGTTGTCATGCTCAGCCTCATTTGCCACTACACAGTACCTCTGGGTGATTAAAGGTCCCTCACATCACTTCCTTAATAGCCTATTCTTCTCTTCCATGAGGACTTCCACACATCTTCTCCCCCATGAACCATGAAATGTCATTCCCCTTCTGCCCATGATTTCTCACTATATTTCCTTTCTCAGTAAGAGCCCCAGAGCCCTCTATCCCACATGAACAAACAGAAGCAGCCTCTCTCCCACACTTTCCAAATACTCATACCCAACTCCCAGCCCAAAAGGCTTTGGGAGCAGCTGACCTTTCTTAACCATTCCCCAATATATTTTTATTTTTCAGGATGCAAGCTACAGGAAAAGAGATTCCACCTGAACATTAGGAGGAATCTCCTGACAGCAAGAGCTGTTTAACCGTGGAAAACACTGCCTTGGAGAATGGTGGAGTCTCCTTCTTTGAAAGTCTTTAAACAGAGGCTGGATGGCCATCTGTCATGTGTGTGTGTGTGCTCTTTGATTGTGAGTTCCTGCATGGCAGGAGGGTTGGACTGGATGTCCCTTGTGGTCTCTTTCAACTCTGTGATTCTATGCTCCTAAGACAGGAGTACAGGTGCATAGCATAAATCAGAGTTTTTTTAAACAGGGTGATGGCTTTGATAGTCCTGTTTAAATATTTCAAGGGATGTCATATTGAGGATGGAGCAAGCTTGTTTTCCGCTGCTCCAGAGAATAGGACCCGGAACAATAGGTTCAACCTACAGGAAAAGAGATTCCACCTCAACATTAGGAGGAACTTCCTGACAGTAAGAGCTGTTGAAGACAGTGGAATATGCTCATTGAGTCTCCTTCTTCGGAGGTCTTTAAACAGAGGCTGGGGGGGCCATCTGTCACTGGGAGTGCTTTGATGTGAGTTCCTGCATGGCCAAAAGGGGGTTGGGCTGGATGGTCCGGTGTGTGTGTGTGTGTCTTCCAGCTCTATGCTTCCAGGACCTGAGCACAGGTGCAGAGTAGCATAAGGCAGAGAGACGGCGTCCACTTGTGAGGCTTTTTTAAAGATACAAACCTCACAACCGAAATTGCTACAGGAAAATCCCAGGCTGATGCTGTTACCAGAAGGGCCACGCTGCGAGTGTGGCTCTTAACCTAGATACAGATTCCTCTTCCTGGGGCATAGGATTGCAAGGATAACTAAAACAAAACAACCCCCCACAAAAGGGGGGATTGGAGGCTGTGAGCAGCCCCTCATCGGAGGACAGAGACGCCTCCATGCCTCCTCCTCCCGCACCTGGCGCCACAGCATCCATCCCTCCTCCTCCTCCTCGCCTTCTCCCTCCCTGAGGCCTTCTAGTTCACCGGGGGAGGAGGGTAAAGGGAGACATAGACTAACCTAAGGCCCCCTCTTCATGTATTGCTTAATCCACCATATTACTCCCCCCTTCCTCCTCCTCCTCCTCCTCCTCCTCACCGGAGATACTGAGCGCACAGCAAGCTCATCCTCCGCCTTCGCTCGCCGCCCGCCCGTCCACGCTGACCCAGCGCCGGAGCCTCACAGCTCGGGCCTTCCCGGCGCCCAGGAGCCGCCGGCGCCGCAGCCGCAGTCACTACCGCCGCTTCTTCCTCTTCCTCCTCCTGCTGCTCGGCCGCCGCCGCCGCCGCCGCTGCCGCCTGCGGCCGCCGCCATCTTCCCGCGTCAGGCCCAGGCGCTTCCTGAAGGAGGGGGGCCAGGAGGGAGCGGGAGGAGGAAGAGGCGGCCGCCGCGAGAGGAGGAACCGTCCCCGTCTCCGCCTCCGGCCCCAGCAAGGCAAGTCTCGCGAGACCCGCGCGAGCCACCGCCGCCACTGCTGCCGCCACCGCCGCCGCTACCCTGCGCCGAGGAGGAGGGAGGCCGGGAGCCCGGCGAGCTTCACCGCTCAGGTCTCCCCACCACCATTCAACCCTCACTTCCGGCCGCGGCCCAAGACGAACGGGACACACTTCCGGTTCCGTGCACCGCGAAACTCCGTCCCCACCCCAGCCACCTCCTCCGCTCGAGCCTCCCAACCCGGTCCGCTATTGGCTGGGTGGGTGTCATGGCAACCGGCGGTGCGTGGGAGTGGAGGAGGGAAAGGACCGCTGTGTGAGTTGTCACCATGGCAACGCACGGGCTACGGCTCTTTCTCTCTCTGTGTCTCTTTTCCAGCCCCACCTGCGCTAGGCCTCTTCGGCTCCACACCCGTGTACGCCGTTCTCACGTGCAGCGCGATACGAACTGTGTCCATGAGAACCCCCCCCCACACACACACACTCGGCTTAAGCCAAAGGAAATTCTTCTGAGGCCGCATCCACACTGCAGAAATAATCCTATCTGACACCACTTTAACTGCCACGGCTCAATGTTGTGGAATCCTGGGAATGGTAGCTTGTTGGGAGCAGAGTTGTGTCCACACTGCAGAAATAATCCAGTTTGACACCACTTTAACTGCCTTGGCTCAGCGCTATGGAGTTCTGGGATTTGTAGTTTTGTGAGACATTAAGCCTTCCCTGTCAGAGAGCTCTGATGCCACAACAAACTGCTGTTGTTGTTATTAACATTTATTCATAGAGTGCTGTAAAATCTGCACAGCGCTTTACATGGTAGGAATCAAAATACAATAAAATAACAACACTAGATGATGAAAAACCTGCCACATGGGGTACAATCTAAAACATCAGTGTACAAAATGAAAACGTCTCTAAAATAATATAGCAAGTATACAATGGACACATAAGTGTCGCAACAGATTCCCAGGATCCCATAGCTCTGAGGCATGGCAGTTAAAGTGGTGTCAGACTGGAGTATTTCTGCAGTGTGGACGCAGCCTCCTTTGCAATCTCCAGGCTGCATTTGGCGGGAGTCCTCCTCCTGAAGCAGGGCTGGCTGGTTTCTCCTCTGCTCCCCTGTTTCAGAAGCAGGGCTGGGCAGAGTGAGGAGATCAGGAGCCTTTGGAATAAATTATAATAGCTGTTTGGTGTATTGTAGGCTGCCAGGAAGGGGAAAGGACTTGTGCAATTTTTCTGTCTCAGGATGCTCAAGGACACTGCGCACTTTGACAGGAGGAGCATTTGCTGCTTGGCTCAATGAAGGTGTTAAAATACCTTGGAGAAGCCATTGTCAAACCCCAGATCTTCCATTTTCCTCTGCTGTGTATAAGGTTCACTAGTAAGCCATTTTCCTTCTGGGACCTAAAGTTGCTAATCCATTTAACAATTATTTGTTGTTGTTAACTGCCTTCGAGTGGATGAGACATCGCCAAGACTCCTTAACCTCCATTGCTCTGCTTGGGTCCTGCACATTCGTATCCGTGACCTCCCTAATAGAGTCTATCCATCTAGTGTGCGGTCTCACCAAGAAAACCCTAGGATGAGACAATCCTAAGCAAAACAAAAGGCACGACTAGAAGTACAAGCTGGACCATAGAAAGACGTAACGGGGAAATCACAATAGACAGGTGAGCCAAGGAAAATTTGGCATAGGAAGATGGGAAGACAAGCAGCAGACGTGGTCAACAATGCAAACACTGTCCAAAGCAGCACTACATATATTATAGGAAAGTGGAATATGAGAAGCATGAGTCAGGGGAAGCTAGATATGGTTAAAAAAAAGGAAATGGGTATGAACATCTCAATACTAGGGGTTGTTGGTAGCTGCCCTTGAGTCGGTTCTGACTCATGGCAACCCTGTGGATGAGACATCTCCAAGAATCCCTATCTTCCACTGCCTTGCCCAGATTCGGCAAGCCCTTCCCCATAACCCCCTTGATGGAGTCTATCCATCTGGTTTGTGGTGTTCCTCTCTTTCTTCTACCCTGTACCGTTATTGTTTTTCCTAGTGATCTATGCCTTCGCATTATGTGGCCAAAGTACAATAGTCTCAACTTGATCATCTTTGCTTCCAAGGAGAGCCCTGGTCTGATTTGTTCAAGAACCCATTTATTTGTCTTCTTGGCTGTCCACGGTATCCTAAGTACTCTTCTCCAGCCCCACTTTTCAAATGAGTTGATTTTCTTTCTGTCTGCTTCCTTCACTGTCCAGCTCTTGCATCTGTACATGGTAATTGGGAATGCAGTGGCCTGAATGATTCTGACTTTAGTGCTCAGTTGTATGTCTTTGCTCTTCAGTATCTTTTCCAGTTCTTTCATAGCTGCCCTTCCCATTCCTAGTCTTCTTCTTATATCTTGACTGCAGTCTCCATTCTGGTCAATGTTTGATCCTAGATATGGGAATTCTTTCACTATTTCAATTTCCTCGTCTAGATTGAATTTGTGTATTTCGTCTGTGGTCATTATTTTTGTTTTCTTTATGTTCAGCATCAGACCTGCCTTTGCACTTTCATTTTTGACCTTTATTAATTGTTCCAATTCCTGAATGTCTTTTGCTAATAATATGGTGTCGTCTGCAAATCTTAGGTTGTTAATGTTGTTTCCTCCTGTCTTAATTCCCTCTTTTTCTGATTCTAATTTTGCTTTTCTTATGATGTTTTCAGCATATAAGTTAAACAAGTAGGGTGATAGGATGCAGCCTTGCCTGACCCCTTTGCCTATAGGGAACCACTCTGTTTCCCCGAATTCTGTTCTGATGGTAGCCTCTTGTCCTTGGTACAGATTCCTCATCAGGACTATCAGATGTAGTGGCACCCCCATGTCTTTGAGTGCATTCCATAGTTTTTCGTGATCTATACAATCAAATGCTTTGCTATAGTTTATGAAACACACACTGATTCTTTTTTGGAATTCTTTGGTGCATTTCATTAGCCATCATGTGTTTGCAATGTGGTCCCTAGTGCCCCTTCCTCTTCTGGATCCTGCTTGCACCTCTGGAATTTCTCCATGTATGGTTGGAGTCTATGCTGCAGAATTTTGAGCATTATTTTGCTTGCATGTGAGATTAGTGTTATTGTCCTATAGTTGCTGCAGTCTTTTCTATCTCCTTTCTTGTGGATTGGTATGTATATCAAGCATTCCTGTCCAAAGTGGACAGGAATGGGTCACTTTGACTCAGACAAGCACATAGTCAAAGGATACAAGGCAAAATAATGTCCAGATCACATCAATATGCAATGACAATTAGTCTTGCATCTGTGACCTCCTACAATCTTGAGAATGCTCCAGCGGGCTCTGCCTGATTTGGTTCTGTATATATTTGCTGTCTCTGTTCCAGTGTGACATGTACCACCAGTGAATGTATATTTTAAAGGTCATTATGGTAGGACTGGTACTTCCTTGGGCAGTGACCCCCTGCCCATGTACAATCCCATCTGAGAGAACCAGGGTGCACAGCCATGGCAAATCAGCAGCCAAAGGCAGTGGGGGAAACCTCAGTATCATCTAATTTTTGCTAAGCATTCAAAGACAGCCATGTTTGTCTTGATCAGTATACAAAGGGATCTTGTAGCACCTTTGAGCAGGGTGAGCAGACATCCTCCTTTTCCAGGACATGTCCTACATTTCAGCCTTCTGTCCAGGAGACATTCCAAAGTGTCCTCCATTTTGAGCATGACCAAGAAGCATGCATGTGTGCGCACGTGTGTGTTTAGCTTTTGTTTTGCAATGTCCTTCATTTTATGGTACCTTGTCCTCCTTTGTGGTTATGGCATCTGGTCACCCTGCCTTTGAGACTGAGAGAAAGAAGTTGGTAGCATAAACTTTTGTAGACTTAAAGCTACTTCATCAGATGCATGGATTGAAGTGCCTAAGAACAGACCTGTATAGCTAGATCACCCAGTAGGTTTCATGGCCAAGTGGGGATATGAACCCTAGTCTCCAGAATCATAGTCCAGTGCTCAAACCGCTACTCTACACTAATATTCCTCAAATTTAATCAGTATTCTTAGCAACCCTGATCCGTATCCTGGCATGGTTCTGGATTCATGCCATGTTGAGAAAGTGCAGGAGACCAGAAGCCAAAAAACCATCAATACATTTCTCCTAGAGTCAGAAAACATTTCCTGCTGTGTCATAGTTTTGATGTGGGGCATGAGGCAGCATCTTGTTGTTATAGCACTTTCCCCGGCATGAATTGACACCAAAAAGATAATCCATACATCATTTTAAAGCCCTTCAGCACAAAAGGAAGTCATTTTGCATGTAAAACTAATTATGTAGTAAGCACTAGCCCTCATACAGATATCATTTTTTCCCTTCTCCCCCTCCTGTGTTGGAGAAATACCTATTGTTCAATACACTGGAGTGGGGGCACTGTAGTAGTTATTTGTAGGATGCCATCTCCTTATCTCACCTACCTGGAAGAGTGAAGTGACAATTCCTGTGGAGTAGTGCCACCCAGAGTGGTGGTCCCTGGCACATTTCCAGGAAAGAAAGAATCAAATTGTAGCCAATGGGCACAAAGTTAATGTCAGTCCCTGGCACACTGGAGTAAAAAACAAACAAAAACACACACGCAACAAAACAGAAATGCTGTTCTCTCACATTAGATAGCTTGAAAAACATTGCTATAAAGTATCTGGCAAGGAGACCTAAGGCAGTGTTTGTTGTTCCTGTGTGCCTTCAACTCATTTCTGACTTATGGTGCTCCTAAAGCAAACCTAACACGGGGGGTTCTACACCATTGTGGTGTAGTGGTTTGAGTTTTGGACTATGACTCTGGAGAACAGGCTTTGAATCTTCGCTCAGCCAGGGAAACCCACTGGGTGATCTTGGGCAAGTCACACACTCTCAGCCTTAAGAGGAAGGAAAAGAGAAACTCTCCTCTGAACAAAATGTGACAAGAAACGGCAATGTAGCTATAAGAATTCGGAAAAGCCACATTTTAATAACAGTATTCTCTTTCAATATTTGCTGTAAGGCCAATGTCTTCTTATGTCAGATACCTCTTCACCATCACTGCTTCGTGAGTGCTCCATGTTCTACAGGAGGCCAGAAGGTACATCCTCAGGCAGCAGATCTGGTCATCTGAGTTATTGGGTCCCTAGGATGGGGTTCTGTATGTATGCTATGACTGGTTCCTAGGTTGTATTGTGGCAGTGATGTTGGAGTAGGAAGCATAGGTCATTGCTTTGGGGCTCTCCATGAGCTACAGATGAGTGTTTCAGCTAGTATCACCTCTTTTGCTGGTGTAATTTATGACATCCTCAGAGGTAAGATCCATACCAGAGGGAAGCTGAAGTACTGACTAGACTATTTTAAATCTCTCTACCAGCATTGTCCTGTCAGCATCACATTGTGCCAATGTAACTTTACATTGATGATGTTGGTAGTGTAGGCATGTTAACTGAACCACACAACTGTAGTTGTCAGACGTCTATCTGTGTAGTGACCACAGTATTGATATATTTTGAGTTTGATTTTGCTTTGATTTTGAGTTCCTGCATGGCAGGGGGTTGGACTGGATGGCCCTTGTGGTCTCTTCCAACTCTATGATTCTATGATTCTATATTTCATACAACTATTTTGAGAGCAAGTACAGAGAAGAAGGAGGAGAAGGAGGAGGGACATGAACTTCTTTGTCTGGGATTTCTTCTCCTTGTTCATGATGTCTCTCTTCTTCTCCCCTATTCTTTTGTCAAAACTCACTTTTTCCATACAGTCTGCTTTTCTCAGATTCTCCATCCTAAAGCATGCTTTGCAACTAGTGATTAAGCTTTATTGAACATAGTCAAGCATACTTCTCAGTAGACCGCCTCGGAATGAGCTGTTAATATCTGTATTGCATTTGCTCACATTGTACCTGCACAATGGCACCGTCTTAAATCCATTTTGGGAAATGTAAACCAAAGGTTACTTGGGAGCCACTATAATCTAAATGTGCAGAAGACTCAGAACTGCTTGTACATATGTACAAAGCCAATATGCAGTGGTTGGAAAATACGTACCTTATTTCACATAAGATAGACACCGATTGACTCTTGAATTATTAGAAGCATATCCATAAAATAAGATAGGTTGCAGTCCATACAGAAATCCACCCAAATCAGTAGTTCTGTATGCTTCACAGTAAGACGCTTTGTACTAGAAGATTATCCTTCCATTCACGAATCCAATCAATTTAACACAGTCTGGAGATTTGGGTTACTGCACTCCACTGATGTGTCCTCTTCCTGCCTCCATTTCCTTAGCAGCAGTATACCTCATTTATGAAAAAAAGGGAAAAAGGACTGTTTGGTTTTTAGAGAGAATAATTAATGTTCTGGTTTCACAGGCATGTTTCCTAACAATCAAGGTTGCATTTTTTTAAAAAAGAATCTGAATTACAGTTAAGGTTAAGGAGGAAGTCTTTGTTTATCCCTGTAAGAGGCGTAAGAAGAGCTATCCTGGATCAGACCAAAGCCGAATCTAGTCTAGCATTTGTTCACAAGGTAGCCAAATATGGGAAGCCCACAAGCAGGGCAAAACCTCAAAAAGCATCCCCTGCTTCATATTCACCAAAAACATATACAGTTGTCCCTCCTGATTTGTGGGGGGTCCGGAACTGGGGAAATCACTAATATCCAAGCCCCATAGATTTTAATGGCGGTGTGTGCTCACACGTGCCATTTTGTCCCTCCCCGCTTGCTGTCCGTAAACACGGACTCCAAGTCTGCAAATGAGGAGGGACAAGTGTATAGAAAGTCTGTTGCCTTCCCCCCCAGCCAAATAGCCCCAATAAAGGTATCACTATTGTGAATTTTGGATGTTATTGTACAGCCTCAAATGTCATAACCTTTCCTCATGATAGAGTTACTCCATTCCCTTGATCGTCTTAGATGTCTTTTTCTGCACCTTTTCTAACTCCACAATTTTCCCCTCAGCTGTGGTTCCAAATGTGGATGCAACACAGATTTTGAGGTTTTGAAGAGAAAAGTGGCTTCTAAATTTTACTTGGAAGTGTGAGATTAGTTATGGTTTCTTACACCTATTTATTTATTTAATTTACATCTAACTTGTTATCAGACCCAAGGTGGCTCACATCAGCTTAAAAACAAATTAGAATCCTAGAATCATAGAGTTGGAAGATACCACAAGGGACATCCACTCCAACCCCATTCTGCCATGCAGGAACTCTTAATCAAAGCATCCCCGACAGATGGCCCTCCAGCTTCTGTTTAAAGACCTCCAAAGAAGGAGGCTCTCCGAGTATGTTCCACTTTTGAACAGCTCTCACTGTCAGGAAGTTCCTCCTAATGTTGAGCTGAAATCTCTTTTCCTGTAGCTTGCATCCATTGTTCCAGGTCCTAATCTCTGGAGCAGCAGAAAACAAGCTAGCTTCCGCCTCAATATGACATCCCTTGAAATATTTAAACAGGGCTATCATATCACCTCTTAATCATCTCTTCTCCAGGTTAAACATACCCAGTTCCCTAAGTCTCTCCTTGTAGGGCATGGTTTCCAGACCCTTCACCGTTTTAGTCGCCCTCCTTTGGACATGCTCCAGTTTCTCAACATCTTTTTTGAATCGTGGTGACCAGAAATGGACACAGTATTCCAGGTGAGGTGTGACCAAAGCAGAATAGAGTGGCACTATTACTTCCCTTGATCTAGATACTATACTTCTATTGATGCAGCCTAAATTGTATTGGCCTTTTTAGCTGCTGCATCACACTGTTGACCATGTTCAACTTGTGGTCTACTAGGACTCCTAGATCCCTTTCACACATAGTCGCGTTAAGCCAGCTGTCGCCCATCCTATATCTGTGCATTTCATTTTTCTGCCCTAAGTGCAGTACCTTACATTTCTACATGTTGAAATTAATTTTGTTAGCTTTGGCTCAGCTTTCTAATCTATTAAGGTCATTTTGAATTTTCATCCTGTCCTCTGTTATATTAGCCAAGCCTCCTAATTTGGTGTCATCTGCAAATTTGATAAGTATGCCCCCTATTCTTTCATCCAAGTCATTGATAAAGACGTTGAATAGCACTGGGCCCAGGACAGAACCCTGTGGCACCCCACTGGTCACTTCCCTCCAGGATGAAGAGGAGCCATTGCTGAGCACCCTTTGGGTTCGGCCAGTCAACCAATTACAAATCCATGTAACAGCTACCTTGTCTATCCCACATTTTACAGCTAAAACTTATTTGGAACAAAAGTTACAGAGACATTAAATAAACAACCCTGTTACAAACACTACATTACAACAGTTTAAAACACATTACAACATAGTAAAAAGACAAGAACAACACATCCCATCTCATTACATACTCTCACTCTTAATGTCAATAGTTTCCACATGATCATTTGGCCCATCCACTTTGTCTGAGGCTGCATCTGCACTGCAGAAACAATCCAGTTTGGCACCACTTTAACTGCCATAGCTCAGTGCTATGGATTTCTGGGAAATGTAGTTTTATGAGACATTTAGCCTTTTCTGTCAGAGCACTCTGGTGCCACACCAAACTATAATTCCCAGAATTCTATAGCATTGAGCCATGGAAGTTAAAATATTGTCAAACTGGATTATTTCTGCAGTGTGGATATTACACTTCATGTCAATTCACTACTACATCCACCTGGAAGTAGTGATGCTCCTCTTTTTTCCTGCTGACAAAGTAGAACAGCTCATAGTCATAGCAGTATCACAGCTAGGCAAAAGCTTCTGGAAGATAAATGATCTTTCCTACCTAGGGTGGACAATATGTCTTAGTGGTTAGAGTGTTTGGCCTTGGGAGATCCATAATAAAGTCCCCACAGAGGCATAAAATTCACAGGATAATCTTGATCCAGTCATTCTCTCTAAGGCCCTTATCACATGGGGTCTGAAGCAGAGCTAATCCAAAGGGCATCCACAGCTAATACATATTATTCCCCCGTGTTTACACACGACGCTGCCCCAGAACACGGAGCTAATTCGTATTGTTCCCCCGTGTTTACACACGACGCTGCCCCAGAACACGGAGCTAATCCGTATTGTTCCCCGTGTTTACACACGACGCTGCCCCAGAACTCGGCAGAATACGGAGCTAATCCGTAAGGAGTAGGGAGATTTTGACATTCGCTTTGTAGAGGAAGTACCTAGGGAGCCTTCGCATTCATTGCAAATTGGTGGGCAGGGCGAAAATCCCAGCGAGGGGAAGGGATTGCCTTGGCAAAAGGCAAACCGGATTGGAAAGAAGAGGAGGAGAGGAAGAGGGAAGAGGGAAGAGGGAGGCGATCTCTCTCTCTCCATGGGCTGCCTTCCCTTCTCCAGTCCTCCAGCCCTCCTCCTCCTCCCCGGTTCCCATGGCTGCCTTTCCTCCCGGCTTTTTGTGACGGGAGAGAAGGGAGCCTTGGTATTAATTGCGAAATGGCCAAAAGGGCGATATTCCCTTCGTTTCGCTATGGAACCGAATTTATTCCTACTTCTGTTTTTCTTCGCTTTTTCTTTGCTTCGTGGCCAGCGTTTGATAAGGTCCTAAGTTTGGCCTGCCTCACAATGTTGTTGGGAGGTTAAAATAGGGAGGAGGAGAACCATGTGCACCATCTTGAGCTCATTGGAGGAAAGACAGACTATAAATGTATTTAACAGATTAATAAATAACTCTGTTGATTGCAAGATTGGCAGATTGGCAGTTTGAAGCTCGGGTGCTGCATGATGGGGTGAGCTCCCATCACTAGTCCCAGCTTCTGCCAACCTAGCAGTTCAAAAGCATGCAAATGCAAGTAGATAAATAGGTACCACTTTGGTGGGAAGGTAAGCAGCGTTCTGTGCAGTCATGCTGGCCACATGATCACAGAGTGATCTGACAACGCTGGCTCTTTGGCTTAGTAATGGAGATGAGCACCACCCCCAATGTCAGACACGACTTGACAACTTTGTCAACGGAGAATACCTTTACCTACTTACAAGGCTATAGATGGACATCAGGATCCATCTTCATGGGCAGTAGAGCTTCTGGAGTCCTTAGGAGAACTAGATAAACAATGGTGTGGACTGTTCAAAGAAAGGCAGGGACCAGGAGCAGCAACAGATTGTGTTCTCCTGATTCTCAGACCAAGACTGGCAGAAAGAACATCTAGTTTTGTCTTTGATGCTGTCATGGCTGGTAGTTGTCCAAGATGTTTGGCAAAGTTTCCCTCCTTCTAGATTTGGTTCTCAAGATCGTTTAACAAGCTGAAGATGTCGTCTTCACCTGGGGCCTGCTGTATGTAAAGCATGCACTCATCAGTGGTTAGAGGCCATCATTGTGACTTGTACTTCTCTAAAGTACTGCTCTCCTCAAACCTTTTTTGGGAAGCAAAAATGGCCTATGGAGTCACAGCTAGTCAATATCTGGACATAAGCAAAACAGGACAATCAAACCTAGGAAAATCAATTTTCATTGATAATAGTAAAATTGAATCTAGTGGAATATCTCTAAACTACAGCCTTTTCTTTTCCTGTGAACAATGGTGCTGTGAGGGATGGTGGGGATCTGTGGAAGGGAATTACTTCTTGCTTTTGATTTCATTTCCCATATTATTATAATTCAGGGATGGGCAAAGTGTGGCCTGCAAGCTGCACACAACTCTTGGGACATTTTTGCCACACACATCCCTGGTGTCATTTTGTTTGTGTGTGTCTGTGACAGAATGCCAGATTTCCAAATGCACACTGCCACTTGGAGGGCATGATTGCAATGATTTTTGCAAATTTTAAAAAAGTTGTCTGGAAATGCCCTAAAACATCCAGTAAGGGGTGAAGGGCACATTTCTACCACTTTTTAAAAACAACAACAACAGCAACACCAGAAACTATACAGGAAATAATGTCTCACTTCATGTTGTTAAAAAGGTCTCTTGTGACCCTAAAATGGCAAAGCCTCCCTCCCAAAATACATGACAAAAATGCTTCCATACCCCGAAAAGGTGTTTGGTCCCCCCCCAAAAAGATTTATTTATTTGGCAAGAGAGGTATGGTGGAGAGTTGCAGCCCGCCAAGGTCTCCTGGGAAGGTAATGCTAGGCTTTCCTAGCAGTTTCCTAAGTTTCCATTATTCATTCATGCTTTAAATGATTCTAGAGCCATTTAACTGGGACTGAAGAAAAAGATTTTTAGAAAGGAGAAGGTCGCTTGCATACAATAGAATTGATATTGCCTTTACTTCTCTGTCATTATCTAAAATATGGCTCAGGTTATAACCATACAATTTGTTAATTAAAGGATAAAATGTAGCAGCTTACTTGAGCTCGCATCATTCTGTATGAAGCAGCTTTAAGTAGTTCTTCTGAGAAATCACACAAGGGCATATGGAAATGATTATCAGGTTCCAGTTGTTGATCACAGGCAAGAATCAATACAGAGGCTCATTAGTACAGGTTGTTCTTAAACCTTGAAGTGGTCAAAAAAGCCAATTAAATCTGTGCTGTCTGTAAATGAGTTTGTTCCATTCAGGCAGACATCACAAAGAAGAACAGATTTTCAAAAATGTTGACTGATGGTTGCTCTTATGTGAACATAAGAGAAAAGCCACACTGTTTCATAGGTCTGGCTTTCATGGCACATCTTTGGAATATTGTGCAGAGGAGGATCCCATTCATGTTCCCTAAATGTCTGTATTACTGGGTCCCTTTTCCATACCAGTAGTCTACATTAATTGGCCAACCAAACATATTAGAATGCCCAGCAACAAATGTATGTGTTATAATACAGAATTTTGGTCAAAGTCAGCTAGTTCTGGTTTTACTGTGGCATTTGATCTCAGTCTGAAGCTGTGTTCACACCAAATTTACCTGCTTCTGTCCGCACTAGTATATATTCCCATTGCACAATTATAGCAGTTCAATTCCATTTTAATATCCTTTCCTATGGGATACTAGGATTTGTAATTTGATGATGCCCCTCCCCCCCGGATATTAGAATCCTTTGACAGAGATTTCCAAGTACCCCACAAAATCCCAGTACTCCATAGGATGGGCACATGGCAGTTAAAAATGGTATCAAGGTATAATAACTGTGAAGTGCAGATACATTCTTAGTGGTACATAATTGAGTTTTCCCAGAGAAATTCCATTTAATTGGATGATATTTTGAATTTTCTTATCTGGTTGTCACTGTCACATAAAGCTAAATTCATGGAGAGAGAGAGCAAAGGACGAGGCATGATCAGCACTAATACATTATTCAGGGACTGCATCAAAGGAATCTGTCAAAGGACTTGATATGCCCACAAACTGAGTTTGTTTTTCCACCAAAGCCATGAGGGAATCAAATCACTAGTAAGACTATGCAAAGACAACAGCAGTCAAGTGTGTGTGTATAAAAGAGTGCATTCTTTATTCTCAGTTTGATTTCATGGTTAACTTTTCAAAGATTGTAAACATTACCATTCTGAAATGAGCAAATCTCTCTCTCTCTGTGTAAACAAATATGTTTTTTCACATCACTTTCCATAATGTTGTTGTGTGCCTTCAAGTTGGTTCTGACCCTAAGGAAGAAAACCTATCATGTGGTTTTCTTGGCAAGATTTGTTTAGAGGAGATTTGCCTTTGCTTTCCTTTGAACCTGAGAGGGTGTGATTTGCCCAAGATCAGCCAGTGGGTTTCCTTGTCTGAGCCGGGGTTTGAACCTTGGTCTCCAGAGTCCTAGTCCATTGCTCTCAAGCCACCACATCACACTGACTTCCTTAATACTAGAAATCAAACTCACTGAATACAGTTTATTTGAAAAAGGTTATGGCACACTCAAAATATAGTATTTCTTCAAACAACACAAGTAAAAGTAAAAGATACAATTCACCTAAGTACATGCTTTTGAACCCAATACCTACAATGAGGTCAGGTGTACTGATGTTTATCTATTGTCCTATGCTCCAGTCAGTAAGTGGCCCAGGAAGCAGTTGGTTGAACTGCAAGATCTATTGAGTAGTTATTTGTTAATCCAGTCCAGGTCAGACACAGGTTATCCCAACAAGATGAAGGGAAAAACAAGAGTGGTCATCAGCCAGTCTAGAAGTTAATAATAATAATAATAATAATAATAATAATAATAATAATTATATCCTGCCCTTTGGGAACCCAATCCGGGCAGCTTACAACAATAAAATCACATGAGATATTCCAAAAACAATCCCTCCCCCCTTAAAACAGTATTAAATCTGATAACAGTTAAAATTATAAATTTAAACAGTTAAAAGTTAAAACAGTTAAAACATACTACAAAAATAACACGTTGGCCTACGGCAATGTTCTTCCTCCATCTGTAGATGGGGCCATGCAGAGAACATTGCGGGTGGGAATGCCCAAGGCCAGGATAATTAATCTGGAAAGGCCTGCCGGAAGAGATCTGTCTTGATAGCCTTTTTAAGTTGTTATAGCAAGTCAGTAGTCTAAATAAGCAAAGCCAGCAAGGACTAAACAGAGTCATCGGTCATAGCCAGCCCAAGGTCATGAAAACATGAATGCTGAAGAGTATTGCCAGTCACCTAGATAAGGCAATTGCAAGCAATGCCCTGGAACTGCTGGGAGATGAATAGCCAGCTGACGCAAGACACTAGGTGCTTAATTAGTCAGCACCTCCTATTTAAAGGCCACTGGGATTGGCATATTTTTTCCTTCTCCCTGTAAAGGATAAGAGTGTGTCTTCAGTGTCTTCCATCTCTTGCTGAGGAGAATGCCCCCCTCCACTGCTTCAGCCTCCAACAGCTTGGACTCAGAAAGGCCACTATCATCAGGAGCTATAAACAAATTTGTGGACATCGAACTCCTTTGAGTCTGACTGCAGAGTGTGAGTTATGACATCTATAATGACAAACGATAATGCCTGTCTCTGCCGTAGCTCTAAGACTGTAAAATCAAGACATTTGTAACATTGTGTAAATACTAAGGGGATATTAGCAACATCCCTTACTTACTTTGTTTTTAAGATAAATTGACTAATTTTACGACTTCATCGCTTGGTGTTTTAAATCGAATTAAGCTTCCTGGGCTGCAGCTGGGATGGAGGTGGAGATTATCGTAAGCTAAATCACCACCAAACCACCGGCTGCCGTCAGCCTGGGTCCCAGCTGGGCTCAGCTGGCACTTTTTAGAAACCGGAATGCGTCCCAGTTTCTAAAAAGCGCCAGTTGAGCCTGGCTTGGACTCAGGCTGATGGAAGCCGGAGATTTGGTGGTGATTTAGCTTGTGATAATCCCCACCTCCATCTGGCCTCCCGGCTGGAACTCAGAAGCCTTTAGTTATTTTAAAATGCCAAGTGATAAAAGTCCTAAAATAGATTATTTGTTTAGCTACAGTACCATCTTCAATCATTAGGTGACAGACTTCCTAATCATCAGAGGGAAAGTTGTGATCAGGCCTGGGATATTTGTTTCTCCGGAGGGCATATTTGTAACACCAAATCATGCTTTTCTCTCCATAACCCCAGAACTCTTCAAACACATAAAGTAAAAGAGACAGGGAAAATAGGCCCATCCCCTATTAACAGGGGATGGAGGGAGAAAAATGACCAGGGGAAAGACTGGACAAGCAGTAATAATAATAATAATAATAATAATAATAATAATAATAATAATAATATTTCTATCCCGCCCCTCTGCAATGCAATCGAGGTGGCTTACAACAATAAAAACATCGAAAAATATTTCCAATTCCAACCCCCCCACCCCTTAAAAATTTTTTTAAACTAGAACCATTTAAAAACATTAGATAAAACAAGGTATAAAACCAGACATCACAGCAGTAGTGTGGAAGGAGAAACTCTTCCTGGATGATACTTGCAGTGCATTAAGCTAGATACTTCTGGTAAGCAGTGGTGCTAAATGGAACCTCCATGTTCAAAAGCCACGTTCCTCTGAATACAAAACAATGAAAACACAGAGCAGGATGAGGGAATGTTGCCAGCTAGAAAATGCTGTTTCTCAGTTTCGAGAGGCTTCTAAGTGGCTGCTGAGGTTTGATCCAGTAAAGATGGCTTTATTTTTACAGTTATACCTGGCAGCCAAGGTTAACACTTGGTGGAATTCCAGGAGACAAAACAGTAGTTTGGGCTGAAGTTTAACTTCACCATAAATTACTAAATGGAATATTAGTAATACCTATGCTCTTTTATTTTCTATAATAAGCGCACACCAAATCAATAAGCACACGCAAAATCAATAGTGTCCTAATTCAGGGCTAGTAGGGAAGCTCAGTACTTATTATAGGTTTTGTACTGGGTGTTAAATGGAAAGAACACTGGAAAATAAAGACTTTCACCCTGAAACTGAATATGAGTCATTGAGCCTTTAAGAAAAGTCTGGTACATGTACTTGAGAGGAGATTCTGAACATGTCCACATTTTGTGTTTTTTTACCTTCCTCTCTTACTGAAATTCTTACTGAAATGTTACAGCTTGAAAATGTCAAGGAAATAGAAAACTAGAAAGATTCTTCAGTAGAAATAGGCAAGAACTATACAACCATTCTGGCATGGCAATGGATGCATGAGATGAAATGACACCCTGTGTATTTAGCCATAGGAAAATAGCTTTCCCATCACAACTTCTCTCTGTATCTTCCATGATGTTCAGGATCACTTATCCCACATGTCACAGCATCTAGGATTTCATACACCTGCTCTTCGAGTTGCCAGTATCAATCATCCTTTCCCCAAGTATTATTTGAATAGCAGAAAATGTTTCAAGAAAGGTAAAAGCCTGTTGTAATCCTTCACACCATGAAGTCTTCTCCAAAGGCTCACATCAGGTTGAACAGAATCTTTTACTTGTTGTAGATGGTCTGATAAACTACTGTCCCATCCTGGATATCCCCAAAGGGTCAGTTTAGTCAGGGAGCTGTCCAGCAAAGAGTACAGTAAAAGGTATGTTATATCAGCTCAGATTGTATGTGTGCGTGCCTTCAAGTCACCTGTTGACTTAAGGTGCTAGTAAGACTGGTGTTCAAAGATGAGTACTATGTGCTATACTAACTGGAGTTATGAATAAGCACTCCTGAGTACAGCCACTATCAAAATATTTAGGAACAAAATCAGATCCAGGAGAACCCACAGATTATGTCAGAAGAAGGGAAATAGCCATCTCAGATCAGTTTTCTTCCTAACCTCCAGCACAACCATTGCTTTGGCTAGATCATGTCTCAGTTTGGTAGTCCACACTCATGCTCTCCAGACATTGATGATGGGTTTGCTTTGACCATTTGATTTTAACAGGGAAAAGAAAAAGAGCTGGGTATTTTGTTAACCACTCAGATTATTTTAAATAGAAAATCAGGATGTAAGTATTGTAAAACAAGCAAGCTCCAGCTGAAGATACCATGATCTTTAGCATAGTCATCGTAGTTCCTTATGAGGGAAGGGAAAAAATCTTTTAAAAATCTGGACTGAACCATCAATAGAGTACATCTTGAACTTGAATACAGCTTTAATATTGTACAGTGAGCTCATATTTTAATAAGGCTCTTCTAGAAGCTTTGGGTTGCCAGGGAGTCAGTGCTCCCAGCCATGCCCTACATTCAGTACCTAGGAGACACAGAAACACTAATAAAGGACGCTGCCAGTTTCCATGGGATGGGATATTAGCATACTTGCTATTATACATAGGAAAAGCTAGCTTTATAATAAAGCTAGCTCTGTAATAACAGTGCTAAACCCATAATGCATTATTTAGTCATACTTTTTAAATATATGTGTCATATAAATTATGGACATTTATTTATCAAAATGTCTGTAGTACAGAGAGAGGCTGATTGCGGCTCTCCATATATTGTTGGATTGTGAGTCTATCTGCTGCAGGGAGGTGGGTAGAATAAGAGCTAATCTCCTTTTGAAAAAATAAAACCAGACACATCTGGGCATCTGATGCAGCATTACATGACTAAGGATCTGGAAACAGCTAAAAATTAAATATGCATCCATGGTTTTCCGGTTGTAGCCCTGCAGGTGGCTCCAGTGCCTAAGGCCAGCTCTGAGTCTTCGCTCTCAATCACAAACAAGAACAATTCTGCTAGATTATGGCTGTTGTGACTTTCTATTTCCTAGTTTGGATGAAACAATAGGAAGTAGGTTGGCTGGAAAAAATTGCAGTGACGTGGATCTAGGATGTGTGTACTCTGTATATGCATTTGATGTTTATATCCCTTGGATGTGCAGGAACTTCCAGCTGACAATAAATGCAAATGGAAGCCAGGCAAACATTCTCTCAACAAGTTACTGGAGAACACATATCTATGTGAACAGTACAATACTTGGCTTTTACTAAGCTACAGTCTATTCATGCAATTATATTAGGTTCAAAGACCACTAGCAAGCTGTAGCCCCTGCCTCCCAACATAATGGCAAGGGAAATATAAGAGAAAAAACAATTACATGGAGCTTGCTTGCCCCCCTCTGAAAAAAGAATTGGTCCAATTCTCACTTTCCTCTTCCTTCCCCATCTCATTTTTCTTTGTATTAAATATATTCTATTATGAACCTGTAGGCAGGTGTTGTTTTAGCATTAGATCTCTGTATAACTCTCATAAAATTCCAGAAATTTTATAAATCAGACCTTCTTATGCACAGATTCTGCTTCATGGATTCAACCACCCATGGCTTGGAAATATTTTTTTTAAAAAAATCCAAAAAGCAAACCTTGATTTTATATAAAGGTTTTATATAAGGGACACCATCTTACTACACCATTGTATATAATGGGATTTGAGCATCCATGGATTTTGATATCCACAGTGGGTCTTGTAATTCAACTTCAGCAGATACTAAGGGCCCACTGTAATAAACAAGCATGAACAAGAGCAATGGCATGTTGTTTTTCACTGCCTCAAAATTATCATCTTCTCAGTACCAGGTTAAGACATTTTTCTAGTTCCAGGCATTTGATGAGATGTGGTTGGCCAATAAACCAGTCTGTTATCCCCACAATTTGTTCTTAGGTGGAAATACTGATTTATATTATATATTGTTTTTTATTGTTTTTACCTTTTATATATTCTCATATGTAAGACATATGCCACAGTGCACAATTATAGCAGTTTGATGTTTCTTTAATTGCCGTGGCTCCATCCTATGGAATCTGGGATGTGTAGTTTGATAAGCAGTACTTTTCTACTAGAGGTGTCTAGTACTATGGAAGTGGACTAGAGCTCCATAACAAAGAATTCTAAGCATCTCTCACCAGGTTACAAAAACTAGCATGCCATAAGGTGGAGCCATAATAACAAAGTGCTATAATTGTGCAATGTGGACATACCCCTAGCCTCTTTTTAAGAAAAAAACATGAAAGAAAAAAGGAATGATGATCATGAGTACACCCTCCTCTCCAGGCATGCATTTTCCCACAGACAAACTTTATTTTCTTAGCCTGTAAATGCACAAGAAAAGTTTTGTTCAAAGACCCTGTATAGGTGCCTTCAAGTCACCTGTTGATTTATGGTGACGCTATTAATTTCATAGAGTTTTCTTAGGAGAGGAATTACTCAGAGGTGTTTTTTTTGCCAGTTCCTTCCTCTGAAATATAGTCTACAGTGCCTAATACTTGGGAAATGGATCAAAGCAGTAGAGGACAATGGATGGGGAACTTTTGAAATCCCTCTCATGTTGGACTCCTAATCTCATCAGCTCCAGCAAGCATAGTCAGGGATCACTCAGGCTGTAGCCCAAGAACATTTAGAGGACCAAGGTCTTTCCATCTTGGGTACAAAGTCATCAGGCAGACATTTCAACACAATCAAAGTGGGTAAAAACTGTTTTAAAACTATTGTTATAAAAGCCTCTTCATTTAAAATAGGTGGCACTTCAGTGCTACAGCCATATATCTGGCCTACGTATCATTTCCAAAATGTCAGGATAAATAAACAGCAAAAATATTTCTACCTTATTCCTGACAGTGATGCAGCATGATATTCACCCAGTAGTACATAGGTCTAGGCTTGGCTTTTAAAGAATAATTGGAAAAGTAATTAGATGACCTGTAATATTAGATGGTGCTCCATTAGATGGTGCAACCTGCAAATCCCTTTTTCAGGTTGCATACAATCAACAGCCTAACTTTTAATTCTTGTCTCATTTGCCCTTTGCTCCTATTCAATTTGCACTTTTGCCAAAGCAAACTTTAGCTACCGTCTGATTCCAACATTGCACACATAGGGGGTGATTCACACAAAGAGTGTCAAAGACATTATTTGCCATTTATGACTACTGTTTCTGTCCTAGACTAAACATACAATGAGACTGAAATAATGTCTGAATGCTACACTTCTTCATCCCCTTAGTGGGGAGGATATCGCAATTGCCATCAAGGCTAATTTGAATACTGGCTCAGTTGTAGGTCAATGATATCAGAGGTGCTAACCATATGTAGTCTCACTTTTGGTTATTCCAAGTATAAACCTGAGAAGAAGGCTGCAAAACCAACTTTTCAGAGTTTGTCCAGAGACAGACAGTGAACATAGTGAGCCCATTTTCCCACTGGTTCCACTGCTCTAACAAAAACCAAAAGCCATTGTTTCATGCTATTATTTTCTTCTGCTGTGATTGAATGTGTAATTTGTTTTTATCTAATGCTGTTTTATACTACCATTATCACCGTTATATAATAAATAATAATATATACATCCCCAGAGAAAATGTGCCTGCTGTATCTGCTATAAAACATGTGGTAGATGATCCTGATTGCAACTCTCTCTTCTGTCCCCAATTAAAAAATATATAATCTAAGCCTAAAGGTATACTCCAGGCCTATTCAAGTTCCTCCTGTCCAGATAGGGTCAAAGTTACCATACATCCCAGGTGAAGTCACCTGTCACAGAATCAGCCTTCTCAACTAGCATTTCTCCCACCTTTGGTTGTTTATGATGTCTGCTTGTTTCTCCTCACCCAATCCAACCACTTTGTCCAGGCATTGGTTCTATACTGAAACATCCTCCCTACATTACTCTCATTGATGAAATCTAAGAATGCAGTGCCATTGATGTAATATTCATGACATCCCACTTGAAAGACTACAGTGATCTTTCCCAGAAGCTTCATATAATTCATTTGTAACCTAGAAAAAACTTCACACACACCTCATCTTCACAAATGTATTATTTGTCTACTTTTGAAATCATACACAGGAAATACACAAAAGATTATGCTCTTGGAAGCATGTTGTGCTATTTCATGTTGTCAGCCTTTAATAGGTTTCCAACATTTTGTGTGTGTGAGTGCGCATATGCATGTGCGTACAAGCCTTAAGGCATCTGTGTTCCCCTAAGGATTTTTCCTCCTAAAGACACCCACAGATATTTATGACTATAATATGATTGCTGTGCTGGAGAGTATTTTCTAAGTGCTTTCCCCTTAGTCAAATTTTAAATATCTCATTTAGAAGAACCCTAGGTGACACTTGCAGACAAGTTCTCGTGCTTTACATGTACAATGGATTTGTTTATCTGTTTTCATCTTTTAATTTTGGTAGGCTAGACATTTGGCTCAGCCTTTATATATACCATCTCAATAACCTTATTCAAAAGATGCTTGGGAATTATCAGACACCAAAAAGGTTTTAAAGAAGCCTGTCAAGAAGACAAAGGAGATGTGATGGAGCCCAGTTCAAAAAAGCCCAAGCCACTATTCTTCAGCATTTCTTATACTGCAGAAGAAGAATGAGGAGAGAGGCAAAGAAAAAAAATATTGTGCTTCCACCTTTTTCTGACAACAGAGCGAGAATAGGATAAACAAGTGCAGAATGAAATATACCATCATGAGTGGTATAGAGATGGTGAATAGACAAAACTTATTCATTTTAAAGTACATTCTAAAGTTGGAAATCGAAATACACACACTCTTCTGAAACTGAAAAACTCTATGATAAAGTATATAAATTATTGAATCCCAAAAGGCATTAGCAGCCTGTGGAATTCATTGCCACCAGAGCTAGATTATCAATGGTACAGTGGAACAATTCCTCTAGATACATTAATGGTTTGGGGGGGGGGGAGCATGTGCTGCTGTCACTACATTTGTGTACTCCCCCCCCCCCGCACATTTTTTGTACTGTAGCACTGTCAAGAGAGAAATGCTTATGAGAAGATGGGCTATAGATTTCTCTCCCTTGTCTTGCCCAAAGGTTGGTAGCACTTACTGCCCACCATTGCACATTTTCTAGCTGCTAAGTGAATGAAGAAGGGACAGGTGGTGTGTTGTGGTTCACTGCCTTTGAGATTCTGGCATTAGTCATGTTGGACAGAAAAATAGATGGCGGAAACCTGGGATTGCCCTCTCAAGCCTGAAAGGGTCTGACTCTGGCCCCAGGAAAGGCTCCTCTTGGCCCAACAGCATTGCTATTCATTGTAGCATGAAGCTGGCTCCTCCAGTGGGGGAATTCATGCACAGGTCCAAAGGAACAGGTTTTGAAACTCAGGCTGCATCCGCACTGCAGAAATAATCCATGTTGGCACTGCTTTAACTGCCCTGGCTCAATGCTAGGGAATTCTGAGAACTTAAATTTTGTGAGAGTCACTATCAGAGAGCTCTGGCACCACAATAAACTACAGTTCCCAGGATTCCCAAGTACTGAGCCAGGGCAATTAAAGCAGTCTCAAACTGGATTATTTCTGCAGTGCGTTTTGGACCTCAGCCTCCATAATCCACCACTGATAGCCGCAATATGCATAAGAGAATGTATGTGTGACTATCATTTCCCTTTTCTGTGTTCGATTTAAAAACAGTAAAGAACAGAGCAGAAAATTCAAGAGCACAGCAGGAAAACAAAAGCAGAGACTTTCCCAAAGTATGCCAAGGGATACATCTAGGACTGATTTAAGAAATTAGGTTAAAATTAGTCCAAAATTGGTCTAAATTGGGATTCCACAGGTGATATGCCTTGTTAATAATGTGCATCTTGATGCAGAGCTCTAGCAGGCTGCAAGCTTTGCTGACTGTCATGTATCATATTTCACATTTTTGGTGGAATCATGAATGGTCAGCCAAGGTGAAAGTATTGTTTAGGCAGACTGGAGGTGTCAAGAATGAAGATAACACAGCCAGCAGCACCTAGAACAGCTCCACATGGAGTGGCAGCATTGCTCCAACAAGGTGAGCCAGGACCAGCTCTACAGTGAGGTATAGAGAGGCAGTTCCTTGAGGTGAAAGCAGTAGTCCTCACTCTCAGCCATTCTCCTGTCTTGGAAGAAAGAGCTCTGTGTGCAATACAGCTATTGGCTATTCTGGTAGGAAGGAGTTTGGGGGAATTCTACTCGAAAAAAGAACTTGTCCAAACTCTGCCTTGTTGTCCTTGAATCTGATTGTTCTGCCACTGCCAGTGCTGAACTGAGGTTCAGCTGCCAATCTGGCTTCTGTACATGAAATAGCAAGGAAAACCATCTAATCCTTTGCCCTAGGTATCTTGGACCAGCCCTAAGGTTAGGTTTCTGACATTACTTTGACAGATCAAACTGGAGGAGGTATGGAGCTTCACCATTAACTCCCCAAATGAAGATTCAAGGAGTTTTCAGAACTGAAACTTGAGATGGCAAATGGATGCTTTGATACTATTAGATAACCCCAACTTTGCCTGTTGCAGGTGAGCACACAACCTTATACGATTGGTGAGCTGGTGATTTAGGGCCTTTGCAGACTGCTAGACATAATGCAAATTGAGTCCACTTTAACTGCCCTGGCTCAGTGCTAGGGAATCATGGGAATTGTATTTTTTTCTGAGACATTGAGCCTTCTCTGTCAGAGACCACTGGTGCCATAATAAACTACACTTCCCATGATTCCCTAGCACTGAGTCAGGGCAGTTAAAGTGGACTCAGTTTGCACCATTTCTGGCAGTCTGCAAAGGCCCTTAGTTTCCAGGGCCCTTGCCTGAAAAATCTGAGCCACTACTGTCAGGTATCAGCCTGTCTTTCTCCTTCTCTTTTCAGATCAGTAATGATGGTGGTGCCCCACTGATCTCAGAGTTTGTCTCAGGTAGCTGTGGGTGCTGTAGAATATCTTGGTTGGGTCCCATTGGCTCAAGGGCATTATGAGAAAGACCTGTTTCCTATCCCTGTATAACTTGCTTTTTACAATAGTAAAGGAAATGATAAGGGTATGAATGCAATTTGGGAGATGATAAAAGAAAAGTTGTTCTACTTATGAAAGGGTGGAGTATAGCAATTTAAATAAATTTAGAATGTATTCAACTCCTGCTCCCCACTGGTCCAGTTTTTCAATTTTCCCATAGACTGAAAGTTGTATAGGTTAAGAATCAGTGTTGGACTTGGAGTGAAGAAACCCACATTCAAGTTCCCATTCACCCATGGAGCTCCCCGGGTGACTTTTGGTCAGTCATTCTTTCAGCCTAACCTACTTCACCTGGTCTTTCTGAAAGTGAAACGCTGCCTTGAACTCCTTGGAGGAAAGGTGAGATATAAATGTAACATAATGTAAAATATTCTTTCTTCCCACCATTCATATAATTGGAGGAACTTAGTATTTTTTTTTTTAAAAAAGATATGTATTTCTCATTCACAGAAAGCTTTAAACCAGAAAACATTCCCTTTTAGAAAGAGAATTAGATGGCTTTAGAAATTGTGTATACCTAGTGGTTTTCCAGTGAAAAGAACTTTTTATTGTTATTTTGAAAAATGGCTTAGGATGTTCAGAAATATTTTCTGCAACTAATATCTGGTGGTGTTTCCTGGCTTTAGACCACTCAAGTCATGGGTAAATTTAAATTGAAATAAACGTTATTAGACTTTGTTCTGTTCCTTTCTTCTGAGAATCTTTAAATGTTGGTATTTTAATATATATATATATATATATATATATATATATATATATATCAGGAGCTTGCATCTATGAGGTTAATTTCACACTCTGATCAGTAGACTGACTACTTTAGTCCATGCTACAATGATTTCTTTAAGAGATTTCTGAGATGCTAGGATGGGCACTAGAGCTGCTGCAGCTGAGTAGCTCCTATCTGCTGAAAAAGGAGAGGGTTCACTGAGAGCACTTCAAATGTGAAAGTCCACAGACAAAAAGACTTTCCACTAACAAAATTCCACCAACTGCTATAGTGCAATCAGATGCAAAGAAGGATAGATCCCTCCTGTACTCATGACAGATGTGTAAAGTAGGAGTCTTAGATCGATGAAGCTTCCCCTCCCTTCATGTCAAGATGCAGCTAACAAAATCCCCACATTTACACAACTCATAAAGGCACAAGTTCTAAATCATCTGCTAAAAAGACTTCCTACCACCAGGGATGGGTTGCAAGGAACACTGTGAGATGAGCTAGGAGCCAAGGGGCATGCCACTAGTCAGGATCCATCAGTGAATCAAAAACAAAGGAGAAATGTGGAGGCAAGATCAAGTAGCAACCCTGAAGAGCAGATCAGGAGACAATAGGGAAAAATGAACCAGATGTCAAGACTGAAAGATGTCAAGACTGAAGGACAAACCAAACTATACAGGAACCCACCAGTGCTCAAGAACACCTTGTGGCTCAAGCAAAGTTCCATTGCAAAAGGAAACCTCTTTATCAAACTCTCAGAGGACCCAGTAAATAAAATGGAAAAGTGGTTTTGAGTTGCTTGCTGAAATTATTCATTTTTTTCTGACCTTCCTGAGATTTCCTGCAAGACAAAGTGCCCTCTGCCTGAGAAATCCACAACTTTGTGAAATGTGTTGTATGTTTTGTATGCAAAAAGTCTCGTAATATGGTGCAAAGAAAAGATGGGATGGGGATGCCAGCAAAATTTGAAGAGACAATCTGAATCTGAGACTAAAGCCCCAATTCAATTGTTACTGAAGGGCATACGTTCCACATGCAAAGAAGATAGTCTCCTAACCTTGCCCTTCCCAGTTGTGGCTTTCCTCACATAAAAGTGATGTGTCTGAAAAGGAGAGCCTATTCACATGGGGTCTTTCCATGTGAACCACAATGTGGAAAAAACAGTAGAAAGCCCCCATGTGGAAAACCTCCATGGACAGGCACATTCAGACACATACATTTACATGAGGACAATACTCTGTGTGCAGAGGTTGAACAATCTGAGTATCTCTTCACAGGAAGAAAGATGGACAAAACTGTATGACCTTGTTGAGATGAAGAAAGGTCTGTTAATAACTTTAAAAATGAGTGGGAATTGATAATTGATTTTATGAGAATTTTTTTGGGGGGGGGAAATAGCAATTTTAGGATTTGAAAAATAGTGGAATGGAATAACATGTAGAAGTGTTTTCTCTCTCTCTCTCTCTTTCTCTAAGGGAAGTAGAATTATTCAAAAATTATAACCATCAGCAAGTAAGTTGGAATTCATACATATCCCCCTTTTTTTCTTTGTTATGCTCTTATTTTGTGTAATGTTAGTTTGTGTAGTTAGCTGCATAGTTGGCATGTGTAATTTCTCATATATGCTTTTTCTTACTAACAGTTATATGCTAATAAAAATATATATTTAAAAATTACATGTGGAAAGCAATGTCAAAGGAGGAGAACTAGTATGTTTCCCTTGCCTTTGCAGTATACATGATTCATTAAACACCTAAATAGGGCTTGAGAGTTTAAAGTCCGTACTACTGGCTGAATTGGGTGGGTTAGATCAGTGCAGGGAGGGCCTGAGGATGCTCAGCTTTCAAAGTTTGAGGCAGCCACAAATAAAACCAAAGACTACTAGTTTGGGCCCCAACAGCTTTTAACACCTACCCAAACTCCGCTTACTGGTTGCTCTTTATAGAAGTGGGCCAAGACTGAATCACATTCATTTCATACATCCAGGCTTTTAGCCTGAATCAGTCTTGCTTTGTGGTAGCCCATATTCATTTATTTTATTTTGGAATGTGAAACTGTTCATTTTGGGGATTACCATATTTTCTGGCATATAAGATGACTTTTAAACCCCGGGAAATCTTCTCCAAAGTCAGGGGTTGTCTTATATGCCGGGTGGAGGAGGAGGAGGAGGAAGGGGTGGCACGGCATGAGGCGGGAGGAGAAGGAAGAGAGGAAGTCCAGGTTAGAGGAGGAGGAGGAAGGGATCAGGCCTCTGTCTCTCTGGGCGCCCCTCCTTCCCTAAGGTCAGCTCTCTGGGAGAAGGAGAAGACTTGGAGGCAGCGGCGGTGGCAGCAGTGGAGGAGGAGGAGGAGGAGAAGGTGGAGGCCTTTTGGTGGTGGTGGCTGTTGTTGTTGCTAGGGGTGGGGAAGGGTAGCCTTGTATGGGACTGAGCGGAGGAGGAGGAAGAGGAAGAGGAAGAGGAGGCCTCCACTGTTGCTGCTGCCGCAGCTCCTGACACCAATGCCACCTCCGTTGCCCTGTGGCGCAGCGCAAGGTGGGAGGAGGAGGAAGAGAGGAAGTCCAGGTTAGAAGAGGAGGGGGGAGGAGGAAGGGGTGGCGTGGTGTGGCGTGAGGCAGGAGGAGGAAGCAGCAGCGGATAAGAAGTGGACTCCTATCCTGGGTTTTTTTTGGCAAGATTGGTTCAGAGGAGGTTTGCCATTGCTTTCCCCTGAGGCAGGGTTCTTTTGCTCTTATAATGGCAGGTGCATAAATAGGCAACCAGCTGCCTGTGCAGTCACTGCACCTGATAGTTAAATCAATGGGGCTTGCATTTAAGTAAAACCACTCAGGATTTCAGTAAAAACCCAAAACAAACATATCAGTCCACAGACAATGAACAATGACCAAGTGTTGTTGGTAACTACCCTCAAGTTGACCTCAACTCATGGTAACCCTGTGGATGAGACATCTCCAAGATCTCCTGTCCTCCGCTGCTTAGGTTCTGCAGGGTCATGCCTGTGGCCTCTCCGACTGAATCCAACCATCTGGTATGTGGTCTTCCTCTCTTTCTACTTCCTCTACCTTTCCCTGTATCATTGTCTTTTCCAATGATTCATGCTTTCTTATGATGTGGCCAAAGTATGAAAACCTCAGTTTAGCAATCTGACTTCCAGGGAATGCTAGGGCTTAATCTGTTCTAGAATCCATTTGTTTTTCTTCTTGGCTGTCCATAGTATCCTACGCACTCTTCTCCAGTACCACATCTCATATGAGTTTATTTTCTTTCTATCAGCTTTCTTCACTGTCCAGCTCTCACATCACTACATGGTGATGGGGAATATAATGGCTTTAACAATCCTCACTTTGATGTTCAGAGTTATAGCTTAACATTTTAGGATCCTGTCCAGTTCTTTCATAGTTGCCTTTCCCATTCCTATTCTTCTTCTAATTTCTTGGCTGCAGTCTCCATTTTGATCAATAACTTGTGTAACCCGCCTCGATTGCTTGGCAGAGAGGCGGGCTATAAATAAAAATTATTATTATTATTATTATTAATATTTGATCCAACATTTCTTGACTATTTCATTTTCCTTGTTATCTAGTATTAATTCTTGTAGATCTTTCATGGGCATTATTTTTGTTTTCTTAATGTTCAGCATTAATCCTATCTTGGCACTGTCCTACTTTACCTTCTTCAGTAATTGTTCCAGGTCTTTGTTGGTTTCTGCTGTTAGTACTGTGTGATCTGCATATCTTAGGTTGTTAATGTTCCTTCCTCCTATCTTCACTGCTCCTTCCTCTGAGTCTGAGCCTGTTCTACATGCAATATTTTATGCATATAGGCTGAAAGGATAGGGTGATAGTATGGAGCCTTGCCTGACCCCTTTGCCAATTGGGAACCATTCTGTTTCTCCATATTCAGTTTTGATGGCAGTCTCTTGTCCTGAACACAGGTTGTACATCAGAGCAGTTAGATATAGTAGCGCTCCCATTTCTTTGAGAGCATCCAATACATATCAACTAGTTTAGGATATTTACACTGAATTTAAGAAAGAAAAGTGACATAGCTTGCTGTTGTCCATTTTGAATAACGCTTCCATCATGTTTGAAGCAAAATTGGCTTGTAGAATGGCTGCTAGATAAGACAGAATATCTTTGGAACACAGAAGCCTAATAAGGTACAATTTTCTGAGACTACATCATATATTCTCATTTTCTAATGTCACTGTTCTTTCAATTATTTTTGTAGTGGTTTTAATGAATATGTAATGCTATTGCTTTGTTTGGTTATATTATTTCATGTACTACTTGTTTGTAATCTGCTTTGGTTTTTATTTGAATAGGGAAGTGGTGTGTATATATCAACTAAATTAAACTACAGTTGTCCCTCCTCGTTCATGGACTTGAGGTCCGCGATCTCGCTCTTCATGGAAAGGGACAACTGGTATACCTAAAAGGGCTGTGCATGCTCATGCGCATCCCTGCATGCGCACCACAGGTGCCCATGCCATTAGTTTCAATGGGGCTTGAATATTAGCAAGCCACCATTTTTGTGGAGTGGTGGTGGTCTGGAATGGATCCTCCACGAATTGGGAGGGGCAACTTTATACAATATCACTTGCAGTGGTGAAGTTTTGCCTAAAACATGGACTTTATCACACAAGGCAGTAAATCATAATTGAAGCAGGATAATCACCCCTTGGGTTGGGGATTATCACATCATATTGTCCCTCTTCCTTGTTCTCCTGGTAGCAGACCGTGTTTCTTTTCATTAACATAAAGACTCTGTTAATACCCTTCTTTCCTGCTACTATTGTGCTTCACTTTATTGTTTGATAGTTCAATTCTGCTTTAATGCTGATCTTGCGTGGTAAGGCAGTGGTCAGTGAGCTTGGTTTGGATGCTTTGAGTCTGGTATGGATAAGGTATGAAGCAGAACAGCAGAGAAGCCAAAATGGTTGGGGTTGGTCTTTTTTTGGATGGTTGAATGATTTGTGGCCATCCACTGTTTGGATAAAAGAAATTATTTTTGTGATAGCCATGATAGTAGTTGTGATTTGTGCAGTGGTTTGTTGTTTTCCACTCCTTTTTCATATGTGTCAACACAGTATTATATCAGCTATGCCTAAAAGAAAGAAAGAAGATATATTTGAATTTTGAAATATAATTGTTATGTTTTATATATCCTTAATATAATGTCTTGCCATTGTGTGATAATGTGATAAACTAACAGTGTAATCCTGGAAAGGTTTTAGGTATGATAGAAAACAGCAACCCCAATTGCATAGCATTTTTAGTTATAACATGATTATAATGGGAGAAGAGTCCTTGTGTGGTAAAGCCCAATGTTTGATTTCAGAGAAGGGAGCCAGAGGTAAGTGTTGCTAAGATAGAGATTCAGGACTGACTTCTCACAGTGACTCCAGACACTTCAGACTCAGTGCCTCGAAAAGTTATATTAGTTGGAGGATTCTGGGAGTTGTAGTCCATAAATGACTTTACCAAGTTTTACGGCAAGTATGGGGGCTCACATGGGGCTCATGGAGATGGCAGCTTGGACTGACCCATGGTCATTCCAGTGCTAGTCAGACCCCGATCAGCATGGGACCATGGTGACCGGATGCTGCGGTCCTGAAGCTCTCCACATGGCTCTCCACATGGCTTCTGGCTGCTCTGGGGGTGTGTGTGTGTTGTCTGCACACCCCACACTCAAAGCAATCAAAAGCTGCACTTCTGTTTTTGTCTGTTTCAGACCATGGTTAGCGGATACTCTCCATACAAAACACTCCTCCCACCTAGAAAAGTAGACTGGAAATCCATATAATGGCTGCCACTTTCAATAATCTGACAGGCCTAGTTCCTCTGTGTGGTGTGGCTGACAGCAGAATGAGAACAGCCTGTCATGGGACCCTGGAGGTGTATGTCGCTCACCAGTGAGCAAGCCTCTCCTAGCTTTTCTAAGAGGCAGAGCAATGCTTCTATACCTTGGATCAAACATTGATCAGGACTGAGACTGTAGTCAAGAAATCAGAAAAAGACTAATAATGTGAAGGACAGTCATGAAAGAACTAAAAAAGATTTTGAAGTGTAAAGATATACAACTGAGCAATAAAGTTAGAATCATCCAAGCCATTGTATTCCTCATCACCATGTATGGATGTGAAAGCTGGACAGTGAAGAAAGAAAATCAACTCTTTTGAGATGTGCTGAGGATACTCTGCATGGCCAAAAAGACAAACAAATGGGTTCTATAACAGATCAAACCTGAACTTTCCCTGGAAGTCAAGATGACAAAAAATGAGGCTGTTATACTTTGGCCGCATCATGGGAAGGCATGAATGATTAGAAAAGACAATAATGCTAGGAAAGGTAGAGGGCAGTGGAAAGAGAGGAAGAGCACAGGCCAGGTGATTGTACTTAATCAGTTGTTGGAAAAGACAATAATGTTAGGAAAGGTGGAGGGAAGTAGGAAGAGAGGAAGACCACATGCAAGATGGATGGATTTTATTAAAGAGAGCATGAATATGAGTTTGCAGGTGCTGGGCAGAGCAGTAGAGGATGGGAGCCCCTGGAGATGTCTCATCCATACAGTTGCCATAGACATGAAGGCAGTTAATAATAACAAAAGTTGCCAACCTATTTCAATCAGTTCAGTATCCAAAAAAATGTCAAATGGGAATTTACCCCATAAGCCACTATTTATCTGTCTGGCTAGAAGTTAGGACTACTGGGAAATGAACAGTACTTTCAAGGAAACTTCATAACATCAATAGATCATACAGCATTGCTCTTGTTGTTGTTGTTCTTAATTGCCTTTGAGTGGACTTTGACTTATGGTGACCCTGTTGATCTCCAAGACCCCCATCCTCCACTGCTCTGCTCAGGTCCTTGTCTGGCTCCTTTGCCAACTAGGAACCATTCTGTTTCTCCATGTTCTGCCCTGACAGTAGCCTCTTGTCCTGAGTACAGATTCCTCATTAGCACTATCACATGGGTAGGCACTCCCAAGTCTTTAAGGGCATTCCATAGCCTTTCATGATTATGCAGTCAAAGGCTTTGCTATAGTCTATAAAGCACATGCTGATTTACATCCAACTTTACACCTCACCAAAAAGGGGAAGCTGCTTTTAAAAGGAAATAAGGATGCACAACTACATAAAATTTGAATTACTATAATGGACTATAGACCTCCAAAGCTCACGTTGTAATAAATTAGTTTTTCTTCAAAGCACCAAATGACTCTTTGTTATAATGGGATTAGAAATAGCTGTGCTTCTCATATAGAGTCTAGAAGTAACAAGTTACAAATTACCAATTGCTTACTTCTTTTCCCTAAAACTGAAAGTATAACTACATTGCATTATGAAAATGGGTGAATGAGAAATGACGTAACCTCCTTTGCAATGCTTTTCTCTCCCCTTTTAAAGTTAATTTTATAGTTTCTTGGAGGGTGGCCTCACTAAAAGATGGAGGAAGAATAACACATCATTCACATGCTGTATACACTGTGGTGCTGCCTCTAGTATGAGAAGCATCTGTGCTAAAGCAGCTATTTTCATTATGTTTCAGAAAGGGGAAACTAAAGAGTCACTCTGTCAAAAATGTCAGCTGTAATGGTCATGCTACTTTTGAAACTCTAAACAGTTACTTTAAAAATATCCTACAGGCTGGTTTCATAGTAGTGGGGAAGGCTGTGACCGGATGTTGACTGGTAATAGACAACTTTGAGGTCCCTTTTCTCCCTCCATATGGTCCTTTGTTATTATGATTTGGACTGGAGAGACATTCAGGTATACCAGTGAGTAGGCAGCTGCTAAGCTTCTAAGGGCTGCCTCTTTCCTATTTTCATCTCCTATGGATCTCAGTGGACTGATTTTTTTTTTTATTAAGTTCTGATCAAATGCTGGAAATTATCCCACTGCTGAAATAACCCGGCTTACCTCTTCCGAACTGAAGCCTAATTTGAGAGGCAGCTGGGTCCTATCACAAGGATTTTGCTGCTGAAGCCACTGGGTGACTCCAACCTGGCTGCAGTCCAGGTCCCTGGTGCGCTTTGGCGGCCATTTTTTGAAGTTGGAAAGCTCCTTGTTTCAAAATAAGGCTGATGGAGTGTGCTGGGGACCTGGGCCCAGCTTCAGCAGCAAAATCCTTGTGATAGGACCTGGCTGCCTCCTGAATTAGGCTTCAATTAGGAAGAAGTAAGCCGGGTTATTTCAGTGGTGGAATAATTTCTGCCATTGTAGTTCTCAAATAGGGCCAGAGGTTAGTGAAAAGGCTAGTTGGTCTCCATGAAGTGGATGTGTGACTGGCCAATTTTAATTTGAATAATTGTTATGGCTGGGGGAAAATGGGCTGGAAGAAAATAAGGGGTAGGAGCAGTGGCATCACTAGGGCTGGCATCACCTGGTGTGGTATCTCATGGTGTCACCACCCCCACTGACCTCCTCCAATCCCACACCATACAGAATCCTTAGTCGTGTCTTTTGTACTAATGCTACTCTAATGTTTCTCATAAATATCAGTTTTAGCATATCACTGAATGTCACGGTAATCGTTGTGACATAAACAACTAGCAAAATTAAAATTATACCTTTGCATTATACCATCATACACACAGCCTAAATGTATTTACGTGTACATGGTTTCATGTGGCTAAAGTGAACATTTGGTAAAATGAGATGTATTTCAAGAACATTTAAAAAGAATACAATTTAAATTAAAAATAAAATAAAGCTGGGGCTTCTCTTATCTCCTCCCACTGAGTCTCACCCCACTCACCCCATCTCTTCAGCATTTTCGAGGGATGCTGGTAATGCCACAGCCCTTTTCTGCCAAAAGTCAGATTTGGGGATCAATGGGGTCACCCCTGGAGTAGGGTGTCACTTGGTGTGGTCAGCATCCATTACCCCCAATGATGCCCCTGGGTAGGAGAATTCTAAGGGTTTTGGGGGGGTTACAGTGAGAGTCTCATTTGGCCTGCAATTCCCATCCAGAAATAGAAGTTACTCCAAGTAATGCCGGGGCCCTCTGTAAAACAGAATGCATGGTTCCCTTCTACGGAACTTGCTTGTATCCTGATCCAGCCTGCAAGAAGAAAAAGCCTTTTGGTGAACATATCCCTTCTTGTCTGAGACTTTGAAGGAACATCAGAAATTTTCTACCTACCTTTGCATGTTTGCAAATTACCTGAAATGAAAACTAGCATGGGTTCTAAAACATAACTATTTACTTCTGAAAGGTGTGTGTGTGTGTGCTGGGGTGGGGTGGGGAAGAGATATATGATCCAACACCAAGTTGTCTTGTCTGAGTTAAATGTTTCATCACTTTGCTTTCCTGCCATTGCATGAAATCCTTATTGCAGCTGACATTTTTTTATGACATTGATCTGTTTGGCCCATTAGCTGGAAGAAAGCTTATCAAATAACATCCTGAAAGTAAACCCAAAATCACTTCAGCTTTTTGAGCAAGCAAAAGGAATTTTGCTGATTCAGAATGAAAGCCATAAAAAGGGAATACATCAATAGCTCCATACAGATCTTTATTGGTATCAGGGACTGGGGGGAACACATGAAATTTAAAAAAGAAGGAAAGAAGACAGCACTGTTAAAGGAGGAGGAAGAGAAGGGCTTGCATTGTAAACATGATAGATCTATACTTAAATGTCTTTCTAGGAATAGATACTTGCAGACCAATTCTTGGTTTAAAATAAAATAATGATGTTAAAGAGAGATCTACATGTCAAATTATGCATGGCTGTGAATAAAAGTTTCATGTAGCAGATGCTTCTGAAGACAGAGATGTATTTTTATATGAGAAAGATGAGGGCGGTGAGAGGGTGGTGACTATATGCAGTTTGGCATATGCAGACTGCCTCCTGTCTTTTAGATTTTATTCTAAGAAGGCATGCAAAAGTGCTTTTTTGGGGGTCTTGTCAAAAGAAGCTATCTGCCTTTTTATTTAAATACAGCGCAATCCATGCATATGGTGCTTTAAAAAGTAGCAGTAGCAACAGATAGACCCCTGTCCTGAAAAGCTTACAGCAGGGGTCGGCAAGGTTTACGTACCTGGGGCTGGTCGCTGGTCTCTAGGTCTTCTGCCAGGCCGGGGGAGGGGGGAATAGCACCCCACGCGCTTATGTGCCGCCGCCGCGCGGACACCGCATGCACCTGCCGCATGGCCGCTGCATGCGTCGCAGCTGGCATTTTGTTTGCCAAAATGGCGGGCGCGACTCGTTTGCGCATGCGCAGTACTCCTGCACATGTGCAAATGAGTCATGGCCGCCATTTTGGTAAACAAAATGGCGGCTGCAGCTCGTTCGTGCATGCACAGGAGTACTGCGCATGCATAAATGAGTCATGGCTGGCATTTTGGAAAACAAAATGGTGGCTGCAACGCGCGTGGTGGTAGCGTGATGGCGGCACGCATGGCAGCAGCGGGGGTCAGCGTCGTCGGCAGTGGGGGTCAGCGGGCCGGGTGCGGCCCGTGGGCCGTAGGTTGCCGACCCCTGGCTTACAGTATGTATTTTCAGTGTAGAGGAGCAAGGCTGAATCTGCACTGCAGAAACAATGCAGTTTGACACCACTCAAACTGCCATGGCTCAATGCTATAAAATCTTGGGATTTGTAGTTTGTTGTGACACCAGAGCGCTCTGATAGAGAAGGCTAAATATCTCACAAAACTACAAATCTCTGAATTCCATAGCATTGAGCCATGGCAGTTAAAATGGTGTCAAATTGTATTATTTCTGCAGTGCAGATGCAGCCTGAAAGAGAAGAATGCAAACAAGTGCCTTATATGTAATTAAGCATTTCTCAGGTGGAAACTGGAATTATTTGCCAGGTACAAAGTGGATTAAAGTTGTTAAGCCAAAGTCTTAACAGAAAACATGGAGTTTGAGCTGGTCAGGAGGAAGAGGGAGAGCTGGCATTATGTAGGTATTATGTATTACTTATAATTTGCAGAAGTAATTTGAACGTTATTTAAGCTTCTCTTCTTCCAGAAAGGGCTTTCCAAAGCAGCTTTGAAGCAATTGTGATGGTCACTAGTAAGAAAATACCTGCTCTCAGATTTGCAACCTGAACTACACAGCACAAAAGGAAGAGCGATTGGGAGGGAAGAGAGAAAGGAGCAAACTTAGAAGCTTATCACATTCTTAAATAAATCGCCTTACCTGATCCAGTTTAAAATTTAAATTGGGCAGTATCCTGATATTATCAGAAGGATTTAGCTACCGAATCTGCCACCTGGGTCCATCCCGGGTCCATCCCCGGTCACAGGGGCGCTTCAGCGGCCATTTTCTCAAGTTGGAAAACTCCCAGCTTCGAAAAGAGCTGCGCTGAGTGGCCCTGGAAGGAGGGACGGACTCAGGCGGTGGATTTGGCAGATAAATCCTTCTAATAATATCAGGATGCTGATATTATTTAAATTTTAAATCGGATCAGGTAAGGCCATTTATTTAAGAATGCAATAAGCTTCTCAGACACTAGGGTTTTGTTGTTGTTATCCACCATCGAGTCAATCTTGACCCATGGCGACTCTGTGGATGAGACATCTCCAAGACTCCCTATCCTCCACTGCTCTGTTCAATTCCTGCAAATTCATACCTGTTACCTCTTTTATAGAGTCTATCCATCTAGCATGCAGCCTTCCTCTCTTTCTGCGTCCCTCCACCTTTCCTAGAATTATTGTTTTTTCCAATACGTTGTGCCTTCTCATGATGTTACATGGTTCTTATAGTGATCAGCTGGAATAGAAACAGCCCAAAGAGAGGAAGAACCAAATGCTGCTGGTCCCAGTAATTCAGAGGGAGGGAGAACCCTGCTGTTTCCCTTCTCCTTGCAACTTGATGTAATGGGTTCTTTTAAGTGTTGGTTGTCAAAGCGAAGAGGCTTAATGGGCTGGCTTCTCAGCAGAGCTGATAATGGGTCTGCTTCCCTTCTTCACTGTAGCCAGATAGAATGCTAGATGACTTAGAATTTGGATACCTAAATTTAAGTTGCAGCACTGGATTCATTATGTAGGTGGAGGTCACTTGCTCTCATTTCCACAGACATATCTTAGTTTACACAACCTTTAGCAAAGAACCTCTTTTTATGTCCACCTCGCACCCTTTTCCCCCTTGTCTGTCTAGCTGAAAGGCTTTTAAGCATTATCAGCACTGGGTGAAAGGCGAAAGAGGGTTTTTATAAATGCAGACTTTCACTGTTCGGTTATAGCAGGATGTCTTCAGGAAACAATGCAGTAAAGCTTGAGCTGGGAAAGAATGAGATTGTACTGTCGCTGATCCTACTATAGCTATGTATGCCTATCTACAAAAGGCAAAGTAAGCAGCAGCTGCCTCCAGAATGCTTTATTAAGCATGAATGAAGAGCAAGACAGAGAGAAAAGGGGAAAGTAGTTAATCCTGCCTCATTAGCTTCTCCAAAGCATCCTTAAAAAACAGATTTATAATTTGGCCACCAAAATGGAAATCATAAGAAAAATTGAAGTTTTGGAAGAAGCTTTTAAAGGGTCTCCAGAAGATTTAAAATGCTTTAATTTAATAATACATACCTGACCTGACCTGATTATTTCATTTAATATATGCATATCATTCATTTTGGAGTAAACATTTGCTGAAACATATTGAACTGATCTTCCTCTTTGTGGTACAAGAATCTATGCCATTTTTCCTGTTATTTCTGCCTCCAATTCCAAATTTTCTGTTAAAGAAGTTAACTGAGGTATACCTGGGATACAGGAACAATAGGCTGGGCACAATAACAACTGTAGTGCACTTTGGAAAATTATTCTGGTTTTGTTATATATATATTTGGTATACCACTTTGGGTATGTTTTACACAGCAACATATTTCTAGGTAAAAATAGCAAGCATTATATAAATGATTAGTAATACTAATGGATCGTTTATGAAAATTACTAATATCACTGCAATTACCAATATGGCAAAGTCAACTTCTTGTTCTGTTGACTCATCTGGAAAGGGATTGGGTAAGGGAATGCTCAGATCTGTGGATGACATTTTGGACAGGAGAAAAGAAACCCCATCTGCAAAGAAAAAAAAGAAGAAGGGGGAGGGAAGGGAATCAGTTTTTAAAAACTGATAGCTCACTTTTTTTGTTATCCATCCATTGCACTGATGATGAAGTGGAATAGCAAATCCTGCTGTGCTTCTGTTTCAGATTATTAAAGACAACAATAAAACAGAAAAAGCAATAGAATGACTTTAGCATTGGCCTGGATAATTCAAATGGCAATACATTGTGACAACTCATTATGCCATTCCCACCAGTACATAAACTGAGCAAGTTTTATTGCATAAGGAGAATGAATTTCAGGCTGTCACAATGTTGGTGGACTAAAACTTCCATCAACCCCAGCTAAGATAGCTGATAGTGAAGGATGATATAAATTGTAGTCCAGCAACATGGCTCACCTTGCTCTGGAACTTTGGGTGCTGCAAGGCACTCATTCAATTTCACTTGGCTAGATTGAATTATGTATGGCAGTTTAGAGTTTGAGCAAATGAAGAAAGCCTAAGTTCAAAAACTGACTGTGCTGTGAATTCACTTGGTGGCCTCATACTTCATTTGGTGGCCTCCTTCCTCCTTTCATCCATAGAATCGGGACCGAAATGTTAGTTGGCCTTACAGTTTAAGATATGTAGTTTAAGATAAAACAAGGCAAGGAATTCATCTTTTAGAATCCAGTCTGATTGGTCTTACTACTTCATTTTCAAAAATTGCTAGACCAAGACATGGGAGATTATCAGACAGGGAATGGGAGCGAAGTCCACCTTTACCTTGTCCATGACAGCTATCGCCCAAAAGACATTCTCACATGTCGTGCTGATCCTGTCATAAACCTGTCAGGGAAGTGGAACTGCATTAAGATCCACGTGGGAAGGACTTTCAAATGACTTTGCACTGATCCTTCATTGTCCCATCAGTGAAGTGGAATTGTCCCATCCTTGTCCTTCATTTTGCATTAATGGAAGAACCCATTAATGGGACAAGGATGGGAAAAGGATGAGACAAGGATGTTCTGTCCCCAATCTGATAATCTCAATAGTCCACACTGAGGTGCGCAATCTGCACATGAACTGGATTTTATCTAAGCACAGCATGGATTCATGTGACTAAATACTCCTCTACACAGAATCATTCTCTCTGCACAGAAAATTCAGTATCAGGGATTGGTTTCTAGTCTAGTCTTTCTCACATGCTAGTTTTCAATGTGAAGGAAAGTTGTGTTGTTCTTATTTGTGGTGAGGTGCATTCAAATGATATTTTCTGCTTGCAATATCTGAAGAGATAGAAACCTGGCATTGGCTTACCAGGGAGAAGTAGGACAAAATGGGTGTAAAGATGGTTATAGGATTGTTGATGAAAAGGAACAAAATAGGGTCCTGACCTCAATCTTCTTCTGATGTCTTCTGTTAATAACCAGCATTATTAAAATGTATCATGTACATTCCCTGGGGTAAGGGCCCGTCTTCTTCCATATTACTCTGTAAAGCGCTATATAAATTGAAGGTACTAGAATAATAGATATTCAGGGCTCAACAAAGTTACTTTTTGGACTACAACTCTCAGAAATCTCCCTAATCAGCAGAGTATGGTTGCTACAATGGTTAGGGATGCTGGGAGTTGTAGTCCAAAACCAACTTTTTCTGATTTCTTAAGTACCACAGTATACAATTCCTGCACTTTGTTTATCTGACTACTGTCTTAATGATTCTGGGATGGAGAAGGGAGTTTCCACCTGTTTGCTCTGTCCTGAGGACAAACACTGGATAGTTTGATGTGTATGTGTGGTCAGGCATGCAAAGGTCCCATTTAACAGGCATTCAGCTGTTAGAGCTGCAGCTGGAGAGAAAACCTGGAGAACAGCCTGATGCTACAACTCACCATTCACCCTCTGAAAGCCTTACTCCTGTCCCTGAGATAGTTCTGTTTCTTTGAGGATGACAGCTTGTCAATAGTAGTTGTAGTAGTGTGTCTTTATGCCATTTCCAATTTATGGTAGCCCCAAGGAACCTATAACTGGGTTTTCTGGGGCTGAGAGTATGTGACTTGCCCAAGGTCACCCAATAAGTTTCCATGGCCAAGTGGGGAATTGAACCTTGGTCTCCAGAGTTGTAATCTAACACTCAAAGCACTACACCATGCTGGCTCAACAGTGCCATCCTTCAGAAATAGCCTAGATTACTAGTTCCCAAGAGAGCCAGCTTGGTGTAATGGTTTCAGTGTTGGACTATGACTCTGGAGATGAGGGTCCAATTCTCCACTCAAGCATAAAACCCACTGGGTGACCTTGTCACACTCTCTCAGCCTTGGGGATGGCAATAGCAACCCCCCCCCCTGAAGAAACTTGCCAAGAAAACCCTATGATAGGATCACCATAAGTCAAAAATGACTTGAAGGCACACAACAACAACAGTTCCCAAACTTAGTTGTGAGACCATAACTCCTAAAAACATTAGGATTCTGAGAGTTGGAGTTCAACAGCAGATGGGGACCCAAATTTCAGAGCATTGGACCTAGATGAAGCAGGACCAAATAAGATGGGGCCCCCATTTAGGGGAGTTGGATGAGAGTAAGCAGAAGTGAGGGAAGAGACAGATCTAGGCAGCAGTCTCATCCTCCGTCACTGGCTCTATCCCTTCTTTAGAGAAACAGGCAATATAAGGGCAACCTAATTTATAATATACACAATCCCCTATCGCTAAGCTAAGAAAAATAAAGGGGTGTCTCTCCATCTCCCATTTCCATTCCAGTCAATAAGTAACAGATCATCTGAGAGACTGATTGAGATTTGACCACTGTCAAGGGCAGTCAAGGGTAGCGGTTCTAGATTATTTGATTTGGAATATGCAATGCCCAAAGTGAGCTGGTCAGACAGGTATGTGCTACTGGAATAAGGTGCAGTATCATGGGTCATGGCCTATATTGTCAATTAGGTTGCTCTTAAAGTGCCTGTTTCTCCAAAGAAGCGATAGAGCCAATGATGGGGGAGGCAGAGCTCATTGGATGTGGCAGGAAAGGGGCAAAACTAAGGCATCTAGACCCCCCATTTACCCCAATGGGTATAAGAGGGTAGGAATAACAATTATAGTGGTTGTGTGGACAAGACCAGAGCGCCATATGGTAGCTGTTCCAGACTAACCCCAGTAGTGTGCATGAGTTACTTTTCTTGTGTGTGTGTTCTTTTAAGGATGCATTCTCATGCACCCTTTTTAGGGAATAAGTCTCATTGACCTGAGTGGTTTTGTGTCCTATAAACTGGATGGCAGACTTCATGTTTCTGAGCTCTGCTTTAGTGCCCCCCTCCTTTGCCCTCTGGTAGATCCTGAGGATCTACCAAGTGGAGCTGGATGCAAAACACATACTCTTGAAATGAAAGAATTTTGAACCCAGAAACTTGTTCTGAGGACCAGGAGTACCAGCAGTTCACATTCCTTCCTTTCCCAAAATTACTCCTGCTGAAATTCAGCTTCCTCACCGCACACATTTGAGTGGTATAATATGGTTAGGTGGGAGTCTCATTCAGTCCAATTGTCACACTGTCTGAGATTCAGGAATCCTCCTTCATTTCCTAAATCCAAAATCTCCCTGACTAGTAGGTCCAAACTCATCTACCTACCTATCTATGGTCCAAAACACCCTGCAGAAATCATCCAGTTTGAGACCGCTTCAACTGCCCTGGCTCAATGCTTGGAAATTCTGGGAACTGTAGTTTTGTGAGACATATAGAGCCTTTGCAGACTGCCAGAAATTATGCAGATTGAGGCTACTGTAACTGCCCTGACTCAGTGCTAGGGAACCATGGGAACTGTAGTTTATTGTGGCACCAGAGCTCTTTGACAGAGAAGGCTCAATGTCTCAGAAAAAATTCAGTTCCCATGATTCCCTCACACTGAGCCAGGGCAGTTAAAGTGGACTCAATTTGCACTATTTCTAGCTGTCTGCAAAGGCCCTTAGTCTTCTCTGTCAGACACCTCTGGTGCCACAAGCAACTACAATTCTCAGGTTTCCCTAGCATTGAGCCAGGGCTGTTAAAGCAGTCTGAAACTGGATGATTTCTGCAGTATGTTTTGGACCTACATGCCCCAGGATAAAGGCAGGATACTAAATAAATAAATAAATAAATAAATAAAAATTTAAAAAATACCAGTAGGTCTACTTGTACAGATCTGGATCTCCTGGTCCCTCTTTGGGTACAATGGACCCATTGAGGTGGTGCCCACTTCATGCCCACCCAGAAGCCTTGGATGGGAGTGTCTTGTCAAATAGTCGCACTGTTCAAACATCTGTCTTATCTATCAGCTTATCTATCTATATTCCCCATCATGGTATAAAGGCAGGATATTAAAAAAAACAAAAACTAAATAGAAATGAAAAAAATACCAATAGATCTACTTGTACAGATTTAGATCTCCTGGTCCCTCTTTGGGTACAATGGACCCATTGAGGTGGTGCCCACCCAGAAGCTTTGGGTGAGAGTGTCATATTTTGTCACACTGTTCAAACATCTCATCTATTGGCTTATCTATCTATACTCCTCATTTTGGGATAAAGGCAGGAGATTAAAAATAAATAAATAAATAGATTTGAGAAATACCAGTAGATCTACTTGTACAGATCTGGATCTCCTGGTCCCTCTTTGGGTACAATGGTGCAACCCATGGAGGTGGTGCCCACTTCATTCCTGCCCACCCAGAAGCCTGGTCTGCTATGGCCCCCCCACCCCTCTTTGGGGCCCATTTGCCTGGCAATGAGAGTGTTAAAAGTGGGGGGGGGGAGCCAGTGACGTCCGAGAGCCCTCCCTCTTTCAATCTCTCTCTCTCTGTCTCTGCAGACACTCTGAGAGACACACAACACACAAAGACGGAGGCAGGCGCTCCCAAGCCCAAGCCCAAGCCCAGGCCCCCCATTCCCCCCAGAGGAGAGCACCATGACTGAAACCACCAAGACCCACGTTATCCTCCTGGCCTGCGGGAGCTTCAACCCCATCACCAAGGGACACATCCAGATGTTCGGTCAGTAGGACACCCCCCTGCCCTGCCCTGCCCTGCCCTGCCCTTCCTTGGGGGGCTGGGATGGGGTCTCTCTCTGTCTTTGGGGTGTGGGGGGGATGCTCATTGCTGGTGTCCTCCTGCTGTCAGGGCCGGAGAAGAGAAGGGATGGAAGGGGGGGAGAAGACATTCTAGATTGCTGCAGAGAGGAAGGAAAGGGAAAGGAAAGAAAGGGAAGGGAGGGAAGAAGGAGGGGAGGGAAGGAAGGAAGGAAGGAAAGAAGAAGAGGAAGGGAGGAAGGAAGGAAGAGAGGGAGAAAGGAAGGAAAGAAGGGGAGGAAAAGGAGGAAAGGAAAGAAAGAAGAAGGGAAAGGGAGGAAAGAAGGAAGGAAGGGGAGGAAAAGGAAGGAAAGAAGAAGAGGAAGGGAGGAAGGAAGGAAGAGAGGGAGAAAGGAAGGAAAGCAGGGGAGGAAAAGGAGGAAAGGAAAGAAAGAAGAAGGGAAAGGGAGGAAAGAAGGAAGGAAGGGGAGGAAAAGGAAGGAAAGAAGAAGAGGAAGGGAGGAAGGAAGGAAGAGAGGGAGAAAGGAAGGAAAGCAGGGGAGGAAAAGGAGGAAAGGAAAGAAAGAAGAAGGGAAAGGGAGGAAAGAAGGAAGGAAGGGGAGGAAAAGGAAGGAAAGAAGAAGAGGAAGGGAGGAAGGAAGGAAGAGAGGGAGAAAGGAAGGAAAGCAGGGGAGGAAAAGGAGGAAAGGAAAGAAAGAAGAAGGGAAAGGGAGGAAGGAAGGGGAGGAAAAGGAAGGAAGAGAAAAAGGAGGAAAGGAAAGAAAGAAGAAGGGGAAGGGAAAAAGAAAGGAAGGAAGGAGAGCTGCTGCTGTCTTTTTTTGCTGGGCCCCCCATGGATGGAGGGGAGGAAGGGGTCAGAGGGGCTGAGGAAGGGCTCTCCTGGGAGCAAGGGGGGGGGGGGGCTGGGGAGGGCAAGGTCTAGCCAAGAGTGGGGTGGAGGCTCCTTAAGGAGGGTGTCTGTCTGTGTGTCTGTGTCTGTGTGTTGTTATGGGTGGATTCCTGGGGAGGAAGGGTTGGTGGGGCAGAGACTGGCTTGGATGGGGAGGGGGGCAGAGGATCGTGGCACAGGAGGATGAGGATAAGATTTATATGTAGCCCCCTTTCCCCCAAAAAATTGGGACCGAAAGGGGCTTCCAGTTGAAAAGAGAGGTCTCAGAAGGAGAGGGGGGTGCGGGAGGTGCCTGTGAGCTTTGGGTGGCCTTGCTGGGTGTGGGTCTCTCTGGCCCTTGGCTTGGGAAATGGATGGCCTTGGCTCCTGGGCCACTGGCCACAGAATCCATGACTGGAGAGGAATGAGGGGAGGATCTGGGGTGTGCCCCCCACCCTGTGATGGAGGGATCTGGGTGCTTTCTTGAGTGGGGCCAAGGCATCAAGGGCCCCCTGGACATAATGATGCAGAAATCCAGGTGGGCCGGCCGACTTGGGCAAGGAGTAGCTGCTAAGAAGTGCTGTTTCTGGGAAAATGTGCCTATGTTTTGTAAACAGGTCTTACTTGCATCCAGACTTTCCATTCCTCCCTTCCCCTCCCCTCCTGCAACATCTTGGGCCTGTGCCTATCAATCCTTTGTAATGTGTGAAAGGGGCCCTGGGCTTTTCTCATGTTTGGAGAGAAAGGAGTTTTTCCGGCGCTGGTGTGAAAACCAGGAGATGTGATGTAGAGGGAAGACCAGGTTGCGATGTGGCATTTTTGAGTCATAGGCCCAAACAGGAGTGTACAGTCATGACTATGTTTGTTTTGGCTGCCAGAGTGGATTTGAAGTGGCATTTCTTGTCATCCAGTTGTGTGCCCACATTTGTGGTAACATACTCCATGCCATGTACACTCTGGTCCCAATCCTGGTTAGTTGTCTTACTCTGCAATCACCCTTTTATATACATTTTTTAATGTACAATTCAAGGATGGTTAAGGAATGATAACATAAGTCCAAAACACTCTGCAGAAATAATCCAGTTCGAGACCACTTTAAGTGCCATGGCTCAATGCTGTGGAATTTTTGGATTTGTAGTTTGTTGTGGCACCAGAGCTCTCTGTCAGAGAAGGCTAAATGTCTCACCATACTGCAGTTCCCAAAATCCCCTAGCATTAAGCCAGAAATAGTCTCAAACTGGACTATTTCTGCAATGTGTTTTGGACCATACTTTGCTTTCTCTTCATTTAAAGAACATTTCCGGAGGGAGATCTGAATATCATGTGGTTAATAACTGGAATCTAATAAACCCAGGCACTTATAGGTATACATGTGAATGTCACCATGCCCATATACCTTTGGAGTCTGTATGAAATGATGATTTTGATGGCTATTTGCCTGCCTTGCCTTGGCAGGAAATTGAAGGGCGTTTGCTGTCCACAGCTCTCAGTGCTGAAATGGCTTCAGGCTGGTAGTCTTCTTCATGTTGTTTCAGTTGACTAGCCTTGGCAACCTTTTAAAAATGATGCCGTGCTTTGCAGTTGGGGTGGATGCTTCGGCTAAACAGCAGTTCATTGAGAAATTTGCAAGGCCAACACGGGAAAGTCAGCTTGATTTCTTTTTAAAAAACAAAAGCCCCCAATTGCATGCCTACAAAAACAACAACAAAGAAAGTGAAAATCCCCGGGGGAGAATTTCTTGCCACTCTCCCCTGTTTTCACTTTCTAAATACAGCTCAGCTGCTCAGGAAAGTTGCTCCCATCGGTGGGATTCCACTGGAATCTTTCAACGCAGCCAGAAGGAGAAGTCCTCCGCCGATTCACAGGAAAGAGAAAGACACAGCATCATCAATAATGCACATGCCTTGCATGTGAAAAATTGATTTGTGTCTGCTCCAGAAGGCCACTCTGCTTCTTTCTTTACAAGAAGGCCTGGCCATGTGGCTTCAATCCTGGGAACAGGCAATAATTTCTCAAGGAGCCCATAGGAGTTTGCTACAGGACTGAGTGAGGCCAGGCTTTTACCCGTGTCTAGACAGAGGCCGACATTTAAAGGAGACTGGAGAAAGGCCAGTGCTCAGGGATGGGGAGCATTTTAGTCTGGCACATCAGCATATGCTAATACTGTGATGCAGATGAAATAAATCTGAATGAATGCAATCATACAGTTGATGATTACACAATAGAGGATGATGAGATGAAGGAAGGCATCGTTCCTCCTGCCAGGTGCCTGCTGTGCCTATAGACACTCTTATTGCCATTTTCTTCACATTAATGCAAACACTCACCAAGGTTTTCACATCTGCACAGGTTTCCTTTAAGAGCCCATGACTCCACTGTGAAATGCCAGGATCCGCATCCTAGGAAGTGAGGGAACATCCTATCCACGTAGCCCTTTCATTTCCTATCTGTCAGCAAAGGGGGTGGGGAACCCCAGCTAGAGTTCTTAGGCAATGTGATGCAAGAAAAGGCCTCCATTACCCATTTAACTAATTCCTGTCAAGTCCTTGGCCCCCAAATCTGCCAGCTTGGCTATCAAAACGGATTGTTTGCAAACATTATTTGTATCCCTTAAACCAGGTTTGAGAGCCAGCATGGTGTAGTGACTTGAGCATCAGACTATGACTCTAGAGACCAGGATTCAAATCCCTGCACATCCATGGAAACCCAGTGGGTGACCTTGAGCAAGTCACATTCTCTCAGCCTCAGAGGAGGGCAACAATAAACTGCCTCTGAACAAATATTGCCAAGAAAACACTGTGATAGGTTCGCCTTGGGGTCACAAGAAGTCGAAAACAACTTGAGGGCGCACAACAACAAAACAAGAAGCCAAGTTTATCTTATGGGTATGAGCAAATCAGTACTTATGCTGGAAATCCTTCCCAGGTATTCCAGGGTTATGCAGGAACAGCATTTAAAGAAAAATACTGCTGAAAAACTTAGAGACCAACCTCAAATCCTCAAGTCTTACATATACCTATATTTAGTGAAAGTTTTGATATACCATTTGCATCTCCTGGCCCCTTTAAATGTCCTCAGCCATTATTAATACCTGCATCCTACATAACATATTTTCCCTGCAACGTAATTTTCCCCCCTTTGGTTGTCTTCCTACTTTTGTTCCTTGTTTTTCTTTCAGGTGGGGATTTCTAATCTGAGAATACTTGAATATGTTAAGCAACACCTTTCATTGAACTAGGAAAACCCCCAGCAACTGCAGAATTCCATAAACTATATTTAAAGAATGCAACAATCTTTAAATATATCCATCCACCCATCTGTCCTTCTATCCATGTTTTTTGCTTTTAAAATTCCTAGGACATTTTAGGTTGATTGTAACTGAATATGTTTCAGTTTATTGTAACTTGGGAGTTGGAGTGGGAGAAATAACAGTGAACAACAGGCTTGCAAACCAAACAATATAAGATAAACTTCTCTTTTTGGACTTGATCTCTTTTGATTTGGTGGAGAGGGGGAAAGGCAGCTAGCCAGACAAGCACAGGCATTCACATTACATTAGGAGCATCACAACTCCCATCTCTTTGTTTAAACATCTCATTATACTTTGTTTTCTTTTCCTCTCTCTCTTATTGTTGCGTCTACCATCATCAGCGTAGAGATTGAAGGGTGCTCCTCAGATGTTGTTGGACTGCAACTCCCAGGATTCCTCACTATTGGCTATGCTGCATAAGGCTCCTGGGAGTTACAGTTCAGGAACATGTGGAGAGCCACATATGCCCACCTCTGTTATAGCTGGTTAGCTCCTTAGGGCAGATACTTCCTTGGTTTTTGTTGCTTCTGTTACAAAGAGCAAGGAAAATTGACAGTGCTGTGTAAAAGTACAGATCATAGAGGGCAGAATATACATTAGAGTGGGTAACAATATTGATTTATCTTACAGGGTTCTCATAATGCTTATACCTAGAGAAGGTACAGGGTGTTTGAACTCTTGAAACACTATATTATGTGTCAAGTATTATAATACCTACCAATACAACTACAGTTGGCCCTCTGTATCCATGGATTCTTTATCCAAGGATTCAACCATCCACAGCTTGCAAATATTTTTTAAAATATATAAATTCCAAAAAGCAACCTTGATTTTGCTTTTTTATATAAGGGACGCCATTTTACTGTGCCACTGTATTCAATGAGACTTGAGCATCCACAGATTTTGTTATCCATGGGGTGATGGTGGTGGTCCTGGAACCAAACCTCAGCAGATACCAATGGCCCACTGTACTATTAGTAGTAATAGTAATAATAATCATAGCATTAAAATTGTTTGATTGTGATTTAGTTAAATATAGTGAAATTATATTATTGTAATCATTATTATTATCACTTATTTATACAGCACCATTTTAATTCCTAGGACATTTTAGGTTGATTGTAACTGAATATGTTTCAGTTTATTGTAACTTGGGAGTTGGAGTGGGAGAAATAACAGTGAACAATGGGCTTGCAAACCCAACAATATAAGATAAACTTCTCTTTTTGGACATATAATAAAACATTTATAACTATTCCAATAATATAAAATACTAAAATAATATTGCTGGCGTTAGTACACCCACACCAAATAGTTGCTACATTAAATAGCTCTTAAATACACAGATTATGAGAAATTTATACTGTCTTGGTCTGAGCTTTTTTAAATGCAGAGAAGGTGAAACACTTGGTTTTAAATGTGAATGTCTCATTGTGTTTATAAGAATCTGTTGTTACTAATAATAATTAGACAGAGATTGATTAGACTAGAGAGCCAGTGGGAAGACAAGTGAAATCTCCATTTCAAAACAAACTAAGCAACTCTAATCTCCCACATCGAAGGCAAAATTTTAATTCTATCCATCCATCCATCCATTTATCCATCCATCTAGCTCATCCACCCATCTATCCATCCATGCAGAAGCAGTTTAGAATTACTGCTATTGCTACAGAATACTCCTGCTTAGAAGATGCTGTGCAATAAACCTGCTGGCTCATGCTTTTCAATGTCACACAGTTCTGACTTTTTTCTTGCTTCTCCCAATCTGTTTAGGTTTAAAAATGTAATAGTTTCATCCTAATTCTAACCCTTGCATGGTACTCCCAGACCCAGATATTTTCATTCCTTTAGGGTTATAAATTGGAATAAAAATAACACAGTTTTAATCTGAGGATTTCTTGAACTAACGTCCAAAACACACTGCGGAAATAATCCAGTTTGAGACTGCTTTAACTGCCCTGGCTCAATGCTAGGAAATTCTGGGAACTCTAGTTTTGTGAGACATTTACCCAGGGGTAGGCAACATTTCCCCTTTAAGGGCCGAGGGACTTCAGCTCCCAGAAGCCTCAGCCATGTTGGCCAATAGTCCCATGTTGGCCAATAGCTCCTGGGATTCTGGGAGCTGAAGTCCCTCGGCCCTTAAAGGGGAAAGGTTGCCTACCCCTGCATTTACCCTTCCCTGTCAGAGAGATCTTGTGTCACAATAAATTACAATTCCCAGGATTCCCTAGGAGTGAGCCAGTGCAGTTAAAGCAGTCTTGAACTGGATTATTTCTGCAGTGTGTTTTGGACCTAAGTTTCCTTCACATTTCCCCCATGCAGGATGTAGGCAGAGATTCAGGATCTCCATTATGGAGGTGACTTTCAGATCATGAAAATGGTAAAGGGAGCATGGTACTAAGAAATAATTGGATTGGGTACAATCACAGATGATAATCAATCGGGGGAAACTAAGGTATGATGTTGCAAACATGCATATGTAGTTGGGGGAAAGAATAAATTGAATCTGCCCTGAAATAAGGAGCCAGACGTCTCTCAGTTGTGGTACTGTTAAGGAATAAAACAAGCTCATGTGCCCCAAGAAACGCAAAAACCATCAAAAAATAATTCAAAATAGTCCCAGGATTTTAGAGGGGTAGCTAATACCCAAAGGAGAGGGTCAGGATTCAAAATGATCTTGACTGATTGGAGAGCTGGGTCAAAACTAGCAAAATAGATTTCAACAGGATAAATGTAACAGACTACATTTAGCAGGAAAAATGAAATGCAAAATATAGGATGGGTGACACCTGGCTTTTTGATAGTACATGTAAAAAGGATCTAGGGGACTTGGTAGATCACAGTGATGCAGCAGTCCCAAAAAGCCAATGCAATTCCAAGGTGCATCAACAAGAGCATGGTGTCCAGATCAAGGGAAGCAGTAGTGCCATTCATTCTAGGCTGCTCAAATACTGTCTCCAGTTCTGTGCACTACCATTCAAGAAGGATATGGCCAAGCAGGAACATGTCCACAGGGGGACAACCAAAATGGTCAAATGCCTGGAAATGAAACCCTATGAGGAATGGCTTAGGAAGCTGGATACATTTAGGGCCTAAGCAGACTGCCAGAAATAGTGCACATTAAATTGAGGCACTGCCCTGGCTCAGTGCTAGGGAATCATGGGAACTGTAGTTTATTGTGGGACCAGAGCTCTCTGACAGAGAAGGCTCAATGTCCCAGAAAAAAAGACAATTCCCATGATTCCCTAGCACTGAGCCAGGGCAGTGCCTCAATTTAATGTGCACTATTTCTGGCAGTCTGCTTAGGCCTTTAGTCTGGAGAAGAGGAAACTAAGAAGATAATAGGGGACAGACAGCCATAGTGAAACATCTGAGCAAATGACTTGTAGAGGATGGAGCAAGCTTGTGGTCTGGTGCGCCAGAGATTAGAGCATGAATCAATGGCTTCAGATTAGAAGGGGCAAAAATCCTCCTAATCTAAAAAATTTAGGAAGAACTTTTTCACTGCAAAAACTGCTTGACTGTAGAATAGATTTGTCTTGGAGAACAGTGAATTCTCCTTCTTTGGAGGCATTTAAACAGAGTTTGGGTGACCATCTTTTGGGAGTGCTTTAGTTGAGTTTTCCTTCCTGGAAAACTATAGCTATGTTGTTCTACTGCTGTTGCTTTATATATAAAAAAGAGATTCCTGCCCATTATGTTACTAGACATTTTACAAATACTTTCCCAGCCATTATTGGAGGGGCGTTGCTTGCTTCAAAAACAAATCAAAATGTATTCTGGAGACCCAAGAATCACTGACACAAAAATGTATTAACTTTGTCAACAAAGACTATATAATCTGCTTGGTTAGCTGCCAAAGCAGAGTCAAAGTACTGTATGAGAAGTAAATAATAATAATAATAATAATAATAATAATAATAATAATTCCTTTCCTTTATAATTGGGTTAACCCCTGCCATGCCATTCTGCTACTGCAGGAAAAACTGGAAGTGAAATTAACTTGAAATAAATGGTATTGCACAGCCACAGGCCTCTCCTCTGGCTGTTGCACTCATGAGCATTGTTTCATTTAGTATTTATTTAGAAATAGCAAAAAGTAATGCAACTGTGTAAAGAATCTGACCTCTACTTAGGGTGCATCTATACTGTAGAAATAATGCAGTTTGACACCGCTTGAACTGCCATGGCTCCATCCTCTAGAATCCTGGGATTTGTTGTTTTGTGAGGCACTTGTAAAACGATAAATCCTAAGATTCCATAGGATGGAGCTGCACCATTTAGAGTGATGTCAGACTGCTTTATTTCTACCATGTAGATGCAGCCTGTGTCACACATTGCGTTAAATTTTAATGTCGATAATAATTTAATATATTTTTAGGGAGGGTTATATGTTTATTATAATTGTATGGGATTGTATTTTAATTGTAAGCCACCTTGATAGCCTTGGCTAAAGATGGGATATAAATAAAAAAAAAATTATTATTATTATTATTATTATTATTGCATATAATGTGGGTTCTTACCCATGAAAACGGAATGTGTCATTGTATATTTCTGAGAGAAGGATTGTGTAGCCCTCTAGATATTATTGGACTGGAGCTTCCATCATCACTCGCCATTGCTTGCTGGCTAGGGCTGATGAGAAATGTAGTCCTGTAACATCTGGAAGGTAATACACTCCTGACACCAGGTCTCATACCTTCAGATGGTGCTATGGTTAATAGGCCTCACTTGCCAGGCCAGTGTCCGTAGAAATATAGCCATAGCCATGGCAACCTGTGGTCTCAAGGAAACAAACCAACTTCTCCTAAGGCTTTTCTATCAGGTTGCTTGGCAACAAGTCTCTCGCCACAGGATCCCATCCGCCTCGCACAGCTATTTACAAGCCTGGGGTGTCAGATTTGCAAGCTAAGGCTATTGTGTTGGTACCTGAATCGCCAAGGACTAAGAATGACTAGGGGATGTCATGGGCTTCCCCCTTTGTAAGACATTCTGGGCAGAAGCTCACGCTAAAATAATCAGAAAATCTTTGCTGTCTGAAAATCCACATTCTTCATCTAAATAGTCAGCAAACGATCCCTTTGCTTGTTCGCTTCCCTCCTCGAGGTGTGTGTGCATGTGTTGCAAAATGCACCCTTGCTTTTGCTCCCAAAGAGGTAACTGTAGGAGAAGACTCAACTCCAATAAATAGGGTTGGGCGCCTATATCATCATGTCATTGTGCTTTTCTGAATTAAAACATTGAGATCTTACAGGTCAAGGAGGTACCATAAAATAAATGGATAGCAATGCACATGCTGCAGGGGTTGCTCTTTCTCCAGCGCATTTTAATTCTTTTTCACATCCCTAGCCTTTACCATCTTTATGAGCTTCAAAGGGATTGGACTCTGCCAATAGCTATTCGTGGCCTCTTTAAATAATTCTGTGTGCTTAAATATTTATCCAGCAACCTTTATTGCAATTTGGGAGAGATCAAATTGTCTCAGATGATGGCATTTAAAACAACCCCAGCTTTTTTGTGTGCAAATTAACTCTGTCTGTGTGTCAGTGCATACATACACTTTAAAGGAGGAAAGTTTACACCTTAAAAATGAAAATACCTCCTGTATAGGTAAAGCATTACCTGGTTGAATACTCCCCGCAAACCAAACCAGATCAACCAACCAAACAGAAACAGTGTGCACTTAGAAACACAGCGCATCAGAGAAAATGGAAATCTTAATTATTTTATGGGGTTTGTGGAAGCATTTAAACATATTAAACTACTTCTCCCACATTTACAGTCTCAAGAGGTGTAGTCTAATTGAAGTTTTATCATACGATTCTGTTGATTATCTACATTGGCTCTTAAACGTAAAGTTTGTAATCTGCACTGAAAAGTAAAACTCATGGATATTTTTAAAATGGCTGAAGGTTTTGGTCTTTATAAATTATGTTTAAGTGCGGGCCAGCATGGCATAGTGGTTTGAGTGTTAGACTATGACCCTGGAGACCAGGGTTTGATTCCCGCTTGGCTATGAAACCCACTGGCCTTGTGCGAGTCACACATTCTCAGCCTCAGAGGATGGCAATGGCAAACTTCCTCTGAACCAATCTTGTAAAGAAAACCCCATGATATGTTCACCTTGGGGCCGCCATAAGTCGGAAACTACTTGAAGGCACACACTACCACCACCACATTTTCACAGTTGCCCCCCCTTTGGATAAATTTATACTACATGGTTTACAAGTTAGCCTCCTTAATGGGGAAGCAGACAGCGCAAAGGGCCGTTTTGGGGGCAAGGAAGGGGAGGGGCAACTGCACGGTGGGCGCCCCAACCCCTTCCCGAAGGCATAGTCAGAGTGCCGGCCCCTCCACACAGCCGGTGCTCCGACGATGCCTTCCCGCCGCAGTGTCCACACACGCTGCAGTGGAAGAGTTGCCGAAGGTGCGCCGCCAGCCTTTTGAGGCGCACCTTCGGCGACTTGTGGAAGGAGCGCTATTTTAGCTCTCCTTCCAGGGGCAGCGAAGCTGCGCCGCAGGGCTGAGGTGTGGGGATACCTCGGCCCCGCGGCGCAGCTTCCCGGGGTGGCCCAGGGCCGCCCGTTTGCTTCCCCCTTTAGTTGCTGGTTTTGCTAGGCATGGGAAAGAAGGAACTATATAGGATACTGAAAGTCCATTACCCCACCCAGCCATTAGAAACCTTATTTCTGGCTTTCAAGTATCTTCTTGCAAACATGGAGGCTAAACAATGGCAGTGCAAACCTATATCTAATCTATCCAAAAGTAATCCATATGAATTCAATGGGGTTTATTCTCAGGCCAGTACATACAAGATTTTAGTCTTGTGCTCTTAAAACATCAACAGTGTAAGCTGAAATTCTCAAGAAGCTGAATTCTACCAGCTAGAATGCATGTTATGCTTGCATAAAATCTAGGTTTCCTACCTCTGATCTAGGTCTAACTATGCTCCCAGTCACAACAACCCTAGTGATTGATGGGGTTGTAAGCACAATGAAATTCATAGTTCCACTTTTCCTGCTGCAGAAGGATGGAGATTGCAGTGTAATCTTAGGGAGCCCAAAATGACTTTTTCCAAGGAGAATTATGCATTGATCTGCCATTATGCAGCACCCTAACAAGAGGAACATGAATGCTTCTGATTGAAGGCCTGCATCCTGCAAATAAAAGTAAAAGCTTCTCTAAGAGCTGCGTTATATGTTAGCATCTTTTACTATTACAAGTAATTCAGCTTTGAATGTCAAGCTTCTGCAGATGCTCAGATTGGCATTCTTGATAGAGCACCGTTATTCTTTGAAAACCTCCAGCATTAGAGGTTTTCCCTACCTCCATTATTCTTGGCTTTTGAGAAAAGGAGGCAGTGGGAAGGGGTCCTTAGAAAATGCTTTACCTTCTTGTTCATCATTTGATAGCTGCAAATAACAGGTAATCTGTAGCATATAAACAAAGCTTTTGAGATCCAGTGGGAAATGCATGCTTCCTGATGTTATCTTGAATACTTCATTTTTAAATATGCAATCCACATGGACAACAGATGCACTGTAACTAGTCTATTCGTGCAGAAAATCACTACCAGAGAAGTCATGGGGCTGGGGCAGGTAATAAAAAGGAGACCCAGAAAACCTATATGTATCACCATATTTGAGGAGAGCTGGCAGGTAGGTGTGCCACCAAGTATAATAACTTCCATCATCAGCCATTTGCACTGTATCATGTATCTTCTAATGCTGGAGGTTTTCAAAGAAAAGGAGTTGCTATGTCCCTTTGAATTTGAGATCCTGTACGGTTAAACTCAGACATTTTAAACACAAACTTGACAAAACACGGAGAGGTCCTTGCAAGAGGTGCTCTTGATGAAAGTCCCAGCAGGTGCGTGCTTAAACACCAAGTTATATGAGACAAAGCTGAACAATTGTACCGAATCTAGTGTCTTGTCTCAGTTGTTATCAGGAAAACAGAAAGTTAGGCTACAGGTCAGGATGTGAAAATGTGTTAGCTTAATTTTCATCACATTTTCCAAAACTTAACACCATTCTCATCCTGTCCACATAGGCTGCAAGACTTTTTTGTTCGTCCCACACAGAAATTCATTTGTATTTCAGTGCCTACTTTTTCCCCAAAATGTATACATTTTTGTAAGCTTTATTTTTAAAACTTAATGTACACATTATGCTAATGTACAGCGTAATGTACACAAGGTGTCTAGGTGCTGTACTTTTATTGTGATTGCTATGTTTTAAGTGATTTTATCCTGTTTTAAAATGCTCACCTTTTAATATAATAGTTCATTTGTTTTTTAACCTTTGTATTATTAGGATTTTTAAAGATACCACCTTGTTATAATCTATGATGCAGGCCACCTTGAGTGCCATGTTAGGAGGAACACAGGATATGTTTAATTTAAAAAAATATATCAATCATTATAAAAAAAAATATAATTATACTTATGGTTATTTTATTATAATTTATTTGTTGTTGTGTGCCTTCAAATCATGTCTGATTTATGACAACCCCAAGTCAGAACAAAGATGGACAAACCCTGACATGGGCTTTTCTTGACAATATTTGTTCAGAGGAGGTTTCCCATTGCCTTCCCCTGAGGCTGAGAGCATGTGACTTGCCGAAGGGCACCCAGTGAGTTTCATGGCCAAGCAGGGAATCGAATGCTGGTCTCCAGAGTTATACTCGAATGCTCAAACCACTATGCCATGCTGGTTTCTATTATAAATTCCTCCTTATGAAGGCTCAGGGCGGGTAACCATCTACATTTTTAAAAAATCACAAGTTACAAATCTCTAAAATCAGAAATCACACATTTGTAATTACATGAATAACACACATTTCTCATTTGAACATAAGCACTGCTTATATATAGACTAGATATAAGAGATAAAACAGAACACAAAAGGGTGTATGCCATGCTAGGGTTTCATTTTTTCCAAAAACCCTTGCTGACATCATTTTAAAACCGAAAGATTGGTTGAGATGCAAACCAGAGTCTCTTGGGGTTGTATCACAGTAATTCCGTCCTATTTCAATCATGCACATGGTCTTTTTATGTTAAGTAGCAGAATAGGCTGCCGCAAGGGTATTAAGATGAATGGCATGCCTGGGTGTATTTTGCGTTTACTATTTTTTACTTATGCTTCTGCTTGGGAAAAATAATACCCATTCTGAGAAAGCAAAACAACAGGGATTTGCACGAAATCTTCCTTGTATAACTGGTAGTCGGTTTTGTCACTGATTTTTGTCCTTTCATGGAAGCAAATCATGAGTTCCAAACATCATTTTAAGAAATCATAGCACCAGGAGAGGAAATTGCTCTCCTGGGGAACAGGCAGAAATTTTAGAGCTATGTACCAATGACCTCTTGCAGTTCTACTCATTGTTTGTAATTGTAAACAGAGTCTGGGGGATTTTTTTATCCAATTTGTCCAGCGGGAGGAGAAATTTTCCAACATTTTCCTGGGTAGAGTTGCCAGATCTGGAGGATCCTTGGCCCTCAGATTTCATAACTGGGATGACCAAAGGTCCTAACTGCAATGGAGGACAAGGCATCGCAAAATGTAGGACATTTGAGGGAAAATGGGGGCCATTACAAAATAAAAGCTAAAAAAATAATAAAAATATAAATCCATGCTTCTCAGTCATGCTCAAAATAGAGAACATTTTGGAATTCCTCTTGGACAGAAGGTTGAAATGTAGGACATGTCTGGAAAAAGGAGGTCATCCGGACACCCTGTTTCATAACCAAAACCTGAGAACTAAGGATGACCTCTTTGTAACAACCCAGGGGACAGGTCATGGTGATGCCATTAAGTATATTCATTGACCACCAGGTAGTGGTTGGACTCTGGAGACCAGGGTTCAGATCGCCACTTGGCTTTGGTAAACCCCAGGAGCCCTTGGGCAAGTCACACTCTCTCAGCCTCAGAGGAAGGCAAAAGCAAATCACCTCTGAACAAACCTTGCCAAGGAAACTATACGGCAGGTTCACCTTAGAGTCGCCATAAGCCCAAAATGACTTGAAGGCACACAACAGCAGCAACAAATTGTTGTGGGGAACATGTCATTCAGATAAGAAATACACAAATCATAAAGTCTGACAAATGAGACAAGAAAGGAAGAGGGGAAAATTTCTGGAGGATCTATATAGAGTTTTTCCAAAACAGATTGAGGGCCAGCAGCATACAGGAAGAAAAATAATTTCTTTTCAGGGTAGTGCCTATCCTGAGATTCTTTCCATCTTCCCATGGCCTGGAGAAAAGGATAAGCCTTCAGATCTGGAAGCCCTAGGACCAACCATTAACAGTGGAAGAGATCCTTTCCTTTTTTCTTCTTCTAAGTTTGTTCCTGCTGCTGAAATTGTGTTAGCAGCCTGCTCACCATGTTGCATCATCCACAATGAGCTGGAGCTAGCAACACTCTATGTGTGGGGGAATACCAGCTCCCATTAAAAATAGGTAGACAATATTTAGGGAAAAATTCCACAAAGTGGCTCCCCCCTCCCCCCCCCTTTTTTTTTTTTTTAGGAAAACAAGAAAAAGAGAAATCCCAGGCATTCTCAAGCTCTTGTGTGTTAGGTGTATTCACAATAGGCAAGAACATGACAGTTCTGAATATTAAGTTCCAAATAGTGGGGAGAGTAAGTAACAGTGCCACCCTACACTCAGAAGCCTGTCCCAGTGAGCTGGATGGGACATACTCTCAGTTGCAGCCAAAGAGTTGATTCTTTATCAGCGTCGAGGATTTCAAAGTCTTCATTTAGCCAAAGCTTGGAATTGGAGAGAAAAAGTGGCCGATACCCCAAGATATGAGATATTAAAAGATTTTCGAAAGAATGTTTTTGCCACAAATAAGTGGACAGTAAGGCAAGAAAATGTTGCTGTTGTTATTATAACTGCCATGTAGTCAACTTCAACTTATGGCAATCCTGTGCATGAGAGACCTCTAAGTCACCCTATTATCAACTATGCTGCTCAGGTCCTACACACACAGAGTTGTGGCTTCCTTGACTGAGTCTATCCATCTGTAATGCAAAGTACAATAATATCCACAATCCACAAAACAGTGATACCTTTAATAGGGCCAACCAAAATGCACAAAATGTATATTGCAAGCTTTCAAAGCACCATCAGGCAATGGTGTTAAAAACATACCAAAAAACCAGACAAAGAAACTATTAAAAAATTGTCATAGCCATAGCACTGCTTGTAGTTAGCTGCCTTCTGTTGTACCCTAGTAGCTCATTGAATGCCAACTGACTTGGGAGTCTCCTCTTCTGGCACTATCTCTCGTTTCATTTTGATTTGTTTTATCATAGGGTTTTCATGATAAAAGACATTATAAACGGCTTTACCATTTCTCCATCTGCTCAGTACATCCTAGTGTTAGCTATGGTGCCACTCATGTTGTCTCTGGAACAGGGACCGGCAACCTACAGCCCGGGGGGCGGTTAAGGCCCAGGACCCTGGACTTACTGGCCCAGGCGGAAGGTTAGCTGCCACCGCGCGTTTTTGCTGCCATGCGGCCGTGCGCACCACAAACGCCATTTTGGAAATAAAAATGGCGGTCATGACGTGTTTGCGCATGTGCAGTACTCCTGCGCATGCGCAAACGAGTCGCAGCCACCATTTTGGAAATCAAAATGGCGGCTGTGACTCGTTTGCGCATGTGCAGGAGTACTGCGCATGCGCAAACACGCTGCGACTGGCATTTTGATTTCCAAAATGGCTGTGGCGGCACGCGTGGAGACAGCGGCGGCAGAAGTGGCGGTGGCGGAGGCGACAACAGCGCACGTGGGGTGGCAGCGTGCGGGGGGTGCGCGCATGCACGCCGCTATTCCCCCCCTCGGCCCAGCGGCGGGAGGGACTTCGCGGGACCGGCCCCAAGGTAAAAAAGGTTGCCTACCCATGCTCTGGAAGATCCTCCACCAGTGTCGCTCCTCACTACTGCTGCTGCCCAGTAGCTGTTTGGCCCATTTCGTCTGGCCCTTCAGCAAAAGCCTGTTTGACATGGGAGACCCTCCTGGTGCCATCAGCATAGCCTCTTGCCTCATGGGAGTATGCATTTCCACTGCCGTGGAAAGTATAATTATAAAAAATACAATTATAATTCATTATAATTATAAGAAAAATATATTATATAAATATGCATTATTTAAAAATATTTTTATTAATTTTATTTTAACATTAAAAACCCAAAAATGACATACATACATCTTAAATCTCTTTTTACATTATACATTATCATTTGTAATTCCATATTGATTTCCAGATTAAACATTCATTATTCATTCTTCCAACGAAAATTTGACTTCCTAATTCCATCTCTTTGGTTTTGTTGTCTTGTTTTTCCCCCTTGATGTCTGTATTCCTAAATCCTATTTCAAATTTACTTTCACCTTTATTAATATATATAAATAAACCTCTATAATACCCCTATTGGCTTGTTGTTGTTTACTCTCTTGTTTCTACTTTGTTAACCAATTGTTATTATTGTTGTTTCTTGTTACATTTCTTCCCTTTAATAGACTGTTTTGAGCCTTGTTAGTAAAGTTTCATTATTACCTCTTTTACTATTCTATTAATTTTCTTTGTTTCCCATAAGACAGATACTATTTTCCAAATGTTCTCATAGGACTTTGTAGGTTTGTCACTGAGATATACTGTTAGTTTTTCCATTTCAGACATATCTATCACTTTTGTAGTCCATTCTTCAATACTAAGTATTAGAAATATGCATGATGAACAGTCCATCGTGGTTAGATACAAAAGGATATTCAGCAGGTTGAGTCCATTCAAATTTTCACGCCACCATATCTGGCTCACTGTGAATCTGTTTTACATATATTCTGTCTGATCACCTTTCACATATAAATTCCTGAAAAACTGTGAATCTGCTTTTGTATATTTTCTCCTCATCCCCATATGTTAATTCATGAAACATATCGGTGTTAGCTACCTAGATTCTGAATCTGCTCACAGTCTGCACTTCTGCCCCAGTGTTAGGCAAATCTTTAACCAGCTTCAGTATAGCCTGAGGCCTGAACTACACACATCGTATGAGATCAGTAACTGGCTCTTTTGATTCAAACAAAAATCCATCAGTGATACCATTATTGGCCAACCAAAATGCACAATATACTTGTTGAAATCTTTCAAAGCTCCATGGGCTTCTTCATCAGGCAAGAGGTTACAAAACAAACAGGAGAAAAACAATTGGAGATGTTAGTCAGATGCCTACATGTTGTTTCAGGCTTTAGTTAAGATGGTCTATGGTGGGGAGGATATCTTTTGCAGGCAGGCAATATACCAGCTTATACCAGGGAAGACCATATACCATCTTAACTAAAGACTGACACAACATGTAGGCATCTGACTAACATCTCCAATCGTTTTTCTCCTGTTTGGTTTGTAACCTCTTGCCTGATGAAGAAGCTCATGGAGCTTCGAAAACTTGCAACAAGTATATTGTGCATTTTGGTTGGCCAATAAAAGTATCACTGATGGATTTTTGTTTCAATTTGCTAAATGGCCAACACAGCTACCCCGAATGGCTCTTTTGACGTCTTTTTCTTCCCTTTACTTCAAAGGGTGTTGTGGTGTGTCTTGGATTTGACAGGGATGCTGCTGCTGGAGAAATGGTTCTCATATGTGATATAATAATAATAAAAAATGTCATGCATGTCCACCCTCTGCTCCCCATCCCTAGCAGCATAAGTAGCAGCTTGAGGAAGGGAATTTTGACTGGGGAAATGATGTGGCATAGATCATTCTTTCTTCTCCCTAGTGTAAACTTTCTTAGTCAGATTACCACATACACTGTTGGTTTTAAGGGGGGAAAGTGGACATTTCCACCACAGCTTAGCCATAGTGTTTGAATGACAATAATCAGTGATTAAAAAGTCTGAACTACTATGGAACTTCCTTCAGATTTTATTATTTTTATGACAGAGGCAGGGATGGGCAATGTGTGACCCTTTAGATATTGTTGGACTACAGTTCTCATCATCCTTAGGGAGCCCTGGTGGCACAGTGGTTGAATGCCAGTACTGCAGCCACAAGGTTGTGAGTTCGATCTCAGGCAGGGCTCCAAGGTTGAGTCTTCCATCCTTTTATAGGTTGGTAAAGTAAGTACTTTTGGGTGCAATTCGCTTACAGACTGCAAACTGTTTAGACGGAGAGTGCTTAGTTCACTGATAAGCAGTATAGAAATGTGCATGCTGCTGTTGTTGTTATTGCTGTTGCTACATGCAATCCTTCATAATTGGCTAGAGCTGTTGTGAGATGTAGTCCAGCAATATGTAGAGGGCCACATGTTGCCTGCCTCTGATGTACATACAAAATGCAAAACTTTTACTCAGTGCAATCCAATGTATAGATGATTCCAAATGATGATAGGTACCAATAGGTACCAAATTATTTTAGGTGCCAGTACTTCTTGGAGGAACTTGTAGATAACAAGGATATTTGTTGGGAGGTCCCATAAATGCATGGCATAATTTATGTATTTGCAACGAATGGTGCAAATCTGTGCATGCTTACTTGGATGTTGATGTCATTGATTTCAGTGAGACTTTCCAGTTATGAATTGCAGCTTTCAGGCTGAAGATTTGTATAGTTTGACTATACTTTCAAAAGTTATTTAGACCGAATGACTGTGCCCATGTAAATGAAAATATAGCCCATTCAAGTCAGTGGGACCTACTTCTGATTTTGTACATTACAGGACTGTGCTGATAGGCTGAAATCCTGTGCACTCATTTTGGAATAAACACAACTGGACCCAGTGAGACATCTGAGTAAACATGCATTGATTCATGTTTACATTTAAATTTTTAAATGAGTCCTGGCCTTTTGATGTAAGTGAGATGGCTTCTTTCCCCCCTTTTACCATTAATTTCAGTTATTGTATGTATTTAGTGGACATAGAGCACTAAACAGTGACAGATTACAAGAGGCAATGTGGACTAGGCCACTCCTAACACAGATTATGGAATCAGATCAGACTAAATTTTGTAGGTATAGATGTGCCTCTGCCAAAGCCCAGAGTAATTTGCCGCTGCTTCTAAAATCTCTTGCAGAAGCCGTGGTGCTCCAGGGTCGAATGGCAATGAATGAATTCTCTCAATCCTTTGCTGCAATTCTTTTTTTAAAATATAATAATCTCAGTATACTAGAAGCAATCAGTGGCTAACATCTGGTGCTTGTAATAATTTTATTAGCCGATCATGACTGCAACTTCCTTCATTGGAGTTACATCCGGATGTCCCTTATGCTGTGTACATGGCTCCAGTACTGAATAAATCAGAAGCAATATCAAATCATTTCACCTGCAGCTATTTCTTTGTTCTTTACAGAGTTTGCGAAATTTTCAAAAGTAAGTGGCTCCTGTTACCTGGCACAGTGTTTAAGGAAGAAGAAAAGGGCAATTAATTGTTGTTGCTCATTACAATTTTTACAAAGTATTGTTTACATTACTTGTTATGTTGCAAGGTAATTTTCATTACTTCATTACTTTTTTAAAAAAATATCAGCTTGATAAAACATATTAAAATTTGGGAAAATCCACTAAGAATGCCCTTTATAAGGCTTTCACACCCTTTAAAATGAAGCTAGGAAATGCAACCAGAAAACATTATCTGTTACTGGAAGAACCAGTAACATTATTCTGGCTTAGTAAATTACTTCTGAAAGCTTTGCTTCTTGCATTTCATCTAGTACAAAACATGACCAATGCCAGCACCATTAAGAGACCAACAAACAGGTCACACTGATGACAACTTCCAAACCTAAAGATAATGTGGGATGGAGGGGGAAGAACTATTTACAAGGCAGTATGTGGTGCAGTGTGATGTGGAGTACTCAGGAGGCATTTCTCCAAAGCTTCTAGATATATATGCAATATTTATTTGAGATCATTGAGAGTGCAGCCATTTTACATTATCTTGCTAGAACTGTTAAAGTGTTTGTTAGTCTAAGAAGCTGAACAAATAAATTTACCATCATGTGATGTGCTCAGAAGCAAATGACAGGCCAATATTATATATGAGATATAATGGGGAAAAATAATTCATCAGTGCAATTAATCTAGACAGGAAAATTATTGCCCGTCGTGGTTTTCATTTAGGCATAATATCCTCCAGCGAGATGAATGGGATAAGTGTGACCAGGATTAAATCTGCCACAAACAGCACAGCAAGTACTGCACTGGGAGTAGGATTTGGCTCCTTGAATATTTTAGCTAGTCTAGTATTATGTCATAAAATGAAATTTCTTCTAGCATGCTTTCTAGTTTCTAAACTAGACTGCAAGAGATATGTTGCTTCTACCCATATAAAAGCTAGTTTCTAGCATTCCATTTTTCCAATACTCTTGTTCATTTTGGTTTGCTCCAGACCTAGTTCACATTGGGATGGTAAATATGGATGTGTTTGGGCTGTAAAACATTTAACTATGGGTAGGGGCTCAAATGATAGAATGGTCTTCAACAGAGAAAAGCTCTCTGCATGTAAAAAAGTGAAATATCGGGGAAAATTAGGATAGGAGTCAGTGTGGTATAATTGAGCATTGGACTATGACTCTTGAGAGCAGGATTCGAATCCCCACTTGGCCATGAAACACACAGGGTGGCCCTCAGCAAGTCACATTCTCTCTACCTCAAAAGTGGCAAATGGCAAGCAATAGCAAACCCTCTCTGAAGAAACTCGCCAAGAAAGACCCTGTGATAGTGTCGCCTTAGGGTCACCATAAGTTAAAATGAAATAATAGCACTATAATTGTGTAATGTGAAAGAGCTCCAAGTCTACCACTCAGATTAGGTCCAAGAAACATAACCCACGTCAGGCAATGAAAATAGGGGTTGGCTAGGTTTCAGTGGACCTATTGCATTCTGCAGGGCAGAGAAAATTATTATTATTATTATTACAATTTATTTATAAAGAGCCGTAAATTTACACAGTGCTGTACATGATCAATTAAGTTAAAAATAGAGACCTGCCTGCCATACAATCTAAAGTAAACAATTATAAGGGCAATATATGTTAAAATACAGCAGTAGAATATATCGGAAAACAGGTTAAAATAAATGTAGTAAATGAGCTAGAGTTGCAGTTATAGCTGGGAAGGGGCAAAATTGCCCTCTTACAATTTGCAGAATCATAAGAATTAAGGCTAGTCTGCATCCCAATGTAGTTTTCTTAAATCTATGCCTTTACTCCCTTCCATACAATGAATGGCTGCCCTTTACTCAATTGGGAAAAAAATCCTTTACTCAGCTGGAACAATATTTTGGGGGGAACTAATCTTGCACATCACATCTTGATGCTTAGGCCAGCCACTATTAGTCTAACCTACCTCACAAGATTTTTGATAGTTTTCATTACTCCTAAAAATAAATAAATAAATAAATAAATAAACAGATCAGATGGAATTATTCCCATTTATGCCATCTTCCACTTTTGGGAGGTAAAGCTGGATAGAAATGTGATTAAAAAGTGCTTCTGAATCCATTTGATTTTGGACTTACATAACATAATAACAAAGATTCTGAAGATCTGGAGTTCAGTTGAGACCCGAATTGTTCTTAATGGCACTGCTGGATGACCAGATGAATAAGAAACATGGAAGAATACTACAAAATATGACTACAGCTGCAAGATTGTTTGTACACACAGAAATGGAAAAATACTGAAATTCCAGCAAAAGAGAATTGGCTGTTAGAAATTTCTAATCTCATAGAGATAAGCTATTTGTTCTTATTAAAGAAAAATTGTTGGTGACCTTTTTTGAAAGACTAGGAGCCTCTGGTGGAAGTTTATATAGTTTATATAGATTTTTTAAATTGGTAATTGGAGCTGTGAGACTTTGGTAATAAGAATTGTAACTGTTGTGAAGAAAGCTGGAAGTCATTGTCAATATTTGTTTCTTTGTTTATTCTTTTTGTTTTCTTCTTTCTCTTTTTTGTTTGTTCTTTCTATTCTTTCTTTTTTTGTTCTATTTTTTGGCATTAGTAGATTTATTTGTATGTTTTTAGTTAATATTCTTTAATAAAAAGTATTTTTCAAAATACCCTGAAGAGAAGCTAAGATATAATAAACCATTTTGCATTTTGATCTTTTTACTGTGTACCAATCCTTAGGCCTTTACAAAGAGGCAACAGCCTGAGCCTAGCTTTTTATACTTGGTCATAAATTGCTCAGAGTGACTTTTTTGAGGAATTCACCTTAGTCCATCCATCGAATTTTCTCAGTCTGATTTAATCAGTTTTCAGGGTCTTTATGAGGCTCATATTACTGTAGTCTAATCCAAGCTAGTCTCAGCTGGCAAATACAAAGGACATCCCATTTTATTAACACACCCAATCTACTGAGACTTTATTCCATTCAGGAAACCATATTGAAATTAACAAGAGCTGTACATAGATTCTATCGTCTGGTACCTCATATCTGCAATATGTAGAGTTTGTTGTTGTGTGCCTTCAAATTGTTTCAGAGTTATGGTGACCCTATCATGGGTTTTTTTTGGCAAGATTTGTTCGGAGATTTCCCATAGCCTTCCCCTATGGCTGAGAGCACGTAGGAACTTGGGGGATCTGGGTTCTAATCCTCATTAATGCATGAAACTAATAGAGAGTCCTTGGACTGCTTACACTCTTTCAACCTGACCTGCTTCATAGAGTTCCTGTGAAGAGAAAGTGGGGAAGAGGAGAGTTCTGTAGGTTGCCTTGAGCTGACCTTGAGCTGATGAGAGGAAAAGTAGGATATGGATGTAATATTATTATTATTATTATTAAACGTTATTTCTAGAGTGCTGTAATTATACACAGCGCTGTACAAAGTCAACAAAGCTGTACAAAGCTGTACAAATAAACACAACGATTATGTCTTCCCTTGTGGTAGGGCCTGCCTTCTGCATTTGTTTTCAGCTTTTGCCCCTTGTCATGTGGAATGGAAAATGCAAGCCCTCCCTTGTCCTCACTGAGAAGCAGTTGATCATCCTGGAAGAGAACTGTCCTCATCTAGGCTCTCTTACCCAAGGCTGTAATTTAACTGGCAGGAAGTGCTGACTCAATAAATGAAGAGCGAAATCAGCATTAGTTATGGAGAGGAATCAAAGCCCCTGAAGCAAAGCTCACATTTGTACTCACTCTGTGAAATCTTTCCAAAAGAAATATTATGAAAACCATTTAACTTATATGTTGGGACAGCTGAACAGATGTGCCCTTAATTGGGAACAGAGAAAGTCACAGAAGAGGGTCAGTGTTCTTAACTGGACAGTAACCATTTTAAATGTTGGGTGTTACTGTGATTGTGTGGTTGAATTCTCTGACCAAATGACATTGAAAGAAAATGTCTCTCTACAAACAGCAAAGACTCTCTGTCCTTATGGTTCAGAATGGTTTCTAGTCTTGACAGCCTCCAGCATGCTACTGAGAAGCAAAGAATATAATCACCTATGAAACGCCTGCCAAGATGCTATTTTACTAGGAGGATGGTACAACTCAGAAGTCGGCAGACAGATTAAGTTAAAACACAATTAAAGCTCATCCTATAGAACAGAGTGGACTGTACTTCAGCACTGTTAATCCCACTGGAACCCCATTAAGGGAATATAAAATATTAAATAAGCAGGAGATTGGCTTGGAGCCTTTGTTCTGAAATGGCAGGACAGGCCTTTATTAGAAGGCGCAAGTGGTTGCCGCTATGGGAAGGCGTATAGGGAGGTTCAAACTCAGTAGTAGCAAGACTGTTTTATGTTTTCAGAGAAGGCATGTGATACAGATTACCATATACTGCCATTTCATGGTGTAGAAAGGGAATTGTATGTTTAAATACATTCCATAAGTAGACAAAAATCTATCTACTTAAATTATCTGGCTGCTATTAAAAATTCTGGGTCTATGGAAAACTTCCATGGTAGGAGAGGATTTTAACATATGAGATTTGGGAGAGCCTTTCCTTTAGCAAAGCTTGGATATTTTATTTACTTATTTATATTTTATACTTGCTTGTCTTCCAAAATTGGGACTCAAGAAGAGTTCCAGAAAGTAACTTTTGCAAACTCTGCCCTTTATTCACTGCCTTCTAACACTATGCAAGGATGCCCCAGACTTTGTTCCCCTAAAAGTCCAGTCCTTCCTATGATCTCTGACTATTGGCCCTGCTGGTAGGGATCAATGGGATATAGAATCCAATAACACCTAGAGAGCAACAAGCTCTGCATTCCTGCACTAGGAAAGCAAAAGTCTATGTGCCATTTCATTCATGCATGATCTTCCTTTCCTCCCGATAGTCAAACTATGAATTAAAAACAAAAGAAACAGCAGCTTTGTCTTTAAGGCAGAGGTGGACACTTTGCAGTTCTCCAGATGTTTTTTGCCCTATAACTTTCATTAGTTCTAATCAGCATAGCCAAGGGTGAGGCATTATAGGAGTTGCTATCCCAAGATTTCTAGAGGGCCCTATTTGCCCTCTGTCGAGCCAGCCATTTTGTAGGAAGAACCGCATGGCAAAGGTGGAAGGTGTGATAATGGCAAAGCTTTGCTTATGATCCAATGCAGAGGTGAGAATCAAAATGATGTAGTGCACTATCATTGCAGTAGGACTTGGCCAAAGAAACCCACTAGGTTACCTTGGGCAAATCACACACTCTCAGCCTCAGAGGAAGGCAAAAGCAAATCCCCTCTGAGCAACACTTGCCAAGAAAATCTTGTGATAGGTTGCCTTGGGTTGCCATGAGTTGGAAACAACTTGAAGGTATACAACAATAAAACCACTGCTGAGGCAGGGACAACCCTAAAGAGCCTGAGGAGATCTTAGAGCAAGGATGAGGAAGATTCCAACTTAGTTTGAGCAGGAAAGATCTGCATGTGAAACCCATCACTACTTGAACTGGAGTCAGTGCTATTCATATGTATTCACAGCCCATCTTGAAAACAGGAATGATAGAAATTGGGATATAAATCAGATTTATAGGTTGATAAATAACATTTTAGACTATTCATCAAAACAGAGTCCTGGGTTTATTTTGCTTCTTACTCTATAAAGTGTCAAAGAAATGTAAGCAGATGGAAAATTCAAACCTTGCCTCACCCATGTTATCTTTACCCTAAAAGAGAGGCACAGAAATGACAGGCTCAGGGCATAAAATGACATAAAGTTATCCAGTAGTACCTTATCTGGTTCTTTCACAAGCCCACAAAAGCTTATGCTAGAATAAACCAATTGATCTCAAAGGTTCTACTGGAGGACCTTTTAAGCTAAAGTGGACTTTTTGTGCTGACCAGGGCTATCTATTTGAATATTAGCAACACAGGCAGTAAATTTTCGGTTCTCTGTTGCATCCATAAAGTCTCTTCCTTTGAGATCTGGTCTGTTCCTGCTCTGTAGGAACAGCCCCAAGCTCCTGTGTTGGCAGAGTTCAGTGATCCCTTCAGGGAAATCTCATGCCGTCAGGTCTGGACAAAAAATTAAGTGTTGTGACAGGCAAGCATGCCAATAAAACCATTTTATGTTGCTTTACTTTGCTCTTGAACATAAAGTCCCAGTGTAAGATGAGAAATGAAATCAAGTGTTGTGCAGCGGTTTGAGTGCTGGATCAGGACTGTGGGAGACCAAGGTTCAAATCCCTACTTATCCATGGAAACTCAAGGGGGACTTTGGGCAATTCACACATTCTCAACCTTAGAGGCAGGCCTAACCACCTCTGAATATGTCTGGCCAAGAAAAATCTTGTATGAGATATTTGTATGGAGAGGAATGCTGTGTTATCTGAGTCACCTCTCTGTGTAGGCCACCTCTCAAATGTGCAGAATGACACAACTAAACCTCTTTCAGTATCTATAAACCCAATTGGGTCTCTACAAACCATTTTGCTGCCAGAGGCAAAGGACAAGACGGAGCTTCAAACTAATCCAAGTACAAAAACTAAGCAGTCTGACACCAGTGTTTAATGGTATATGTCTGTGGAGGGGAAAGCATCAATTGGTAGATCCAGGAGGATCTTCCAGTTCCCTTCTTCTTGCGGTCTTTGTGTATATCAGGCCTTTTAGAATCCTAGAGTTGGAAGAGACCCCAAGGGCCATCCAATCCAACCTCCTTCTGCCAGGTAGGAAGACACAATCAAAGCACTCCAAACAGATGGCCATTCAGCTTCTGTTTGAAAACCTTCTGTGCCACTTCAAACTTCTCCACCACTTTGCTGAATGCAGGAGTGAGAATTGTGTGCCCTTCCAATTACTGTTGGACTACCACTCCCAGCCTTTCTGGCTAAGGCTGGTAGAAGTGGAAACCCAACAATGGCCTCAAACAGATGGGCCAAAAGAAGCAGTTTCAGGCCACTTTGGGAGTGTGGCATTTAGATGACATGCACCCTCGAAGTGGCTGAAAACCCCACCACGGCCATGCTAATGGCAGAAAAACTGGACTAAAAAGAAGTTGAAAGAAAAGTGTGCACCTTTGACCATGCATAGAAATGCTGCACTGCAAGTGGTCCCATCGTAACCCTAACCCTAAAGGCAGCATATAAATGCACCGGTGCAGGTGCACATTTTAAAAGTATGGAGCCAGCAGTCAGGGTGGCAATGGAAAAAAGGGAAAGTGTGACACCTCCAATGGCTATAAGTACAGCATACAGAAACCAGACAGTCCAAGATGGGGCATGGGGTGAAGAGGGGGTGAAGGGGACATGTAGGGGTGGCAGGATTGTGCATTGCCAGTGTTTTACTGGGTACACCTCTGCTCCGATGCCCAGTGAAGGGTCACAGGTGCGACTGTGTGCATGATCAAAGGGGGGCAGCCATCCAATGGGATGATGTCTAGGCAGCAGCCAGTTACCAGCAGTGTGTCCCTGCAATGATGTGCATGGATGGTGGGGTCCAAAGGAAAAAAAACCCAGCAGTGCAACTTGAAGCCATGACATGTGGTTGTGGTGTGTGCGTGTGGGCCACCTTGGGAGTGGGTGGTGTGGTCAGTGGGGTCTTGGCTTGCTCTTAGAAGAAGTGGCTTTGGGCTGCTCTTTCCTGCCCTTCTGCTTGACCCCAACATCTGCAAGGATGCCTGATTCTCATCCTTTATCCATTGGTAGGACTACCCAGTGCAGTAGTAGATATGCACTCTTCTGTCTTGTTGAGTTTCTTGGGAAATCTGAAAGCCAGGAGAGCAAAACCAAGCAAAATCCATATAATTATATAAAGTGGGAATGTTTTTTCATGATACATGTTTATGTGAAGCACTTACATGGGGATCAGAAGGTGTGTTGATTCTGGCTTGTCCAAAACATGTTGTGGTGGTTTGTATGACTAAGCAGGCAATGGCTTATGTTAAAAGCTGTGGCTGCTGAGGCGTGATGGTTGCTGAGAGAAGACCTGCCACTGCAAATAGAATCAGTGACTAGTCTTTTCTATAGAGACAGCCAAGCATTTTTCTAACACTTCACCTCACTTGCTGCTGTCACCCTAAAGCCACAGAATAGCAAGGAGCGCCAGTGTTGTTGCTTGCAGTGAGAAACCTCTGGCCTGTTCTGACAGCTTTGCAATTAAGTGTCCCCATACGGAGCTTTCCCTCTGGCCCCAAGGGCAGCCATTGCACAGACATCATTGCTACAATTCTGAAGTCAGTTTTATGTTGCTGCAATTGAAGAAAACATGGCAAAGAAGAGAATTGTCCCCTCCTAGACTCTGTTCTCTCCAAAGCTGGGATACGGGCAACTGCATCTGTCCAGTGGGACTGCCAGCTTGTTCTTCACAAAGTTGCTTTCCCCATGCAATATTTCAAGCTGCTTTTGAAAGATGTAGTTTGCCAATTCAGGAGGGTGGTAGTGGGATGCTCTTCCAGTCAACTAAGGGCCTTTCCAGACTCCCAGAAATAGTGCAAATTGAGTCCACTTTAACTGCCCTGACTCAGTGCTAGGGAATCATGGGAACTGTATTTTATTGTGGCACCAGAGCTCTCTGACAGAGAAGGCTCAATGTCTAAGGAAAAAATACAATTCCCATGATTCCCTAGCACTGAACCAGGACAGTTCAAGTGGACTCAATTTGCACTATTTCGGGCAGTCTGCAAAGGCCCTAAGCCTAAAGCACCCTTGAGCCTAAAGAACTCATTTTCAAGCCTGACCAGGGTTTGGAGTAAAGGAATTAGAGGTTTCTCCACACCGCACTTCCCTTCCTCAGTAATACCTAATTGCAGCCCTTTTTGTTCCTTTTTCTATGAAGCAAGGAAAAGATTTAGGATATAAGATGGGGTTGGGGCAAATTTTCCCCACTGTAAATCTTATAAACTCTTATAAAAGTTGTTGGAGCCAATCCATTATATTGATTTTGTATGGAATGAGGGAATAAAACTTAATGTCACATCAGTATTCTCTGTTGGCCATATGTGTCTACTGTGACTGTATTTGAAAATTCACAACCACAACATTTGACCTAATTTTGGTTTTGCTATTTTTCCACTTTTGGTTGTCATACCACTTAGTCTGGACTTTTTCAACCTGAGACCTTCTAGATGTTTAGTTCTACAGCTCATATCATGTCTTGTCCCTGACCAAGTTGGCTGGAACTGATGGGATTTCATAGAATCATAGAGTTGGAAGAGACCTCAAGGGCCATCCAGTCCAATCCCTTTCCATGCAGGAACACACAATCAAAGCACCCCCAACAGATGGTCATCCAGCCTCTGTTTAAAGACCTCCAAATACTTTCTGCTTTAAATATTTGGGGGTAATGTTTTGCGCTACTGGTAGTAGGGAAGTGCATGAGGATTATGCTGCTGTTAACACACAGAGAAGCTCAACAGTCATCTTCAAATTTCTTATGACAAGAGGAGGCCACTATATACCAGCAACACTTAAACTTTTCAAAGCCAAATTGGTTGCATAACTGAATTATGGATCCTAACTGACCCCTCTCTCCAACTCCATTAAAATTTGTGCAATCCAGATTTCTAAGATCAGCATTCAAAGCTCCAAAATGTGTCTCTAATGCAGTGGTTCTCAAATAGTGGGGCGCGCCCCCCACTATGGCTGGAGAGAGGGAGATTGTCCCAGCGCAGCCCCAGTAGCAGCCCAACGTGCTCTATCCTGATTGGTCAAACCCGCCCATGTGACTATTTACAGTCGTGCGGGGCGCGCGAAATGTTTTCTTCTTTCCTAGGGGGGGCATGACAGAAAATAATGGAGAAGCACTGCTCTAATGCAACACTGAGACCAGAGTCAGGCTTTATGAATATGGAGGCCAGGGTGTAGGTGACCATACTCAGCTACTGTCTCAGATTATCCTTTTTGCCCACCAGCCTTGCTCCACTTACTCTGACTGATGAATTCCAGTGTACGTGGAAACAGATGGTGATGACTAACATTTCTTCCCTGGGCTTCTCTCCAGATCTTTTGCTCAGCATGGGGTATGAAAAGGCTAAAGCAACCATCAAACAACAGGTGATAAATATAGTGATAGCTAAACCTAGCTAGTGTCCCAACTTTTATTGTTAATGACTCCAACAGATACTTGGCATCACCTATAGCATACTTAGCAAAACTCGAAGTACTGAAACATCGGTGAACCTTTACTTTGGCATGATGCCATGCCCTTCCCTCAGCTGTCCTTGAAGGTCAATACAAGAAGATCCCCTTCTCAGATAGATTATGCCCGTGACTCTGGCCAAAGAGAGACAACAGAGCATGTGTTACTCCAGCACTCATATGACAGGGACATCCACCTCAGCCTTATTTCAGCTTTATTGTATAAACATCAAGGACACACCAGTCAATTTTACACTTCTTTGTTGCTTTTTGGACACCAGCCCTGATATAACATATAATATTGCCAGATTCTGTGCAGCTGCTGTTAAAATCTGTCAGGCAATGACCTCCACAGTAAGCTAATGCCAATCTTGCCCTGCCACACAGGATTTTAAAAAGGATATTTTAAATAGTGTTTTTAATCAGTATTTTTACCTTGTTTAACCTTGTTTTATTCTGTATCCACTTTTTACCTGTGCTGGTCTATGACTGTAATAAAGATGAACTGAACTGAACAGGACCTCCAAAGAAGGAGACTCCATCACTTTCTGAGGGAATGTGTTCCACTGTCAAACAGCTCTTACCATCAGGAAGTTTAGATGGAATCCCTTCCTGTAGTTTGAATCCATTGCTCCATCTCTTAGCTCTGGAACAGCAGAAAACAAACTTGCTCCATCCTCAGCATGACCAAAACATCTGGGTGCTGGATTGGGGAAGGCCGACCTAACCTGATTAACACTTTTGAAGACATCCAAAGCCTACAGATTCATTTGATGTGCACTGGTTGGTTTTAATTGAGGTAGTGATCAACAATGAATTACACCATCTCCCATGGACCAAAACAATTTTCCTTTTCATGACCATTGGGTAAAGGTTTGCATTCTTGGTTGTGTGTAGCTGGATATGGGAAAGGAATGTACTACCACATCAGTGCTCTAATCATTAGACTCATCCACTAGTTTTTACAGTCTCTGCTTATCCCAAGAAGCCTGCCACACGGTCCACTTCAATGAGAAGTTTGTCACAACTTTCTATGCTTTATTTATTTATTAAAAAAAATTAATTGTAGACAATGTTTCCTGAAAAACAACTTGCCCAGTCTTCCTTCTCTTCCCCATAAGGATTGTCAGGTGTGTTCTAGAACATGTTCTTAGTTCACACTGCATGAAGATGAGATGCCACAGTCATGGTCAGTACCCCAAGTTAGTTGGGTGTCCTATGGAATCTGACCCAGAATGCTCTGCTGTGCCTAGATTCTGTGGCAGGCATACTGTGCTTCTTAGGTTATGAGATGATGTGAGAAAGTTTCCCTGATGATAAAGCACATTAAACATGATGGCTGTAACAAAATCTTTGGCAAGCAACATTACTAGAAATGACACCATATATGTTTGATATATTGACATAGTTCAGAGCTTGCAGGGAGAAGAGAGGACATAAGAAGGGAGGTGCATGACAATGGTTTTGTTGATGTCATCATGAAACCAAAGAACATATTACATGGTGATAAATTACCTCTTTCCCTGAGAGGTGCTTGCCTGCATTGCAGAAGTTAGGTAAAGCCTGCTGCAGTCTGCATCAGTAGGAAAATGTTAAAATGCAAGCTGGAAAAGCTTAGTTTGGAGAAGTGATAAAAATGGCAATGTGGGCAGAGAATTCATTAATGACTAATGAGAAACTCATGACATTTCATCAACAGAAGGGGAACCTGGAGTGAAAAGAGAGAGCGAGAACATTCAGACCATTCAAATTATCCTGCTCCCCTAGCTAGGCACTGGGGTATAAATGTGTGTCTGTCTGTCTGCCTGTCTGCATATGTACATATATGATGTGCGAAGCTATTGATGTGGTCAGTATATGATCCTGTGGTTTTCCAGAAATAATCTGTAAGCTTCATTGGCAAGTACTCTCTGACTAAGGACTTTATAACACTAGTCTGCTTTCCTTCCACAGTCGTGCTAGTTTAAGAATAGAAGCATATTGGTTTGGCATAATTTCTTATCACACTTTCTCCCACAATAATGAATTGGCAACCCATGATCATATGGTCTTTTTTCTGCACTGCTAAATGCTGCCTTCTGGGAGGAGAAACAAGTGACTGGGGCTGCCAACTGCCTTCTGAAGCTGCTTCTATGTGACTGTGCACACAGTAGCTGGCTTTGAGAAGATGTTGGCAGCTGTGGTAGCTGCTCCTCTCCCCTTCTGAAACTCAAGGCTGCTGTGTACACATTCACACAGCAGCCCTGTGCTTCAGGGGGCGGAGTGGGGAGGAAAAACTGTCGAGGTTGCCATCCACCTCCTGAAGCCTGCTGCTGTGTGAATGTGCACACAGCAGCTGGCTTTGGGAAGGTGTTGGGGGCTGCAATTGCTGCAAGGGGGTGGAGAGATGGAGAGGAGAGGAATCATGTCTACTCACACCATGTGACTGCCTGAGCAGCAGAACTGCAGTAGAAGGAACTTAATTGCATGAAGGCAGTAAAGGAATAGTGAGATTGAGAGCCTATTGACAGGTTTTGCCGTTCAGTGAAAAGGTGCACTACAGTAATGAATTAATATGCATAGAGATTTTGTGGCACTTTTGAGACTAACTAAAAAAAGGCAAAAGAAAGAAAAAGAAAAACATGGCTATATTTTTAAATTCTACAGGGGCAAAGACAAACCCCTCTGAACAAATCTTGCCCAGAAAACCCCATGAAAACTCCAAGAAAACACCTCAGAGTCACAATGAATTGGAAATGACGTGAAGTGACATGAAGGCACATGATGACAACTACAAATACACAAATTGCAATGATAAAACTGTTCTGGGAGAGTAGTGTGTTAGAATGCAGGAAAGGAATGGCATGTTTGAATATTCCTCTGTATTAAAACTGTCCTCCAATGGAAAATAAGATGCCAGGGAGAAAGCTTTGGCTTAGAGCTCCAGTATGCTAAAATGTCCTTCTAAAGCAAATGTCTGTAGGTTATAACAACAACAACAACAACAACAATAATAATAGCTTTATTTGTAACCCGCCCCTCTGCAAAGCAACCGGGGCGGCGTACAGCAGATTAAAACAATACAAACAGTTAAAACAGTCCACCCAATTCCCTCCCCCACCCACCCCTTAAAAATAAATTAAACTGTTACTGTATTAAAATAGCAAGATAAAACCATAACATACAAAAAAGACCTCGATGGAACTTAGGTGACTTTCCCCCCCCCCCCCCCCCCGATGATGAAACATTGTCATAAAATTGCTTTTGGCTTCAATCTGAACTGATGCAGTTTAAAAATAATTTTATTATGTAATCTCGTGAGAGAATATGAGAGAGAGAGAGAGACCAAGAGCAAGAGCTTACTAAAACTGGAGGATTTAAATGTGTGCAGCCCTAGGATTTTCTTGGCAGTAAATCTTACTGTTCGTTGGGATTGAGAGTTAATCCCAAAGTAAGAGTAAGAGTGCAAAGGTTCATGATTTTTGTTGTTGTTATTTGCCATCAAGTAAACTTTGACTTATGGTAGTCCTATGAATGAGAGATGTCCAAAATCCCCAATCATCAGTTGCCCTGCTCAGGACTTGCAAACTCAGGGCCAAGCATTGTCATCTTTTTGAGAGAGTCATGTCATCTCATGATATGTTCAAAGTACAATAGTCTGTTTAGTCATCTTGGCTTCCAGCAAGAGATCTGGCCTGATTTGGACTAAAACTCATTCATTTGTCTTTTTGGCAGTCCATGATAGCTTTAGAACTCTCTTCCAGCACCATATTTTAAATGTGTTGATTTTCTTCCTGTCATTTTTAGTTCACTGTCCAGCTTTCACATCCATACATAAAAATCAGGAATATATTTTTGGCATACTTGGATTTAAAATTAAAATAGTTTATCTGTTGGGTATCTCTAAGGGGGGTTGCAGACTTCCAGAAATAGTGCAAATTGAGTCCACTTTTAGGGTTAGGGTTAGTGCTAGGGAATCATGGGAATTGGTTTTTTTCTGAGACATTGAGCCTTCTCTGTCAGAGAGCTCTGGTGCCACAATAAAATACAGTTCCCATGATTCCCTAACCCTAACCCTAACCTTAAAAGTGGACTCAATTTGCACTATTTCTGGCAGTCTGCAACCCCCCTAAGTTACCATGTTTCCCAGTAACACTCTGCTTTCAAAAATCTAAGGTGTCACTTCTGCCCAAATCTCAATCCTCCAATTGATTTATTTATTCTTTCCGTTGTAAATACAATGGATCTTTTTTCTGATCCTGTCTTTCTTATGTAAAGATGATAACCTCCCACCCTGCCTGCTTTTTTCCAGCTGCTCATTTAAGCTTTTGATTGCAATTTGGAACATGAGCTTGTGTCTGGCAGACTTGTCCACAAGAACCTAAATGAGGTGGACAATAGTATTGTTTTAAAATTCATTCTAGCTTTATTTCTAAGACAACCAGAGGAATATCACCACTGTGCATTATTCACTGGAACCAATGGGCATTTCTCACTGTTTTTTTAAATCCATCACTGCCTTCTATTAAAAAAAATAAATGCTACATAGAGATCTAAATTCCGGTTCTTTTCCAAATTTCCAGATAGGCTCATAGTAGTTGGAAACATTATTACCCTAATGTGTGGCCATGTGACTTCTGGATCCTTATTAGAATCTCAGCATCATTGGAACATTTTACTTGTCCATCCCAATGATCTCAAACTCTGTCCTCTCAGTTTGGCCACCCTCCCTCCATCTCCATTTTACCTGGCGATATGATCTGTGTTGTTCTTTTTTAGAGAAGGGAAAGGACTGGTGACAGAGGTTTATGCACAGCAGGCTTGTGCTGGGCTGGCTCAAGATGCTTTATTGCCTAAGGCAAAGGACAAAATAATGTATCCCTCCTATATTTCATGTACAAAAGTAAGTCGGACTGGCCACTGAATGTTAATTTGGATCTGAGAACAGGACAGTGTCTTCTTTCACACTTGAGAGTAACTATTAGCCTTATGGCACACACAGCTCTATCCACCAACAGTGGAATGGGCAGGAGGCTCTGGAAGAATTTTACCAGCCTGACTAGAATTTTACTCTCTGAGCTGGGTTAACAGAACTTGAGATGCAAAAGGGGACTTGATGCTTGGTAAATGTAACCTGTGTTTTGTTAAAATTCAGTCTGCTTTATAACATGGACCTAAGCAGTCAGCAGAAAGCACAACTGGATTAAATGGAGCTGATTCCCAGATAACCATGCATTGGGGTTGGAGTCAAATCGTGTAAACAGATTTTTGAGATCTTATTACTTATTTGTTTCTTATATATATTATTGATTAAAATTTAAAGTATACATTCATTTGATACATTGATGATGCATATTAATACATATTCACCACTTATTGCTAAATAGTCTTACTGTGTCTAGCCATCATAACTATACGCCAAATAAAGTCCTGATAATTCCAGACAATTCTTAGATGAGAAAAGGATGTCTTGAATAGTATCTGCTTGTCAATCCATTATTGTGCTATTCTAATTCATATTGATACTATATACAATAGTGCTGCAGCATACATAAATTAAACACTTATTTAGAGATACCAAAATCTTACTCTTTTACTTCTTCTTCAAACTAACACATAGAAGGAAGTAATTTATCCTACGTTTCTATCTATGTTTATGTAATATTTCTAAATAATAATCAGCTACCAATTCAACCAACCAATCGTTCTTTGTCATTTCCTTTTCAATATTTATACTTAAACACATTATTTTTGTATTTGCTTCCATTTCTTTTCATATTGTTGTAATGATTTTCCTTCAATATACATGGATAATCTATCCATAGTCGCTAGTTCTTTTAGTTTAACTTCCCATTCCTGTACGGCAGGTACCTTCACCGATTTCCAATGCCTTGCATATACTACCCAGGCTGCTGTTATCATATATAATATCAAACTTTTTTCATCTTGACTTAATTTATCTTTTATTACATCTAAGATATTTAACAAGAATAGTTCTGAGTTTAGAGCAGGGGTAGGCAACCTTTCCCCTTTAAGGGCCGAGGGACTTCAGCTCCCAGAAGCCTCAGCCATGTTGGCCAATAGTCCCATGTTGGCCAATAGCTCCTGGGATTCTGGGAGCTGAAGTCCCTCGGCCCTTAAAGGGGAAAGGTTGCCTACCCCTGGTTTAGAGGGATGCTTTTCTGTAATATTTTGCCCATAGCTCTGTGGATATTTTTCCAATAATCTTTAACCCTTCTGCAATGCCAACACACATGGTACATGGTACCCATCTTAGCCTTGCATTTCCAACAAATATTATTATTCTGTTTTTGTATTTTTGCTAGTCTAGTGGGTGTCATGTACCATCTATAAATTTTTTTATGGAAGTTATCCTTTAAGGCATTACATTTAGTAAATTTTGTACTATTTTTCCATGTATTCTCCCAGTTGGGTTACCAATATTCTGCATCCACTTGATCATGTTGTCTTTCACAGTTTCTTCACCTAGTTCTATATCTAATAATATCTTGTATGTTTTTCCTATCCAATGTTTTTCGTCTCCTTTTAATATTTTCTCAAAAGAGTTTAATTCTTTTTCTATTCCTGGATCTTCCATATCTTTTTTAAAGTCCTCTTTCATTTGTAAGTACTTTAACCAATTAATTTCTATTCCCTTTTTTTTTGTAATTCTTCTCTTGATTTAATGCTTAAACCTTCCTTTGTTTTTACCGATAGCTTTTCATATGTGATCCAACTTCCTTGTAGTGGCCCTTCATTCCTATGGTATGCCTCTTGTGATGATGTCCATATTGGTATCCTTGCCCAGAAATGTCTTTTATATTTCTTCCAAGTATTGTATAGTGCTCTTCTTATACAATGTGTATTGAACTTTTTTTCTTACTTTTTCCATAGCATAATATATTATGCCATACTGTTTTCATTCCAGATCCTTTTAGTTCTAAAAGTTTTGAATTTTGGAGAGTTATCTAGTCCTTTATCCAAAATAATGTACAAGCATTATAATATATTTTGAGATTTGGTAGGCCCATTCCACCTTTCTCTTTTCGATCCTGCATTGCTGAAATTTTAATTTTAGGTTTTCTCCCTTGCCAGATGAATTTGGCAATGTCTTGTTTACAGCTCTTAAAAGGATGTTTGGATGTCAATATAGGGATTGTTTGAAAAAGAAAAAGCATTCTTGGTAATACATTCATCTGGTCTGAGGCTATCCTACCTAACGAGACAGATGTTGTTTGTCCCAAGTCACTAGATAGTGGCTCTGATTCATCTGGCTTTCCCTCCTCTTGATCTCCTTGTTGTCTCTTTCTTCGCATGTTTTCCTCTGCTCTTGTTCTCATTTCTTGCCCTTCCTTGTTTATCCTTATTTTATTTTCTTTAAATTCCTTGAGTGAGCATTCTTCTCTTGGATTATTTTTCTCTAGAAACTCCTTAGCTTTAATTTGCATATCTATCACAATTTTTTTCCTTCCTATTGAAAAGATGACTCCTTCTATTTTCCCCCATTTATAATTAATGTTGTTTTGTCTTAGATATTGTATTAACACATAATAGTCTTTTCTTTTCTGTAATATGTGTGAGGGGATAACTCTGTATATTTGGATTTCTTCCTCCTCTATATAATATCTTTTATGGTAATTTGTCTCGATAATCAAGTCTCGGACCCTTTCATGTACAAAGTGGATTATTATATCTCTTGGCAGATTTCTGTTTGTTGATGTCCATGAATTTATTCTGTATAATTTATCCACCTCTACATCCAATTGCTCTGTCAGCCACTCAATAAATTGTGCCAAGGCTGGGATGATTCGTGAACCAACCTGTGCACCGGATAGGGTATTGATTTTAATTATAAGGTGTGTGGGGGTTTTATTGCTATTAGGTCTTGTTTACTGCATTTTATATATTTGTATTTTTATATTGTTTTATATTATTCTGTAATCCCGCCTTGATCCACAGGGAGAGGCAGGAACATACAAATAAAAACTATTATTATTATTATTATTATTATTATTAGGGCCTCCTTATACTTTTCTTGTAATCCTCTCAGTTTTAGTGCCTTCCCTTTAAGTCTTAATTCTACTGACGCCTTATATGAGTTTCCCTGTTTTTGTGTCTTTTCTATTAGGTTTGTTTTTTCTTTTAAGTTTGTTGTTCTTTCTTCAATTTCTGTAACTTTGGTTTGTAATTCCTTTATCTCTCTTGTCATTTGTTGAAAACTGTTATTAAATTCCTGTAGGCTTTGTGTATTTCGGCTTTAATTTCTTCTTTCCTTCTTTTAGCTCTGCTCTTATTTCTGCCCTTATTTCTGCCCTTATATCTGCTATTAAATTTCTTATTTTTTCTAAGATGCTTTTGTTTGAATCAGCATCTGACATTTTACTGAGTATTGCTGTTTCTTGCAATACATTCTGCTCCTGTAAATTTAGTTGGGTTTCAATTCCTGTTGCCATTGTTGACTACCTCATTCAAAGTTTTGGAGTTTTCTATAATAGCTTTAAACTACTTCTTTTAATTTTTTTTAAATCCACTGAGGGGGTTGTCCCTTCTTATTTGAACTGCACCACTGTTGTGACTGTTTGTTTAACTGTTTATCATTTGCTTCTACACAGCTTGATAAATCATATAATCTTGCTTTACTTCTTTCTCTTTCTATAGATAATTTAAATAATAACACAAATGACAGGTCTGTCCCCTTCTATAATCAGAATATATCACAGGTGTACACCAGAACATCTAAGAGTAGTATTTTTTCCCCTGCTCTAATATTGAAATTTGAACCATGCTTCTTGTCCTTATAAACATGAGAATTCCCTTTTCTCACCTATACCCTCTATTACCACTTAGGAGTTCTATGCATTTATGGTTATTGAGTTCCTTGTTTGTAGGTTGTATAGCTTCTGATTCAATCTCTATATCTTATATCTTTTCTATCAGCAGTTCAAGTCTCTTTTTTAATACCAGCTTGACCTTAACAATCTGCCCTACTATACTTTAGTTAGGATCAATTATAAGTTGCTATATGTATTCGTTCCAATTAATATCTATCGAGTTTTAGTTTCGTTCTTTTTCAATCTTCTATTTTAGTCTCTAAATCTGAATATAGTCCTTTCTTTTACCTTAACCTCTTCTTTCTGATCTTCATCTGTGTCTAGCTCTGTTGTTTGAGTCTCTAATTTCCTTAATGTCTCTGATCCTCTATTGATAACGTATCTCGCAACATGTCTCTGTGATTGTCCGTCCTTGAAGAGCTTACAACACTAGGGATCTGTCCCAGCTGTTTGGAGATTCTAATGATGCTTTCCAAATAGGATGGGAGTTATTATTTTTCCCACTTGCTTTTTATTATATTTTTCCCTCTTCCCACCACTGATGTCTATAATTACTGCTACTATTGTTGTTTTTCCTCCTCTCCTCTCCTCCTCTCCATAAACTGCTTACCAAACATCAATTAAAATCATAGAAAGGTTGGCGCTCCCCCTGCCTTTCAACTCCTGCAGCCTGGATGGATCTCCTTCAGCCACCTCACTTCGCTTCAGTATTTCTCTACTTTCCTCCACCTCTCTTCAGAACTGCAGCTTCTGAGAGACTTTTGATAATCTTCTCTGTCCTCCGAGTTTCTCAGTGGTTGCTCCTGTTTTAGAAACATTCAATAAGAGTCCTCCTTTTTGTTTTCTCCAGCAAAAAGAAAAACTGCTGCTCATAACGACATTTACCACCGGGAGTACTTTCTTCTTCTCTAGATTGTCTCTATTTCTTTTTCTCCTTTTTCTCCCAGCTGCCTCTGCTGATGTTTCCTCTATTGCTCCCTCTTCTGGAAATTCAGCTTTTATTCACCTCTATAGGGGTTCACCTTTTCTTTCTTTCTTATCTCTCTGCTTTGTCCCTTTTCTATATTACCTCTGGATCAGTCCATTCTTTTTTCAACAATGGTCCCCAGCTCTCTTTTGGTATCTTCTTTTTTTTCTTTCCACCTCTTTCACTGTTTTAATTGTTCTAGCCATTCTCCTCCTGCTGCCTCTCTCTCTCCCTCCCTCTCTCTCCCTTTTTCTCTTCCCCCCCCCCTTCTCTCTGCAGCTGTGGGTGCTGAGGGCTTTTATCTCTAATCTCTATCCTTGCCATTCAATATCTTTACCTAACCTTTTTAACCAAGGTAGGAATGCTTTTAACCCAGGAAGGAGTAGTTATTCTTCCCCCTCTGAATCTTTTAGAATGTGTTTACGTAAAAGGGTGGTGGGCGATACTCTTGCCTTTCAGCTCCAGTAGCTTATACGGAGTTTTGTTAGCTGACAGCCTCTCCATTCCACTCCTCTTCTCCTCCCCTTTTTTCTCCTTCTTTCGGAGTGGCAGGCTCTTCTTAGGTTTTTATTGGTCTTCTTCTTCCCCAGGTCTTTCCAGGGGTTTTTCCTGTTTCAAAAATTCTCAGGGACTCTCTTCAGGGTCCCCCTTTTTTGCTTTCATTGTTTTGTTGTTTTATTTGCGTTATTTGTAAGCTACTGTATCAGGGGTTTGCAGAGCTCCTGAAACCCTCAGCTGTTTGTAGAGCCATTCACCACTGGAAGCTCTCACTATATATATATATATTGAGGGGCATAAAAACTATAGGTTCTCAGAATGGGGGATGACTATAAGAGTACTCATTATGGGCTCCTGCACTGTAAAAATTTACTACTATACCACTAGTAGAGGAGATGCAACCCCATGAGATATAGCTAGCAGGAGAAGGGTCCAGAGGTGAGGAATCTGTCCCTCCAGGAGGTGATGAACTACTCCTCCCATCAGTCTTCACTACTGGCCAAGCTGACTAGCATTGTGGGGAAGGGAGTTCATGAGTTCTCTAGCCTTGCTATATCTATTTCATCTCACTCTAGCTAGGAAGTTTTAAGGAAAGGGACATTGATTATTTGGGGCCTATTGAAGTTGTCATACTTTGGCCACATCATAAGAAGGCATGAATCATTGGAAAATACAATTAACAGACAGATTTAATATTGACCAAAAACAAGAAGGCTTTGAAACTACAAAAAACAAATTAGACAATTTGCTTGAAGGTAACAGACAAAAGCTGACATCCAAAATCTACAAGCTACTTTAGAAAGAATTCACGAAAAGGAAATTGTAAAAGAAACCACGATAAGATGGGCAAATGATATTGGCAGGCCAATAGACTTAGACAACTGGCAATGTGCCAGAAGAAAAACATTTAAATTCTCTAAATGCCAATCTGTTAGAGAAAATGATCTGAAAATGGCCTTCCACTGGCATCTAACACTGGCCAAAATACATAAAAATAACAATAATAAGTGTTGGCAATGTGGAGATGAGATTGGAAGCTGGTACCATGTGTGGTGGAAATGCCCCAAGATCCAAAAATTCTGGAAGAGTATTTACAATTCAATCCAAAACATCATAAGTATTACACTCGTTCCTCCCTGTTCATGGACTTGGAATCCATGGTCTTGCTCCTTCACGGATGGCAAGTGGGGAGGGACAAAATGGTGTGTGTGCCTGAGGTGCATGCACAGTGCCGCGCATGGGAGCATGTGTCCATTTTAACCAATCGGCTTTGAATATCCGTTCCAGACACCCCCCCCAACGAATTGGGAGGGACAACTGTAATTATGTATCTGTTTTTATTATAAGAGTTTTTGCCCTGAGCATTTTTAGAAGACATTATTTAAAAAGCAAGAAATTGCTTCCAGAGTTATACTTCCAGAGCTATACTTGTTAAACATGGTTAATAAAGTCATTGACAGTGAGGCAAAGAAACATCAAAACACCATATTATACATGGTAACCTCTGCAAGAACACTCCTAGTGCAAAAATGGAAACAGAAAGATAATACCTGCAATAGACAAGTGGCTTGTAAAATCCTTGGACATCATAGAGATGGATAGGTTAACAAAATGGATAGATGAAAAACCAACCGATGAAACCAGAAATGACTGAGAATTGTTAATTAGATATTGCAAGACAAAGTGGTCATAAGAAACGGTAAATGCATAATTACTTGAAATACCCAAAATAACTCAGAGAGGAATAAATAGATCATATTGGAGATACAATAAAGGATAATATAAGAAGTAGCATACACAGACGCCAAATTAGGAATGTACAAGCCTGTCAGGAAACCAGTGGGAATTAAAGAAGTCAACTGTTTTTCTTTTGCTAGTTTATATAACTTTATTGTGAGTAACAATACTTTTAGAACAATACAGATAGATATAATACAGATAGATATTATTATGTAAGTAAGACATAAATATTTCATTTAGATACACTGTAAAAATGTGGAATGTTCACTATGCTGTAATATAAGATCTTCTTAATAAAAAATAATTTGAAAAAAAGAAAAGAAAAGGGCAGCAGAAAGAGAGAAAGACCACACGCCAGATGGTTGGACTCAATCAGAGAGGACATGGGCATGGCTCTACAAGACGTAAGCAGAGCAATGGAGGACAAGGGAGCTTGGAGATGTCTCATCCACAGGATCGCCATGAGTCAAAGTCCCCTCGAGAGCATTTAGGAACAACAACATCTATCTCAACTTTAACTAGTGTCATTTTGCACCTTGGTTCTAAACAAATCTGAAGCTGAGTGCAGTAAGGGCTTATCATTGGAGAGTGTCAATATGCCAGGAGTGATCTATTGCTTTTGTTCCATCATTGTGAATTAATACTGGCTTTTGGGTTGAGTGTCCATCCAAAATGAGCGCACACCCCTCTCGTGTGTGTGTGTGGACTTTTGAAAGGCAGTTCTGACAGCTTCTTAATTGGAACACTACCAGCCTAGGTTGCTTTAATAGATTTTAAGATGCAGGGCTCTAATTTCCAGTTCTTACCAGAAATTGTGAAATTACTTTGACTTTTAAGTGACCTACAGCACAGCAGTGGATGACTCCTGCAGTCAGAAATTGTCCATTAAGAGCATACTTTCTTTCCTGTCACTGCTTTATTATGAAGCAGAGGCTGAGTTCATGCCTACCTGATACAGGTCTCTAGCCATCAGCCTCAGACTCTGCAGCTCTTGGGCTGCAGTCAAGAATCTTTTTGTGAAAGGGGGAATGTAGTCATAGAATCATAGAATCATAGAATTATAGAGTTGGAAGAGACCACAAGGGCCATCTAGTCCAACCCCCTGCTATGCAGGAACTCCCAATTAAAGCATCCCCGACAGATGGCCATCCAGCCTCTGCTTAAAGACCTCCAAGGAAGGAGACTCCACTACACTCCGAGGGAGTGTGTTCCACTGTTGAACAGCCCTCACTGTCAGGAAGTTCCTCCTAATGTTGAGGTGGAATCTCTTTTCCTGGAGCTTGCACCCATTGTGCTGGGTCCTAGTTTCTGGAGTTTTGTTAGCTCAATATGACATCCCTTCAAATATTTAAACAAGGCTATCATATCACCTCTTAACCTTCTCTTCTCCAGGCTAAACATCCCCAGCTCCCTAAGTCGTTCCTCATAGGGCTTGGTTTCCAGACACTTCACCATTTTAGTTGCCCTCCTTTGGATACGCTTCAATTTCTCCACATCCTATTTGAATTGTGGTGCCCAGAACTGGACACAGTATTCCAGGTGAGGCCTGACCAAAGCAGAATAGAGTGGCACTATTATTTCTCTTGATCTCGACACTATACTTCTATTCATGCAGCTTAAAATTGCATTGGCCTTTTTAGCTGCTGCATTGCACTGTTGACTCATGTTCAACTTGTGGTCCACCTGGATTCCTAGATCCCTTTCACACGTAGTCTCATTCAGCCAGGTGTCCCCCATTTTATATCTGTGCTTTTCGTTTCTCCGCCCTAAGTGCAGTACCCTACATTTCTCCATGTTGAATTTCATTTTGTTAGCTTTGGCCCAACTTTCTAGTCTGTTCAAGTCATTTTGAATTTTGATCCTGTCTTCTGGGGTATTAGCTACTCCTCCTAATTTGGTGTCATCTGCAAATTTGATAACTATGCCCCCAATACTGTCATCTAAGTCATTGATAAAGATGTTGAATAGCACTGGGCCCAGGACAGAGCCCTGTGGCACCCCACTGGTCACTTCTTTCCATGTTGAAAAGGAGCCATTGTTGAGCACCCTTTGGGTTCAGCCAGTCAAACAATTACAAATCCATGTAACAGTTACTTTGTCTAGCCCACATTTTATCAGCTTCTTTGCAAGAATGTCATGGCGAACCTTATCAAAGGCCTTACTGAAATCAAGATATATTATATCTACAGCATTCCCTTCATCTACCAAGCTGGTAATTTTATCAAAAAAGAGATCAGATTTTCTGGCATGACTTGTTTTTCTGAAACCCATGTTGACTTTTTGTGATTATGGAATTACCTTCCAGGTGTTCACAGACTCTCTGTTTAATGATCTGCTCCAGAATCTTTCCTGGTATTGATGTCAGACTAACTGGACGATAATTGTTGGGATCCTCTTTTTTTCCCTTTTTGAAGATGGGGACAACATTTGCCCTCCTCCACTCTGCAGGTTTCTGCCTTGGAGTTGCCTTTACAGGTCACCCACCAGTCACTCACCTACATGTCCCTTTTAATATTAGATTGATATCAAATACAAGGGGGTTGATTGGGGTCCTGCTCCTGGGGTAACACCTTCAACATGAGAGAAGCCAAAACTGGATTATGGGGATGGGGCAGAAATAATGATAAAGAGATGGGATTTCAAATGCAGTTTTGGGTTAAAGGTTTGAATTATGTTTTGGCTCCTCATGCAAGTTCCTAGTGGGTTTCATACTCATGGAGACACAACCTAGCATGGAACTATATTTTGCCTTGGCAAAAGTATGTTACCCAATGGGATTGCCAGAGTGATAGCTGGTGACAGCTCCTCTACTTTTAATGGCTGTGGAGAAGAGGGTACTTCATGCAACCAGGTAAGTAACACCTGCCAAAATGCCTGCTTCTATACAACCATGAGAGGTCCAGGAGTTGGCTCCAGTTTTCACTCTGACAACCCTATCCCCAAATCCAAGGCAACATGGCATTTAAAAGTGAGAAGAGAGTGGGCTTTTGTAGAACAAAACTGGTGGGTGGGTAGTGTGCTTATTCTGTCCCTCTGCCAATTGTTCTCTGCCAATGCTTGCTTTCCCCCCACCTTCAGCTTAATTACATACATCTGGTTTCAGAGCCCAGTTGACAGGAGGGGTAGGACCAGAAATAATTTGAGGGAGAATTTGCAGGGGAGATTTGGGTTGGGAATATTAAGCAGTTCCTGCCTGTTCTCCATGTCAAGCCCCCGTCCCACTAGGTTAGGCATTTCCTATTTCTCTTGTAAAATGTACAGTTTGTCTATTATTCTAAACAGTTCATAACTCTCCAAAGAAGGCCTCCAAACAAAGGCTTTCTTGGATGCTCTGTGCAGGTTGGAAATGAAAGTGTTGTTGATCTGGGACCCTTTGCCAATTGTGAGCCCCTGGGAAAGACTTGATCCTGTCACACACTTGAAAGTGGGCCTTAAGATTTGTAGTCTCAGCTTTGTTGCATTGTGGTACGTTAGGCATCTCTGCGGCCATTGGCCAGTCCTAGTGACAGGTGAATAAGCTGACCAAACAAAGGAAATACTATAAGACCCAGTTACCTCTTTCTCCCTGCATTTGCAAAAATTTGAATACTAATACTTGCTTTAGGCATGGATTTTGAACTTTGGTTGCTGGAGATTGTGCCAAAATGGAGGAAAAGATTCTCTTTCTTAAAGATCTTGTAGCACAGGCTCTAAGTTAAGAAAAGTTGTGGGAGACCTGCAGGAATCTTTAGCAACCTCTAAAATGTACAGCTCTTCTATCTGTGGATATACTTTAACTGGGAGTCCACTGCCAACCAGTATTAAGGACACAGATCAAACTTTGTGTGAAGGTTTTGACACTGGAAGACACAAAGCCACAGCATTAAGATCTAAGGCTGACAGTCTTTTCCAAAGTGGAGCTGTCGTGCATGCCTGTATGCGGAGTTTCAGCAAGGACAAGCAGGATAAAATTAAGGCAGACTGACAGCCTGAACTCTCCAAACTGAAAAGCCTGAGAAGGCAGCATACAACCCTTTTGTTATGTAAAAGCAGCATTTTTCTTTTATTGTATTTCAAGCTCTTGCTGTCAGAGAGTCTCTCATCAGAGATATACTGTGTTAGGTGGGAGGGGGAGGGTGTTGTTATGCCGCAGTTTCAAAACCTCTGCCAATATCCATTAGAACTGTATTTCAAATAGCTTTCATGCAAACTGTATTGTAATGCTGTTTATATCAGGGATGGGCAGCGGTGGCCTTCCGCATGTTGGTCTGCAACTCTCATGATCCTTCTGACTATGCTGGCTAGAGCTGATGGCATTTGTAGTCTCACAATATCTGGAGGGCCATAGTTGCCCACCCAATTTAAATAATGATGTAGTGTTCAAAGCACCTTGTATATGCGGTCTCAGCAATCTTTTCAGAAACCCTGCAAGATAAGTCCATGCAATTATACTTACATTGCAGTGGAGAGATTGAGAAATGAGGTTGCTTAAGGCTACCTAGTGAGGTCATGGTCAAGGGGAGCCAGTGTGGTACAATGGCTTGAGCATTGGATTACATTTCTGAAGAATCCCTGCTCAGCCATAGAAACCCACTGGGCGACCTTGGCAAGGCATGCTCTCTCAGCTTCAGAGGAAGGCAACAGCAAGACCCCATCTGAACAAAACTTGCCAAAACATCTGAACAAAACTTGCCAAAAAACCCCATGATAGGCCTTAGGGTTGTCACAAGCCTTAGGGTTGTCACAAATCAGAAATGACTTGAAGGCAAACAACAACATGCATAGTCTGGCCTTTTGGAGCTTTTTGCTCCCCAAGGAAGCAAATGGGGCATATTTTTTCCCTGCAGGTTGGGAATAATTTGTGGAGGTGGGAATTAAAAATAAAATGAATGATGAAGAAGAAAGCTGTGCCTTTGCTACTTTCTTTTCTTTTTCTTTTTGGTCTTCATTTGAAGTTGTTGTTTTTAAATGCTGCTTTTCATTCATGCACACACCACTGCCAGGGGAAAGAGACCTAGAATTTCAAGGTAAATAAAATCTGAATGTACAGTACAAAGATGGCAGAAACCATGGACTGGGGCTTATTTTGAGCAGCTTGAAATCTCTTAGAGGATTTCTACCTTGTATGAAGGGGGTGCTGAAAAGTTCATGGCCTGACCCACTTCCCAAAATCTGAGCACAATTTTGTCACTGTTGCTTGAAAGAGTGTTCTTTTGTATTGTAAACTGCCAATTGGCAGGATTGTAGCTCTGATTTCTGGATTTTTTTTCCAGATCATTGATAGAACCATGTCAATAAAAAGTTCAGGATAACACTCTAAGGACGTTATCACACTGGGGTCTCAAAGCGGCAAGAAAGCAGCAAGAAAGTGGAATGGAATCAATCCAGAACCATACCGGAATGGACCCGGCAAGACGGAAATCGTTATCAGATGCAACTGGAATCATTGCGGAATTGACGATGCCGCGATGGTTCCGCTCCGGGGACCCGTATCTCCTGTTCACACACAAGTGGAAAGATCTCTTCCACAACCCTCGGTCTTCTATAAAGCAGTGAGGCCAGGGTTATAAAGCAGTGAGGCCAGGGTTAAAGGGACGCGCTGTCCCTTTAACTCCGGCCTGGGCTTGGCCTCCGAAGCGACCACTTCGGAGGCCAAGCCCAGGCTGGAGTTAAAGGGACAGTGCATCCCTTTAACCCTGGCCTCGCTCTTCTATGGGCTTGGGCTCCGAAGCGACTGCTTCGGAGGCCAAGCCCAGGCCGGAGTTAAAGGGACAGCGCGTCCCTTTAACCCTGGCCTCACTGCTTTATGGGCTTGGGCTCCGAAGCGACCGCTTCGGAGGCCAAGCCCATAGGAGAGCGAGGCCAGAGTTAAAAGGACGCGCGCCGTCCCTTTAACCCCGGCCTTGCTCTTCTATGGGCCTGGTCACCAAAGGGGCGACCGAGCCCATAGAGCAAAGAGGCCAGGGCTAAAGAGATGCGCTGTCCCTTTAACCCCGGCCTCGCTCTTCTATGGGCCTGGTTGCTGCTTCGGTGACCAGGCCCATAGAAGAGCAAAGAGGCCTGGGCTAAAAGGACGCGCTGTCCCTTTAACCCAGGCATGGCTCTTCTATGGGCCTGGTCGCCGCTTCGGCGACCAGGCCCATAGAAGAGCAAAGAAGCCGGGGCTAAAGGGACAGCGCGACCGCTTCGGAGGCCAAGCCCATAGGAGAGCGAGGCCGGAGTTAAAGGGACGCACGCCGTCCCTTTAACCCCGGCCTCGCTCTTCTATGGGCCTGGTCGCCAAAGCGGCGACCGAGCCCATAGAGCAAAGAGGCCAGGGCTAAAGGGACGCACTGTCCCTTTAACCCCGGCCTCGCTCTTCTATGGGCCTGGTCACCGTTCGTTCAGTGACCAGGCCCATAGAAGAGCAAAGAGGCCGGGGCTAAAGGGACGCGCTTTCCCTTTAACCCTGGCCTCGCTCTTCTATGGGCTTGGTCGCCGAAGCGACTGCTTCGGCAACCAGGCCCATAGAGCAGCGAGGCCGGCCCCGGCCTCGCTCCACGATACGGATCGCGTGTTCAGACATACGGCGAAAGCAGCATCATTCCGGCATCATTCCGGTCGTAAGAGTGTAATTCCTCAAGATACCCGGAATTCAAAAGAACTGGAATGATGCAGGGATGATGCAGGGATGGGCGGGGTTATGTGCGACGTCGTGTGAACCCACGGAAAAAAGAACCGGAATGGTGCAGGAATGATGCAGGATTCTTTCTGCTTTAGGGCCAGTGTGATAACATCCTAACTTGCTCTGCTGATTAAAGGAGGCATTGAAGAAAAACGGCGAGGCAAGCTGAGGAAAGTGGTCTCTTTTTGTAGGACAATGCACCTGCTCACAGGGCTGACAAGACGATGGATGTTTTGAAAAATGTAGGGTTTGAGTGCATAGATCATCCACCCTATTCACCAGATCTTGCTCCATCTGACTATTTCCTGTTTCCAAACCTTAAAAAGAGTTTGAAAGGAAAGAAATTTATGAACAATTCAGAGGTGATAGCAGCAGCGGAGCAGTATGTCAGTGACTGGACATCAGAATTTTTTGGAAAGGCTAAAGAAACTTGACAAATGATGTGTCTAGTACACCATACTTTGGGGTGAATATATGAAATAGGATGTACGTTTCATGGCTCTAGGTAGGTCATTGCCTTCTTGACTGGGCCAATAATTTTTTTAAAACATTTTTATTCCAAAGCATGAAAATAAATTTTAAAAATAGGGAAAAAAATCCAAGATAGAAGCAAACTGAAAATAATTTCTGAAATCAACCAAGAGATCTTGTCCATACAATTATAGAATTTTACAAAATAGTATATACAATTGGCCCTCTGTTTTTGTGGACTTCAAGTCCGTGTCCCTCACCCATTCATGGAGGGCAATCGGAGGGGATTAAAATGGGGCTTGTGCCCACTGGCACCCACAGGTGCGCACCACTATTCAAGAGATTGGGACTTGATTGTTGGTGTTTTTCTGTTTTTGCGGGGAAGGGAGTGTTCTCTGATGTGATTCTGTGGTCAGATCCTAGCAGATTTTGACCATTACGTTGCACTGGAGGACATAGAGATTCCTAGAGCAGTGTTCTCTCACCTAAAAAGTGTGGGTTTTTTATTTGCAATTTTTCTACTTTCCGGGAGTCTGTATCCCTAACCCCAATGAATGTGGGGGGCCCACTGTACATCATCCATTAAACCTTCCCTAGAGGCACCAGAAGTGGGAGGGAAGATTTTTATTCTCTTCCTTCTCACTATTTTGCAGCTGGAGTGGATTGAACGCCAACACACAGACCCGGCCAGCCATTGCCTTGGCTCCTGCATCACCTCGGCTGCAGGGAGGAGGTGGGCTAGGTAGCCTTCCAACCTTCATGGACCCCATGTGAGGATATCACAGCCCCTGGGGAGTCACAGCCCCTGGGGAGTCCATGGCCATGTGAGGATATCACAGCCCCTGGGGAGTCCATGTTGCTAAATTTCTTTTTCGAGAGGAATTTTGCATATCAAACTGCTCCAATTTGATAGTGATAGACTTCATTAATTGTCTATCATCTCACCTTTTCAGCTGCTTTTAAAATGTTCCGGTAACTCTCTCCTCACCCCAACCCCCCCGTCATTCTCTACTTATTTCAACTGCTGCAAACGCAGTTCAAAGTGAAAAACTCACTTGCACTCGATTAATTCAACAGGAGGGAGGAGAGAGGGTGGGGGGATCTTGCCTTTCCTCATGTGTGCATGTGCCTTCACATTGCCAGTTGATCTATGGTGAACCCATGAATTTCATAAGGTTTTCATAGGCAAGGAATACTCAGATGTGGTTTCTTCATCTGAAATATAGCCCACAGAATCTTGTATTCCTAAATGTTCTCTCATCCAAGTACTAACCAGGGCTGACCCTGAAGATTATCGCATCAGGTTTAAAAGCAGCTTACCTGAGCCAGCTTAAAATTAGAAGTAGGTGGCAGCCTGATAGTATCACATGCATTTAGCCGCCAAAATTGCCGCCCAGTTGCAGCCCAGCTCCATTGTTGTTCCAAGGGGCATTCCTCACACCTCTTTTCAAAGCAGGGAGTTTTCCGGCTTGAAAAAATGGCTGCCGGAGCACCCCTTGGAGCAGCGATGGAGCCGGGCTGCAGCTGGGCAGTGATTTCGGTGGCTAAATGTGTGTGATACTATCAGAATGCCGCCCACTTCTAATTTTAAGCTGGCTCAGGTAAACCACTTTTAAACCTGATGCAATAATCTCTCCTGTTTAGCTTCCAAGACAGGACCTGGTACATTTAGAGTACTCAAGCCCTTGCCCTTCCTAATAAGTACAGGCAAAAGCAAACTTGCATCCTCTCCTAGGTTGTGTCTTCTTCCTCAATACCTTTTGTCATCTTGATCACACTCTGATGTTGCTTGGTCACAGTTTTCATCTGTGAAGGGTTGGAGAGTATGGCTTTGGATGAGATAGGAAACCATTTACAGTTAAAAACAGGTATATGAGGCAGTAGGAAGGAGTCACTAAAGTTTATTTCTCATCTTGGTGGGTGGGATACCTAGTGGGAGTATGCTGTAGTGTTTACTTGGGGAGGATGCTAAAGTACACCAAAAGGGTCCATCGGTGTGTCCATGTACTGAGTTTTCTTTTGTGTGGTGGATTGATCTGTGGTCTGGATTTTCTCGTTCTGTGGGGCTATAGCTCCAACCATGATTTCTTGCTTCAAAGGGAAAGCTTTGTTTTTCTGGGGGTGGGGGATTTGTTGCCATTTGGAACAATAGTTTCTGAATAAAGTCTGCTCTTATTCTTTGTTCTCTCTGATTTGAAATGTCTCAGATGGGCAGTGATGTGTTTTGATGATGTGAATGTAACTGCATTTTTTTCTCAACTTGTTTCTTAATCTAATGAAAAATTAGATTTTTTTTAATCTAAAAGAGATTCTCTGAAAAGGAAAGATGAAAAGAAGAAGAATGGGGGAGAAGGGCTTGTAACCTCCCCACACACTCCAGGGCTGGTGATAAGCCCCTAGTAATGGTGAATGAGTGTGAGCATAACCTTTACCTCTTTTCAAAGCCTAGAAAAGTAATTTTTCCAAGCTTTGCTTCTTTTGCGCAGAATCAACTGTCATTGAAGTATGACGGCTGCATGGTGTTCACTTCTACTCTTCTCTTCCTGAGTAAACTTGCATGAACATGTTCATAGTAGGGCAATTGCTAATTGTTAATCTCTCCTATGATTTTTAAGTGTACAAAAATTTGCATATGTATAATACAAGTGTTCTAAAGAGGGAAAACATCATTTATTTAGATAATACTTGTAGCTGCTACTGCTGCTGTTGCTGTTGAGAAAGCTGGTATCATTTTAGAAGCCTTCCCTCCTAAATAAAAAGAAAGAAGAATATTTGCTCTAAAATTGTACCAAACACCAACTTTTTTTTGTATAATTGTGCGTGTGTGTCCATTTTTAATTTAATTTAGGTTGATGTTTTTTGTTGATAAAAAGATTTTTTAATGAATTAAACTAATTTGATCAATAACCCCCTAATCAATGCTGTGTTGATTTTTATACTTAAACGTATGGCCTAATTTTCAGTACCTCCACTCCAGAGCTCCCTTTGGCTAGGCAATGTTTTTTCCTGTCCATGCTCAAAATCTTCCAGGCCAGCTTTAATGTACCAATGCAATTTCTATTGATCAGGTCCTTTTCCCTTCCTGATTTCAAAATTACCACCATCTGCTTCTACCTCTCAAATGTTTGCAGATTGTGGTGCAGAATCTAGGTTTGTCACATTACAGCTATGACTGCTGGCCTATATTCTCTGCTAAGCAAACTGTGTCAGTAGGATAAGAATTTGTGGGCGTTGTTTTTTTTAAGGCATTCTACAGTTCCTTTAGTGAGATGATTGTGCCAGCAGATGATTAAATGCAAAACCATGTCCCAGCATGGCAGTGCCAGATTTAGCAATACAAGACAAAAACAGGTCAATCATTTGCCCTTTAATTTGCATATAATATATATCTGCATTTTTTTCCTTGTTGGAATAAGTACTGTGCCTATAGATAGGATGACTCCTGGAGATTTCAGTGTTAGATTTAATTACAGGTCAGTTATGGACTGAGGAATGTCAATTAGGCTGTAGCGGGTGAGGAAATAGGCATTAGGGCTTCCATTATAAGTTCTGGTGAGAGGTCAGTACTGCTCAGTAGTCATCTAGCACAGGTAGCAAGCGTGCAGCACTACAGATGCTGTTAGACTAAAAGTCCCAGTGTTTATCATCATTGCTAAGGGTGCTGGGAGCTGCAGTCCAACAACATCTGGAGGGATGCACAATTCCAATTTCATTAGGCTACTGAAGGAGAGATAAGTAGGGCTGCTGTTCTACCAGTTCTGCTTAGAAAAGAACTCCATTCATCTGATGGTTGTAAGAACTCCAAGAACTGACACCTGACGTGAGTGTATTTGTTTTCTTCCTCTCAACCTTTCTTACTGTGGCATCAATAAGCCAAGGTTCTGTATAAGGACCAGTGTTTTTTAATTTGTTCATTCATTTTCTGAAGTTAAGGGCAAGAGATGAGATGGGACGTTTGTGGATGCCACTAAATTCTTTAGAAAAGCAACTTAAAAGACTAACACATTTGAATTGGCAGAAGGTTTTCTGGGGTAGTGAATATAGTAGTGAATAAAGGCCCAGCCATCACAACTGTGATGTGACAGAGTACACCCTGCATCCAACTAAATGGATTTATATCCATGAAAACTCATGTGGAAATAAAAACCAGTTTGTCTCAAAGGTGCTGCCACATTTCTTTTTCTTTCTTTTCCTCCCTCTTTCTTTTTATCCTGCAACATGGGCTACTTCTTTGAAAGCTACCTCAGGGAGGACTGTACAACACTTTGAGTTTTTAAATAATAACAGTATATGCCTAAAGATTTGATGACGGTTGTACTGATTGTGATACCCATTCTGAAAAGCTGCAGCCCTGCATTCTTACATATCTGTGCTGGTTTTTCCATCATTTATTTATTTATTTATTTAAGTTTAGGTATTTACTTGTTACCCCCTCCTGTTTTCCCCCTTTTCACTAGAAAGAGCCCGGGATTATCTGCACAAGACGGGAAGGTTCATTGTTATTGGTGGAATCGTCTCACCTGTACATGACTCCTATGGGAAACAGGTGAGCATGGGAAGCATGTGTATAAAGGTTTCCCCTCTTCCATTCAGATCTATAGTGTCTAGCTGAATAGGCATTGTGGGTATTGCTGAAAATCTTTTCATAGTCACCTAATGACTTTTATTAGGACCAATGAAATGTTACAAAAATGGCAAGTGTGGTAATAGTTTTCATGTCCCCCCAGAACTCTTATAAGAAATGATGGTATAAAAAATATATGAGATAGTAAGGGAAGAAGAGGGCTAGAGTTGTGTAGTGGTTTGAGTGTTGGACTATGACTCTGGAGACCAGGGTTTGATTCCCCACCTGGCCATGGAAACCTTGGGTGACCTTGGGTGATTTGCACACTCTCAGCCCCAGAAAATCCCATGATAAGGTTGCCTTAGGATCACCATAAGTTGGAAATGACTTGAAGGCACACAACCCCAAAGGAGGAAAAAAGAATCCGTCTTTCCCCATTTCTTTCCCAAAAATTTTGTTACCTCCTCCCATTCCTTATTAAATTGTTTCAGTGAATTATATTTCTTTAAATATGTTAGCCTAGCCATTTCTTTTGCTTCATACAATTTTAGCAACCACTCCTCATTTGTGGAGATGTCTTCCATTTTCCACTTTTGAACATAGGTTATTCTTGCTATGGTTATCATATAAAATAATATCTTCCCAAATTTCTTTTCTAAACTATCCTCCAACATTCCTAATAAGAACATCTCTGGTTTTAATTGTATTTTAATTCCTAATATATTACTCATTATCTCCTTTACCCCTTTCCAGTACTTTCTCACTCTTCTGAATAGGGAAATTGATTATCTTTCCCTCTTATAAAATCTACCAGAATTTAAAATCTTTTTTTTTAATTCAGTGCTTAAATGAGGAAGCTGACCATTTCATATTATAATAAAAAATTCTGTTTTCAGACAGCCTCTTTCCATTTAGCCCAAATACATCTTCATACCCCTGAAAGTTCTCTCTGCATTTCCTCCATCTCCTTACAATATTTATTCTTTTTTTAAAAAACAAAAACCTAGCCCGTAGACACATGCTTTTATTCTTCCAGTAAGTGCTTTTTGAGTTCTGCTCAGACGTTTCTGTAGCTTTGATTTGAAGTGGGTGTGTACAGCTATAAGCACTGTGAGAACGTATTAATGCTCTTATATAAATTGATGTCATGCATTTATGGTTGTCCTTTTGTAGTTTTATATAGCCCTCTAAAGAAGGGCTTAAGAGCATCTACAGGCCAAAATACATTGGAATCATTTAGCAAACACTGTCCTTTTAGCATCCTGAAATGTGTCCTTTTTCTTCATGGATAATTGGCAGCTGCCATTTAAAGATCCAGGAGGAACACCTTTGTGTATATGTGGGCTAGGCTGGAAATTAGTGGACTAATTAAGAGTACCCAGCCAATTTAGTTTGAACCCAGATCTAACAGATCACTGAAATTATGAGACTGGAATTAATTTTAGGGAAGCCTGGTGTTGTAGAATGTCTCTTCTTCACAATTTTTGACTATCTTCTAATTTACAGGGTTTGGTCTCCAGCCGACACCGCCTGACAATGTGCCAGCTGGCCGTTCAGTCTTCCGACTGGATAAGGTATAACAGTGCATCACACAGAGCATGTCCCTTTTGCAATGGCTAAGAAAAGCTTGTGTTCTTTTCCATATGTAACACTTGTCAGAAAAGGCACAGCAATGTGTTCTATTTCAGTCTAGGGCCAGGACCCAGTGGTGTAACTACTCCAACACAATTGTGACAGTGTAGGTATAGGCATCGTGGTAGCAGGAGGAGAAAAAGGCCTCACACAAGGGAAAAAGACAACAAAAGTTGGGGGGAAATACCACAACAAGGACAATCATGAGACACTGTCAGTTCTGAGATGCTATTTCCAGATGCCTGGCTTCTGGGAGGGAAGACATGCTTGGTGCTGAGGAACTTGCGAAGAGGTGGCTTAGATCAGTGTTTCTCAACCCTTTTCCACCTGTGGCCCTCTTCCAACCTTGTTTCCTTCCTGTTCCCTCCCTATCCTACCAGTAGAAAGGTAGCTATTTAAATGTTTTGTTTGTAAATAGAACAGTTTTTGTTTATAATTTTTATAATTTGTACAAAATAGAATTGCATAAAAATTATACGAAAAGAGATCTTGTAGCACCTTTGAGACTAAACTTTGTGTATTTCTTGATCAATGTAACCCTTATGCTTGATGACCAGAAACAAGCTTTTTTATATCCGATTCTATTGCTGTGAGGAATAACCGAAGATCAGCTCTGTTCACTATGTTAAGACGATTCCGCATTAGTCTGAGTAAATAATTCACATGACTAAAGCCTGATTCTACCAAATACGAAGTAGGAAGTGCCATGAAAAACAATTTTGCTTTATCCCAAAGCTGTGGAAACTTTTAGGTATTGTACTCTTTATCCAAAAATGGTGTTTTCCTTGACTGAAAGTTACTTTGGCTGCTATGTCCCTCTGTAGCTTTATGATTGCTTCTTGCAAAGAAACATCAGCAGCATTCACAGCAAATGGATCTACTACCCAGACTGTAATATCCATGTCCAGCAGATCACAGAAATGAACATCTGTATCATTTTAAAACTGCTTCAAATGATTCACATACACAATTATTTCATGATCTTTCAGTTCATCACTAACTGCTTCCAAAAAGGAAAACTGTGAATTTTGACATCTGATATTGGTGGCATACTGCTTGACTTTTCCAAGAAACCCTGTAATAATCTCCTTGCTTGAAAAAAGGTCCCAATTTAGCAGAGGTCATCTTTTCTTCCATTTCCTTCCTTCTGAACAATGTCACAGCTGAGTCCCACAAAGCAACAAAACAACAAAGGCAGTTATCTTTGCACTGCCAACAGACTTCTGTATGCAATAATAAGTGTGTGAAGTTTTCATTATTGTCCTCGCAAAGCTATCAAAACAGGCAGTCCTGAAGTGCATTTGATTTAATATGATGTACTACTTTTACAACCTATAGAGACTCATTGAAATACCCTGCTAGTGTTTTTGAAACCAAGTGTTGTCTGTGAACTACATAGTGAATACAGAATACTTCTGGCACAACATCTTTCAAAGGTGCAATAAATCCTCTGTATCTACTTGTCATAGAAGCAGTACCTTCAGTAGCACAGGCCAGAATGTTCTTGAGAGGTATATCTTTCTCATGGAAGTACCTCTTTACTTCATCAAAAGTTGTTTCAACTTTAGTATTTGGTTTAAGCTTTCAAGTAAATAGCATTTCTTCTTTAAATTTGCTGTGCAAATATCTAACATAAGCCATCAGTATTGCTGTGTTATCTGGTAAACATAATTCATCAATTTGCAAAGCAAACTTCTGAACTTTTAACTGTGAGGCTGGTTGGTTTTCTTTTGCTGTTTCGTCAATATGCCTCAACACTGATGAATTGCTCAAAGGAATGGATTCAATAATTTCACAAGCATGTTGGTTCATGATGGTTGAAATAACAACAGATACTGCTGACAAAATCAACAATTCCCCTATAGTGTGTGGTTTTCCTTCCTTGGCTATAAGTTTGGATATCTCATAAGATGCAATTAAGCCTTTGTCATGTAAAACCAATTTCTAAACAAACATTTCCTTCAACATAGGTCTAGTTTCAAATTTATTTCACAATGCTAGAAAATATTCCAGTGGTTGATCTTTCTTGTCTTTATGAGACAATTCCAAATGCTTCTGCCACTTACATAGATGCATACTGTCATTGGAAATTGTAGTCATACATAGTAAACACAAAGGGCATCACCCTCCGAAGATGCCAGCCATAGATGCAGGCGAAACATCAGGAATAAACTCTTCCAGAATGCGGCCACATAGCCCGGAAAACTATGGATGCCAACCGTGAAAGCCTTCAGCTTCACATGTTGACTGATTGCTTGGAATGAGTTAACTTTGAACAACCTCTTTCCCATTTCACAACACACACACACACACACACCAATGTCTTGAGGTAGCCTTTTTTGCATGAATGAACACTTTGCAACATTATTTGTGAGAGTGTTTTAATTAGCAAATTCACATATCTAATAAGCTCAAGTGGAGAGAAAAAGAAAAGTGAGTTAGTGCTCAGAAAATGTTCAAGAAACAACCCAATTTAGCAGCTCATTAAGTTTTCATTTAAGACCTTGTGCTGCCTGCTCAGCTGGTGAGATTTTGACTTTTTTCCTTTTCTTGTTACTGTCCTCCAATTTTCCTTTATTACAAGCTTTGATGGAGTTTGATGGAGGAAACCTTGGGAATTTTGGTACATTTTCACCGTGAGCTCCCACCTCCTCTTAGAGACAGGCATAACAGTAGGGACGTTTTCACACTAGACCCACCAAAGCCGCCTGGAGCCGACCGTGCCGCTCATTCCGGAATGGCTCCGGCGGCGGCAACTTAATTCCTTTTTAAAAAAGGAATTACCTTGCCGGGGCTGATGCCGGAGGACGTTCGGAGTTAGCGCTGGATTGGCCAGAGTGAGGCTGGACTTGCTGCGACGTGAGTGTGAACACACGGAGCAAGGAGCTGGACTGACGCAGGGATGGCACTGGAAGGGGCGGGGTTTGCTGCGACGTGAGTGTGAACACACTGGAAAAGGAGCCGGACTGGGGCCGGAGGGAGGTAGGATTGCGTCCTCCTAAAGCCCCGTGTGAAAACGCCCTAGGAGACTGCTTCAGCTCCTGGAAATACCCAGGGAGGGTATGTGAATGAGGAAGCACTGTTGTTCAGCTGAATTCATAGCACTGAGCTGGCTGGGAATCTAAAATAAGCTTGCATTTTAGGAGCAGATCAAGAAAGATCCTAAAACTTGTATGTTTGGTTTTTTATTTCAAGGCTCATAGAAGATTTGAATCTAGGATCTAGTCAGGGGAAAACTATACAGGGAGAAAGCATTTAACATCTCTCCTGGGCCCACCGGGCACAGCTCTATGTTCCTCTTTACATAGCCATGGATTTTTTTTTTAATCCACAGATTGAAAGTATTGCAAAAAATATAAATTCCAAAAAGAAATCTTGATTTTGGATTCTATATAAGGGGCACCATTTTACTATGCCATTGCATTTAATGAGACTTGAGCATCCACAAATTTTGGTATCCATGGAGGATCCTGGAACCAAAACCCAGTGGATACCAAGGGTCCACTGTATTTATGAATTTATCAAGGGACACCTTGAAACAAGAGGAGTCTCTTGTTAATAACAGCCTTGTTTGGAGGATTTACCTACTTAAAGATGTTCTTAACTAAAAACCAGTAACACATCGTTTATGTAAAATATATGGAAGAGTCTGATCAACTTAACATGGACTTAATATTTAGAAAACAAAATATTTCCTATAGGGGAAAAATGTCTTTTTCTTGTTAACTGGTCAATTCATACAATCAAATGGCATATGAAGTAAGAGATCAAAGCTTCCCTTACATACAAGGGAACAGTGACTCTCACTCAACATCTGGATGAAGGACTGACTGACTGCTTTAATGTATCTTTAAAAACAATAATGCTAGGGAAGGTAGAGGGTAGAAGAAGAAGAGGAAGACCACATGCCAGGTGAATGGAATCAATCAGGGTGGTCATGGGCATGAATTTACAGGACCTAAGCAGAGCAGCAGAAGAAATGGAGGCTTGGAGATGTCTTATCCACAGGGTCACTATGAGTCAGAATCAACTCGAGGGAAGCTAATAACAATAACAAAATGTAATTTTAGAGCTAGGAATCTAGGTATAGTAGAACTGGCTCATACATGTAGGAGACTGAGGTGTTAGTATATTTGAATATTATATGGTATCAGTGACAGCCCTGCCATTAGACAGAGTGGGACAACCATCTAATGTAAGAGATGCAAAGGAAGAGGGCAGAAGGGACAGCCCTCACCATCCATTCCTCCTGAATGCACTGAGCCTTTTTCTTTTCATGTAAGACAGTGATGCATTTGTAGTAGTGGGGGTGGAAAGGAAAAGTGCAGATGTGACAAACTAAATGGAATATGTTGTAAAATTAGATTCTGTGCATTGAGACAACCTTCCCCAACTTGACACTTCCCAAATTTGTTCAACTCACACCCTTACCAGACAACAATCCTATTATAGGTGTTGTGGGGAAAAATGTGGGGAAAAATTCCAGGTTGGAGGCAAATCACTTTAAGAGGACATAAAGATCTTTTGAATGAGCTAGGTAGAAAGCGTGCTTCCCTATGGTCAACAATGGTCCGTTCCATGCCATTCTGTGTAAATCTCATGGCTTGGCCCCACAGTAGAATTCTGGTCATGAGTTAATCAATGCCAACTTAACAAATTAAATGTTTTCAATTGTTAGTGTTTTTTGCTAGTGAATTAATTTTCTAATTTCTAATGCATAACATTATCAAATTAATTTTAAAACTTGACATTCCAAGCTTTGTCCCCTCCTCTGTACTCTGTTTTCAGAGTCCTGCTTTACCTGGAGAAACATTTTGAGCAACCTTTCCCAAACTAGTGCCCTCCAAATATGTTGGTTTCTAACTTCAAATATATTGGTTTCTAATATGTTCTAACCAATGGCTCTTCTGGCTGATTATGATGGATAAATCTTGTTAGCTGACCATGGTGGAGGGGGAGTTGTAGACCATCTGACACATTTGGATTGCAACAGGTTCAGGGAGAGCTAATCTTGAAGGTGTTTTATGTAAGCATTGACACACATCAGCTTAAGGGTTAACCCAACCTTGTAATCAGGAACAGAAATCCATGCCACACAAGTAAAAAGATACAACTTAATTTTATTTGACACTGCTGCAGCAACAAGCATATCACCCATGAGATCTCAGCACAGTAAATCAGTCCATAAGACCCCTCAGTTACAGTGAATCTGTCCAGGAGGCCCCAATTGCAATAAATCTGCCTGCAAGATGCCAGCTACAAATAAATAAATAAATAAATAAATAAATAAAGGATGAACTCCAACAAAAAATGAATTACTGCACACTCCGTCCATTAAGGGGGAGTGACAGTCCCTCTGGTTTTCAGTAGACATTTTCTGTTCAACCATGAGGAAAGTTTTGCCAAGGGGAAGAGGCACAACATTGGACACTCAACCCATCCAGGAGTCTTTTTTGAAAGCCTAAATGTCACCTTGCCTTACATCAACACAACTTGAACTAATTATTTTAGTTAATTTCCCCTTATTCTGACAGAGGGGGATAAAAGGACAGATTTAAATTACATCAAGGTATAAAAGACAAAAATAATATGATTAAAAATGAAAAGTGACTCTGGTATTGTAGGCTGAAGTTAATCAAGATTGCAGAACTAACAGATATAATTCTAACAGTAGCAGCAGCTGTAAAATCAACAGTATTAAAATAAAATAAAAGAGCATGTGAGCAACACAGTATTTGGAGGAGAGAAAAAGAAGACAAAATGGAGAGTCAAAAAGACCATCAAGAAAGAGGAATTAATATAAGTGCCACCATATTGTGGGGGGCGGGGAGGAAGAGAAGGAGGAAAAAAGATAGAGGAAGGAAGAAAAAGTAAGGTACAGACATTGAAGATATTAATAATGTCCCTTGTTGTAGGCTGGCATTAAGGGCGAGTTTCCCTATGTCTGTATCTGACAAATACTAGACTACTAGAGATGTACAGTGAGCCCTTGGTACCCACTGGGGTTTGGTGCCAGGAGTCCCTGTGGATACCAGAATCTGTGGATGCTCAAGTCCGATTATATATAAAAGCATAGTAAGATGGTGCCAAAATGGCAAAATCAAGGCTTGCTTTTTGGCATTTATATATTTTTGGAGTATTTTCTAGTCATGGGTAGTTGAATTGTGGATAAAGAATCAGTGAATATGGAAGGCCAACTGATATGTGTATAGTCAGGCACACATACACATGTACAAATGAAAGTTGACAAATTGGAAGACCAGGTCCATAAAATCAAAATCAAAACATGATTTCTGTACAATGGAAGAATCCTGATTATAGGTTTATAGAACATCTCTATTATCTCTTGATTAATTACCAGGAAAAGCTATAGTAGGGAACAGTTATTGTTTAATACTCAGAAATAAATCTCGTTATAAATAAATCTGTACAAAGGGTGGAGGAGCACATATTTATCTGACAAAAATAGTTTCTGATGATCAAGTGAGTTTTTCTCTGTTTCTTCCTCACCATAGAGTGGACCCCTGGGAATGTTATCAAGATACTTGGCAGACCACCTGCAGTGTACTAGAACACCATCGGGACTTAATGAAAGTGAGTTGATCAGTTAGATTGATGGTGGGAGCTGGGAAGTGGCAGGGAAGTTTTTATAACTATACAAGTTATCTTACATATAGATGTGATTACCTTGTCTTTAATATTTGCATGGGTAGGTATTACAATTGAAAGTTGAAGGAGATTTTATCTGATAAAGACAAAAGGTTAAAATATGATTGCAATGGCTGTTGTAAGGAATATGATGCTGGAAAACTGGGTTGAGTTACCCTTTGTCCAAAACTAGCTCAAAAGTTCTATGTCCCTTGTGCTTAGAACCCCTTTCCTTTAAAAAAATATTCAAAAATTTAAGGAAAAAGTGACTTCTGATCTTCCTTTCAGCAATTATATACAGTGCATGTATAGTTATTCATGTTTCACTCTCTAGTAATACAAGAAATTCCTTTCTCTCTCTCCTCCTAATCATCAAAACCCAAAGTTGACAAATCATTTTCTTTTGTTCCCTACAAAAAGTCTGTAAGGGGTTTCCAGTCTTTGAGAAATGTCAGTAATGACCTTTCTCTAATCAGACAAGACATCTTAACTATTTCTGCTAAATCTGTTAATTTCAACAACTACTCCTCCATAGTATTCTTTTATACACATACAACAATCTTTCTGCTGTGATCATATATTGAAGTAATCATCTACGAGTGTTCTCCAGCTGTGAAACCAACAGTCACCCCCCCCCCCCAAAAAAAAGTTCAGGTTTTAATTGAAAATGAACAAAAAATATATAGTTTTGACCACAATAAGTCAGCATTTGAAGTGCAATTGTGTACAGATGATGAACATGTAATTGCTAAAATGTGTAAACTTTTGTTGAAATTCGAAATGGAAGAACAAGTTAAAGAATGTATAATAAAATAGACCAGGAATTTTGGCTATGATATACAGATGGACTTGTGTGTGTGTGTGTGTGTGTGTGTGTGTTGTGCCTTCATCATTTCCAACATGGTGACCCTAAGGCAAACCTCTCATGGGGTTTTCTTGGCAAAGTTTGTTCAGAGGAGGTTTGCCATTGCCTTCCCTTGAGGTTCAGAAAGTGTGACTTGCCCAGGGTCACCCAGTGGGTTTCATTGTGGAATTGGGATTGAACCCTGGCCCCCAGAGTCATAGTCCAACACCCAAATCACTATGCCACGCTGACTCTCAGAGATGGGCTTTAGGGCTGCCATAAGTTGGAAATGACTTGAAGGCACACAACAACAACAACAATAACAGATGGGCCAGTGGGAGAATATGTGGTCAAGGGGACTTAAATGTACATGTTGTGATCTTAGAGATAATGTTTAGAAGATGATGTATTGATTTTATATGACACCAGAGAAACTGTATAGAATATATAAGGGTATTTCTAATGTATGTTGGAAATGCGAGCATCATGAAGGGGCATTTTATCATATGTGGTGGACATGTGAAAAAGCTTTTTTAAAAAGATGGATTCAAATAATATCTTGATTCAGAGGAGTTTAAAGACTAATATTCAATTAAATATGGAACTCCCTTCCTGAACACTCATGGGAGGGTACTACCTCCCTGTCCTCCAGTTTCAAATCCTGTAGAAATTTTGGCTTACTTCCATAAATTCCATCTGAAACAAAGACTGTCACAGTGTCTGTAAAAGAGAATCTCCCGGTAAATGCTTCTGGTTGCTGTTATCAAGTAAATCTGAGAAAAGGGGAAAAGATCTCTTCCTTAGCTTATGAACCCAATCTATTTTGATTCTGTTCTGGATTCAAGAGAGATCTGTGTCCAAACTCATATTGGCTGTACCTGAACCTCCCTCCCTATCTGCAGCAATTGCTACATTTATCATTGGGCAATCATCTTGATGCCTACTTTGGCATGGCATTATTTTGTGGCACTCTGAGAGCTGGAGTAGCACAGATGCTAAGAAACTGATGAAACTGAAATAACAACACCAATGTACTTTACTTCCATAATTGTTGTAAGAATTACTGTAAGAATTACATCTAGATAATGTATGTGAACACTGAGCGTGTGGTGTTTTGAGTGTTGGACTAGAACTCTAGGAGACCAGAGTTTGAATGCCCACTCAGCCATGGAAACCTCTTGGTTGACTTTGGGCAAGTCACAGCCTCAAAGGAAGATAAAGGCAAGCCTCCTGTGAAAAACTCTTGCCAAGAAGACCCCATGATAGTTTCACTTTAGGGTTGCCAGAAGTTGGAAATGACTTGAAAGCAGCAACAATAACAATACATGTGAAAAGCTTGGAATATTTGAAAAACCAATATCAAAGTTAAGGGTTATTACTATGGACTAGGGTTGGTGGCAGGGGGGTGGTGGTGGTGGTGGTGGTGGTGGTGGTGGTGGTAACCTCAATCTCTTTACTATGAAAATGCATGTTAATAAGTCCTGTTGTGCAATCTTATGAAAGGATTTTCTTTTGGCCTTATTGGTTAAACTCCCCAGACCACCAACTAGTTGCTGAAGGTACTTCTAATTTAAAAGGTTTAAATTGTAATGTTGAAAACATTCATAAAGGAACAATTTAGAAACATCTGCATTGCAGTGAACTAACAGCAGATGAATTGATTAGCATGCCTTTTCTTTCTTCAAAGTTGTCAATTTGGGTTGCTTTGAGGAGATCAACATGTTAAAGAAATAGGTGGTAGTTCTCTCTTGTCTAAAGCTCACTGGGAAGTTAAATTTCTGTCAGTATATAGTATTGTAGCAGTGGCGATAAATATTAATAGAAACAGCACATTAATACTGCAATCCTATGCATGGTTAATCAGAATTAAATACCATTGTTTCTCAGCTACCTCCCAGATAAATGTGCACAGGATGACCCAGAGTCGATTACGATCATCTTTTCATTTTTAATTATAAATACTTAAGAGCTATTGTTCTTCGCATTTATCAGTCAGGGTTAAAGATTCCTGAGGATACCACTGTTATAGATTAAAGTCCTCATTTCATCTTACTGTTTGCAACAGAGGCAAACATGCAGGTCTTCTCTATTTTTATTCTTACATTCAAGAATGACAGTTTCAAAGATTTTCTCCCTGCTGGCTGAGATTTAAGATTTTGCTAATTTTTAAAATGGCTATTTGCAATTTTTCCTGAAAAAAAAATCATTTGCACAAAAAACAACATGTATAGTGGGGGGAAGCACCTAGTTTTTTGTGCAAAGATTTTCACAGAAAGATTCTGAAATGCTAAAAGCATTTCATCATTTGATCATTTTATTCACAGAGTAGCTCAATGTACTGAAACACCCTTTTTCATTGAGGACTGGAAAAATTGCAAGTATCCTTTATATCCCCACGTAAAAGTTAGTTAATCCCAAAGTAGGCACAGCAGCTCCCCACCTGACATTTTGGCACCAAAAGCAGTTACCTAGGAGATTATCAGACAGGGGACCGGAGTGAAACTCTTCCTTATCCCGTCCGTGACTGAGATTGTGCAAAAGACATTCATACATTTGCGCTGATCTGTCATTAAACTGTCAATGAAGTGGAATTGCATTAACATGTTCTTCCGTTAATTCAGAATGAAGGGCAAGAATGGGACAATTCCATTTCACTGATGGGATGGGATCAGTGCAACGTCATATGAAAATCTTCTCGCAATTGCACTATAAGAATGGCGAAAGGACAGGATAAGGACTTTTTGTCCCCCATGTGATAATCTCCCTAGTTTGCCTCCATGGTGAACATGCCTTCCCACAGCACACTATACGTTCCATATAGTATATCGTATATACATGACTATAAGTCAACCTCGTGTATAAATCAAGGGCAGGTTTGGGGGACAAAATTATGGATTTTGATATGACCCATGGATAAGCTGAGGGTAAAATTTAGGGGCATGCAACAAAGGATGTAAAAGGTGATGCAAAGGGAAATGATGCCAGAGAACTTAGAAAATTCTGACAGGCATAACTGTTTGTGCTCACCCTAAAGGCTGGATGGATGAGAGAGTAGAGGGGATCCATGCTTCTTTTGGTCCTTCCAGGATGGACTAAGCTCTCACCTTTTACCACTCAATTCAGTGAAACTCATATATATATGTGAGTTAAAGTACGTTACTTACATTGACCTGTGGATAAGTCGACCCAAGTTTTTTGGGTCAATTTTTTGACAAAAATTTCTAGACTTATACATGAGTATATACAGTATATAATATGACAAGCTACTCTGGCTGAAATTCCTTTCTCACACAAGTATTAAACCTATAGGAACCCTCTCCTAATTCCCAGACATCATATAGCCAAATGACGTAAAACCCTGTACATTTCTCTTCTTTCCATTGCATTTGATAGGAATGGAAAGAATATGCACAATGATTGGCTTCTGGGTCAATTGTTCACAATTATTTGTTTCCTGATAATCAGAAGACACTGTTGAGATGAATTTTAGAGCAGTGAGATTTTGTGCAGTTTTCTCCCAGTATTTGAATACTTTGAAGCATTGCAGAAGATTTATTATTTGGAGAAAAACACAAGTCATTGGGGACAAAAACAAGTTTTTCTGTGCAAAAAACAGGTTTTCTATGCAGAAAATGACTGTTTCCTTCATAGGAAAAAAAATGTGTTTTGTGCAAAAGATGCCACATGTTTTTTCTTTGCACACTAATTTCCCTGCAGTCCTACAGGATGTTCAAGTACAGGAAGAATACTGCCAAGAAATAATTTGTTTTCTCCTGAAGTGAGGAAGAACCTACAGAAATAATTCATTCTTGCATGTGAGAATGAAATAGTCAAGGATTTACATCCTTAGATTATTTTAGCAATGCTTTTATTTTTCCAGTTCTTTAAAAATGCCTCCATGTAAGAAAATTGATTTTCCAAATTAAAAGTTCATGAGACTTTCACCATAATTGTTTCTAAAGCTGTGTGTGTGTCTTCAAATTATTTCTGATTTATGGTGACCCTAAGGTGAACCTACCATGAAGTTTTCTTAGCAAGATTTGTTCAGAGGAGGTTTTTCATTGCCCTTCCCTGAGGCTGAGAGAGTGTGATTTGCCTAAGGTCACCCAATGGGTTTTATGGCTGAGATGGGAATCAAACCCTGATCTCCAGAGTTGTAGTCCAACACTCAAACACTACGCCACACTGGCTCTACACAGAAAATATTATATAGACCAGATGATGGTGACACTCCTCCTCCTCATCTGCTTTTTTCTGTCTCCTATGCATCCCACCCTTGCTCAGTGAGCTGAAGGTGTCCCACATGACTCTTCTCCTTCTCTCTACTTTAGTCTCACAACAATTGTGTGAGTTTTTTATGACTGAGAAAGAATGACTGATCCAGTGTCAACTGGTGAATTTCATGGTGCTATGGGACTAGAAGCTCCCAAGTCTTCCATATCTGACACTCTAACCACTACAGAACACTGCCTCTCATGTTTATATGTATCTCAGTAATGTCTTTAAAAGATGCAGACAACAGGCCAGCACTGCCGTACTCATACTGCAGATGGGATTAGGTGCCCATGAATTGCAATAACATGTTGAGTTCATGGAAATGCAGAGGACTAGGGACTACCTAAACTTGACCCTTTAAAATGAGTAATTTTTCACCAAAACTGTGGCACCCAAGGGAGGGAATGTTTAACCTTTTTCTTCCTCAGTAGGTTTCTCAACGTATTCTTGTAGCTGCTCTTTGCAAAGGGAAGTGGGAAGTTTTCATACACATCAGTGGGAATTCCCAGGGTGAACTGTAGCAGAGGGGAGGATTTTTGATAGTAGGAAAAGAAAGCATTTGCAAGCTTTCCTGGTTAACTAGTTAAAAGGTGTATAAATCAAACAAATAAAAATTCCCCTCCATGTAACTGTCACTTCTCCGGCAGCTATTAACACTCGGGGGGGGGGGGGGGACTCTTTATGCCTGGATCCACTGTAACCCTCAGTGATGTCATATATTTTGGATGATGTTGCATAAGGTGGTATATTGTACTGCCCTGTGCAGAGTCATTACTCTCAATGAACAGGCAGTTGGGGCAGTTCTGTCAGGCATGACCCTGCCTTCTGACCATTATTTGGACACAGGAGTGCCAGGAATGTTTTGACTTCTCTTGAGCACTTGGCAAAGAAAGAGCAGCACTACCCTGGGGACAGAGACTGCTCCTTCTCCACCAGGAACTCAAGAATAGTCAAAATACACCCAGCCTGAGCCTTCTGTCCAGTCTGTGGTCAGGAGATATGATTCCTGAAAGTAGGAGAACCATATTTCCAGAAGACTTCAAGAGCTGCAGTTCTACCCTAAAACAAGGGGTTCATACTAGAGCCCTGGTGGCGCAGTGGTTAAATGCCTGTACTGCAGCCTCTCACTCACAAACCACAAGGTTGTGAGTTCAATACCAGCTAGGGGCTCATGGTCGACTCAGTCTTGCATCCTTCCAAGGTTGCTAAAATGAGTACCCAGCTTGTTGAGGGTAATTAGCTTACATATTGTAAACTGCTTAGGGAGTGCTTAAGTGCACTGATAAGTGGTATAGAAATGTACTTGCTATTGCTATTGCTATAATACACTGTTTTAATAAACCTAGGTGACAGTTAATGGAATGGTATTCTGATCAGTGGTGTCCCCAAGGTTGGTGTCACTCAGTGCAGGGTAGCGGGATGGCATACTGCCTTGCCCTCCCCTCCCCTCCCCTCTCCACTGCCTGCCCCCCCAGACTGCTGCAGCCCTCCAAAGGCCTTCAGAGTCCAGTGTGGTTGCAAACCGTGAAGACCCCCCCCCAGCAGCCATTGCTACTGAGGGGGGCAGTGCCATGGCCTCTGGAAGGCTCATTTGGGGTCCTGTGTGGCTGCTGAGCGAGTGGGGAAATGTCATTTCTTGCTTGCCCAGTAGCTGTGCCAGTCCCTCCAATCTCAAAGTCAGTAAGTGTAATTTTAATATCAGAAATATGTTTAAACAAAGAGTGTCAGATATCAGAGCCCAATCAGATCTAGCAGCTGTGGCTTCATCAGGATCCTTGAATTGGTTAGCAAGGGCCAAAAAAACATTTTCAGGAAGAAAAATACCTCCTTTCCCTATGAAAAAAGACTTATGCACGACCTTCTCTCACCCCCACTTTGGGCAAATGGATACAAGGATACTACGATATCAGGGAATCCCTATACAAGATAAACTTTGTATATGTGGGGCTCCAAAGATCTAGCCCATCATTTATTATATTGTCAGCTTTATGCTAGTATCAGAGAGCATTATTAGCCCCATTGTTGAAATGATGAGAGCATTTTCTTCTTGCAAGGGGTCAACCCCTTTGTGACTGGTAGGGTTACTCTTTTTGCTATTAAAGCAGCTACCCTAAGAAAGCAGGTAGTAGAAAAAGGATTAGCCTAGTCTTTTCTTGTACAGAGGGATGAAGTGACCTTTTAAAAATCATTTGTTTTAATTGTAAATAACTTCTGGTATTTTACTATTTTTGCTGTTTGGTTGTTTTTTGCTATTTGGAAATAGTCTGGAAACTTATTCAATAAATGAAAAGGCTAAGAGTAGTCATGGGTCATCATGGGTCAAGATTGACTCAATGGTGGATAACAACAACAACAAATGCAACCATTAAATCACTCTATTTCACCTGGCAACCCTAAACAGGATTCTTTAATACCCATTTAACTGTCATGAAGGACTACTGAAACAATTTGAATGTATTGGTTTATCCAATATAACAATTCAATTGGACCTCAGTATCCACAGATTTCTTATCCATGGATTCAACAATCCACAGTTTGAAAATATTTTAAAACATATTGTTTTTTCCGGCGTATAAGACAACTGGATGTATAAGACAACCCCCAACCTTTCTAGTTAAAATATAGAATTTGGGATATACTTGCCATATAAGATTACCCCTCTTCCAATGCACACCAAATTAAAAAAAAAAAAAACAGATTTGATTTCAATATGGTAATTTTAATTCAAATGCTTATGACATGCAGGTACTTAGCAGGAAAACTGTCACTTATAAACACAACAAAATACAGCTCCCATGTTCCCTAGCATTTATTTCTGCTGTGTGTTTTGGACCTTACTTTAAAAAAATAGTCCAGATTAAATTCTGCTTTAAAAATTATTTCCATCTCCCAGCTATGAGATGGTTGGGGTAAAATGAGAAAGTGTTTGGGGGAAGGACTGCCAATATTCTAGGTGATGCATTCTGGGGTATGTACAATTTGCGGCCAAGTAAGTGACTCTGGGCATGTCACACACTCTCAGCCTCAGAGGATGGTAATGGCAACCCCCATTGGAAGAAACATGCCAAGAAAACCCCATGATAAGGTTGCCTTAGGGTCGTCATAAGTTGGAAAGGACTTGAGGACACACAAGAACAACAAAAAAAGTCTGCAATGGTCTCATAGGCAGTACATGGGAATAGGAGCCAGCATGGGGTAGTGGTTTGAGAGTTGGACTACCACTCTGGAGACCTGGGTTTGATTCCTCACTCTGCCATGACACCCAATGGGTCAACTTGGACAAGTCACACACTCTCAGCCTCAGGGGAAGGCAATGGCAAACCTCCTCTGAATCAATCTTGCCAAGAAAACCCCATGATCACCATAAGTCAGGAACAATGTGAAGGCACACAACATACACATATAACCTCCAAGTTAAGGAACTTGGTTCTTCTTTAGATAAATCTTCAAAGATACACATTCTCTCTCTCTCATTGTGCAGAATTATTTGTTAAAGAAGCCATGCCCAAGCAACACATCAACTTTGGCTGCGTCTGCATGGCAGAAATTTATTAAAGCAGTTTGACACCGCTTTAACTGCCCTGGCTCAAGGCTATGGAATTCTGGGATTTGCAAGTTTGTGAGATATTTAGCCTTTTCTATCAGAGAGCTCTGGTACCACAAGACAAACTGTAGATCCTAGGATGGAGCCATGGCAGTTAAAGCGGTGTCAAACTGCATTATTTCTGCAGTGCAGATTCAGGCTGCATTCATACTGTAGAACTGGCTCCCTTCTCTTTCTCCCTTCGTTCTCATCCTCCTCCTCCTCCTCTCTCCTGGCTTCCTCCTCTTCCTCCCCTTGTTCTCATCCTCCTCCTCTTCTCTCCTGGCTCCCTTCTCCTTCTCCCTTTGTCCTCCTCCTCTTCCTTCTCTACCCGGCATATAAGACAGCCCCTGACTTTTCAGACCCTTTTCCAGGGTTAAAAAGTTGTCATATGCTGGAAAATACGGTATATAAATCCCCAAAAGCAAACTTTGATTTTGTCATTTTATACACTAGCAATGGCAAGTATATTTCTATACCACTTATCAGTGAACTAGCCCTCCCTAAGCGGTTGACAATGCGTAAGCCAATTGCCCCCTACAATCTGGGTACTCATTTTACTGACCTATGAAAGGATGGAAGGCTGAGTGCACCTTAGAGCCTTGCCTAGGATCGAACTCACAACCTGCTGTTCTGGTATTTAACCACTGTGCCAACAAGACTCCTAAGGACACCATTTACTATGCCATTGTATTTAATGGGACTTGAGGATCCATGGATTTTGGTATTCATGGAGGGGCCTGGAACCGAATCCCAGTGGATACAAAGGACCCACTGTATTTTTGTTAGTTGACACTAATGGGCAGGATGCTTGGAGAGTTGCAGTGTAGTCCTAAGACTGAGTAACACTATAATAATGCTCCATAATCCTGGACTCTTGCACACTGGATCAGTGTTTTTCCATTCCTTTGCCTCTGGCAATGCACTTAACAGTTTTATACCCCTTTTTGTGTACACAGTGAGAATGCATTGCATCTTCCTTTTTTAAAGAAAGGAAAGAAAGAATTCAGCACCCTCTGGTGGCTAAGAGAAAGATTATTCCCTTTACTGCAAAATGTACCATGGACCCTCCACTTTCACTGGGGTTAGGGGCCTAAGACCCCTGTGAAAGTGGAAAAGCCACAAATGAAAGAACACTGTTGTTGTTGTTTTTTTACCTGAGAAAGCATCTATCTAGGAATCTCTAGGTCCTCCAGGGCAATTCTGTGGTCATGGTCTCTCAGAGGTTGACCATGAAATTGCACTGGAGGATCTACAAATATCTAGAGAAGCGTTCTCTCTAGGAATGTCTAGGTCAGGAGTAGGCAACCTTTCCCCTTTAAGGGCCGAGGGACTTCAGCTCCCAGATGCCTCAGCCATGTTGGCCAATAGTCTCATGTTGGCCAATAGCTCCTGGGATTCTGGGAGTTGAAGTCCTTCGGCCCTTAAAGGGGAAAGGTTGCCTACCCCTGGTCTAGGTCCTCCACTGTGACTTGGCAGAAGTTGGCAATAGAGTCATGCTGGAGGACCTAGAGCAGGGGTAGGCAACCTTTCCCCTTTAAGGGCTGAGGGACTTCAGCTCCCAGAAGCCTCAGCCATGTTGGCCAATAGTCCCATGTTGACCAATAGCTCCTGGGATTCTGGGAGTTGAAGTCCCTCAGCCCTTAAAGGGGAAAGGTTGCCTACCCCTGACCTAGAGATTCCCAGAGAGAACATTCGTGAATAATAAAATCCACAAAAGTCAAAGCTGCAAATGTGAAGGGCCAGCTGTATACCTAAGTATATTCTTTTGACGGTCAAGATATTTTTGCAACAGGGTTGAGCTGGCATCAGTCCTGAGCAATATCAGTCATCACCATCTTTAATTTTTCTTCTCCTTCCCTCTCTTTAAATATGTTAAAAATTCTGAATCAGCCCTCATTCAGGAAAGGATTTAGAGTGGTGTATGACTTTAAAAAACAAAAGAAAAATCCAAGCATATTCTTTGAAAAACTCAATTCAAACAATGTTAGAAAATTGAGAGGCATCACTTTCCCAGGAAACTATTTGTACCCTGTGCATTTAAAATACCTGGGCAAATAAAAACATTTTGACCTGGCACCAAAAAGAATACAAAGGCAGTGCCCTTTAGACCATTTTTGGAAAAGTGTTCCAGAACTGGGACACCACCCAAGAGAGGACCCTGTCCTTTGTAAATGTAAATTGTGTATCTCTTGTTGATGAAACGCAACCACAATCTCCCTCTGCCAAACCTGGTACACAGGAAGGATATTAGTCTTCCTATTTGGCTCCCCAGCTACAAAGAGCTTTAAGGTAAGTGCCAGTATCGAATTGGATGACAATCTGGACAATACACCAGCGGGTTTGAAATTTACCAAGCAATTCTGAATACATGTCGTCCATCAACAGCAAAGGTGTCATAGAAGGGTTCTAAGTGATTCTGAATGTGTGTTCTTTCTTAAGACCTTAAGAATTGCCTCAGGGAATCATATTAAACTTGATCTTTTCTAAGATAATTTTGAAAAAACCCAATTTTCAACTGAAAATTGCTGTTTCCTTTCTGCCTGTTCCCTCTCTTACCACATGCAAAAGTTGTCAGCAGATTCTGAAATCCAGAGCCTCTCTTTATTGACTTCACCCCACCCTTGCTTTGCATATGGATCTTTCATTGGACCAGTCTGCATTCTATCCATTATTTTCATCATTGCCCACAAAAAACCAATTGTTTTTAAGTAAAATCTGGGGCTGTTTGTGTCTTCCTGCTTTTGGGTGGCAGAAGGCGGTGAACCTAGGTCAGTGATGGCAAACCTTTTAAGGACTGAGTGCCCAAACTAAAAGGCCTTCTGTTACCCAGTGCCGGGGGCAGGACTTCCAACCTCTGGGGGTGGGACTTCTTCTCCCCCCCCCTCACCCTCCCGGGCCATCAGCTGCCTCTCCAGAGAGAGCTGAAGGCCCAGGGGGTCAAGCGGTCAAGGTGCCATCCTTGGCTTTCAGCTGCCTCCGGAGAGGCAGCTGGAGGCTGGGGAGGGTTGGGAAGAAGAAGGAAGAGGCGCGTGCCTGTTCCTCCTCCTGCCCCCACACCATTCCTGGCCTTCAGCTGCCTCCCGAGAGGCAGCTGGAGGCCCAGGAGGTTTGGGAAAGAGGAGGAATAAGTGTGCACCTCTCCTTCCTCCTCCTCGTCCTCCCCCAACACTGTCCCCGGCCTTCAGCTGCCTCCGGAGAGGCAGCTGAAGGCCTAGGATGGGCAAGAAGCAAAAAGAACAGTTGTGCACCTCTTCCTCCTCCTCCCTGCCCTCCACGTGCCGGGGGAAATGACTTTGTGTGCCATCTTAGGCACCCATGCCATAGGTTCGCCATCATGAACCTAGGTGGTAATAGGCAGGAACTTGTGAAAGCTGAGATACACCTGGATATATTTCTGAAAATAGTGGAAGATATTTGTGTGATGAAAGCCTAATGAACATAGCTAAAATTTTCTCCAGTAGTCATGAATGCTGCTGTAATTTCCAACTGACAATTACTATTTCTCCTAGCGGGTTACTGGCTGCATCCTCTCCAACGTGAACACACCTTCCCTGACCCCGGTGATTGGACAGCCGCAGAATGAGACCCCACAGCCTATCTATCAGAACAGCAACCTCTCAAACAAGCCCACTGCAGGTAGGTACCCATAGAAAGCAACAAAGCTATCTCCAGGCATTCCTAGAGGAGGCAATGGGGGCCTCCAGGGCTACAGGTCTTCAAGGAGCAACTATAGAGGTGGGGGGAAATGTAAACAAGACAGCCCCATGTTGGATGTGCAATTGGGCAGAATAAAGTGCATCCTCAGGCAGCTGAACTTGGCTGAAAAGGTAACACGTCATTTGGGTTATGATTGGCTTGGGTTACTATGTTCCCCATGACTGTGGGAGAACCGTTTGCTGTTTTGTCTCAAGCAGCAAAATAGCTAAGGTCAAACCTGCTCAATAAAGGTTTCAGCTTATAGCCTAACATTCCCTCTTCTCAATCCTTCTCTGAATGGCATGATGACTTGAGGAATCTGTGAAGAACCAAAGATTCTGTATGGCACACCGAGTAACAGGGGGAAAAAAGATTTTTAATGATTTGTTGCCTTCTCTCTTGACTTAGCAGCAGATTTGAAGGTTCAGAGAGAATCTCTACATGGCGAGAATTGAGGAAAGTGTGTATTGTGTGGGTAGCTAGAACAGGTTCAGGTAACGCTATGGTTTCAAGTCCAAACAACTGGAATATGAGAAGAGTGTTCATTTTAAAAATCAGGAAATGGACAGGTGAGTGAGGAGCAAGACTGGAAGTGAAGGGAAGAGGGTAAGGCTCTTTTAAAAAATTTCTGATCATTCACTAGCCATGTTTTCTCTTGAAATCATAAGTGTGCTTCAGAATCAGAGCAAGATTCCATCTATCCCATCTATTTTGTTTCTAGTACTGCTGCACCAGCATCTAAAACTCACAGGTGAAACTGCAATTGAGCTTTATTTATCAATATTTTAGTTACCTTTCTAAGCATATGTTTGAGTATAAGAATAAGTGGAATCAATGCAATAAATGTTAAAAGCCAAGAATAGTGAGTGGAGATGCCCATATGTGTCTAATAATAGGAACAGATATTAAATTGCGACCAGAAATTTATCTCCTAAATATGTGGAACAAAAATATTGACAGTAAAGTTGGAAAAATAGTGTTTTACTTGGTCTCCACAGCTCGAATAACATTAATGCAAAAATAGAAAACGAAAATGGTCCCAAGTTTAAACTAATGGTTGTTGAAATTATATGGAGCATTAGAAATGGATATACTAACTTATTATTTGAGAGACAAATATATAGAGGAAGGATTAGAAGAATGGGCTCCAATACTAGATTATTTTTAGAAGAAAATGGGGAAGGCTAGCAACTATCAGTTTTTAATAGAGCATAATTCAGCTCAGAAAACTAATATTGGGAAAAAGAAAAAGAATTAAACTAAATTATAGAAAGGAATCAATAGATTGAAAGGATAATGATAATAAATATAGAGTAATAACAACAGAATGATTATAAACAAAATTAGTTGAAAAGAGAGGTGTAAAATAGGATGTATTGTGAATAAATGACAACAAATAGCCACGTAATAGTTTAATTCACTTATATAGTTTATTAATATAATATTTCAAATAAGTAATAAAAGATCAGCACAATAAATTAAGATGAACACAAGCAGATCAACAATATAAAAATCAAAGAGCTTGACATGAATGCTAAGATAAGATATGTTTACAAGGAGGACATTAAAGTACAAAATATAATCCAACAAAGTAAGTGAGCAGTCGGTATGCTTGATGTGATAAAAGATGCTTGAATTAGGAAATTTAAGAATATAAGAGGAAAGAAGATATGAAAGGAATTGGTTAAGGAAAGTGTTATAGTAAGAAGGTTCAAGGAAGTGAAGGAAGGTGCGAGTAAGTAGGGAAAGGAATTAAGTAAAGGAGGTAAAAGATGAAGATAAGGAAAGAAAGAGTAGTTGAAAGATAGATAGGAAGGTAAAGGGAAGGATAATAGAGATGGCTAGAGGGTTAAGATGGTAGAACAAGGGAAAGGAAAGGGTAAAAGTATAATAAAAGGAAGGAAAGAGGGAAGGAATGTACAGTAGAGATGTAGAAGTAAAAGAGGAGTGATTGATATAGTTTTAAGTTTGTAATTGTTTTAGAAATGTGTGTTTAGATAGTGTTTCTTTATTTTGTGTTGTTAGTCTATTTAGTTTTGTAAGATATTTGATTTGTGTACTTGTTGTACAATTAATAATAATAATAATAATAATACGAAGTTTTATTTAAATTTCCTGCTAGGTAGCAATCTCCATCCACATTCCCTTGTGTGTGTGGCTGGAAATGGCTTATGATACTCTTGGATTGCAGTTGATACGTCTTATGAAATAACAGAAGTTTATACTTTCTGGCAGAAATATACTGCAGTTGTGGAATAGGCTGCTCCATTTAGACAGTTCTCTGAAATCAGCCTTTTTTTTTATGGCATGCATTTTTTTTTAAATGCCTTGTACTTACCCAGTGGTGTCACTAGGGTTGGCATCACCCGGTGCAGTAACTCATGATGTCAACCTCTCCATTGGCCTTTTCCCATACCACATCCATACAGAATCCGTATTCATCTTCTTTGAACTAAAGTTACTCGTAAATCATAATTCTTGTACATCACTGAATATAACGCTAATAATTGTGACATCTAGCAAAATGAAAATTATACCTTTAAATTACAATATCATAAGCACAGCCTAAATGTATTTACATATACATAGTGTCATGTGGTTAATGTGGAAAACTGGGAAAATGTGATGTTTTCAAAGAATTGATTTTTAATTAAAAAATTTAAAATTAAAAAATTAAAAGTTTATTATTTTTTTTTAAAAAAAACCAAAAACCTGGGGCCTCTCCTTCTTCCTCCCACTGAGCCTCAGCCCACACACCACATCTCTCCAGCATTTTAAAGAGATACAGGCAAATGCCACCACCCATTTCTGCCTAAATGCAGATGTTTGAGGAGCAGTGGTGTTACCCCAGCTTAGGGTGTCACCTGGTGCAGTCTGCACCTCCTAGTGACACCACTGCACTTACCCATTGAAGGTTCACTTCTTAAACATGGGGAAAGAGACACGTAGAGGAAATAGTTTTTCACATGGACAGTTGGCACAAATATTTCACTTTCATGTGCACTCACACATTTAATTGGGCCAATAAAAATGCCTGGATGCATCTTTGGATAGGAATGAGGGCATGCAATCCTGTTTGTTACATGTTATGGGTAATCAAGAGTAATTGCTGGCAATTACAAATGGATCAGGATCTTTAAGCTTAAATAGGTTCCGAATGATATCTGTGGGGAGTAAACAAAGGTTCTAGTCTTGTGTGTGCTTTACTTGAGAAGTTGAATGTTTTACTGAGGAAACATGGTGAGGATCAGTCTCTGTGGGATAAACTGTTAACGTGTAAGTGGATGTGAGGAAGCCCCAGCACTACGTTTTTTTGTTAAAAATAAAATAAAATAAAAACAGCAACAGCTGAAGAGCAGGCATGAGGTTGAAAAGAGTGCCAAAGGGACAGGGATGCTTACCTCTTTCCCACTGACCTTTTCCCCTCCTTTAAAACTAACACTACCACCCTGCTGTTTTCTTCCTCACAGGGGTCCAAAAGCAGTACATAATTTTCCATATATACACACAAACCTAGAATGTTAAAGGGAAGGAACATCTCAAAACAGCTTTATCTAAGAAAAATGTTGGCAGAAAAAGAATTAAGCACATGCACACTCTCAAACATAAAATCTTAATTTCCCAAAGCTACTTTTAATTTAAAGGGAGGACAATGCTAGGATTTGGTGCTATGCTTTGAATACCAGGTGCTGTAGACTAGAAGGAACTGGCAAACCCACCTCTGAGTATTCCTTGCTTAAGAATACCCTATGAAATGAATGGACTCACCGTAAGTTGACAGGCAACTTGAAGACACACACACACACACACACACACACACACACTTGTATGTAACCGGTAGTGTCTGCCTTAGACTGATCATCCAATTGCTACATCAAATCATAGAACCATAGAGCTGGAGGGAACAACAAGGGCCATACAGGAATGTACAACTAAAGTACCCTGAGAGATGGCCATCCAACCTCTGAAAAACAATTAAGGAATGGTCATCACCCTCTGAAGCAATTTGTTTCACTATCAAACAACTGTTACTGTCAGGAAGTTCTTTTGAATGTTTAGAATGAATATACTTCCAATTGGAATCCGTGTTTTATGTCCTAATCTCTGGAGTTCCACTTCTGTTTGACACCAGCTATTTAAATATGGCTCAGTCTTCCCCCCTCTAAGCTAAACATCCCCAGCTTCCAAAGTTGTTCCTCATAGGACTTGGTTATTTCAGTTGCCCTTTTCTGGAAATGTTGGTATTCTTCTTGAATTGTCATGCCCAGAACCCAGATTTACAGGTGAAGTCTGACCCAAGCAGAATAAACTGGTATTATTACTTCTCCCAATCTAGACACTGACATACATGTAACTGTTGGCAAAATTACTATAACTGTCTTCCAGGCAAACATGGTTAGGGTTGGGTCATATATTTGTACAGTTACCCGTGCTAGTTCTCAGAGTGAAGCTTGCAATTCTAGTGATTTTCACTTAATGTGGTGATATTTGTAACTTTTTGATACAGTTCAAGGGAAAGAAATAGGTGGTGAGAAATACCATCACCAATCCCACCAGAACACTAATAACCAGTTTGTCAGGGGACTGCAATTTTTTTTCAAAAAAATGTTTTTACATGTGTGATAACCATTGAAAAATACTGTTTTATTCTAGCACAAGACTGCTTTCATTGTATTCTGGCCATTGATTTGTCTCCCTGCTCTCTCTTTTTTTAAGTGAAGTTCTTTGGGAAAGTAGGAGAAAGTCTGAGCAGGATTTGCTGTGTTCGCCCGCCGATGGAGCGTTTCACCTTTGTGGGTATGTTAAAGAAATGTAACTGATCACTAGCAGGTCAAAGTTATAACCAGTGACTGGAACAATTCATTCTCTTGAAATTATCTTGGGACCTTGTCACATGAGGCGAAAAATTGGAATTTTAACAGAATAACATGGCGGCTACCATAACAGTGAATGTCCCTTTGTGAACACAAGTAAATGAAGCAGTTCTTTCATGAAGATTGGTAGTTGGTACTATTAGTGGCAGAAGGCTGGGGACAAACAGGTACACCACCACATTGGTTGTCAACAGATTTGTTGCCGTGTGTGGTTTAGCCCTTGATATTATTTTTACCTAGACTTGTGATACTTGATTGTGGTTCATGAGCCAGTCTCAGTTCACAAATCATTAGCTGCTAGTCCCTGGAGTGTTTCCAGGTAAGAAAGAAGTAATTGTAGCAACTAGACACAAATGTGGTACCAGTCCTTGGCACATTGGAAGGGGAAAAGTTGCTAGTCCCCCATATTAAATAGCAGCAGAAGAAGAAGCTTAGAACATGAATTTTAATTTCATTTTCTAACATTGTGTTTTTATGTAAGCCATTCTGAGTACAGTTGTACAACAGTTGGCTATAAATCAATTATTATTTACTTCAACTTGCATTAAACGCTTGGTAACATTGCTTGGTAAAGTATTTTAACACTGAACTAATGGACAGAGCTGCCACTGGTTTTGTGAAATCTAAATTCCAGCTTGTTCTTTTCCTCTTTCTTCCCAGATGAGAATGCAAATTTGGGGACAGTGATGAGATATGAAGAGATTGGTAAGTCAGGATCATGTAACCACAGGAACCTGGGGGAATTATAGTTTTATCTCAGAAAGGTAACACTGTCCAATGGCTGGGATACACAGCTGTGGAATACTGAGGTCTGGGGCAAAAGAGAATCCAGAGGCAAACACTCAATATGATAAGATTTATTTTAAAGGGAAAAATCGACACACACACACACACAAAACCGCACACATTCACAAGAACTAGAGAAGTTGAAACAGAGAAGGCTTTCTAAAGGAATATACAACACCTGATTGGATGTTGCTCCTCTTGCAGATGGTCTGGAAATGGAAAAGGGAACTCAATCGCTCCTGAGACAAACGGAGTGAAAGAGAGGTTAGCAAGTAGAAAACTGGTAGCATTTTTGCCTGCTACCAAACTAAGCCAACGAACAAAGAAAAGTCTGGGGTTTAAATAGGCATTTTGTGCCCTGGGGCAAAAGATCAAGGCATTGATTTGCTCAATTTGCTCTTTTGAAGAGACAAGCAGGAAGTCTCTGCTTGTTTGGGATATAGTGATCACTAGTCTACAAGCAAGATTGCCACTCAGGATACATGGCAGGTGGTAGTTCATATGGCAGAAATGAGTACTTCCAGATGAGCACAGCTGTCCCACTCTCATACACCATCCACACAGGCATCTATCCTGTGACCCTAATCCTACCTAGATTTCTGATCATCCACTGGATTTTTTTAGCATCCCCACTGCCACCGCTACCCTAAAACATTATTCATGACAAAATCACAATAGCTATAGATCATTGTTGTAAAACCACCTCAACACACTGTTGACGTTGCACACCTTCAAGTCATTTCTGAGTTATGGTGACCTGAAGGCCATATCATAGGATTCTCTTGGTAGGATTTAGGAGATTATTGCATTGCTTTTAAAGTGACTTATCCCTGATGGGATAAAGGTACATTTAATTTTAAAGCTGGGTTTTATTGCACTTGGTGGTGGCTGGGCAAATGCAACCTGTATGCAGCCGTATCGCAGCCACACTTGTCCAGCAGCTTTTAAAAAATGGCAAAATCTTGTTTTTGAAAAGCCGCTGGATAAGTGCGGCTGGGATCCGGGCTGCATACAGCCACCGGTGAGTGCAATAACACATGGTTTTAAAATCGAATGCGCCTTTATCCCATCAAGTATAAGGAACTTTAAAAGCAATGTGATAATTTCGTTATTCTCAGGTTTGCTGTTGTTTCCTCTTTTTTTCTCCATATTTTTTAAAATTATACTGTAAGACATATTTACATAAATATACAAATTTCCCTGCTCTTTCATAATTGGCATTAGTGTAATGAAATTCACTTTCCTCTTAACTACTCAAAATTTATGTGTACTTCTACTTATTATTTGTAAAATAAATATTTAGTTCTCAAAACCTGTTATCTTCTGAGGCTGAGAAAGGGTGACTTGCCCAAGGTCACCCAGTGTTTTTCCACAGCCAAATGAGTATTTGGCTCTTGATCTTCTGGAGTCCTCGTCCGACACCCTAACTGCTATACCATGCTGGCTCTCCCACCCCAGTACATTCACAAAGTGATAATGTTGGAGACATCATTTGATAAGAGACATAAATCTTCCTGCTTCCTCTTTGGAATCAAATTTGCACTCACATTTCATTTCCTTATCAAGCACCGGAAGGTTGAGTGCTCAAGACATGCTTCAGATCCCCCAAAGCATTTTTCACAGTCATGCCTTTAAAGGCCTGGGAACAGATTGAAACAGAATTATGCTGATCTTACCTAGTAAGCTAAAAAAACATTATTCAGTACAAGAGGCTTTGTGGCAAAAATTGTAGGGAGTACCAGAGTATTCCCATTAGAGTTTACAATTCCCAACACTTAAGGTTTTGCATATTTTTTGTAGGGAAGTCCTGCTATGAGACATGGGTCCACACACATAGAAAAACACATGCAATCCAGCGAGTAGTCCACAATGATTTCAAAAGAGGGATGAAGAACATGTGTAGCCCTCTCTTGTTGCATTGTATCTCCCAGCAGTCCTCATCACTGGTTATACTGAATAGGGCTAATGGGCACTACAGGACAATAGCACCTGGAAAGCCACATGTTCCTGGCCCCTGATTTAACATTACCAGAAAATGGTTTCAAAGGACTGTAGAATTCATACCTCCTATATCATAGGAATTACCCAATTTTGCCCTAGCCTAACTAGTGGGCTGCACCAGGGCAGTCTGAGCAACTTGGAAGTAATCAGAAGACACTTCCAGTTTATTTTTCACTGATTTTGACTGGTTTTGTAGGGAGGGGGGTTGTGAAGGGCACATTATGCCATTATGCTACGTTTTGATGTCTTTGGGGGATTTGGAGGGGATTTTCTGCCTGGACTTTTAAAATTGGCATACTCCAGCCTCCTTGGATGCTTGGGGAACTGCACTTTGCCTACCTCTCTTATATCAGTTTGAATCTGAGGAGAATGGTTTAGAAAAATCATACTTTCTTGAAACTGTTGTGAGTTTTTTTTTTTAAAAAAAAAATTGTTCACACATTTTGATTTTTCAGAACTGGAGTGACTCCTGGAAGTCACCATTACAGGTGCATAAATGCATCCTTTTCTGACAGGCATTAATATTAAGAGACATCTTGCCAAGCAGCAAGTAGTGCATACAATCAGCTTACTCAGCCCATTTATGAATTGCTGCAGCACTCCAGAAGTAGTTGATAAATCAGTCCAGAAACCACTTACAGTAACAGCGCAATCATGCAAGACATCTCCCTCTTCCCCACCCCCAGGTTTTGGGGTCTTGTGGAAGAGATTAGTATAGGGCTATTATTTAGGGAACAATGTCTATATCTGAATACCTCTCTTTTTCTGTAGAGCTCCGAATCTTGCTGCTGTGTGGCAGTGACTTGCTGGAATCCTTCTGTATCCCAGGCCTATGGAATGAAGCAGATGTGAGTAGCTGCAAGGAGATGGGCAAAGCTGTAGTCTGTTGTTGCTTGCTCTCTTTCTCTCTTCCCTGCTTTCTGATGATTCACTCACTTCATTTCCTCACACCCCAGAAGCCACTGATTCAGCATAATATTCTCACCAAGAAGTCTCCTTTTAGTTTTAAATGCTTCAGTGAAACCACTGAATGGTCTGTCTGCTTCTAGCCTCTACTTCCATTTGCACAAAGCATTCGTTTCAAATTCTAACAAAAGTAGAGGAACCAGAGGCAAATTGTGCCTCTAGAGTTGGCATCAAAAAGGTATTCCCAGCAGGTGCATCTTATCATGCATGCAACAACACAGATGTCAGTAAAATTTCACTAGAGCAGATTCAGAACAAAGTTCTCTTGTGAATCTAATGAAATGGCAAAAATATCATGGATTGAAGCAACATTGATTGTGGTTCTTTATCTTACTTTATAATTCAAGTAACAACTGACTATTCATTCCTTAACAGAGAGAGCTTGGTACAATGATCCACACATTAGTATTGTTAAGGATTGATCATAAGCCTTATGATAGAATTCAAATATATAGCCTTGTTAGTCTGTAGAATCAGTATGTAGAGAGATCTTGTAGCACCTTTGAGACTCACTGAAATAAAGAAGTTGGCAGCATGCATCTGAGGAAATAGACTGTGGACAAATGCATCTGGGGAAGTAGACTGAAGTCTAGGAAAGCTCATGCTGCCAATTTCTTTCAGTTAAACTCAAAGGTGCTACAAGATCTCTCTTCATAAGCCTCATGTAAGACATATGTGGAGGTGTGCTAGCTGTGGGATTCTGGAAAATGCAGTCCCAAAAAGTAACTTTTTCAAACTGTGTGGGACTGTCATGTTTCTGGAGTGGCCTATCACAATATGTATGTTACCAGAAGCTGTTGAAGGAACTTCACTGGCTGCAAATATGCTATTCAGCAAGATTTAAGGTTTTATTTTGAGCATGTAAAACCTTATACAAACCTAGAAGCAGAGGAAGCACCTTCACTCATATTATCACATTCAAGCTGTCTCTGGTAATGTGTGAGGTATAAAGAAAATTAATAGTAGCAATACTGCCCACTGGGATTATTAAAGATCAATAGATGAAATCCTTTGGTGCATTCAGCATTTATTTTGATTTGTTTTGAAGCATTTCTATATTGCTGTTTTAAAACCTATCTATATTAGATGTTAATTGGGCAGGAACCTGGAAGAGGACCTTTATAGCACTTGCTCTTCAGAAATCCTTTCCTCAGACATCTGAGATACACTGATAATACTGTCATTTTGTGCTTATTGAAAATGTATTGTTTCAATAGGCATTTCCTGACTACTGATACCATCAGCATTCAGTATTGACAGATGGAATAGCAACTGTTATGGATTGCTCATTTTATAAAAAATCTTACTTTAATTTTACTGGTTATCGATTGGTAGAATCTCAAGTTTTAAAATCTTATGTTGTAAAATCCTAAGTTGTAAAAATCTTAGAGCTGTAAAAGCCCACATAGGCCATCCAGTCCAACCGCCACCATGTAGGAAGACACATCTAAAGCACTCCTGAGAGATGGCCTTGAAAACCTCTGGTTAAAGACCTTCAAAAGAGAGTCCAGCCTCCTGCAAGGTGATCTATTCCATTCTTGAACAGTTCTTACAGTAAATAAGTTCTTCCTAATGTTCAGGTGGAATCTTTTATCTTGCAATTTGAATCCATTGGTTCTCTTTATCTTATATACTGCTGTGGACATTTGTCAATATAAAGTAATATAAAAATATTTTAAGTAAACAAAGAGTGCATCTACACTGTAGAAATAATGCGGCTTGACACCACTTCAACTGCCATGGCTCAGCGCTATGGAATCCTGGGATTTGGAGTTTTGTGAAACACCAGCATTCTTTAGCAGAAAAGGCGAAATAGCTTATAAAACTATAAATCCTAAGATTCCAAAGGATGGGACTGTAGCGCTTAAACTGGTGTTGAACTGCATTGTTTCTACAGTGTAGTAGATGGACCCTGAGTTAGGGTATGAGTTGACTTAGCATGGTATTGCTCACTTTCATTTTTTGAAGTGAACTGAACACTTAAAAGTTCCAAATGGGACATTCAGGAGAAATGAAGAAATGAAGTTCCAAATGGGACAGTCAGGAGAAATGAAGATGGTTGATGCTTGGCTTTGAAGCATGTCCTGACTTCCAGTTTTAAAAACTATAGGAAAGAATAGGAGACTTCATAGTCACAAAGGGAAGGGTTTGAAGAGTGCCCTTCCACCTTGAGAAGCTATGTTTGGCATCCCAAGGCCATTGAGCTTCTGCCCCTCACCCTCACTTCTTAAACATAAGGTAAGACAGAAGAAAATCAGTGTGTGCTTTATAGACCATAACAAAGCCTATGACTGCATATAGTCAGTCAAATATCATAGATCCTTGCATAGATCATGAAAAACTATGGATAGCATTTAAAGAGCCGGGTGTGTCAATACATTTGATTATCCTGATGCACAATCTATCCTTAGGACAAGAGGCTACAGTTAGAAGAGAATATGGAGAAACAGAATGTTTAGCAGTTGGAAAGGGAGTTAGATAAGAATGCATCTTATCACACTATTTGTTTAACTTATTTGTTTAACTAGAAAATAACATATGAATAGCAGACTTAGGGCCTTTGCAGACTGCCAGAAATAGTGCACATTAAATTGAGGCATTGCCCTGGCTCAGTGCTAGGGAATCATGGGAACTGTAATTTATTGTGGCACCAGAGCTCTCTGACAGAGAAGGCTCAATGTCCCAGAAAAAAATACAGTTCCCATGATTCCCTAGCACTGAGCCAGGGCAGTGCCTCAATTTAATGTGCACTATTTCTGGCAGTCTGCAAAGGCCCTTAGATTCAGAGGAAGGAGGAATAAAGACTGGAGGAAGGGATATCAACAACCTAAGATATGCCGATGACACCGTAATACTAGCAGAAAATAACAAAGACTTAGAACAACTACTAAGAGCAAAGTGCAAAAGCAGGTTTAATATTGAACATTAAGAAAACTAAAATAATGACCACGGAGAATTTTCACAAATTCAGTACGGATGGTGAGGACATTGAAATAGTCAAAGACTTCCGATATCGTGGATCAATCATTGACAAGAAAGGAAGCTGCAGTCAAGAAATCAGGAGAAGACTGGGATTAGAAAGGGAAGCTATGAAAGAACTAGACAAGATTCTAAAGTGCAAAGATACACAACTGAATACTATTTGTTTATTTGTTTATTTGGAGTATTTATACCCCGCTGTTCAGCCACAAAGGCTCTCAAAGCGGCTTACAATTTTTTAAAAAAATTAGACATTTCCCTGCCCTCAGGCTTACAATCTAAAAAGTCAAGACACAAAAGGAGCAGGGAATGATGGTGGGGAAGGGGATCAAGTTCAGTGTTTTTCTCTCCCTCTGTGGCCAGGAGCATGGCAGATGAACTGGAGGGAGGGCTCTTCTTCTTCCTCTGGCTAGGCCTGATAGAGCTGGCCTGCCTCTCTAAATACTAAAGTGAATATTGTTCATGTCATCGTATTTCCCATCACTGAGAGAGCTGAATGGTGAAGAAAGGTTATAGAAAGAAAATAAACTCATTTGTGATGTGGCACTGGAGAAGACTTCTGCTGATAACGTGGATAGCTAAAAAGACCAATTAGTGCAAGAGCAAATCAGTTCTGAACTCTCCCTGGAAGCCAAGATGACTAAATTCAGACTGTCTTACTTTGGCCACATTATCAGAAGATATGACTCACCAGAAAAGACTATAATGCTTGGAAAGAGGGAGGGCAGCAGAAAGAGAGGAAGGCAACACATCAGATGGACAGACTCAAAAGAAGACAGGGCTCTAAGTCTGCAGCAACTGAGCAGGGTTGTTGAGGCTAGAATGTTTTGGAGATGTCTCATTCGCCAGGGTGACTAAAGGTTGATTTGAGGGCAGTTAACAACAATAACAAAACTGTAGACTTACTGGAAGAGTCAACTTATAACATTACTCATGGGTTCACCAACATAATAACTGCAAGGAAAAGGGATTTTCCCCATGCCCTAAAAAGGACCCTTCAATGCAATGGTGAGAAACGGATAAAATTACTCTCATATGTAACAAATGAAAGTACTGTATGGGAGTTTGCATTTGTCAATCTAAACAAGGGGATGCCAACTGCACAGGGGTTGGTGACCAATTTCCCCCTAGAGGCCACACTTTCCCAGCTAACCCCCACCTTCCACACAACATGTCAAAAAACCCTCCATTTTCATTTCAGTCCCTCTAATTATGGCAACTGGAAGGGACTTGGTATCACCTCCAGTTGCTATTTTGAGAGAAGCTGCCACAAAAATGGAGGTACTTGAGGTGGTTGAGAATGTTTTCACTCATTTTTGCACATTTTGAGGGCTTTCTTCCTGGTTAGAAGGAATGTGGAATTGTGTGTCTCTTCAGACACAGGACGTTTTCACACGCATGGGTCCAAAGCCGCCTGGAAGCAATCAAGAGCCATTCCGGAGGTGAAAGCAGCAGCATTCCGGAATGGCTCTTGATTGCTTCCGGCAGCAGCAACTTAATTCCTTTTAAAAAAAGGAATTACAAAGACCGGGGATGATGCTGCCCAGCACCGGGGATGGCGCTGGATGGGGTGGGGCTTGCTGCGACGTCGTGTGAACACACGGAGCAAGGACCCGGACTGACGCTGGCTAGCGCCGGGGATGGCACTGGATGGGGCGGGGCTTGCTGCGACGTCGTCTGAAAAATTTGTAAAGGAGCCGGACTAGGGCCGGACGGAGGTAGGATTGCGTCTGCCTAAAGCCCCGTGTGAAAACGCCCACAGTTATACTGCAACCCCTTGCTTTCCTCAGTATTGGCCGTGCTGGCTAGAACTGCTCCACGTTCTGGAGGACTGCATAATTCCCACTCCTGCCCTAAAGAAAGGACAGTCCAAAGCATGTGATAGTTACTTAAATAGTGTGCATTGCTGAATATAAACAAAACCAGGCCTTCCCCCCCATTCCCTTTTCTTTTTTCATTGTATCTTTTGCTTTGTAAGCCTGAACCAGGGAATAAGTTATTCCTGATCTTTGTAAGACAGTGTGGGAGCCTTTTCCATCAAAGGCTGAGATCCTGTATGGCACAGCATAGCCTATTAGTTTCATTTGAAGAACTTTGCTACAGCTAGCCATTCAACATCCGCTGGACTTACTGCTGAGCTTTTGCAGCTTCTTCATAGCCGTTCTGTGTTCACTGGAGAGCTGGAGAGTGGTGTCAGAGAAGCATCTGGCTATGGCCCTGTAGCTAGAGGCAAAATGATTACATCATCTACTGAAATCTCAATGGATGGTGTAATCATTCTGCCTCTGGTTATGGGGACATAGCCAGATGCTTCTCCAATCTCCTCCCTTCAGCAGGCATGGACATGGCATAGGGGTACAACGCCTGAATGGTGAGTCCATGGGAGGGTGCTTTCACCCTGTGGAGAGAGGGAGGGAATTCCAATCTCTGTAACAACAACAACAAAAGACATACACACGCATAAGATGGATTTAACATCTGCATATGCCATTAACAGGATGCCAGCGTATGTTTATGTTTATGTCTGTCTGTATTTGTGAAAAATAAGAATAATCAAGGCCCCTATCCCTCAGTGTCCCAAAGATCTCACAGTTTAAATATAGCCAGTTCTGTTTCATGCACTTTCAAGAATTCCTCTCACTTGATCTTCTTGTTCTTTCCACACTCCTGTTGCTATGTGAACATGAGTAGCAGAACCATCCTGGAAGTAGCAGGACTGCTGCTCTTAGGGCATTTTAGAAGCCTCCATCCCAAGGAGCTGTATTAGGAAACACACACAGTCTCATAATGTGAGTCCTAAATTTAGCATGTGGGTAGAGAGAGCTTTATGAGACCTAATATGGTTAGAAATGTTTCCACGACAGTGCAGGAAATAAGGATTTTTTCAAAAAATAAAACCAGCATGCCATATGTTTAATAATAGCTACAAAACGCTGCCCATTTTGCTTTAGAGGCTTAGAATTTGAGTCACCCAATAAAATACAACATGAAAGCCTAACCATTTTCCAGACTGAAAAGAAGAATTGCAATCAGAGTTGTGCCAAAAAGTGTAATACATGCTGTAAAGTCAGCAACATAATATATCATCAATAAGCTCTATACAGATTTGAATAAAGTTGCTAAATATATGCAATGAATTCCTGGCCCCTGAATTGTTTGGAGAGTAAAAGCAAACAAACAAAGGCAACATTGAGATTACTCAGAAAGGGAAAGGAGGATGGGTAAAGATATGCTAAGGGTCACTTCACTTGTTCTCTTTTTTAAAGGTATTAAGCTTTTTTTATGTGAATGCGCCTTTTAAAATGCGAATGTAATAAAAAGAGATGCTCTCCCTTTCTCTCTCTCTCTCAGCTGAGGTTCCCATGCCTGGAATACAAAGAGAGAAAAGATAAACCCCAGCCAAGCCGTTAGGGTTTCTGGCAAAACCAGAAACAAGATTAACATTGAGATAAAACTGGTAGAGGGATAAAAAGAAATTATTCCTGACCCTCCCCAAACACACACGCCTCCTGTTTTTAAGGAGTGAACCTTGACTTCCAACAGGAAATTCGATGATGCATTCTTTGGATAGAGACTTTTCTTTGCTAAAATACCAGTCAGAGTCTTTCCGGGGGGGGGGGGGGGTTGCAGACTGCCAGAAATAGTGCAAATTGAGTCCACTTTTAGGGTTAGGGTTAGGGTTAGGGAATCATGGGAATTGTTTTCTTTCTGAGACATTGAGCCTTTTCTGTCAGAGAGCTCTGGTGCCACAATAAAATACAGTTCCCATGATTCCCTAACCCTAACCCTAAAAGTGGACTCAATTTGCACTATTTCTGGCAGTCTGCAACCCCCCTCCCTCTCCACCCTTCTTATGTCCAAGGATTTTGTGCCTGGATACAGCAGAAAGTCTCATGACTTTCCAAGCAAGGGATTTTAGGATCTGATTTCCATAGCTGCCTTCACAGTCCTATAGTTCCCAGGGCATCCTAGAGAAATAGTACAATAGCTCAGTCAGTACTATGCACCCTAAATATGCCTTACAATTCTATATTGCTGTCTTTAGAGCACTTTTTGAAAGATGCCAGATTTGACTATTCAGATTCAAGCACAAATGGATCCAAGTGCAATTAAGCATGTGAAATCTGTCTTCATTAGGCATCAGTAACACAGAAGCTGATTCAAGCCTAAAAGAATACAAATTAAATATTCCTTCCTGGTTCTAAAGTGAGTTCTTTTTGTTTTGTAACAGATGGAAGTGATAGTTGGAGACTTTGGCATTGTTGTTGTACCACGAGATGGTGCTGACACAGACAGGATCATGAACCACTCTTCAATACTCCGCAAATACAAAGTAAGTTCTCTGTAACATTGCAACAATAAATGGATGTTTAGCCATAACTCCCTAGTGCTTTTTCTACATGTGCTCTTTGCTTCCTTCCATCTTTCACTTACCTTTCTTTCTCACCCTACCCATATTTTAGGTTAGACAACTGTTTAAGGCAGTGTTGAGCAACTCTAGCTATCCAAATTTGGGGAGACAGTACCATTTCTGTCAGCCCTTGTCAGCGTAGTGAATAGTGAGGATTAGGGAAGCGATAGACCAAACATCTGTAGGCCCACAATTCCCCAACCTTGTTTTAAGCCAAGTGACCAATTTACAATCTTGGCTATATGAGTCAGTGGTGACAATCTGGTATCATCATTTGATGCAGTTTCATTGACTGTCAAAGGAAAATGGACAAAGTAACAAGAAGAGATTTTTTTTTTAATTATAAAGCCTTATCTTCTGCCTTTGTTTCTGCATGAATAATAATCAGAGCAGCAAAACAGACACTACCTGTTAATAATGTGTGCATTACGTGTCAGATTTCAACCTGAGTGTGCCAAAAAGCACCATGAAATGATTGTTTAAAATCTTGTTTGAGTCTTGCAAATTAGAGGCTTATTGCATAGCTAAAATAAAGCGTAAACCATGAATTGAATTGAATTTTAAATTGGGCTGCATCTGTATCCTGTCATAAAGATTTTGCTGCTGAAATCACCACCCGAATGCATTCTGGGTCCATCCCTGCTCCCAGGCACCTCTTTTCAAAACCGGCTTGAAAAATAGCCGCAGGGGCACTCCTGGAAGTGCGGATGGATCCAGGATGCATTCAGGGGATGATTTTGGCATCAGAATCATTGTGATAGGGTCTGGATACAGTCTCATTTACAATTACATTTGATTCAGGTAAAGCACTTTATTAGCCATGTGATAAAGTCCTTAGTCTGAGTTGTGCTTGCTGGGACCTTTGGGGCAACATCTCCTCTTGACTCCAAGGTCTCAGCACTTAAAAATCTATAGGAAACCTCTGCAATGAAGAAAAACACTTTCTTAAAAGTCTGCCTCTTTCTAGCTGAGAAAAATAGAACCAGGATGCTTTGTGTCCATTGCCTTATTTTATTTTATTTTCTCATTCTATTCTATTCTGTTCTATTCTTGCATTTATACAATGGGATATGCTGGCAGGAATGTCTGTCTGTCTGTGGGTATCCCAGGTCCTGGAACAGCCTCTGATAACAATCAGCCACATGTGAGAATTGCCCCTGTGACATCCATTCAGGGTGGAGTAGAAAAATTTCTTAGCTTTTTTTGTTTGCCACCAAAGCTTTGCAGCAGGGCTGGCCCAAGACAATAGTACCCAAAGCTAGCCCATCTTTTCTGGCACATGAAACAGAGAATCCCACAAGAATCTCAATCCCAAATACAATGTTAACAAAGTAAATTTGATAACTATTAATGGTACCTTTGGTTTCACTCGTTATGAAAAATAAATGAGGAAATGGTAGCAGCAGTTAGCTCCAGATTTAGGGACTGATTGGTTGAGTCTAGTACTTTGTAATTTTTGATTTATAAAGAAGAAAGACAAAACTCAACAGGATCATTCTCTCTGTTATAACTATTTATGTATTGTATTTATTTTTGAAATTTCGACTCCATCAAGTGGCTTCACAGAAGTAGTCAGGGAGGCTTAACACTGGGATTGCCCCATCAACATTAATCCAGGCTCTGAGAATTCAAAACCAGAATCTGAGATCTGGTGACAACCATTGTGATGTTACAGGAGATGAGCCCTGGTGATGTTACAAGGGTGACATTACATGGATCAGCCTACTATGATGTCACTAAAGATGATTCATTAAGCATCAATGTAAGCAGAGAGTACACCATTAAAATAAAAAGCACTGGGCCTAACAAATGAGAAAAATATGTAAACACATCCTCTTCAAAGCAGTGCTCTTGTCCTGAGGAGCATAAAAGAGAGTCTAGGCCCTGAGATCTGGCAGCTCTACTCACAACAATAAAGTCACCAGTAATAATAAAATACCTCATTAATGATAAAAATAGGAGAGCAGCTAGTTATTTTAAAACTGCATGACATTATTTCCAGCAAAGACTAGTTCTCAAGTAAATTACTCTAGAATCTCCTTCAAAATGTCCGCTGGAATAATAAAAAAAAAATCTCCACCATTTTCTTAAAACTAAGTACAGCTGGTATTTATAAATAAATATATACATTTGGAGAGAGAGAAATTTTCTAGAGTCAAGATGCTACCATTAAAAAGGACCTGCTCATATTAGTTAGTTTGAACTCAGACAAGGAAGTGATATTTCAATATAGGGAATCACCTGATCATCTTATAACAGCATGGGAGAAGGGCTGATATCAATGCTCTGTCAATGGTTTCTCCACAGAACAATATTCTGGTTGTGAAGGACGATGTGAATCACCCCATGGCTGTTGTCAGTTCCACTAAAAGCAGGTGGGTGAGATGGGAGCTGCAGGTGGGGGAGATGGCTTCAGAAGCAACAAAGTTTGCAAAGAATTTAGAAAATAAAGCAAATGGAGTGTTTTGCCTGCCATTTTTGAGCAGGTCCTATATTCATTGTTACAATGTGCCAGTTGCTTACCAATGGTGACACAAGCTGTAATACAATCCTACTCCTGCTGCTTCTATTATGTCAGTTGTCAGTACAACAAACCATTATGACTTGTCTCAAGTTGACAAGCCATAACCCAGAGATTGTGGCTGCCATCCTGTTAGCAGCATGTGCAGGTGTGAGTTAACCCTAAACCGGCATATTTCTTTTTTGGGTTGCTGTGGAGGATTGTATTCCCTTCCTCATCCCTCCATACCAGCTAGACCTACCATAGTCCTGCTGAAGGCATTCCATGCCTTGTAGAGAGCAAGATTGTGGGGGATCACAGAAATATTTGGCTTTGTTCCCATAGCCAGACATGAAATCATTACATAAGCCACTGAGACCACTGGAGGACCCTGGAGGACCTCATTGGATAATGTAACCACTTTGGATGTTTTCACACGGGGCTTTAGGCGGACGCTAGCCTACCTCCGTCCGGCCCCAGTCCGGCTCCTTTGTAAATTTTTCAGACGACGTCACAGCAAGCCCCGCCCCATCCAGTGCCATCCCCGGCGCTAGCCAGCATCAGTCCGGGGTCTTGCTCCGTGTGTTCACACGACGTCGCAGCAAGCCCCGCCCCATCTAGCGCTAACTCCGGCATCAGCGCCAGAGTTGTAATTCCTTTTTTAAAAAGGACTTAAGTTGCCGCTGCCGGAGCCATTCCGAAATGAGCTGAAGGATCCGTTCCGGAATGGCTCCAGGCGGCTTTGGACGTCTGTGTGTGAAAACGCCCTTTGTGTCAGGCAATGGGAACATAGCCAGGCACTTTTGCAATTCTCATGCAACTCAGCAGGGGCTGAGAAATGGCTCAGCATGAATGTAACATTATGCTACATTGAGCCGTGCAGGGTTGCATCCTGGTCTGTTTCTTTAATAGATCTACTGCTGCAAAAGATGTTTCTCTTTGATTCTTGCACAACACAATAACCTTCCAGCAAGCAAAAAAGGGCAACATCGCCCAGGCAACTTTGTCTGGACAGGCAAGAGAAGCAGCAGATCTGTTGAAGATAAAGACATATTCTTCAGGTTCAACTTGGGATAGAAAGCTGCTGATCAGTTTAACTGCATAATCTGATTCTAGTACTGAAGGAAATACTGTTGTGGAATCTGCCGTGGAGTTCATCTAGAATTCTGCAACCCCATCATCGAGATGGGCAAATGAAAATGTTCATTAGAGCTCGTAATGCTTAGAAATATGACCAGTACTTTCTTCCTTGTTTCCACCAATATTAAAGCAGTCTATCTAAGTGTACTAATGCTGGCCTACACAGATGGTTGATTATGTGGTCCAGGGGTAGGCAAACTGTCCCCTTTAAGGGCCGAGTGACTTCATCTCCCAGAATCCCAGACTATTGGCCAACATCCCAGACTATTGGCCAACATGGCTGAGGCTTCTGGGAGCTGAAGTCACTCGGCCCTTAAAGGGGACAGTTTGCCTACCCCTGTGTAAACTGTGCCTGTACTGTACCATTTAGGATGGCAGAGCAGCAGGATTTCATTATGTATTCTACCCACTGCAGGGATTGCTCTTTGTATAGATGAGAACTTATCTGCGTTAAGAAAAGATCAGTCGTGCTTTAAAATAGGGGAAGGACCCTTTAACCTCCAAATATTTTGGCCTACAGCTCCCATCAGCCTCACCTAGCATGGCCAGTGCTGAGGGATTGTGGGAGCTGTAGTCTTGAATATCTGGATGTCAAAGGTGTCTCCATCTTTACTGTAAAAAAAACCAAACAATCCCAATAACCCAATTTCCTTCCTCATTTAGCACCAACCATCTGGCTAGAGCTAATGTATATCCAAATTGGGGGGGGGGGATGACTTGAAGGCAGACAATAACAACAAGTGCACAATATACCCAACAATGAACCCAGATAATATATAGTACAGTCAGCTTTGCATAAAGCAATCCCACTATAAATGTTGCAAGATATTTTGAAAGATCATGAATACACAGAGAATTCTTGCTGCTCTTAGATGTCACTTTGCTGCAGGACTTTCCCCACTTCCTTCTGCTCCTTGCTGTCCCATCACCAAACTCCTCTTTTTCAGAAAGGGGGCCCAGTTCACAAACTCTGGAGACACGCTCCCAGAAACAATATCCCATCTGTCAAGCAGACGAGGTGGCTTTTGAAGACTCCAGCGTCTATAGAAATTGACTCCTGTCCTCCCTCCCATTTCTTTCTTCTGCAGACTGGCTCTTCAGCATGGAGATGGGCATGTTGTGGATTACTTGTGTCAGCCAGTCATCGATTACATCCTCAAGAGCCAGCTGTACCTGAATGCCTCTGGGTAAAGCTCCTGTGGCGTTGCAACAAAGCAGCCCAACCGCTGCACTCTTCTATCGTTGTTCATCACAGTCTTCTTTCTCACTCTCTCTTTTCTTTTTCACTGCTTCTCGTGTGCATCTGCCTGTTTCACTCTGATGTCCCCACCTTACTTTTCCCCACCTGAGTGCAGGAAAGTGCTGCATACAACCAGGCAACCAAGTGCATACACTCCATCAAGCCATCCTTTCCCCCATAGTTAAGAGGGGAAACAGCAATGAGTATCAGGTGCCATGTGCCTAAAGAGGGAGGTTCTGGTGTGTACCATCCCAGCATGCTTTCAGGGAAATATCTGCCTTCCCAGGATGCCTTGGGAGCCAGGAAGGTCATTCGTTCGTCTTCTCTCTCCCATCATGTGTCAGGAAAATAAATCTCACTGGGTTTGATTTTTTTAAACAAAAAACAAACATGCTTTTATTGGGTCCTTTTTATTATTATGATCCATTAAAATTGCAGTACAATTGGCAGAAGGTAATTCCAACCCACTTGGTACAAAGCCCAGGCTTTTTAGGTCACCCGTGGAAGAATTTAGCCTTGAATTCAAGGGGGAAAAGGAAGGAAACAGTCTAAATTCTTGAGGCTGTTTATACTGTGAAAAAAAGAAAGGAAAACAGAAAAAGGATTGCTGGTAAAAAAAAAGGGGGGGCAGAAATCTGGCTTGCTTAATGTATAGCACATCCTTTCCTATTGTAAATAAATACTTTTTTGAAAGGGCAGGAATTTAAAATGGGGTTTCTGGTGTGCTTTAAGCCAGTTTTTAAAGAGAGTACACAGGGGAGGGGAATAGCCAGAGAACCCAGGAAGCTATGAGTTATCCATCTTATTTTCTCACAGTGTCGTGTTACTGGGCATTGGACTGGTTGCTCCTTGCTTGGTTGAAAGCTCCCCATGTTCTCCAGATATTTGTTTGACCATTTGTTGTATACTCAACTGTACTTCTGCTAGTTTTGTCAGCTCAGCCAGGTTCAACTGTTATCCTTTATCAATAACAGACGCACACAGCCATCCTTTCATGTCCACAACTATACATTTGTTCCTCACTCAGTTGGCCTTCTTGCTTTTCAACATTCCTTCAGCGGCTCCTTGAAATGAAGTTGCTGCTCAAATTTATTCTGAGAAAGAGATATTTCCCCACTCCCACCCTCAAATCAAGATACGGCAAAAATAATAATAAAATAAGTGCCAGCAGCTGCACTGAATTAAGTATTTCCTGTACTTCCAAATCAGGCAGCTCAGCCAGCTGCAAACTGTGTGATAGCTATTGAGATGAACCAAGGATTACTGGGGGACATCTGAGGGCAAATAGTAAATTCAGAATGGCCAAGCTGACTTGCTTTTTGCTTACAGCTCTAAAAGACAACTACTCAACTTCTGTGATGGATGGGTACACATCCTCATGCCTTAGAAAGAGGAGCCTTACACAGCAGTGTGAACATGAAGGTATTTGCATCTTCATGAAAGGATTATGGAAGTATTTTTTGGTGTAAATCATGAGAGATCTGCAATTTATCCTCATTTTACATGAAGCCCAGAGAGGTTAATGGTTCAGAAATAATTTCTTAGGAACAGTTTTACAAAACTTTGCCGAGACCAGATAAATGAAGTTAAAGGATAGAAAAGTTGTCATAAGTCATATTACAGCCATCCCTTCTGATCGCAAATATCCAAGTCTCATTGTTTTTAGTGGCCGTGCGCTCCCAGGCACACACAATATTTTATCCCTCCTGGCTTCCCATCCATGAAATAGGAGGGATGCGAATGGGAACACGAAATAGGAGGGAAAACTTAGTTGTGTTTGGTTTGCTTCATCTCGGGAAGCCTACAAACATATGATCTTCTATTGGCCTCCTAGAATCGTACAGGCTCACTGGTGTGTGGATGTGTGTTCCATGTGATATTTCTAACAGTGTTGTTACAGGTTGGATAGCAGGGGTGCTCCAGCAATTGTGATATTTCAAGTTCAGATCTAAAGAGGCCCTTCTAGTCTCCCTGGACTATGTGAATCTTACAACTTGAATTGAAAACAGGTGGTGGTCTTCAGGAAAAAAAGCAAATCAGTTTGTTTGTTTTTTAAAGAATCTAAGCCTGCTTCTGGATGGGGGCATTTAGCAATAATTGCTCTTTTGCTCTACATCAGTGCTGTCAACGTGGTGGTCTGTAGCCTAGTGTCAGTTTGCCACCCCATGAGTTTCCAAGAAAGAAAGAAATAGGTGTAACCAATAAGCACAAATATGCTACCCATCTCTGGTAAAAAAATTTTGGGGGGAGATGCTGCTCACGCACATCACAAAGCCTAAGAAGCACTACTCTAAACCAGTACTACTCAAATAAGTGGTTCCTGGGCCAGTCCCAGTCTCTGAGCCATTGCCTACCAGACCCTGATAAGTTTCCAGGAAATAAAGGAACAGTTGAGCCAATATGGTAATGGTCCCTGGACACTGGAGAAGGACAGGTTGCACACCTGTAACAGTATTTCTTCGAGTGGTCATCTGCGAATTCACACAAATGGGTTTTGGCTGCGCATGCGCAGACAAAACCCATTTGTGTGATTCGCAGAGACCACGAAGAAGAAAAATAATTGCCAGTTCCTCACATCAGACAACTAGAGACGCACTGTTCTAAACCACATGTGGTATTGCATTTGACTTTCACAGTATTGAGGAGTTAGCACTTCCTCTTGGTATTCATTGTGCCAGTGGGCGGAACATAATTGTTGTAGCTGGGGAAGGTCCAAAATATACTGGAATATAGACTGGAAGGAGCCCTGGTGGTGCAGTGGTTATATGCCAACACTGCAACCACAAGGTTGTGAGTTCAATCCCAGGAGCTCCAGGGTCCACTCAGGGTCCTTTTATAGGTTGGTAAAATGAGTATCCAACTTGCTGGGGGCAATTGGCTTACAGATTGTAAATCATTTAGAGAGTGTTAGTTCACTGATAAGCAGTATAGAAATGTACTTGCTATTTCTATTGCTAATAATGTTCATAGTGAACATGCGCTAAGCAGTGATAGGTTTCCCTAATACGTCACAACCCACTTATACAGAGAGAGAGAGAGAGAGAGAAACACACACACATATGCCTCTTTACAAAGATAGAAGACTAGCACAAAGGGCAACTTTGTGAAAATTGCATTACTCTTCTATAAAAAGTCAGAGAAATTGCACTGGGAAAATATCAGTGGGTTAGAGATGGATGATAATTTTATGTGGTTCCCCTCCCACCTGCCCAACCCCAAAAGTGAGCAAATAAAATCTGGCAATTTCACACTCAACTTCTGCTGTGGAAACAGCCTCCCTCTCATTGTGTTGAGTATTCATGGCAGTCAATGAAGAATTTAGGCACTCGTCTCCACACAACCACTTAGAAGTCAGAGTGGATGATGGGACATATGAAGACCCAAATGGCTCTGTGAAGCTCTGCGTTGCCATTTGGGAGCACGCCCAAAGCATTCAGCATCCTTGGACACTCACTGCTGTCATAGGCGGATGTACAAAAGAGACAGTTTCTTTGATGAGAATTTTTTTACTCACGGAAGGCTTAGATATTCTACATGACTCTCTAAAAATAGCTTTCTCGCTGTCCTCTTGTGCATATCAAGTACTACTTCCAATGCACTCTCTCTTTCATATGCCTCCGTTACTGAGAGCAGCCACAACCTCTTGCTGGAATCCACTATTATGTCTCAATACCAAGCTGCAAAGCGCAATGCCAATCACGTATCTGACCTTATGTGCATCTGACAAGGACCATGGCCTTCCATAAAGGCTTGAAGGACAGCTCCATGGTGGAACCAAAAGATGAGGACAGTGAAAAAGACAAAGCTGAAGGACAAACTCTCCGTACTCTTGAACACAAAATGGATTATCAGGTCACTTTCCAATTTCATTCAGTTTAGGACAGCATGCCTTAGGAACATAGCATTGTGGTACAAATGATGTATATAATATCTTACTAGTCCTCTCTTTGCCTTCATATGCTCAGTTATGCTTATGGTGGGGGGTGGGGGGACACAGTGTAGCATACATTCAGAGGGTGGTGGTGATAGGATTGGCTTGGGAAAGGTTGGAGATCGGATTAAGACCCAAACTCTGATCTACACAACAAGGAAATGGTTTTTAGCTGCACAGGGGGGGGGAGGGGGAGGGGGAGGCGGGAGGGCAAGTGTTTGTTTTCCATTCTTGAACTTGCAATTTTGAACCGTAAACTTTGCTTTATTTAAAAAAAAAAAAAGTTGTAAAAGGAGAAAAAAAAAGTATTTGAAGATGCCAGTTCCACTCTAATGGAATATGCTGGAGGTCGTTGTTATTAAAATGGTCATCATGACCACAAATCAACTGTTTGAATTAATTGGCAAAATGTTTGAAATGATATAATAAAAAATATGCTAATGAAATGTGTGTAGACTTCATTGTTGTTTTCATAACAGGAAAGCTCTGAAACACCTCTTCTGCAGTTTGTAGCATAACACCTGATTTCTGGAACTTTAGAGAATCAAACATCCTGGAATCAAGACAGACTAGTGATAGAACTAGATTGTATATATACCATCCCTGTTTTGTATAGAAGCTGTGCCCCCACTTGGAATTAAAGCAATGATATCATAAGCGTTATTATATGTATGGGTATATCTCAGTTAATGAACCAGATGTGTTCTTGAGCATTACTCCTTTAACAGAAAATTTGGTACCAGAGGCAGGAAAAACACTCCAGAAATGAAGAGCAGCTCAACAAGTTTCAGTAAACGTTTTATTCAAAAGAATAAAACAATATGCACTTGTGAAAAGAAACAACTAGATCAGGTAAGTTTTGCATAAGTAAACAAAAAACATTTTGAAACTTCTAGAGAGCCCTTGAAAATTTCTTCCAAAATGCATCTCCACTTTTCTTCTGATTTCCATTTTGGTGACCAAACTTATACAGCAATGTACTACTGGGCATAGTTGGTAAGGTAGACTTATCTGCTTTCCTCTTTTCTGTGTTGCTGTTCTTGCGTGCCCAGTGAGGGATTTGGGAGGTGACCACTGTTTACCTTGTCTATTGTAAGCAAGTGCACAGGACTACAGTAGGAGCAGCCACGGTAGAATCCCAATCTTTCAAGACTTCTTGCACTGTTTCCTGCAGACAGTGCAAGTCTCTCCTGCCCCCTTCACCATCTTCCCAATACCATTTTGGGTTTGTTTTTGTTTTGTTTTGTTTTGTTTTGTTTTTTAAAAAAACATCCAACAGCTTCCAGCTAGGCAGAGGATGAGCAGGAGGGCATAAAAAGACTGTAAAAAAAGAGCTTCTTTGTCACAGCTTTTGTTAACAGAGATATAGTGGTATATCTTGGTTCCCCAAAATGAGTTCTAATACATGTCAAGAATGGCACAGTTGAATAGTGCAGCATAGACTTTTGCAAACAGAAGATCCCAAGTTCAGTTCTTTCCAAATGATCTCAAATAAAGAAAATGTATCTGCTCAAGATCTTCAACAGAGTTGACAGAAGTTAGACTTTCCTAGTGTAGACAGACTAATAGTTTGTCTCTACAAGGTTGTTACATATATTGTACAATGTTTATGAAATTACTCCTGATATTGTTTTCATTTAGAACATTCTGGGGAGGAGGGAAAAATTTTTCCTAGTTTTGTTTATTGCAGCCAAGGTTAGATCATTCGTTTTTATGGATGACTGTACCAGGTCCAGAGGAGCCAGCCTCTGCAGACCATGCCCACTGCTGTCTTTCCTGGTGATAAAAGTCAAGCTGTGCTTTACCATGGCACAAACAGCTAATGTTTTAGATGTGGAAAACCAGAATTCCTGGAGCATGCAGAGAAGCAATCCACAATGAACTGGATTATATTCTTACGCACCAACTTCCAAGGCAGAAGGCACATGTTTTCAGTTATTTCTGTTGAAGACATTTCTTCATTTTTTTTCAATCCATCTAATAGTACTTGCCTTGCTAACTAAACATAGTGTCCTTCTCCTTTCACTACTGCATAAAACTCAAGTACTCTACATATTTTCTCTTAAAACTTACTGAACAATTTCCGTCTCATTCTTTTGATGTGTCAGTGAGCAGAAATGAGGACCTCAACAGCCACTGAAGAGGGCAACAATGAAATACTACTGAATACTGCTGATGGATGCCAAGAGAACAGAGATATTTCAGATTGAATCTTTGCTATTTTCTTTGGAGCAGGCGCTATCAACCCTGTTTGAGTGTCTGTGAATACTCCCAGGTGGATCAACTGTTTGGAGGGACATAAATGACTGTTTTTGTAGTTGGTCATGAATCCATAATCTGACTGACAATGAAGGATGCTATTTAGGGCTCCTTGAAAGTGGAAGCATGGAGATTCTGAGTAACAGATTGTCCAAATAAGGAAAATATGGATGCCCTACTGTCTACGGTAAGCCACAGGAGTGATCATTAGCTTCATGAACACCCTCGGGGCCAAGTCTAACCCCAAAAGCAGAGTCCTGAACTGTTAATACGTCCTGAAGAAATAAAAATTTAGGATTTTCCCACCAGGAAAAATGCACAGGAATGTGTAGATAGGCTACTGCCAGATCCATCAAAAGGAGAAAATCCCTTGAAGAGAGATTTGGATGGTCTGAAGACTCATCATCCAAATTTCCTTGTATCTGATGAAAAAGTAAACACAGTCCCTTGACGTGAATGTCTAATATCTGATGAACTTACTGATTAATTACAGATCTAGAACTGGACAATTCCCACCCACCCCTTTTAACATCACAAAGATATTTCAATATGTTCCTGTTAATCTTTCCTCCAGAAAAAAACAACAGTATAAAACCCAGAGACAGTATATGAGAAATAGCCTGATAAATGAGAGAGCTTTTGGCTAGTGATTTTGAGGCTGGAGATTGGATGAAGTGGGCCCTGGGTGGCAGAATTAATTTTATGGAATATCCCTGTTCTGTGGTCCTCAATACCCATTGGTCTGAAGAAACTTAGCAAACTTTCCCCTATTGACTCATGCTGTAACTCACAGTTTGGATTTTGGTTCTCTGGGAGGATCATAGCCTGTGGGAAGTTGATGTGATTAACTTCCTTAGTTGTGGAAAGGGATCTGTTGCATGCAGGCCTAAAGGGGTGAAAGTCACTTCCTCAGCCAAAATTACAAAAGGGCCCAAAGGATTGACCAGAGGGCTTTGGCAGCCATTTTGTCTCATTTTTCTGTATAGAAGCCATCATTATTGTTGTTGTTGTGTGCTTTCAAGTAATTTTGGAATTGTGGCCAGCTACACAGTTATATGGAGAGAAAATTTTTTAACCAACTCTAGGAAATTCTGTTGTTGCTAATATGAATCTATAGCCCCTGAAGAAGGCCAAACAATATATAAAGGCTGAAACACAGTGGGTTGTTTGTTTTTTACAAAACATGATAATAATCAAACTTTTTAAAGAACTAACTATAGTCATCAGTTAAGACATGATTGCTTCCTCATTATCAAAAAATTAAGAAAAAACACATTTTAAAAAAGATGTGTGGTTTAACTGACTAGAAGGAAAATCTTCTTTTTTAAAAGTAGTGACCAAAACAACACAGAGAGAGAATATATGAAAGAAGAAGCCAAGAAACAGTGGAGGAGTTCTGATGCAACCAGGGAGTTTATCACACGGGGGAAATCCCATGCGGAAACGGGGCTTTAAATTAGAAAAAAACCGCAAAAGCGGTTTCAGAAAATCCCAAAAGTAAAAAGAAGTAGTTTCTGACTACTTTCCATTCGGGTTAACCCCATTTTAACAGTGATGTGTGTGAAAAACTAACCGCTTTTGCGGGCTTCCCCCACCTTTTAAATCCCATTTCTGGACGGGATTTCCTCCGTGTGATAAACTCCCAGGTCAAGGTGAAAGAACTGCATGGAGAAACTAGGGATTCAGGGCAAAAATTTTAATTTAGGTCAAATGAAACTCTTACCTTGCCTGGGTGGCAGAAGAGGTTAACCTGTTCCTGGCAGAGAAGCAAGATTTTCATATCCCTCCTTGGTTAAGTTCTCAATGTTGCATTAGAAGTCAATTCCAAAGCAAAGTAAGATGGAGCTAACTAGATGAGGGTCATTGTGTTCAATAAACCACCAAGTGCTGGGAAGCTCAAACACTTTCTTTCATCCATTTCTTTGATATCTCCCTTTATTCAAAATTCAGGCTAATTGTTTCCTAACAGTTTCCCCCACAAGTCTCTAGAATGGGAAACAGAATGATGAAATAAATAAACATATCAGCCTTCTTGAACCATGGGAGTTCATTATTTATTAGGCCTTCCCTCTCATCAATAATACATAATACATAGCACCTTTATACTTGTCTATGACATACTGTTTGAGGGCAAGGAGATGAATCGCTTTTTTAAAAAGTACATTCTAGAACAATTGTTTAACACACTCATTGTAATATTGCAAACACACACTTTAAAAACGGAATGATCCTGTATAATATTGTCTTCCCCATAAGCAGTCTCCCTGGCCTGGCCAGGCCATGGTAATTTTGGCTAGACTCATATCTGAAACATGAAGATAGGATAGGTAGTTCTTACTGCAAAGCCACCTGAGCCATCTAAACTACTCTGGAGTTCATTCTATTGTTTCACGACCTCAGATTTTTGGAAATATATGCTGAATTTGGCTCATTAACCAGAAACAGTGCCCCGTCCCTACATGTTCAATAGCAAAACTGAAAAAAAATGAACAAAAGACATATAGTAAAACTTTTTTTAGAAAGGTAGTCCTATTTATATTGCTAAACAGAAATGGCTGTCAAAGTCCCCCCCCCCCACTCCCAAAGCATTCTGGGAGTGGTAGTTAGATCAGACTATGGAGCACTCTATTTAGATATCTCTACCCAAGCCATATAGAATTAGTTCTCAGAATCCCTGGGCTGAGGCGATGGCTATTAAACCAGTTGTGTTGTGCAGATATGCTTTCAGAACCCTAAATTTATTCTATTAATGTTAACAACTTCCAGATATATTATGTACAGTATTTTTTGAAGAAAAGCATCTTCTGGGATAATGAAGGGAGAAATGAAAGTTAAGAGCTATTCATGGTAACAAAACAGTTGATAACTCGGGACAGTTAATTTAACAGGATGCAAACAGAGCTTGGAAGACTTCTTTTTGGACTATACCTCCCACAGTCCCACAGCCTGCATAGCCACTGGCCATGGGGCCTTGAGGATTCTGGGAACTATAGTCCAAGAAAGTAACTCTTTCAAGCTCCGAGTATAACATCCAATTCTGGAGAAGGTATACCAGAGGTGGATGAAATATTGTAGGTAGTTGAGCTTCAGCTACTAGATTCAAGTTTTAGACAGAGTCCACATACTAAGGCAGGGCATTTTCTTCATCATGCAGCTTGGTTGTTTACTGCTTGATCCCCTGGAGTGGGTCAACTGGAATAACTATTTCTTTCAGTGTTGTCTCAACCAAATAATGGCTGCATAGCAGTGATGTAACAGTGCTGCAACTTGAAAAAAGTCTATTCAGTGGAATCACATGCAGCTTTCAGGGGACTGGATCTTTTGCATCACCCCAAATAATCTGCCTGACCTTGATGCTATGTCCAAGAGCTGGCAAAAGAATATATGACAGTTTGCTTCCCCTGCCTCATAAAGCTTCAAGGTCTCTCAATGGGTTGTACGTTGTAACACTTAGGAGGGAGATTATCCCGTATATCCTCCAGGTTCTTGATATCTGCAAGGATCTCTGTAATGCTCCTCTCCAATGTTTCAATCTTACGTTTCTGCTGGCTGGCTGTTTGCTCCATTTGGAACATGAGTTCTTTCAACTGACTGTGTCTTACTCTGGCCTTACTGAGATTCATCTCAAGCAGGTTCACACCTTGTTCATCCATAGCCTCAGGTTGGTCTGCAAAAGAAAGAGAAGCAAGCATTTATCAGCAAAATGTTCTGAATGTGCACATTCATTCCATTTGGCAGTCTATGTCAAATTAGATGTTAAGATGTATATTAATGTAATTAATTCTTTTTTCTCTGCAGAATTTCTTCAGAGGTATGTACCTCAGCCATATGGCTTGCAAATTAAAACCATTTTTCCTTCCAATTATCTATCACAAAACAAAGCATGTCATATACAATATATACGGGATACATAGGCAAAGAAATGTTCATGTTATCACAGATGTCCTTCATTGTTTGGAGAGACACTTCTATGAAAATGTGATAAACTGATCCTAATTTGATCCTTAGTAATTGTCCAACTGTTTACCAGCCAGAGCCTTTATTACAGCAATTCTTGAAATCTGAGAGCCTTCTTGGTGGCTGCTCCCAGGTTTTGTATCTCCCAGCTAGGAAGGCTAGGCTAGTGACACTTCTGATGTCCTTCTATCAAGATATGTTTATTCAGGCAGCCTTTTGGCATCTAAGCTTGTTTGCTCCCAAAATGGGTTTTTAATCTGTTGAGTGATACTATTCCTTTTTCCTCAAATGCAATTTCATTGGATGTGCTTTTACTCAATGAGGTTTGATTTTTCTGTATGATTTTTCTGTTTTTATCTCCTTAATCACTTTTAGAAAAACAGCAGGATATCCACTACACACACACACACCTCTGGTATGTGAAGCCCTTTTCCCTTGAATTGAACTAATATCACTTGAGAACAAGAAAAACAAAATGTAGCATTGCTTCTATGTTTCTGTGTGAGAAACTGTTCTAAGCATTTTCCTGGATTACAAGAAGGTCAGCCAGTACGGCCAGTGTTTGGGAATTATGAGAGTTGTAGTCCAAAATCTGGAGATGCAAGTTTGGGAATTGTTCTTGTCTTTCAGGTCCAATATGTTTTCATTTCTGAAATTAGTAACTGACCCTACTGGCTGGCCTTCTTGAAATCTGGGAAAACGCTTAGAACAGTTTCTCACAGAGAAACATAAAAGCAATGCTACTTTAGTTTTTTTGTGGGTTTTTTCGGGCTGTGTGGCCATGTTCTGAAAGAGTTTCTTTCTGACGTTTTGCCAGCATCTGTGGCTAGCATCTTCAGAGAAAAAAAACACGACTTCACAATGCTACTTTACGACTTCGACTTCACAATGCTACTTTAGTTTTGTTGTTGTTGTTCTGATGCTAATATTTTTGATATTAGCAACAGATGCTAAAACTATAAACCCCCCATATCTATACAAATTATACCACATCTAGTACAGAACTAAAGGTGAGTGCTTAGCTAGTGTTAAGCATTTAGTCAATAAATCAAGGACAAATACACAAGAGCAGGGGTAGGCAACCTAAGGCCTGGGGGCCGGATGCGGCCCCCCAAGGCCTTTGAACCAGCCCCAGGCTGGTCCTGCCGCCGCCGCCGCCCCCCGCCATGATGATATTGATTATTGTTGTTATTACTTGTTCTTGGGGTTTTCTTGGCAAAATCTCCACAGGGGTTTTGCCATGGCTTTTCTAGGGCTGAGAGAGTGTGCATGCATATATATTTTTTTTTTAATTTGTTAATTTTTTAAAAAATATTTATTTATTTATTTATTTATTTATTTATTTATTTATTTATTGTGCTTCAGCCCCTCTAATTGTCTGAGGGACAGCAACCCGGCCCCTGGCTCAAAAAGGTTGCCTACCCCTGCACAAGAGTATCAATAGAGAAAAGACTTGAAAAGAGTGTTAAATCAACTATTTTAATTAATTACATTTATGTATCATCAAAATTTCAACAGAGAAGTCTTTTTGAGATGCTCAAGGGGCATGTGATACATGCCACCTGATAAAGGCCATCTTTATTTCTTCTCCATTCCTTATCAAGATAATGTGCCAGAGCCCCAAAGGGGCTCAAAAACCCCTTGAGGGTTGGTTTTTTTAGATTACATTTTTAACTTTTGTATGTTTTAAATTTAACTTTGTAGTGTTTTAATTAGGTTATTTTGATTGTTTTTAAAATTTTGTTTTAATGTATTTTTATATTGTGAGCTGCCTTCTGTCCCTTTTTGGGAGAAAGGCAGCATAGAAATAAAATAAATAAAGTCGGCCCTGAAATTTCAGCCTCACCAATTAAAATGTGCTCTCATCTGCCATAACTGGCTCCTACTGATGAACCAATTCATGCTTGAAACCCTGATAGCAAATCATGGGGGCTCTTACCCATCATGCGTAAAATATCTTCTAGGGCACTAAGCATGTCTTGGACAGCTCTTCCAGCATTGCCAGCATCTGCCTTGGCTCTCTGTGACATCTGAAGAGTCTAATGATAACAGTGAAAGGTATTAGCAGGCTTTCTCACCTAAGCATGTTTCTCAAAAAGACATTTGCATAGAAAAGCAAAAAGTTACAAACTCACTTCCTGCACCATGGTGGCATCCATGTCAACCTCCAGTGCCTTCTTTTGTAATTCACTTTCCATATCTTTGGCCTCATTCTGCAGAGAAAAAATCCCTTGCTCCAGGGCTAACACTCCATCTGCTGTCCTGTTGGCTTCCAAAGCCAATCTTGTTATCTCCTGAAGAAGCAAGGATGAAAACAAAGCAAATATGCATGGGGTCCCTTATGATGGGATCAAAATAAGACAGGTGTTTGAGGCAGTTCCTTACTTATTGACTTATATTCATAAGGACAGGTTGCTTATTTATAACTGTGGTTTTTTGAGTGGTCATCTGTGAACTCACACAAATGGGGTTGTCTGCTCCTGTGTAGTACATCGTTTGGAACCTTCAAGAGTTGTTCTACAAGTGTTTTGGTGGTAACCCTCCCCACTTTCTGTGCACCTAATGGATATCCTTCCCTCCTAACACCTCAGTTCCATGGATGCCAAAGTAGCAGCACCCAAGGATCTAAGGGGAAAGCATGACACAACTGGGTGGGGTTGTGAACTACAGGAAACAGGATCATCATGCCAGACAAAAGCTGCCTCTGCCTGAGATCTTGTGTCCAGTCTGTAGTGAGAGATTAATGTTGATGACTGAGACCAAGTGGTAGCTCTGCAGATGTCATGTAGAGGGACCCCTCTGTCAAAGCCTCCATTACTCTGGTTGAGTGAAATCTCACTTGAACTGGAAGTTGCCTGCCTGCTAGCTCATTTCTCAGACAAATTGTGCCTGGCACCCATGTGGACAGCTGCTGAGATGATATAGGACACCCTTTTTTGTAGATGAATAACAGAGGAAAAGCCTCTGTGGTTTCCTGAAAAAAGGCTATTCAATCCACATAGAAAGCCAGGGTTCAATGGACATCGAAACAATGAAGATAATGCCCCAAATTCAAGGTTTGATTCTGCCAAAATGCTGGTAAAACAATATCTTAATTGAGATGGAATGCAGATACAACTTTTGGAAGAAGAAAAATGTCAGGCCAAAGGACAATCTGTCAAGGAAGCATGGTTGATCAACACTCACTGCACAAAGCTCACCAGCTTTACCTGTTGAGGTAATTGCCACAAGGAACTTTGACTTCCAAGTGAGCAGTCTGAAGTCACATGGCACCATCAGCTCAAAAGGTGTTGTCTTCAACTGTGAGAGGACCAATTTCTGGACTCCACTGTGAGACAGGCCCAAGTACAGGTACAAAAATACAGGCAAAACCAGTAGTTCCTTTCATTTGTTGATACAGTTTTGAATAACAAAGTGTCCCCCAAATTAAACTTCCAGTGTAGAGTTTTCTTTAAATAATCAATGTTCAGTGTCAGTCCTCCACATACCTAATTAAAAAAAAAATCTTGTTCCTCCTCTACCTGATTGATGCCACCAGCAATCTCCTTTGCTTCTCCCGCCATTCTCCTGGCTGTTCCAGCTTCCATTACAGCAGTGCTCAGGGCTGCTTCTGCACGTCTTGTCTTCTCATTAGCACTGGCAACCATACTACTGATGAGAGGAAACCTCTGCATGGCATCTTTGGCTTCCACTTGCCTGTCTCCTACTTGAAGATTAAACTCTACAAGTAGAAAGAGGAGAAAAGCAATGTAAATAGTCCAATCAGCACAGAGAGTTTCCTTATCTGAGAGGGGGGGACAGGGAGAGCAGAAGTCAGAGCCAAAATCACAGAGTGGATGACCACAGCTTTGTTTAAGTTCTCCAATAGTTTGAAGCTAAGAGGCAGTGAACAAGAATGTCATCTCCCAGTGATGTTCTTGCCCTGGAATTCCCACAGTAAGCCAAGGCTGGACTAGGTGATTTCGAAGAATCCCTCCAATTCTATGATTGAATCATTCAGTGAAGATGGAAAGCATTGATTGATTTTATATATGCCTTGACACACAGCCCAGTGGACCTCAGGGAAGCTTACCAAAACAATACCTCCTTTGAAACATTAAAAACCTCTTAAATACCAACAACTAGAAATCAGTCCAAAAACTGAATGCAAAAGCAAAATCCAGTTTCATTCAAACAGCATCCATCGACTCAGTCTCTCTGAAAACTAAAATGTTGCATCCAGAAAAGTGTACAGCACATGAGCTTATTTGCATATCTTTTCTTGATTTCCATTGCTGATATCCAAAATCTTTTTGACAGAGAATTTAATGTTGTTGTTCTCAAATGATAAGCATTAAGGCATTAAGGCATTAAGGCCAATCCTACACTTGGCCAGTCTTCCAACCAACCAATTGTACACTTCACCTAATTTATTCGCTGCTATCCTACCAAAAAATGAGAGATTCAGTCTGTTCCAAACTATCAAATTTTTCTGTGTCTCTTTCCATAATGTTTTATAATTATTTTCAAATAGCTCCCTTGTCTTCTTTGTGATGTGGATTCCAATATATATATTTTCTTTATCTCAATTCCTGCTCTTTCCTGTAGTCTTTTTTCTTCTGTAAAATCCATTATTTTTTGTAATGATTGGTTTTTTCTTATTTACTTTACATCCAGTAATTTCGCCAACTGTTTTCATTGTTTCCATCAATGTATCTATATTCTCAATTGGGTTTTCTAAATTAATTACTAGGTCATCCGCAAATGCCCTAATTTTACATTTATAGTTTTTAATTTTGACCCCTTGAAGATTGTTTTCTCCTTTGATCCTTCTAATAAATAATTCTATAACTACAAGAAAAAGCAGGGGGAACAAAGGGCATCCCTGCCTAGTCCCTCTATTGATCTGTATCAAATATGTTTTATCACCATTTATTTTATTTTTTATTTTATTTTATTAAATATTTTATTTATTTGTGCTCTTTGTTTTTCATAGATTTTCTTTATCTAATTTATAAATTTCTCCCCAACATTCATTTTCACCATAATTTGAATTAATGCTCGCCAATCTACTGTGTCAAATGCTTTTTCCAAATCAAAAAAGAATAGACCTAATTTTTTATCATGTCTCTCATAGTATTCAATTATCTTAATAATATATCTTAAATTATCTCTAACTTGTCTTTTTGGTAAAAAGCCTCTCTGATCTTCATCTATGGTTTCCTTTAAGCATTTTTTAAATCTATTGGCCAATATTATTGTAAAATAATTGTAGTCATTATTAAATAGTAACATAGGCCGGTAGTTTGTTGGATCTTCAAGATTTTCTTTCCCTTTTGGTATAAGGATTATATCCACCTCTTTCCATGATTCTGGTATTCCTTCTTTTCTAGTACTGTTTATTGTTTTTTGTAGGATTTTATATAGCTCATTCCCAAATGTTTTATAATAAACTGCTGGTAATCCATTGGGACCTGGGGATTTGCCTTCTTTACTCACTTCAACTCATTTACAAGCTTGCCACGACCTAGATCATGATCTAGATTTTTAAGCTACTTACCCCTCAAATTCTTCAAGATGCTTTCAACTTCATCAAAGGTCACATTGCCAGCACTCAGTGCCTGCCTTGCTTTACTCTTGGCGAGGTTGGCACGAGACAACAGTTGGACTGACACCTGCAACAAGGCAGCAGGACAAGAAAACAAATATACGCATAGTATGAAAATGCAACCCTACTCCCAGAACTCACTCTTGAACAATTATGCTATGTATGAGAGGACAGTGGCAGGTAGTGCTTCCCTGTCAATAGGGTGGTGAATCTACTTTGGGTTTTAATCCAAAATTAAGGAGAGCTATCAAAAGTGCTGACTCTACTTCAGGAATAGAGTATGACACTCTGGATAGCTCCTTTTTAGTTCAGACTGAAACCTGGAATTGATTTACCACCCCACTGACATGGAGGTCAACGTCAGACACTGTAAGTCTGCCTTTGTTGCTTACTAAGTAAAAATCAAGTGTTCCAATGCCATTTACAGTCCAGGTCCAGGTAACTGATGTGCTTAAACGTTTAAAATTTGACATTCTCTCAAAATATTTTCAACTGAGCTGTTGTGTTTCCATCTTCCTGCTCTCTCAACCTTCTTTGAAAAGAGGGTGAGATAAATATTTCTTTTACCTAAACTATTCACTAGCTAGATTAGGATATAGCTTCTATGTAAATATAGATTAAAATCCTTAGTAAACTTTTGTTTTAAACTGCAAACTATTTGTTTGTTGTTTTTTGGAATCAGTCTCAGTTCTTAGGAAGAACAGGTTGCTTACATGTAGCAGTATTTCTTTGAGTGGTCATCTGCGAATTCACACAAATGGGTTATTCTGTGCCTGCCCAGCAAACTTTGGAACCTTCTTAGAGCTATTAGAGGCGTTTTGGTGGTATCCCTGCCCACTCTCCAACTGCTTTATAGTGGAAACAATCACCAATGCAGGTGAGAACATGCACAGTGGCAGAAAAAACAGGCTTGCCAGCTAACCCATACGTTGCACAGTCTGTTGATAGACCTTGATGGTCTGTGATAACAAGGGAGATGTATGGCTAAAGTCAAGGGAGAATCTCTGACCTAGACAGCACAGGTTTGTTAGCAATGGAAATTATGCCAAAGCTATCCAGTAGGTAGTGAAAGCAATTCACTACTGCAAGTGGACAAGCACAACAAGAAGGAAGGTGTACAGACTCTGTCTGATCCAGGAGATGAATGGAAACCAATGCAAAGGGCAACAGACTTGCAACAATGTGAGGCTGCCCAGGTTGTGACATTGACAATCAGGGACAAGGGGGTTTACCAAACCCTAAAATTTAAAGATGTGTCAAAGGGAATCTTTCAAGTGGAAAAAGGGTCAGTGACCTGATAAGCCTCTAAGCCATTGTTTGAAGATTATGGCATCTACAGACAATGCCTACAATGCTAAACAATCTAGGGCTAAGTGTTCACATCGAATGTGAAATAGACCATCTGTGCTCAGCAATAAGATGGTTAGACATCACCAACAAAAGCAGCAGAAACAAGTGCCTGCACTACAAATGGGAAGTAGGACGTCTGGATAGTCCATTCGTACAGACCGAGTCTAATGGCAACGAACTGGAGAAGATCCAATAACAATTTCTGGAATAGTGGTGGACATCAGAGAAGAGGAATAGTACCTCATCTAGTCATAGCAAAGACACTAACAACAGGGACAGTGAGAATATTACAATATCCAATTGTTGTGACTCACAAGACACACTGTGTTTGAACGTAATGTTTCAGGCTATCAGCATGAAACATGCAGTTCTTGGTGAAAATTCCAGAGGAAATAATAGTGGCTGGTGTGATGACTAGAAGACTAGTCATAGCATTATAAAAATAAAGGGGTTTCATACGGTAAGTAGAAAGAGATCCCTGTGGGAATGTTATCCCATCCCGTGATGTCCTGCAGAGGTTGTATCAAGGATAACATGACTTGGCAGGAATGGTGTTGACTTGTCATGAATGGGTCATGAGAGAAGAATTTTAGAACAGGAGAGCTGGAATAGACCTTAAGAGCCACCAGTCCAGCTCCTAACCTGGAGTGAAACCCTTTATTGTATAGATATGGGGTGCTTGATGAAGCATGAGGTGCACTGTGATAGTTAGCCTTGGCAGGATTGCAGGTGGAGACCTGAAATGTTCCACCTCAACAGAATGACATCCTGAGACCAGAGGCCCAGAAGAATCAGATGTTATGACATCAGTCAGCCTGGAGAAATGGGACAAGTATGCACGTCCCAAGATCATGAAGTGTCCACAGGGGTGGACAAATCTGTGAAATAGAGGCTCGAATTGGAGGATGTCCCCAGAAGGCGTTCCTGCCCAGGGCAGCAGATGGGAAAGAACTGACACAGTTCCCATCTGCATGAGGCCCAAGAAGATTGCACTAAAATCGGTGATCAGTATATGAGATGAGCTCATCCCAGGTAGAGACCAAACAGTAATTTGTCACATGTTTCATAGACCCTACCTTTATGTCTTTTGTCAATAGACATCATATTATTCTTTTACAGGAAACGTGGCTCACTGAAGAAATAGCCATAGAGGGTTACAAATTTACGGGTTTGAATGCTATTCCTGGTAAAGGCAATGGGAGATTATGTGGCGGTTTAGGGGTGCTGATATCCTTGGAACTCAAGGTTCAAATAACAAAGGTCTTCGTTTTGGATCAGTATGCCCTTGCTGTTCTTTTGAAGTTTAATAATAATTTATTATACTTGATTAATATTTATATTCCCCCACTTCAGGGCTGGGCCAAGATAACAAATATATGGAACAAGCTTAATTCCTTTATCAAGGATCTAATGTTTGAGACGCCAACAGCTAATTTCATTGCAGCAGGGGATCTTAATGCCAGAATTGGTGCTGACGATGTGTCCCTGTACGCTAAATACAATTGCCAACCCCCCTCTTCTATAGTTATTCCACCAATAATGTGTCGCAAATCCAAAGATCTGTTTTGTGACTTCAAGGGTTTTTGTTTAACTCGCACTTTCAACGAATTAAATTTAATTATCCTAAATGGTAGCTTCAAGGACGACTATCCAGCTGAATATGCACACTGGGCAGGTGTCAGACCATCAGTCCTTGATTATATGGGGGTTTCTCCAAATTTAATTCCCTCCATTTTCAAGTTTGCTATTGTTAGCAGACCTGACAGTGATCATTTTCCTGTTCTCCTGTGTTTGAAATTCCAAGACAGTCTCACCTTGCCTCTTGATAAGATCTCTATTTTTGCCAATGATGTCAGTCTAACCCGAGTCAAATGGTCCCTTCAACTGTCTGATACTCTCACTAAGTTTCTGTCTCGTGAATCAATCAAGCTGCTTTCCTCTACAATAGCGGACGCCAATCTGGATTCTGAAATACTGTTTAATTATAACACTTTAATTAGCTCTTTACAACCACTACTAACCGTTTCCAAAGGTAATTCTGCTAGATATAAATCAATACACCATCAGAGTTGGTTTGACTTAGAATATAAAGAACTTTAAATATCATAGATGTGAGTGGCACCGACAAAAACCCCTTGGAAGGGGTGTGTGTATGGGGTGTAGACTTGTATTCCTCGTTATATGCAGTGGCCCTTGGAAAGAAGACACCAATTGCATTCACTTACACTTGCACAGGGGAAGTGAAAACATTCCTCTGACACAGAGGGAACAAGTACATTCTGAAAGCCACTAATAGGGAGGAACGAAGGCATTAATGCCAGTCTGGGAAAAAAAAGGGGGGGGGTAAGACCACCCCAGTAACAGTCGTGGCAAACCTGGAATGGTAATGGCCCTCAGCATGGAAGCGCAATCATTTCTTCAATTTGGCAGTCTAAGGAAATAATGGTATTGGTCCCAGTAGAGGGAGACCAAGCACATCCCAGAATGCATCTGTATCAAGTGAGTGATACAAGAATATAGCTTGGTGTTAGAGGATGAGTGATGGTAGCGAAGCCCCCCATGGGGGGAACAAGACTATTCCAATCATGCTGGTACCAAGCACATAATGGTAGTGTCCCTAGGTATAGAGGGAGCAAACCAATTGTTGAATTTGATCCTCCAGTCCTGTGATGAGTGGAGGACTATTTGTATCAAGAGTGCTCTGGTGAACAGAAACAAATGCACGTCCTTATAAGAATGTAACATGGGAATGGTGGTGCCCTCCTACAGCATGGAAGAAGCACCCCATCTTCCAAATCAGCTATATAAGGATAGTCATGATATCAGGCCTTGACATGGAGGCAAATTTGACGCTGCATATCTGGCTGACTCTGCCATCCCTCGGTATCAAGGGAGGAACCCTAAACCTGGCTCGAATTCGAATGAATGGGAGGCAGAATGAGGCATGCACTTGTAGACTTCAGTGTAGAGGCAATAATCACAGCCTCGAATCCGACTGTGTGGGTGTCAGGATGACCATAGGTCGGGGCTGAATGAGTGATTACTGGCAGCATCCCGAGGGATGAATTGTAGGAGCTGCAATGGGCCTCGAAAGGGAGGAACAAGCATGGCTCCGAATTTGACAGAGTAGTGGCCCTTGGTACAGAGGGAAACGCTATGGTCCCAAATCCAGGAGAGCATGAGCTAGTATTGCACCTCGGTGTAGAGGGAATAATTATGATTCTAATCGAAAGCTTCACGCCAGTACGGGTTTTTCGCAACACCAATACTCAGCCTTTGTTGTGGTCCTATTCAAGATGTGAAGCTTCCCATCAGAAAGCGAACTTAGATGGGGATGTCAGGAGGATAACACCAATATCTGAGAGTCTCTTTGACGATGATGGAAAACTGACCGAGATGTTTGGCTCTCTTTCCGATGAGGAACAAAAGCAAGTACTAACCAGGTTTGATGTTGTCAAATCCATGTTGATGTCAGTAGCAACGGCAACCAAGACAATTAAGGATATATTACCTATTAGCTGTTCCCTATCGGACTCTTTGCCACAATCAAAAAACGGACTTAAACGGCATATTGGTGAGGAGGAGGACGATTTGATCCCCCTAATGTATATGTCTCCCAAACGCCCAATGGACCGATTGGCGGATCCTCTCATTCCATTAACTCAAACTTCTCCTAAACTTATGACTGGACATCACAGCGAGTCTCTGCAGCTAATCTCATCGAATACTCCCAAATCCATTATAAATATACAATCATCTGAGATTAAGAAAAGGAGTTGTCTCAAGTCAAATTCTCCTGCAGTCAAAATAACTAAGCAGAGTCTATCTGTCAGTTCAACCAATTTAGCATCTGAGAAGGGAAATATATTAATGGAAATGTAACTGTTAATGAATTGCAAGCTGCCACATCCCAGGAACAATCTGCAATTTCAGGCAATTGACATTCAGCTGACCTGTCCTCTTTGCATATTATTTCTTGGAATGTAGCTGGCTGTTTAAGCAATACAAATTAGACCCAACACAATTTCCTGTATCTGAACTTCTAGAACAGAAGAAAAGATACAAGTTCTTAGTAAGACAAAAGAAAAAGGGTGCCATGATAGATTCTTGGAACAAATTAATTATGTCAGCTAGCACAAATAATCCCAACTTATTTTGGAAAGAGGTTGCCCCTTCGTTCACCAAGAATGCTAACATTCTTACAGCCCAGATCCCAGCCCATATATGGGAAAGTCATTTTTTCAATCTTTATGATTCTGGTGAAAACTTTTCAAACTCATTCGTTTCTGATCTTATGACAGAGGTTTCAGCTCTCCCTCCTTGGCCTCCAGTCTCGCATTCTGAGATAAAGAGTCTTATCACCCAACTCAAACCTGCTCATGCCCCAGGTGCTGATTTCATAACTGGTGAAGTACTTAAAAATAACCTCGACTGGTGGGTTCCTGTCCTTTCTAAATTATTCACGGCCATTGACAGATCTGCTTCCATTCCAAAAGACTGGGGCCTGGCCATCATTATTCCGATATATAAGAAAGGTAATAGAACTGACCCCTCTAATTTTCGACCTATTAGTCTTTTGAGTTTGGTGAGCAAGTTGTATGCAAAACATCTCTTAAATAAGTTCTTAGATTGGCTTGAGTCTGAGGATATCCTCATGGCTGAACAGGCAGGCTTTCGGCCTGGGCGATCCACTATTGACCATGCAATGATACTGCATTATCTTGTTGAAAAATATCTCCATTATGGTCAACCATTATATGCGGCATTTATTGATTTTAAGTCCGCTTTTGATTCAGTTAATAGATCCAGACTCTGGGGGAAATTATTGTGTACCAATATAGACAAATGACTCCTTCTGCTTCTTATTAAGATCCATGAGAATTCTAATATCAAGGTTAGATGCAGTCCTCAAGGTCATGTCACCAAGACAATTTCTGTTAAGACTGGTGTAAGACAAGGATGTGTTCTGGCCCCTACTTTATTTAATTTTTACATTAATCCCCTTGTCTCTGCCTTGAACAATCTTTCTTTTCATCCTCCAAAGTTGGCTAACAAACATATTAATTCACTGCTATATGCGGACGATGTTATTCTCTCGCTATCTCCCATTGGACTCAAAAGAGCGCTAAATGCTCTTGCCTTGTTTTCCAAAGAGGAGAAATTGACAATTAACTCCTCGAAGACTAAGATTCTTACTTTTGCTCATCGCCCCAAATTGATACAATGTATTTTTGATAGACAACCCATAGAACAGGTTAAGACTTTCAAATACCTGGGAATTGTGTTCCATAATACTGGCAGGAGAACTGCCCATTCAGAATTTGTTATCAGTAATGCCCAAAGAACCGTAATGGCTATATTAAGATTCTTCTTCAATAAAGGTGCTCAGTTCATCCCGGCTGCAATCAAATTGTTTAATGCCAAGGTTCGCCCTCAACTCCTATATGGAGCCCAACTGGGACCATACAGTAACATCAATGTAATTGAATGGGTGCAAACTAAGTTTCTTAGGAGAATCTTTCAGGTCACTCACTGTGTTCCGAATGCTCTCCTTAGAAGGGAGGCTGGGACTATTAAAATAGAATCTAGTCTGTGGATCAGGGTACTTACCTATTGGCAAAAATTGTACAAAATCCCTAGAGGCCTGACAAACTTAATTTTCGCGGATCCCTTTAAATCCTCTTGGGGAGTTTCTATTCTCAAGAAACTAAATGAATTAGGCCTCAATAATGATGAAATTTTAAAGCTTGTTACCAACAGAGCTAAATCCATAATTAAACAAAAAATTATAGAAGCAGAAAGATGCATGGACTCCGTTTCTCTTTCAAAATACGACCTGTTCAGTTCTTTAGCCTCAGTCCCTTCTCCAGCCCCATATCTATTCCATGTTACTCTTCCGAAGTTTAGAAGGGCTCTAATGCTGGCCCGATTTAATGTGTTGCCCACGGCCATGTTGGAAGGCAGATTTAAAAAAATACCTTTAGATTTTCGGTTTTGCCCATGTGGTTCGAGTGATGTTGAAACCAATGAGCATGTTCTCCTATACTGCCAATTCTATAGGGACGCTTGTTACCAAGTGATTAGCCCATTATTGAGTAAATTCCCAGGTAAATCCGATTCCTTTTATTTATGCCTCCTATTAGACAACAATGACCATACAGTATCTCACATGGTGGCCAAATTTTGTTACATTGTTTGTAAATTACGACCTCAATTGATAAATGGGCTTCTCACTACTGTGTAGAAAGATTTGGTTGACCTTGTACCTATATAGCTTATTTTAGCCTGTATATTAATTTGTTAGTGTTACACTGATTTTTTTTCATTATTATTATTATATTTCATATTATATTTTTATATATTTTATATTTTTATATATTGTTATATTTCTATACTGGTCAAAGACCAAATAAATTGAATTGAAATTAATCGAAAGCTTGGTAGTAGTTGACCTCGGTATTGAGGGAACAACCACAACTTCGAATCCAAACCAGATTGTGGCTACATTGTGATGCCGACATGGCTACCACCCGATGGTTGGGGAAGGCACCATATAAAACCGCTTGCGGGCCAATCGGTTTGATTTTGGAGAGTCAGGGACCGACGAAGATCGAAGTCAGGCTGCAAGCCAATCAGTTTGACACCAGAGAGTCAGGAACCAAGGAGCATTGAAGTTGGGCTGCAAGCCGATTGGTTTGACCCCAGAGAATCAGGGACTGAGGAGTATCAAAGTTGGGCTGCAAGCCAATTGGTTTGACCCTGGAGAGTCTAGGACTGACGGGGATCGAAGTCGAGCTCCAAGCCAATCGGTTTGATCCCAGTAGTCAGGGACTGACAAGGATTGAAGTCGGGCTCCCAGCCAGTTGGTTTGACCCTGAAGAGTCAGTGACCAATGAGGATCCACATAGGACTCCAAGCCAGTCCGTTTGACCCCGGAGAGTCAGGGACCAATGATGATCCAGGTAGGGCTCCAAGCCAGTCGGTTTAACCCTGGAGAGTCAGGGACCGATGATGATCCATGTAGGGCTCCAAGCCAGTCGGTTTGACCCCGGAGAGTCAGGGACCGATGATGATCCATGTAGGGCTCAAAGCCAGTCTGTTTGACCCTGGAGAGTCAGGGACTGATGATGATCCATGTAGGGCTCCAAGCCAGTTGGTTTGACCCAGGGGGGGGGGGTTCAGAGTAACCTCGAGTCCTCAGAAGGATGAGCCCTTGCCAAGCGCTACAGCAAGGCAAATGGCCATTCAATAAATTCGACTTGGGGGTGCGGTGAGCTTTAGCCGTGTGACATAGAGGTGAGCGACCACATAAAAACTTCTCCTCAGAAGCATGACGGACCTTAGCCGAGGACAAAGCAGGGCAAGCGGCCATAATATCTATACCTATATCTATATAGATAGATAGATAGATAGATAGATAGATAGATAGATAGATATATCTATCTATCTATAGGTATAGATAGATATCTATATCTATATCTATCTATATCTGTATCTATATATTTAACAGTAAAAATGGCCTTAGAGCCTTTGCCAAGCACATCAGTGAGGCGGGTGATGTTTTAACAGTTTTCCTCCAGGAGTATCCTCCAAAAGAAAACTGTCTCCATTTTGGGTATAAAGGAGCCTTGCCAAGCACACCAGAAGGGCTAATGGCCATTTTAGAAATTTTTTTACCTCAGTGGTCCTTGAAATAACTTCACCTCAGAAATTAAAGTCACATGTAAGACTGCGATTCTCACCACTCCTCTTAAAATATGGACGATGATGTTAAAAAAAATACCACCAAAACACAGACTGATCCTGTCAAAAGGCAATTTTAAAGTGTGATGGGAAAATGAATCTCTGAAGAGTTCCTCTAGATGCTGCTGCTGTGGCGGACAAAAGGAACTGAGGGTTTAGGCGGGAAACTGGCCAATAAGGCAGTTAGAGAGTAGGCAGGGCTACTGCCAAAACACTTCTAATAGCTCTAAGAAGGTTCTGAAGTTTGCTGTGTAGGTGCAGAATAACCCATTTGTGTGATTCGCAGAGACCATGGAGAAGAAAGCATAGTTACACAAGAGCACATTTCTGCTACTCTGCTAATTTAAAGCTAGATCCAAACAGGCGTGGCTTTGACATTTTTGGTATTCAATATTCAAGAAAAGGCTGAAGCCTTAGGAAACTTAGGGGGGAAGCAGACGGCGCGAAGCGCCGTCTTCAGGGCAAGGAAGGGGAGGGGCAGCCACACGCTGGGCACCCCAACACCTTCCTGAAGACATTGTCGGAGCGCTGGACCTTCCGCACATCCGGCGCTCTGAGGATGCCTATCCACCGCAGCGTCCACACATGCTGCGGCGGAAAAGGCGGCGAAGGTGCGCTGGCAGCCTTTTGCGAGGCACCTTTGGCGATTTGCAGAAGGAGCGCTATTTTAGCGCTCCTTCCTGGGGTGGCGAAGCTGCGCCGCAGGGCTGAGGAATGCAGATGCCTTGGCCCCAATCCACAGCATCCCGGGGCGTCCCCGTGCCACCCGTCTGCTTAGGCCCACAATTTACCCCACACTAACAACACATCTCTGTTAACTAAGAAGGGTGTACATTACCAGTCTGTCATTTTGTCCTTTTTGCAACAGCTCTTTCATCTCTGCCTCCCCATTCTGGATGTTGCCTTGTAGCTGTTTGTATTCTGCCATGTATGTTTCCACTAAGCCTGATAAAGAGTCTGCTTTCTGCCGGAGCTGACTGGCCTCTTTCTAGAACATCAGAAGAAGGTATCAAGAAGGAATTGTTTAGAAGCTTTCATTATATGCATCCCATACAAGACTCCTTTCCTTTCTTTTACCATCCCTGCACTGAAGAAACGGAAGCATTAATTAACTAAAACTGAAATAGATAATTGTTCATCAAAATCTCTTGGAATGTGTGCCTACATGCACAGAGACAAAAACCTCACCTGAAAGAAATTCGTGTCAACCTTTGGTAAATGCGCCAGAGAGCCAAGCAGCAGCTGGCTACTCTGATAGATCCTATCAGCATCAGATGCGGCCCTGCCAGCATCAGCTTCCAATTCACTTGAGAGCCGCTTTACTTCATCATATCTGAAAAAAGGAGAAGATTATGTTTAAACTTAAAAGTTTGAGGCTGCTTTCCTTTAGTGGCACCACATTACATCACCCCAGTAACTTTTAGAGTAAACTAAACAGAGCACTGAGGGCCTTTGCAGACTGCCAGAAATAGTGCAAATTGAGTCCACTTTAAGGGTTAGGGTTAGGGAATCATGGGAACTGTATTTTATTGTGGCACCAGAGCTCTCTGACAGAGAAGACTCAACATCTCAGGGGGGAAAAAACAATTCCCATGACTCCCTAGCACTAACCCTAACCCTTAAAGTGGACTCAATTTTCACTATTTCTTCTATGACATGGTTACTTCTGACCATAGAATCATAGCACTGGAAGGGACTGCAAGAATAATCTAGTCCAATCCCAGCCATACAGGAACATACAATTAAAGCTCCCCCAAAAGATAGCCATGCAACCCAATTAAATTCCTCCAAAGTAGGAGAGTCTACTACAGTCTGAGGCTGTCTATTGTACAAGTTTTTTCTGAATGTTTAAGTGGAATTTCAGGAAATCCATGTTAGGATAGGAAAGGAGATAGGCAAAAAAAAAGTTGACCCAAACTTGATTAGATAAGCTCCTAAGAGCTGGTTCTCGTGTGGGTATAAGCTAGCATCCATTATTAGGATTGGAGTCCAGGAGAAACAGACTGCCCCAAAGGGGTGGCATTAAGCTGCCTCTGCTGAAGACAGATTGGGGCCATGGCAACCTCATGTCATAGCCCCAATCTGCCTTTTTGCACCAGCAAAAAGCTGGCTTTTCCTGTCTTGCTGTGGATGGAAGCTGGCTTTATGGTGCTTCAGTGGCATGCGACATGTAAACGGCGCACCACTGGAGCACCTGGAAGCTGGCCCACATCTGGGCAGCTGGGCAGCTTCTGGGCATCTCAGGGGTGTGCGACGTGTAAACCCCATACACCAAGCTGCTAGGAAACCGGTGTTTCATGCTGATCTGTTTCTGCTCCAACTAACTTTCAAAGAAGGGGAAGTGAGCTCTGTAGGTAAAATGGAAGCCAAAAAGCTTGAGTATTTAGGCCAACAAAAGATACTGAGAGGTGAAACAAAGGACAGGGATTTTCTAAACTCCTATCACTAATTACTTTATACAACCTTTAATGCCTCTTTACTTCCAACATTTTTTCTTATAATTTGAGTCCAGTGGCTTGTATCCCATGATGTACCTACACTATAGAAATAATGCAGTTTGACATCACTTTAACTGCCATAGCTCAGTGCTATGGAATCTTGGGATCTGTGTCTTGTGAAGCACCAGCACTCTCTGGCATAGAAGGCTAAAAACCTTGTAAAGCTACAAATCCCAGGATTCCATAGGGTGGGGCTTACAGCACTTGACGTTGTGTCAAACTGCATTATTTCTACAGTGTAGATGTACCCCTACAGTGTAGATGTACCCCTAGTCTCTGGAGCAGCAGAGAAGTATAACATCCCTTCAAATATTTAAAGATACTTATCACATTACCTCTTGGTCTTCTCTTTTCCATGCTAAACATCTCCAGCTCCCTAAGCTATTCCCCATAGCACTTGGTTTCTAAACCTCTTACCATCTTAATCACCCTCCTCTGGAAATGTTCCAGTTTGCCCATAGCCTTATTGAACTGAGCCCAGAATTGGACACAGTATTCCAGGTGAGATCTGACTAAAGCTGAAGAGAATGGTACTATTATTTCCCTCAGTCTGGACACTGGACTCCTGTTGATACAGCCTAGACCTGAATTGGCTTTTTGGCTGCTGCATCACGCTGTTGAACTGTTGACTCATGTGTTGCTCGACTTGTGCTCTACTAGAACACTTTCCCATGTACTTTTTCAAAATTAATATAGTATTAAAATGTCTATAGAATTAAATTTAAAGTTTAAAATATTCATATGAAAGCATAGAATAAAAGTAATACAGCACACTAAAAAAAAAAAGTCCTTTACATGTAAACAGTGAGTTCTCAAAAGCTTGCTGGAACTGAAAGGTGAAATCTGTTGATAAAAAGGCATCAGGGAAGCAGTCCTTGGCAGCAAAAAGTTTGAGGCAGGCCCTGACTTTCTCCTACCAGAGTGAAAAGTTATCACATATGGTCCCTTGCTAGTCAATGGCTCCTGGATGATGTGTGAGCATACCAAACTCTTGATGCTTTTGCCTTAGCTGGACCAGGACTGCAACCTGTCTATATGCCTTGCAGTAAGCAAACCCTCTCTCTGCATGCAAGGCTTCCATCACACTGGCAGGCATTGAATCACAATCATATAGTTACCAGCTAAGGCTGTTGAAGAGGAAAAGAGAAAGGCAACAATGTGAGCACTGAAAGTGCACCTCCTTTGGACATACTTTTTCTGGAGCCCATGTGCAGAGTTGGCCAGGATGCTTTCCCCACTTGCAGATGACTGCAGCAAGGCTAGTGCCTGTTGAGTGGCATCTTCTGCAGCCCGGGATGCTTGCTCAATGGTATTTGCCAGCTGCATGTGGCTGAAAGGCAAAGAGAGAATATCTAGGAATGGGGTCAAATTGTGGGGGTGTGTGGGGGGGTGTGAAGGACAGAGAGGTAGACTCACATCACTAATATCTCCCTATCACTCTTACTTAAACAAGTAAGCTTATCGCATGGCACAAGAACAGGAACGGGAACGAACGGAACGGAACGGAATGGAATGGGGCAAAAATGCATTTTATTGGAGAATGCCACCGATGCCGTCAGGAGTCCCCAAGGTGTTCTCCAGCTGTTCCTGGCAGCCAATTTTTAAAGGGGACTCCCGGCGGCATCAGTGGCATTCTCCTGTCCAGTAAAATGCGTTTTTGCCCCATTCCATTCCATTCCGTTCCTTAAGTGCCATGTGATAAAACTTATACGTTACACAGCATCAAAGGTGAAAACCTTTAGAGTTGACTTTACAAAATTTTACTTGAATATATTTGAAATCTGTCCAGTGTTTGTAGCAAGATGCAATGATATGGGGCTTAAGCATACCAACTAGTGTTGGGGCCGGAAGAGAGGTTTTTCCCATATCCCTCTCCTTGCTAAAGCTGCCCACATGCCTCACAGTCTATCCTGAAACTCAGTGGAGCTTTGCTGTAGCACTGGAGGTGGAAGGAGAGATCAGTAAAAGTCAGAAGCCTCCTTCAGCTTCCAGTCAGTCTCTTCTCAATCCAAGCGCCTCCCCTCTTAAGCACAACTGAAATAAAAATTAAAATTGAGGCTAATAAAATCCTCCCTTTTTTCCTGTAAGAATATATTAAGTTTATTTGTTTAACCATCTGCTATACAAAACTACAAGTAAAAGAATACCATGCAGATTACAGCTGAACAAACACTACAGAAACCAGCTATAGAGTTTAGAGTAATGTTCACTTAGCAAAGCATTGTTGTAGTACTGATAATATGTTTACTATTATTACAGTTGACGTCAGCTCTGCCTTGCATGGTGAAGGAATTAGTCCTAACATTTTCAATGGTGGGCTAATAAAACAATCAGTACTTTCCAGAAACCTTAGATTGTATGGAGCATGACAGTAAAAACATCTCTTTTTAAAGGCTATTCCCTCTCACCCAACCACCCCTTCTCAAACACAGTACCTCTCAACTTGAGATCTCTTCATTTTTGACTAAATTCTACAAAACTCAAAATCCATCCCCCCATGGATTGCTTTCTAAATTGTTCATCTGTCTTAAGCACTACTTGCTGTGCAATGACTCAGTGTGAAATCCAATTTAGCTCCAGGGAGCTGAGCATTAAAGAAACAAGGCTAGGAAATTCTAATATTCGGAGCAATCATTTCTGTCCTTTCAAACAGAAATGCTTAGCTACACATGGCCCTTTATCCAATGCAGTATCCTCCAGAGTCCATTCACTGGCCCAAAATCTCATCCCACCTCTACATACAGAGAAGAGGAGAATAAGTATGCACCCACATCATAACTTATGTATTGTGGTTATGACTTTGTTGTTGTGTACGTTCAAGTCATTTCTGACTTATGGGTGACCCTAAGGCATTTTCTTGGCAAGACCTGTTCAGAGGGAGTTTGCCTTTGCCATCCTCTGAGGCTGAGAGAGTATGGCTTGGCCAAGGTCAGCCAGTAGGTTTCCATGGGCAAGCAGGGATTCAAACTCTGGTCTGCAGAGTCATAGCCCAACATTCAAACCACTACACCACATTACTATGAAGCCATTTTTTTTCTATTCCTGCATGGCCAGCTGGCAAATGGGGAAGACCCAGTGTGTCTTGTGAGCTCCTTTTCCTATCTATCCAGAGAACAGATGGCAGTCTGACCATACTTGATTCAGAGGAATTTGGGCCTTTTCCAGGGGGGCAGTATAAATTTAGCTGAAAAATGATTTACAGTTTTTACTGGAGTATCCACAAGTATCTGCAAGGATGTGCACAACTGAACATCTAGCCATCTGTCTGCTTCACATGGATTCACATTTTCAGCACAGGGAGGGTGAATAGATGTGAATTTGCACAGGAAAGTGAAGACAATTAAGTATTGATGCAAATGTGGAAAAGTCCACAACAATTTGCATAATACACTTATGTGTAGACTAGCCCTAAGATTAACAAACAAATTCTTCCAGGCACAAAAGAGGCTTAGAGAGGAAGGGGCATGTGCAAGCATCAGGTTCACTTTGGTTTATTTATACAGCAGAAAACTGTGGTTTCCTATTATTCCTTAACTATGCTTATGTTATTACAGAATTTGTCTGCTGTTAAATTAAATAAAATAAAAAAAGCATGCCACTGCCATCAGAAAATCAAGGCTGGCATTTAATGCCACTACTAACAGCTATAAGGATCCTACATCTGCTTCATCCAGACTTACCAGAAGTTGGATCAGTCTCCATCTTTGAAGGGATGGGAATACCACTTTTATTTATAGGACATTTTCTGCCCCCAAATCCCATACCCTATTGTTCTCATTATTATATCAATTTTTCACTGTCCAAACAGCACCCCCACCACCACCACCTGGATGCCTCTCCATCATAAAGACTGTGGAAATCAGGAGCATTTTGGACATTTCTCTATCTAAATTATATGCTATCACCCATGTACTATCATATTTGCATTTCTTGTTATAAAACTAGGGGGAGTTTTCCTCAGAAATGTTTGGCTTGTGTTCAGGGCTAGGCCAAGTGACAGGAATGGTGTTAGGAGCAGTCTGGTAAAGGCAATGATCAGCTCACCTGTTTGCTAACTTCATTGCTTCTTGGGCGAGGATTAAAAAACTGTTTGAACTTCCAGGGATGTCTGGTGATGGAATAATCTGAGTTGGGGGGAAAGAATGTATCAGCATTTGTATACTGAGCACGGTTCTAGAATTCAACACATTTTATCATGTACTCATCTACTCTGCTGGCCCCAAAGATGCAGAGAAAGGAAATAATCAGTTCTGGACATTTGATGAAAGAAAATGTGCTCATGTTTAAAGAAAGTCTTGTGGGGTTGTATTGATTTAAAGTGATTTTGTATTTTTAAAACAGTAATATATTTTTAACAAACCATCTTTTTAATATTGTAATAGTTTAATACCATTTCAATTGTTAATTTTGTAAGTTTTTAATTGTACTATGTTTTTTAAACTGTAAGCCACTTTGGGTCCTAATCTTAGGAAAAAAGTGTGATCATCATCATCATCATCATCATCATCATCATCATCATCTTCCTCTGACTTTAGAGAGAAGTGTCAGTATTACCTTTAAAAATTAGTATTTTAAACTTCTTTATAAGACTTTGCTCTACAAGTGCTGCCCCCATGCTCTCCTTTGTTATGACTGCTGCTCCCCCAGAGTAGTGCATCAGCTACTGTTTTCTGGCTCATGAAAAATTTAAAATAGCGTAGGGCAGAGAATATATTGCAACAGAATTCCCCAATCTACTGCCCCTCCCCAGGTGTGTTGGACTACATCTCCCATTATTCCTAGCTAACATAGCCATCCAACATATCTAGAAGGCACGAGGTTGGGTAAGATTGCACCAGAGGCTGTTTCGGATAATTATATTACAGGCTAAGGTGGACACCTTCTGATGGTAGTGGGGCAACAGTGGATTCCCTCAACCCTTTTGGATCATTTCTTGCTGCCACAATTCTTTGATGGTGTGGCAGAAGTAGTTAAAAAGCTGCACTTGCCTTTAAAACAGAGACTACAGTGCCAAATTTTGATTGGGTGACGGCAACAAAAAATGCCACGCTTTTCTCTGAAGCAGAAATGCACTTCTGGGAGTTTCAAAACAGAAGATATACTACCCATATATATGCATCCCCCTCCCGCATTACAGAAATGGGGGGGGGGGGCAGCTCAGGTGTGTGTGTCAAAAAGTACTAGGAAAATGCATATGACTCATGGCTTACATGTTGCCCACATCTATTCTAGACAGAAGTACCAACTATCCAGAACTTAACATAATCTATAAATTCCTTTTACTCTGAAGAAGAAAAAAGTACATCTTATTTGTTGTTTTAAACTGATGTGTGTTTTAACTGGTGTCATGTATTCGTTAATTGTTGTTGCTCCCTGACTCAATCCAAAAAATTGTCATCATCACCACCACCACCACCACCACCACCATCCCAGCTGTACTTTGCATTTGTTTCTCCTTTTCTGGCTTACTGGTGGCTGGAGCCAAGGAGAAACCGAATGACTTTGAAGAGTTAATATACATGGACCATTTAACATCTATTAGCAAACATTAGCCATAGCAGGTAAACAGAGCTTCCGTGATTAGAGGCAGTATCTACCTCTGAAATCCAGATTCGAGGTGTGTGTGTGTGTGCAAATAATACAAGAGGTTGTTACCCTCAGTATGCATTTGTGTGGCCAGTCTTGTAAACAGAATTCTGAAGGGCTCTTTGATCCACATATATTGTCCTGTGGTGTTTGTTAAGGAGGAACAGGTACTAAAACCTTTAAGCTACACCTTCTGACCCTCCGTGATAGAGCAGATACTTTGCTTCTGTGTAGCTACACAATTTCCCCTCAAATCAATGATATCTAAATGTGATGTTGATTGACTGATTGAGCTCTCTCGTATGTTGCTCCTATGGCACAGAGTTTGGAACAATGACTTTTTTGGACTGCAATGAATATTCCACTGGCCATGCTGGCTGGGAGATTCTAGGAGCTGTAGTCTAAAAAAGGAGATTTTTCAAGTGGTGATGATATTGATGATGATCACCATCACCATCAAGAGAGCACTTCAGCACACAACAGGATACTTGCCATGCTTCCCATTTGTGCTTTGCTTTGCTCTAAATCCACACGAGCTCTCTCCACTAGTCTCCTGGTATCTTGCACCTGGCTCTGATATTGTCTGCCCAAAGACTGCAGCCTGTTAGTTGTCTCATTTATCTCATCCAGACGACTCTGGTAGGTCAAGCCCTGAGTCTTCATCTTCGACAGGCGGCTCCCCAAGGCCCTATCAGAGGCTTGAATGTGAAAAGAAGAGAATTAAAAAAGAGTCCACTTGGCTAACTCAAAGCAGATTGATATAGAAGTGAAACTGGTGTATGGCTGGGGATGGGCAGGCAAAGCCAACAAAAACAGTTCATACAGTTCTCACCGTATCCCCAGTTGGAAAGGAGGTGATTTCTATAGAACATCCTCAACCCTGATTTACTACTAATCATCAGGGAAGATGGAGGCAAAGATGGAAATCTGCCTACCCTTAATGAGCTGCTCAGTAGCAGGACATCATGTTTTGCATAGTCCTTCTGCTGCCCACTCCAAACAATAACACATCACAGATAATATTCTTATGACACATTACTGACAAGCTCAGTTAAATATTCCTTCACATTTGTTTCTATATCCCAAGGATGTGACCAAAAATAAATAGTGGCAGAAAAGGGAAGAGAGCTTCAAAATCAAAACCAGGAATACCTGTGAGAGTCATTATTTCTGCTTCCACCACTGGTACCTAATTCCATCTTCTTCAACAGCAGAAAAAGAATGGGTTTTTACATTTGCTCTCAAGCATTTCTTTCCTCCAGCTTCCCTCCTCTCTAACCTCAGCCTGACAAGAGTCTGAGAGACTCAAATCACCTTGTAAGCTCTGGACTTCTCTCAAGACTTGCTGGAGCATCTCTTCAGCCTCTCGCATCTTCCTCTCTAACTCTGCATTATCTCCTTGGTTTCCACTGGTCTTTATCTGGTGGACAAGCATTTCAAGTCCCTGTAGTTTTTGGAGGTATTGATCTACCTAGAAAGAAGACAAATTATCTATGTCAGAAAGCAACAGAAAGATATGTATAGACACCATGCAAAAAGGAACATTCAGGACTTAGCCAGCAACTCCAGGATATTAAACAAATAAAAAACACCCCAAACCGTGAGAGATGATGGGATTCAAAAACTAATATTTCAGATGTAGATATTTTATATGTTTATTCATTTGTTTCAGTTTACACTAATTATTACAGTCTTTGCTCTTCCTTCATAGAGCTGAGAGCAGTTTACATTTGGATCTTGGAGGTCTTCTATCCAAATACTTTATAGAGCCAAACAGGCTTACCTTCAAGGAAAATTCCATGTAAGGGTTCACACTATCCTCAGAGAATTAGCTTATAGTATAAGAGTGGTAAAACTGTAGCATGTGGATCACATACAATTCACTAGGGTTTTTTTTTATGACCTCCAAATTCTACAAAAGACCCTCAACAGCCCATACACCCCAAATTTAAGGGAGAACACACAAAATTGATAAAGCTTTACATCAGGCAAAAAACCCACATGCCAGATGGTTGGACTCAATCAGAGAGGCCATGGTCCTAAGCCCTCAAGACCTGAGCAGAACAGTGGAGGACAGGAGGGCTTGGAAATGTCTCATTTATGGGGTCACCATGAGTCATGGTCAACTCAAGAGCAGATAACAACTTTACTCAAAATGTCCACATGTCCCCTGGGGGCTGTGAGAAGCAATTTCACCATGTTTCTCCCTGACCAGAGTGGCCAGATGTCCTTCTTTTCCAGGACATGCCCTATATTTCAGTCTTATGTTGCTGCTCCCCCTCAAGAAATGTGTCTACTTGGCAGCCTGTCCTTGCTGCAGATAAGGGGATAGGATGGATCCTTCTCAAAAAAAAAAAAATTCCTAGGAGCAGTAGCAGACAATACTCCCCCCAGAACTTGGGTGCATTTGTTTTTCAGAGGGGAAAAGGACAGCAAACGTGTTCAGCAATGGGCTCCTTCAGGACACAATGCAAATGCTGAAAGGGTATTCTCCCCCTTAATTTTAGCACAATGGACAAATGAAAGGAATAATTTAATTGTAGATTCAGTCAAGGGTGTGTTGCTAGTAAAGTACAATTTTAAACCTTCGTCTTGCTCAGAGTTCTATAAGTATATTGTAAGTCAACAAGACATTTTACGTAATAACATACAGTATATGTAATACAACTGTAAATAAACCATATGAAATAAGTTATATTTATAAGTGTTTTAGTTTTTTGTTGTAATATCTTATTTTTTTTCTTGAATATCCTACATTTTGTGGTGCTTTGTCCTCCTTTGCAGTTATGACATTTGGTCACCCTGTTCCTTCCCTCAGATGCATGGTCCTTTTCACACTAAATGATTATTTTGATCCCACTTTAACTGCCATGACTTCATCCTACAGGATGCCATGATTTGTTGTCTGGTGAGGCACTAGAACTTTATGGAAGAGAATTCTAAACATCTCACAAAACTACAGATCCCAGGATTACACAGAATGAAGCCACAGCAGTTCAAGTGGGATCAAAGTGCTATAACTGTGTTGTGTGTAAGAGATGGGGTATCATCAAAACTGGAAATGACTTTCTGTTTCTTTCTGTTTTGGAAAAAAAAGCCATTTCTGGGTCTACAGCTGCCCAGAGAAATCAAAAATATGGTGGAATTACCCCCCCCCCCCCAAGTAGCTTAGTGGGTACAGGGGACATTTGGCTTACAAAATGTTAATAGAAAAGATACGTCTTGTGGCTCTGTCAGGTCCAGTGAGGGATGACTGCATCCCCTTGATATGCAGGAGTTGCCCACTCTAATTTATTGTGACACAAATATACTTTGCCTTTCCCTGAGCTCATACACTCCTTCCTCCTCTGGCATGGCTATGAGCAGGAGACTGGAAACTTTTGCTTGCAATTTCTATTAGCCATAGACTAGCATTATGCTTGCATCCTTAACTGTGGTGTTCTAAGATGATGCCTGATGTGATACACATCTGCATCGTCTAGAAGAAAAGAAAGCATTTCTTCCTACCCAAATTATTGTTTTTACTTTCACATGGACTTATGAAGTCACATTCTCTAAAATGATCCTGTTTTGAAACAAGCCATTTTGAGTTCCACTCTGGGGGAAAAAGTGGGACAGAAGAAGAAGAAGAAGAAGAAGAAGAAGAAGAAGAAGAAGAAGCCAGTATGAGTAACCACAATTTTAAGTTGCATTTGTTTAAAAATAAACCATATTTGATTAACCTTATTGTGTTTATACCAGCTATGGTGCAAACTTCCACTTGTAACCCCTGTAGAGGAATGGGAGAGAGATCTCATGCTCATTAGATGAATAGTCCTTCTGCTAGTAGTTGCAAGATGACATCACACAGCTGTTTGGGTGGTATACATCAACACAACTCATTGTTTTGCATCCAAAGAACCAATGGGGGCTAGATCATACAAACTGACTGTTGGAGGGATGAGTTTGGTATAAGAACATGACAAAATCAAAAGCCTAACCTGAGTCTTCACTCGACTGTAGCAGGCTGGGCAGTGGGGATGTTGTTCACAGCTTCGTCCTTCAAACCCTGGCTTACAAATGCAGCTTCCATCTCTCTGACATTGCATGGGCTCAAGGGCACCCACTGGACTGCAATTGCAAGCTGCACAAGGAAGAAAAATCAGAGCTTTTAGACACAAAAGGGTCATACATAGCATATACTGTTTAGCTGTAAGAGAAAAGCCCTTCAAACCCACAGTGACGGAAATTGACATATGATCCAATCTATGTATGTTTGTACCAGTATGTATGTATGTATTTGATTTCTATCCCACCTTTCTCCTTATTCAAATGCAAAAGCAACCAACTGCTTGTCAGGCCAGTTGGATGTTTTAGAGCTATTTAACAAGTTAGAATTCTTCAAAACCAAATCCCAAGTCTTACCCAGGTCTGGATCAAGGCATTTTTCTACTCCTGGCAAAGGAAAAAAATGTTCAATTCCATTTACAAATAATCTCTCTTTAGTGATTAATTACAGAATACATTCTTCCACTGCCCTTAATGGTAGCAGGAGACTCTAAGGGATGCTGGCAGGCCATCTGCTCCACATAACTTTGCCCTCTAGCACTTCCCAGCTCCTCCTTGCCCATTTCTGCCTGAGATAAATCACCTCAGTTTCCCTCATGGTAGGGCTGGCCATGGTCTTCCTTTGGTCAACCAACACATCCAACCAACACTTCAACATGTAACTATCCCTTCAAAAATCTGCCCTTCAAAAATCTGCCAGACTGCTAGTCTTATCTGTTAGCCATGCCTGCACAGCATGTGGATTTGATTGTGTCTGGAAACAAAGATTTAAAGTAGCCATTTCATTATTTTTTCCTAGGCTGCCTCAATGCCTGGTTCATCCAAGCTCTTATAGTTTAACTTGAGATGTGAATCTCTGGTACATCCTTGAAGTCAACATTTATTTGATCAGGATAATGATTACCTTGGCATTTTTCTGCTGGGTTAGGAGACAAAGGATTTCCAAAGAATCCATCCCTGCAATAGCACTCCCCTGTCAATTGGTTGCACATCCAGGAAGCATTAGGGTCAACGTTTTCACACTGGCATGGTTGGCAGGGCCGTACTGGACCCTGCTCTCCCAAAGGGTCTCCAAAATAGCCAGAGATACAAAACTCACAGCGAACTCCTAAAGGAAAGAAGGAAGGACATGCAGATAAAGTCATGACCAAGCAACACTTGAACTCCTTCTAAACATCCTTCTTGACTCTAGAAAACTTGAGTACAGGTCTCCTCAATCATGCTTCCTGGTTTGTCCTTCAGAACTGACTCTTTGGTCTTGGTTTTTATTCTCAGTTCTGATTCCCAGCCTAATGCCTGGCTGCTGGCTTACTGTAGATTAGAACATTGCCTACATCAGGGGTAGGCAACCTTTCCCCTTTAAGGGCCGAGGGACTTCAGCTCCCAGAAGCCTCAGCCATGTTGGCAAATAGTCCTATGTTGGCCAATAGCTCCTGGGATTCTGGGAGCTGAAGTCCCTCGGCCCTTAAAGGGGAAAGGTTGCCTACTTCTGGCCTACAGCCTACACCAAATGATTGCATTTGTTAGGAGTCAGGAGATGAGGCTTGTGGATTGCATTAAGATGCCTCCTCCTAATAAGGTTAAAGGTTTTCCTTGAACAAGATTATCTAGTCTTGTCCGACGGTAGAGGGCAATGCTCATTTCCATTACTAAGTGAAGAGCCAGCATTGTCAAAGATGACTCTGTGATCATGTGGCGAGCATGATTGCACAGAATGCTGTTACCTTCCCACCAAAGTGGTACCTGTCCATCTACTTCCACTTTTACATGCTTTAAAACTGCTAGGTTGGCAAAAGCTGGAACTAGTGATAGGAATTTACTCCATCACGAGGCTCTTGGGCCTCAAACTGCCAACCTGCTGATCTTGCAACTGTCAGAGTCCATGTCTTAACCGCTGAACCACTGCATCCCTTAGTACTTAGTACACCTCCTCCTAGTGCTTTCTTCCATAATTCAATATCTTAATACTGCAGATACAGGTTCACTCCATTCTTACAGCAGCACAGGTATCAAAATGAAGGGTTCCAACTTATCCACTGCAATGCTAACTTTACGTGTCAAGTAAATTATTTTGGATAGGGATAAATTTAATCACAACACTTTATTTCCAATCTGAGATGGCACAGTCTTAACAAATGTTTTTAAAATTCTCTCCCCCATCCCTCCCAGTTTGGGACTGAGAAGGTTTACCTTCTCTGAGAGTACTATGACTGTTGAAACATGAGTCTTCAGTAAGCTTCTAAAAATTAACATGGGGAAGGGGAGGTGCTTCATGCGTGTCTTGAACAGAGGTTTTCTCCTGAAGCTGCCTCTCCAGCATATTTTACTGAAAACCACTAAAAGCATATGCCTGAGATCCCTAACTAGAAGAAAATAAGAAGAGAGGAAAGATTCAGCAACGGTAGAAGGAAGTGTTAAATACACTTTGCCTTACTGGTCATGCACCTACTACAGGTTGAGTCTCTCTTATATGGAATGCTTGGGACCAGAAGTGTTTTGGATTTTGGATTATTTTGGATTTTGAAAAATATAAATATACATGGAGAAGGAACCCAAGTGTAAACATGAAATTCATTTATGTTCTGTATACACCTTACACATATAGTCTGAAGGCAATTTATATACAATGTTTTTAATAATTTTGTGCACAAAACAAAGTTTGTGTACACTGAACCATCAGAAAGCAAAGGTGTCACTATTTCAGCCAGCCAAGTGGACAGTGTTGGATTTTGGAATATTCTGGATTCCGGAATTCCAGATAAGGGAGACTCAACCTGTACCAACAAATCATATCTTACCCTTGCACATATTTATATGAACACTGATTGTGTAGTTTGATCCTTATGGGCCACTGATTAATGGCACACACCTTTTGATAGGCTTTTCTGAGGGAAAAGAAAGGTGGACTTGAAGGAAAAGCAATAGTTATACATCATATTTTGGGCATTACCATCAGTGCCTGGAAGGCACCTATTGCAAACAATTTCCTCTGTGCTCTGCTGGACCGAACAGCCATAGCCACTTTGGCATGGGCATGGCTGGCAGCTCTGTGGGTTCCATGGGGGTCTGTAAAAGTCAGCTGGGCAGGCAGCATGTATGGGCTCCATGTTTTCATCTCCAGAATAACACTCTCCTGAACAGAAACAGAAAGGGGGAACAAGAGTAGCAGAGTTGAGTGGAGTTTGACAACATATGGCCCATAGCTTGAATCTCGCCTTGAGGTCTTTTGCACAGCTTTTATTAGAACACTGAAAATTGCAGTTTAGGACCCTATTACACTACACAGTTATAGCACTTGATTCCACCTTAAGTGCCATGGCAACATCCTATGGAATGCTGAGATTTGCAGTTGAAGGAGGGGCAGTTAGATTTCCCAGCCAGAGAGCAATCAGACCTCACTAAACTACAAATCCCAGAATTCCATGGGAAGTGGTTAAAGTGGGATATAGTGCTGTAACAGTGTAGTGTTATAAGGGCATTAGAAACAAAACACAAAACAGGTGTCTACCATTTGTGTAGTGAAAAGTTTTAAAATATGATGTTAAAAGGGGGGGGAAAGAAGCACTTAAACAAAGGTAGGCAACCTGCCAAAGTCCCAGGACTGCATACCCCCATAAACCCTGGTTTCTTTTCATCATTTACCAGGAAATATCCTTTGTGTCCATTAGAAAATGCGAGGACAATTTTGGCAAGCCCCCCCCTCCCCCCACATAATGTTTTATAGTCATAAAGGACTTTTTCCCCAAACATAAGACGTGACTGGAAGACATCTCTAATTATTTTTTAAAGCCGCACCCCAGGTCTAAAACTGCTCTTGGGGCTTTAAACTTGGCAAAGGAGTTTTCTCTGTCCCCTAAAGGGCAGGAAAGATCTTTTACTGTTAAAAGAGGAAAAAAGTATTTGGGTTGGGGACTGGAGGATGGCTGCTCTGGAGCTCTGGAGGGATAGCATGTGGCCCATGGACCACACTCTGCCCACCCCTACCTTAAAGCATAGATTTGGGGGCATACAGCTGTGTAAGGATACACACACAAAAAAACCCACATTATAATTACTATCTTACTGTAGAGAGATCCTGTAGCACCTTTGAGACTAACTGAAAGAAGTTGGCACCATGAGCTTTTGTAGACTTAAGTCTACTTCCTCAAATGCATTTGGTGAGGAAGTAGACTTAAGTCTACGAAAGATCAGGCTGCCAGCTTCTTTCTTTCAGTTAGTCTCAAAGGTGAAGTCGTAGGCTTTCATGGCCAGCATTCATAGTTTTTTGTGGGTTTTTGGGGCTGTATGGCCATGTTCTAGAAGATGCCAGCCACAGATGCTGGTGAAACGTCAGAAAGAAACTCTTCTAGAACATGGCCACACAGTTTCAAAGGTGCTACAAGATCTCTCTGCATACTGATTCTACAGACTAATATTGCTATATCTTTGCATTCTACCACTATTTTACTGTTTTCATTTATAGTATATACGTTACAGATTCTGAAAACTATATATTTAAGTATTTTTGAGGATTTTTTTATTCCATATTATAAATTCAATGAATTCACAAAGTTATCAGTGTCAACTGAAGAAATGATCAATAAACAGTATTTATTTGCTTTGTTGTAGATCTCTAGTTCATGATGGATTTGTGATTTGGCACTCAGTGCTGAATGTCACTTGCCATTTACCGTAGACAGATCTCTAATCAAATCCTAGTTAGAGAACTGTGTTAACAGACTGCGGACTGTTTTACTTTTCTATTAGAGGCCAGGCTGTTGTTTGCATAATAAAAAAACCAGTATGCCCAGCATGTGATTTATAGACTACAGCAAAGCCTTTGACTGCATAGATCATGAAAGGCTATGGAATGCCCTTAAAGAAATGGGAATGCCAACACTTCTGATAGTCCTGATGAGGAATCTGTACTCAGGACAAGAGGCTTCTGTCAGAACAGAACATGGAAGAAACAGAATGGCTCCCAATTGGTAAAGGGGTCAGACAAGGCTGCATCCTATCACCCTACCTATTCAACTTATATGCAGAACATGTTGAAAGGAAAGCAGGCTTGGACATGGAAGAGGGAGGAGTGAAAATAGGAGGAAGAAATATCAACAATCTGAGATATGCTGATGACACCATAATACTAGCAGAGAACCTCACAGACCTGGAACAACTACTAAGGAAGATCAAGGAAGAAAATGCAAGGCAGGCTTACTATTGAACATAAAAAGAAAAACAAAAATGATGACCACAGAGAACTTACACACATTCAAACTAGACAATGAGGAAACTAAATAGTAAAGAGTTCTCATATCTGGGATCAAACATTGATCGGAATGGGGACTGCAGCCAGGAAATCAGGAGAAGATTAAAAATGGGGAGGGTGGCTATGAAAGAACTAAAAAAGATTCTAAAATGCAAAGACATACAACTCAGCCCAAAAGTCAAAATTATATAAGCCACTGCATTCTCTATTACCATGTATGGATGTGAGAGCTGAACAGTCAAGAAGGATGATAGGAAGAAAATCAACTCCTTTGAGATGTGGTGGAGAAGAGTGTTGAGGATCCTATGGACAGTCAACAGGACAAACAAATGGGTCCTAGAGCAGATCAAGCCAGAAATATCCCTAGAATCCAAGATGACAAGACGTAGACTGTCATACTTTAGATAATTCATGAGAAGTCATGAATCATTGGAAAAGACAATAATGTTGGAAAGGTGGAGATAAGTAGAAAGAGAGGAAGGCAACATGCTAGATGGATGGACTTTATTAAAGAGACCATGAATATGAGTTTGCAGGACCTGGGCAGAGCAATAGAGGACAGGGGAGCCTGGAAATGTCTCATCCATAGGGTCGCCATGGGGCGAGATCGATGCAAAGGCAGTTAACAACAAATGTCTGCAACAATAGGTTCCTTGTGGATTTCCATACCTGTATCTGGATCGCAGAGTCCTCCTCCCTGGCAATTGCACACCACACAGTTGCTGAGAGCCCCATGTCTACCAGAATTCCCTCTCTTGTACCCTGGAGCACATTTTTCACAGAACTGCCCCTGGTATCCAGCTGGGCACACACATTGTTCCACCCAAGGTGCTGGAGTGCCAGAGGTTGGCTGTGCCGAAATCAAAATGACATTACTGAGGTAGCCTGTGGCTGAAAGAACAGAAATCAGATTGCAGTGAATGCTTCTTGAGAAGATAACACGATGAGTACCACACAGCCCAAAATCCCAACTAGATAATATTTAACTCAGACAAGAGCAGATGTCTGTGGAGCAGGCTTAGAAATGGACAGATCACTCCATTTCTGTTTCATGTCAATTTCACACAAATTCATTTTTGAGCCTGTTCCATTGTTTTTCTGCATTAAGCTGCCATTTTTCTAAAATTCATATAAAAATCAGCTTTCTGAGTATCCTGAAATTAGAGATGACAAGCTACCTTCACCCTTCACAGAAACACATTTTGCAGCATTGACTATGGATGATGGATGACAAATAAAAACAGTTTTAAGGGTGGATCCACGCTACATAAATTATAGCAGTGTACACCATTTTAGCAGCCATTGTCCCATCCTGTGGAATTCTGGGATTTGTAATTGTGTTAAGTGTTTAGAATTCTCTTCCCTAGAGTGTGAACCCTCATGTGGAATCCTCCTTGAAGCTAAGCAATTTGGTGAGAAATTTAGATTATTTTTTTTTGCTGTAGATCAGAGTAGTGCAAGAGAGGTCTCTAAGCAGAGAATTCTAAGTAACTCACAAAACTACAAATCCTATGACTCCTTAAGATGGAGATAAGTATCAAAGGGTTAGAGTTGTGCAGTGTGGATACAATCTAAGTCTGTAGCATAAATTTCACTTTACAATTGACTGAGAGGGCAGCCAAATATGTTAGATATGTCATGTCCACTGCTCATGCTCATTTCCACTGTCTTTAATTACTTATGTTTTGATCAGGGACATTTGAACAGTATTCCACAACGCATAAAAGGCCTGGCATTCTGTTAGTGGAATACACATGCATAAGTTATGCTACACATGCTGGGTGAATTATTTGCAATAATAGCACAACAGACATATTTGACTTATAGCAGAGTTGTGTACACAGCAATGATGCATGCTCCAGTTATGCACTGCGCATTGTGGATGTACACTACAGTTGCACATTGCACACCTTGGCTGCACACTGAGCATTGCAGAATGGCACCCAGTCATTGGCATATATTGTGTGCACTGTTGCTCTTCTGCATGGGAATTGTGTAGTCCTGGTGCAACATATACCTGCATGCAGATATTTACGCTAAGATGAGGGGATGCTGGATTGCAGCCAAGGATTTATCAGTGAGGAGACCAATGCAATTAAAGTTTCTCTCTAATAATCTTCATTATTACCAATGCCCTCATCACCACTATTCCAATTTGGAGCCATGGGGTATGTTGAGTTGTGTGTGTGGGATTTGGAGAAGCAGCCTAAAGTATAATCTGAATTTATAGACAATGACAGGTCTGGACAAGAGTGCTCCAACTGAGTGTTGGTTGCAACTTAAAACATGGCCCAGAATCTTCTGCACCATGCAGGGGTTTCTGTTGCAAACACAAAAAGATTCCCCAGAAAGCAAGTCACTGTGGAAAATGTTTCCTGAAGATAAGTTTATAAAACTAGCCTTCAGAAGAGAAATAGCGACAATTTATTTTTCAGTGAGTTTTTATATTGTAACCATCTTTTTGAGATTTAAAAAAATGAAGTTAATACATTTCCAAAAAAAAAAAAATTACACACAAGCCATTCCACCCTCCTACTTCCCACTCACTGTCTCCATAAGTAGCTCTGATACGAAGCGCTGTCAGGTTCCCAATTAAACTATGATATTCAGTTCTACTCAGCCTAGGACTCCAGTTACTGTTTGGGTGCTCATCCAACCTGCAGATCAGAGAAGCAGAAATAAACTGAAAAGATATCTAAGCAGCTATACTTATGTACAATATTTCTCTTAGTAAGGATACCTATGAATGAATGTTTTTTAAAAAGTGGAGGACAGCAACACATAGCTGTTTTACTACTGGTAATGGGGAAAGGTTAAAATTTCTAATAAGAAAGAGAAAATGGTACATTTTGTGCTTAAGATAAAACAGGAACACAGAAATCTGTGCAAAGGACACAAATGTCTGGTCCCTGTGATTCTCAGGGCACAAACACTCATACAAAATATATGTTTCTTCATTAATCCAAGGGCAAGGGTGGAAATCATGCAGTCCACAAACTGCAGGCATCCTGGCAAGTGAGTCCAGAGATGCCCTCAGAACCACAAAAGTCTCAGATTCTTCTCTACCACCATGATATTTTAGGGCCTGCAACTCCAAAATGGGGGAGGGAGGACACCATCAGCAACTTAAAATGCCCCCCCAAAAAGTGACTGAGAGTGATGCAATGTCACTTTTGGTTGCCAAAATGATGGCCACAGTGGAATGGTGCAACCTGCTGGACTTCAGAATATGCCACCTAAGGTGTAATCTGTTTCCATTTTCAAGTTTTGCTTTTGCCATTAATACTAAAAAGAGATAAGCATTAAGATAAAGAGAAATAAAGTGAAATGGTGGACCATAAATTATTGTATGCACCTTTTTTGGTTTAGCCCCAAGGTGGGCAATATTTAGGGTGCAAAAGTCATATTCCTCTTACTGAAATGTTTCTTACTTTCCACTTCAGCAGTGCCTCTGGGAGTCAAATGATACGGTCATTGATGAGATGGTAGGGGCAAACAAACAAAAAATGCAGGCCATGTATCAAATCTGTTTAAATAATCTCAACTTGATCATTTTAGCTTCCAGAGAGAGCTCTGGTTTGATCTGCTCAAGAATCCATTTGTTTGTCACTTTAAGCTGCATACAGGACAGTGAAGTGCCCACATACAGCTAACAGGCCACATTTACTGCATAGGAAGATCAATAGCTGTCTTTGTCTTTGAGTGAAGATGTTAATCTTTGAGGAACCTCTAATAAACTACCAGAAGGCTACATGCTTTCCCAACACATAGGTTGAAAAAGAAGTCTAAGCAATGGAAGTAAAGGAAAACAAAATGCAAGCTCCAAAATAGCTTATTCATATGTATACCATATCAGTGGGAGTCACCAAGGGCCAGCCATCAATGTGTGAACCCGCACACGGCAACTGATTCAATTATACTGCTGCCATCATTGAGGTGGTGGCACTGCAGTGTTACACAGATGAATGTTCCTTGACTTCCTAATTAGTTTACCTGAATGTGTAGGTCTGGCTGGCTCTACAAGACAGCATCCTTCCATTGGGCATAAAAGGAGTGGTGATTTTTAAACCAGCTCCTTCCAAGACAATGTCATGTTGAGAAGGACGACGTCCAGGTCTGTTCACACGATAATCAAAAGACAATGTCTGCCCATAACTCAGCTGCTGGTTTCCAAGGAACTTGACTACAAAGGAAGTATGAAGCAAACAACAGTTCAAAAATAGCATTGACTAAAAAGAAACAAACAAATGTGTGCCACTGGCAGGGGCTAACATGAGGCATGTGACAACTTACTGGTAGGAAAGATTTCAAGGAAACCTACCAATATCAATGCCCTGTCTCCCACTGATATTCTAGTCCTGCTTTTCAGGAAATAAAAGGGGTTCCAGAGCAGTTCATATCAAATCCAACATTTTCCAAACTTAGTTTCAGTTCAACTTAAGCATGCCTACAGACCCTGGTCTAGACTACATTTCAAGATTCTACATCTGAATCTGGCAAAGAGAGCAGAGCTGAGTGGTAGAGTATATACAGTCACCTCTCCGCTTTTGCTGGGGATCCGTTCTGGGGACCACCACCACCACCACCACCCCCCGCAAAAATGGAAACTCGCTTATATTCAAGCCCCATTGGCTTGAAGGAGTGTGCTGCCCTGCACACATGCCATTTTAGCCAATGGAGCTCACCCCTCTGTGAATAATTGAGACTGTGGACTTCAAGTGCATGAAAACAGAGGGGCAACTGTACTCTGTATACAAAGGACACTGTGTTTGGGCCATGGGGTTTCTGGGTATGGCTGGGGACAATTCCTGTCTGAAACCTTGGAGAGTTGCTGCCAGTAATTGTAGACCACATCCAGTGAACCTCTGTTCTGTAGGCAAATTTGATCTACCAGGCCTCCATACTTTGGTAGGCCAAATTTATTAATCACTCTTTTAAATCTCCTTATCCTGTCCGAAGCCTTATCCAGTCAGAGAAGGAAAAGAGAATAGTAAAGAGGATTCTGCCTAAGCACCGGCCTTCAGAAAACTGCTCAAGTCTTGGGCTCAGTAAGGAGCTAGCTTTGTCCCTCCTGATCCTAACTAATGAGCAAGCAACCCATTCCTCAAACTAATGCTCAGTCTGATTAAGACTGATTAAGAATACATTTAAAATGGGACATAAACACATTCATAAAATTTATTATTATTATTATTATTATTATTATTATTATTATTATTCATCAGAGGAACAATTGTTCTAATTGTTTGTGCATGGCCCAACACCCTAACTTTTAAGTAGGCTTCAAAGAACTGATTATTCCAGATGTCTTTTAGTAATGTGATTTTCATTCTTGCTACAGTTTTACATGTTATATGATATTTCAACTGATTGTATTTTATTGTTTTAAAGTTTTACTCTGTGAACAACTTGGGGGAAGCTTTGCCCCAAAGGGTGTTATAAATAAAGTGTTGACATCCTCCAGAGGTCAACAATGGTATGTGCTAGAACAGGAGTGGAGAATGTGTGGACATCTAGATATCATTAGACTGAGCTCCTATAGTTTGTCACCATGGGCTATGCTTGCTTGATAGGGGTTACAGCCCCAAAAGACATGTATTAGAACCTGCTGAGTTAAAGAGCAACAATGGCTAGGAGCATGTGATAATCCTATCAAATAAAGTATATATTAAAGAATACAAATGGACTGTCAGGTAGTCCTCTATACTGCTATTCTTCTGTGAGATACAGACATACATACCTGGTGCCACAAAATAGATGGGATCTGACCTTCTTGCTGCCACATAAACTACCTTATGGTGTGAAGACCATTGGAGTGGCAAAGGGGACCCATTTCCTTGAGCTTGCCAGCCTTCATCTCCTGAAATACAAGAAAACCAATTTATTAAATGAACTTGGAAATTCAATCTACAGCACATTCAGTGACTCAAGAAATGTGACTGCAAAGGAGTTACAGAAAGTCTTCCTATCTTATATAGAAGGAAAGTGCATATGGAGGAAATAAGTAGTCATGGTCAACAATCATTCCCTCTTTTAAGGACTAGATGATTCCTTGAATGTGGGACTAGATGACCTTCCAGTATGATGTAGTGGTTAGAATGCTGGACTAAGGCTTTAAAGCTACTATTAAAGCTAGAGAATAGCATCTTTAGCAATACTTATCATATGACATTGTAACTGTTTTGTTGCTGCTTTGCTGTTAGTGTCCCTCCAAAGTATTTACTCCCGAATTCCATTATGAATAAAAAGAAAAAAGAAAACCATGCTGGGTAGGCCATGGGGCAAGGAGATGGAGCTAGGAGGTAATGAGGGAGGGAGCGCACAGGGACCCTTGATGGCGTAAAAAGCCCACGTTGTTCTATTGAAAGAGAGATGAAGTAATAAAAGCTCCCAAACTAGCATGTTTTCATTTTTTAATAACATGATTGTGGCAAGACCAGGCTTGATATGATAAAGTCCCAGTGGCATCAATAGGGGGGTGAGGACTGCACTGAGTGACACCCCTGAGGGGGGGGTCTCACCCGATGGGGTGGTACATCCAGAGAGTCCAGTATGGCTACTGGGCAAGCAAGGAACCACTTCCCCAGTAGCCCTACTGGATCCTAAAAGGGAGGAGCGGCCTTCAGAGCCCCACATGTCAGGGCCCCACAGGACTCCAGAGGCCAGGAGGCAGGAATGGCCTTTGGAGCCCTGTGCATCAAGAGTCATGCAGGACTCCAGAAGCTGGGGAGCTGCTGTGGTCTGGCTGGGCGGGGAGAGGGCAAGGCAACTCCCACCACCACTGCACTGAGTGACACCAACCTGAGCAGTGCCATTGCAAAATCCTAAGATTTTGGATGTATAGATCCAAATCCCCAATGAGGTATTAAACCTAGTAGGTAACATTGGACCAGTCACTGACAGCATGATCTACCTTACAGGGTTGTTGTAAGAATAAAGTGGGGAGCAGGAAAGCCCATATACACTGTCGGAAGTTCAGGGGAAGGGAAGCAAGCTGTACACTTAAGTAAGAAATAAAAATTAAAATCAGCAGCATACTATTTTAATTGGATTTATCTTTATGTGAAACGTCTATGCAGATGCTTATTCTGCTAGATTGCCGTTAATGTGGATTTGATTGAGGCAGCTGACCTTAAAGAGAAATTTCAGTGGAATGACAAATTGTTGTTGTTGTTGTTTAAAACAATTTTTAAAAAATCCTTGTTATCCCCATGATAGCCATAGAATCGCCTTAAGTCAGAAATGATTTGAAGGCAAACAGCAACAAGAACTATCAGTTATAAATAAATGCACTAATCAGAGCAGGTTTCTGAGTGGCTAATGATAAACATATATAAAGCCATTACAGTGTTCTTCTGTTTTAAAGAGATCATTGGGGGTGACAATCTTTTTTCCACTTCAGGTGGGTGTATCTGAAAAGTCATGGAGACCTTGAAAGCTTGCTTGAATACCAAAGAGCCCTTCAAGAATACAAGTAAATAATAGGAGGCAATGTTATGCCAAATATGAGGGAGGAATGAATATCTAACAGAATCATTGCTTGAATGGCATAGAAGGGCTCTCCAAAGGCTTGATTATATGCTAGTTTTGCAGCTAAGCATGGTGAGATGGAACTGCATCAAAATAGGTTCATCAACTTGGGTCCAAAACACACTACAGAAATAATCCAGTTTGAGACTGCTTTAACTGCCCTGGCTCAATGCTAGGGAATTCTGGGAACTGTAGTTTTGTGAGACATTTAGCCTTGTCTGTCAGAGAGCTCTAGTGCCACAATAAACTACAGTTCTAAGAGTTCCCTAGCACTGAGCCAGAACAGTTAAAGTGGTCTCAAATTAGATTATTTCTACAGTGTGTTTTGGATCTTGGATAGCTTCTTTAAAGTCTGGACTTTAATAGGAGACATAACATTATCTCCTATTACTTACTTGTATTTCTTAAAGGGCTCTTTGATATTGACTGCCCTACTGACTTAGAAGTCACCAGCTGTTGCTGGTAAAATCTTGTTCCCTTCATGAATACTGGCTTGCTGTCCATAACTGAAATCTCCATGAACTCTTGGTCTGTGCCCAGAATGAAAGAGGGATGGTCAAACATTGTCATCTGATCTGCTCCTCCAACAGTGACCATAAAACTAAATCTAAACTCTAGTGCAGTGTTTCCCAAACTTTGGTCCTCCAGATGTTTTGGACTTCAGCTCCCAAAATTCCTGATTGTTGGCCAAACTGGCTATGGCTCCTGGGAGTTGAAGTCCAAAATACCTGAAGGACCAAAGTTTGGAAAGCACTGCTCTGGAGTGACATACATTCTTACCACATGAAATACTGGCTTGACTGCCATATGGAGGCTATATCTACCCCAGCCTTTCTACTATGCAAGCTAGTGGTGCCTGGTATTGGCAACAAGAACAAAAATCAGTGTGACCCCAAAAATATTGCTCATGCAAAAGAAAAGGTAGATGACAGTTTTACCTTGCTGGAAAGAAGAGGTAATCTTATGGATGCTATAATTTGTTGCACTGGTGCATTTAGCTGAGTGTCCAGAACAGAAGCACTGAGAACACCCTTCTGGATTTCTTGTATCAAGGTTATAATAGCCCTGCTTGCAACTGAGTGAGAGAGAGAAAAAAATCAACATATCATGTAGTCTTTTTATTCACATCTGCATCAAAAGGTGGTGATCAAGACATATCTTGTTATCATTCCAGATACCTCTGTCTCACCTCATAAGTGAAAGACAGCGGGATACCTAAATTGAGAATCTCTCAACAATAACATGATTGATTAAGGTCAGCCATTACTATATAACCTGAATTACCATTCTGAAGAGGTGCCAGCTTGGGGCCAGCTCAGCAGTGCTGGCTAGTGGCTTCCATGTCAGTGAAGCAGTGAAAGTACTCTGTGTTTTACTCCAGTCATTCAAAGAACTATCCAAGGTGCTGAACCCTTTGCTGTTGTTAACAGCCCTTGAACCATCCCTAGTAATGGTGACCCTCTGCATGAGACATCTCCATGCCCCTCTGTCCTCCACTGCTCTCCTTAAGTCTTGTAGATTCATGCCTGTGCTCTCCCCGATTGAGTCTAGCCATCTGGTTTGCGGTCTCCCTCTCTTTCTACTGCCCTCCACCTTTCCTAGCATTGTTGTCTTTTCTAATGAGTCATGCCTTCTCATGGTGTGGCCAAAGTACTTAATTTGGTCATTTTGGCTTCCAGGGAAATTTCTAACTTTATCTGCTCAAGAACCCACATGTTTGTCTTTTTGGCTGTCCATGGTATCCTTAGCACTCTTCTCCAGTACTACATCTCAAAAGAGATGATTTTCCTCTTATCCACTTTCTTCACTATCCAGCTCTCACATCCATACATGGTGATGGAGAATACAACAGCTTGGGCAATTCCAACTTCAGTGTTTGGTTGAATATCTTTACACTTTAGGATTTTATCTAGTTCTTTAATAGCTGCTCTTCCCATTCCTAGTCTTCTTCTGATTTTTTTTTTTTTTTTACTATAGTCTCCATTCTGATCCATGTTTAATCCAAGGTAAGGGAAATCTTTAACTACTTCAATTTCCTCATCGTCTAGGTTGAATTTGCCTAATTCCTCTATGGTTGTTATTTTTGTTTTCTTTATGTTCAGCATTAAGCCTGCCTTTCAACTTTCTTCTTTTACTTTCCTCAACTCTGAGATGTTTTCTGCTAGTAGTATGATGTCATCTGCATATCTTAGATTGTTGATGTTCCTTCCTCCTATCTTCACTCCCTCTTCTTCTGAGTCTGGACCTGCTCTTCTTATGATATTCTCAGTGCAGAAGTTGAATGTGTCCTTGCCTGATCCCTTTGCCAATTGGGAACCATTCTGTTTCTCCATAATCTGTTCTAACAGTAGTCTGTTGTCCCAAGTACAGATTCCTCATCATCAGTACTATCAGTTTTTAAGTGCCATCCATAGGTGTTTGGTTTGTGTGTGTTTGTGTGTCTGTGTGTCTGTCTGTGATCTATGCAGTCAAATGTTTTGCACATGCTGATTTTCTTCTGGAATTCTCTGGTGCTCTCTTGGTGCTGAACTCTATATATTCCAAATAGATTCAGTTCCATGAATAGCTCCCCTAAAATTCAGACTAAAACCTTGCACAGATGCACCACTCCACTGACATGGAAGCCACCAGCCACCACTCACAAACTTACCTAGCATTGTCCAGATTGATGGTGATAATTTTGCTTACAAGTTGCATGAAATAAAAGCTTGACTGGCAGCACCTACAATCCTTCAGATTTGGTTTATGCCACATTCTGTGCAAAATGGAGTGAAAACAGCTAAACACCCACACCCACTCCAAAGAACAGATTGTTGACTGGTTCCTGAGACTGCATGAAAATGTTTGGGATATTAACCTAAATCTATCAGGTTTGGTCAAAATTGATTTATAAATTAGCATTCTAGACCAAAATATACAGAAATCCAACCGGTTTGTTTGGGAGGTACCTGACAACACACCAAGTTTGGTGTATAGCATGACAGAGAGGTAAAAAGACAAACACATCTTATAAATATAGTACAAGTGAATGTGTATATTTCCAGAGACATGCCAAAGTCTGATGAAGCTGGATAGCCTCATACATATAAGCCCCGTCAGTATGGTCATGGTTATATATTCATTTTGAGGACAGGGAGACTCTTCCTCTCCCCACAGATAGGCTCCTTTAAATTGAAGTAACACTTTGCTTTGCTCTTATCTCTTTATCTGAGTAAGGAAAAGTAAATCTTGCAAGATCCTTTTTGCAGGCAAATGCATTTCAGAGAAGGGTGCAGCCTCTAGTTTAAATAGTATAGAATGTACCCCAAAATGAACACAGGTCTGGATAGGATCTGGCCATGTAGCTTCACTTGTGCTGACATGGCTCAGCTGTCACAGTTGTGATTACCAAGGGCACAGGTAATGGTGGGCCTGTCTCTAATAAGGAGTTAAGCCTGGAGGCATGCTTTGTTATTGTCACAAAGGGTTGGCAGATGGATGTTCCTGGTCTCTTCTGTAGAATTCAGTCCATTGCATGTAAGTAAGCAATTTGAGGAGATTATAGAGGCATCCATAGAATTTGAAAGAAAAGCTTGACCATGAATTTATCAAGACACTTCAGGCATAAGATGTGTAAGCTTATCGCACCGCACTTACAGGAATGGGAACGGAAAAGAACTGAACAGAACGGAATGGGACAAAAACACATTTTACTGGACAGGAGAATGCCACCGATGCAGCCGAGAGTCCCCAAGCCATTCCCCAGCTGTTCCTGGCAGCCGGTTTTTGAAGGATGCTCATTCTTCAGAATTGGCTGCCGGTAATGGCTGGGGAACTGCTTGGAGACTCCCGGCGGCATCGGTGGCATTCTTCTGTCCAGTAACATATTTTTGTCCCGTTCCGTTCCTTTCTGTTCCCATTCCTGTAAGTGCCATGTGATAAGCTTAGTCCTGTCCTGGGGTTCTAGGCCTGACAGGGGCTGGATTAAATGCCAACTTCATGTAAAGTTCATTTCTTCTCTGTTGTTCTAGTTACCTCATGTCTAAGAGTCAATAGAATGAGCATTTTCCCATTCCTTCAAATCATCAATGCTTCATTGTGTAACTGTGCTTCTATTAATGTGCAGTTCAACATTTGCACTGTGCACTGAGAAATGTGGGCAATAGAGACATGGGAAATGGGGAAGAATGGCAATGAGGGCAGACAGATGAGGACACTACAAACTTTCTTCTTGCCCTCTGGAAGTTCTGTTCTGCCTGATCAGACAGTATGTGTGTGTGCCTTCAAGTTGCTTGTTGACCTATGGTGATCCCATGAATTTCATAGGGTTTTTTTAAGCAAGGAACACTCAGAGGTGGTTTTGGTGGTTTTCTCTGAAGATGCCAGCCACAGATGCTGGCGAGACGTCAGAAAGAAACTCTTCTAGAACATGGCCACACAGCCCGAAAAACCCACAAAAAACTATGGATGCTGGCCATGAAAGCCTACGACTTCACGTGGTTTTGGTAGTTCCTTCCTCTGAAATACAGCCTACAGCACCTGGTATTCCTTGGCTGTCTCCCATTCAAGTACTAGCCAGGGTTGACCATGCTTAGTTTCCAAGACCAGACAGGATCTGATGCCTTTAGATATTTAGGCCCCAATCAGACATTACAGGCCCATATTCCCAAATACTTTGAAAACCATAATTTTTACTCTGGAAACAGAAGCTCACAGCATCAGAGATCTTGGGATCACATATATGATTCCATGTTTGCATATTTAATTTAACTCACATTGGCTGCATTTGTCCTGCAGAAATAATGCAGGTTGACACCACTTTAACTTCCATGGCTCAATGCTATGGAACTCTGAGATCCGTAGTTTTGTGAGATATTTAGCATTCTCTGTCAGAGAGCTCTGGTGCCACAACAAACTACACATTTCAGGATTCCATAGCAATTAAATTGGTATCACTGTGTTATTTCTGTAGTGGAGATGCAGCCATAGTCCTGAAGAATAATAAGTCAAAAAGAAAACTATTCTTTTGCAAAGTAAAAGAACATCTTGGCCCACTAAAAGGATTCCTTGATGCCTTTACACAAAACCAAAAAAATAAAATAAAAAATCATCATACAATTTTACACAGATACCTGTTGCACTGATCTCCTGTGACTGCTGCCTTACAAATGCAGTGCCCTGACACACACTTGCCTGTGCTTCCAGCTGGATCACAATTACACCTGGAAATCCTGAGACAAATAATAGATGAAGTTCAAATTAAGGTTTATACTCACCATGGAAACATGTAAGCAATTCGATACAGAAAGATATAGATAGTGCAACATGCTACCCCCACTGAGCCAGCCTAGTGATATACTGGTAATAAATACACCAAAAGTGGCTAGAGATAGCCACTAATCCACTAAACAGAATTAGCTGCTGGCCAGAACATTGGATCTCCAGACGATATTGTGTGGAATGCATCACCATATTTTACTCCCATCTTGCCAGCTGGTGAATTGGAGGCAATGACTCATATTACGAAGAAAAGTTGTCTAGAGGAAAGCTGCTAAAGAGTAGAAATACTGCCCTTATCTCATAAGTGACTGGGTTACACCCTGGGATGGGGATGGAAGCACCAAAGGGTTCCTTTCCAAACAGTATCCATAATATTTGGGGTACCGTTTGGACAGATCAGTAGATTCTCTTTCTAGTTCTTGTCATCTTTTGCATGTGTTCAGTCATAAATCCATTCTATCCTATTTTTGCATTAATCGTTCTTGTCTTTTAAAATATATATATATATATCAATAATATTTGCATTTACATAAATATTTATACTGTTAAAATGTTTCTCATTCATTTGAAGATCTATGTTCTCTCAGAAGTCATGCATTTAATGCATTTAATATGTTTTGGAGCCAACAACTGAACTGCAGCATTTTAAAGAAGTGCAAACATCCAGTGGATAGTTACACCGTATACCTTAACCCAGGAAATATGGATCAGATGTCAGCTGATGTCAACATTTGTAAACATGCCCTTCCCTAACCCCACTTCAAAATCTACAAATAATATGATTAAGCTGTTCATCAACTGTATCTTTTAAGACGGGAGAATGTGGGTGGCACATATTTGAATGCTGCCCCATTGAAAGAAAACACTGGCACTAAGAAAACTAGTATGTTAGAGAGTACCTTATCTCTGGCATCTATTTTTCTAAGTACAGGATCTTTTTTGATGAGAATTTTCAAACACATAGTCCATAAAAAGTGGCACAGTTCAACAATGCAATTCACACAGCTCCCACATCAACTGATGTGGGAACTGCATGACTGAATGGTACATTGTTTAAAAATGCCTTTCTGCACATGTTAGAAATCTAGTTATCATTTCACTAGATGTCATTCTAGATATCACACCAGGGAGCCCTGGTAGCACAGTAGTTAAATGCCACTACTGCATCCACAACATTGTGAGTTTGATCCCAGGGCTCCAAGGTTGACTCAGCCTTCCATCCTTTCATAGGTTGGTAAAATGAGTACCCAGCTTGGTGGGGACAATTGGCTTACAGATTGTAAACTGCTTAGAGAGTACTTAGCACTATAAAGCGGTATAGAAATGTAAGTGTTATTGCTATATCATTCTCCTTCCATGATATTTGAGAAAGCTTTTCTTCTTCTTTTTCTTGACTTACTGAAGCAAATCAGAAATCCTAAGGCAATACAGCCACTAACATCTAACAACTTTATCAATCTGACAGCACTTACTGTATCTGCCCAACAGGTGTGCAGCCAGCCTCTGAGAAGGAGTGGAAATTGTGTTGGCATCTGTCACATTTATCACCTGTCACACCAGGTTTGCAGTGGCATCGTCCATGGTTATCACACTGCGCACTGACAGAACCTATGAAGGAGAAGAGACAGTTGTAGGGAAATGCAGTCACATCAATTCTGACTGCTACACGATGCTTGGTTTATGATTCCCATTAGGGAATCATATCCCCATACAGCATGCCAGGGAAATTTAGGAAAGGTTGTTATAGCATTATTACAGCAATCACATTGTTTCAATATGCAAGTGCTCTTCAGAATTTGGGGAGAGGGGGCTGTGGCCTGATTTGCTATTAGGATGGTCTTTGTCACAAAAGGTCCCACTTTCCGACAGACTGATATAGAGCAAAAATGTACAATATTGCCAGAAAAGGAAGAGACTGGAGAAGAGAGCCATTAAAGTTTGAAGTTGGTGGACTATGTGACATGACAGTTCCTAAGGGAAAGAATTTTGTTTGCTTCGCACACTCAGAATTATACATTTGCACAGAAACATATTACACTTGTCCCTCCCCGCGGATACCAAATTTCACAAATAGTCAAGTCTCATTATCCCCAATGGTACCATTGGTGACAATGGGACTTGGCTATTTGGGAAATTCCCTCCCTCCCTTCCTTCCTTGGCCTCACGAATGATCGAAACCACAAGTGCCAAGGCTGCGAATGGGGAGGTTATTTAAAAGATACCCTAAAGGGCAAATGCGACATGATACTAAACTAGTAGTGATGTCAATAAAATGTTTTTTTAAAAAAATAGCAATTAATAATGAGCATGTTGAGGGAACGGATTTGGTTGGAACCCAATGAATAGGAGAGCAGAGACTTCGCCCTTTTATGCTGAGTTTCCCAGAGTTATTTTTTTGGACTATAACTTCCAGAATCGTGCAGGCAGTATGGCCAATTCACTGTGGCCGTGTTGCCTGGGGATTCTAGGAATTGTAGTCCACATAACTTTTGTGTCTAATATTTGATCCACAACTATAGCACACATGCTCACAAACATATACTTTAATCCTCCCTGTATTTTACTTTAGGAATATTTCAGTGGAATTTAGATGAGGATCAGTTTTCTCAAACTGTACTAAAGTACAAGCCTTCAAGTTGTCTGTCAATTTATGGTGACTCAATGAATTTCACAGGGTTTTTGTAGAAGACAGTCATTGCCTTCATCAGAGACTAGAACACAGAAGCTGCATTATATCCAGGCTTCCAGGCTGACGGCCCCCCAAAACATTTTGATTCTGATTATCCAGAATTCTCCTTGCAAAAAATCAAATTACTTCTGGAAAGGATCAAGCCAGGCTGTCTTAAGTAAAAACCAGACCTCCTCACTCCCAGGTCAGAGTGCGCAGTACTAAAAAACTGACCAAGTTATTTTGGGATTTAAGGGAAAACAAATATCTTACAAACTTCTGTTCTCAACTGTTCTTGGCAGTAAAATGCAGGAATAATAAAGTAAATAATTAACATTTTATTGCCTTTTCATTATATCCACAATTTGATGCCTGAGGTGATGCATACATTCTGCCTAATGATACAGCTTGCTCTGCTCTTGGGGCTGCATCTACATTGCAGAATTAATGCTGTTTGGCACCGCTTTAACTGCCATGGCTCAATGTTATGGAAATCTGGGACTTGTAGTTTTGTGAGATACAGTTAGCCCTCCTTATCCATGAATTCCTTATCAAAGCAAACTTTGATATTACTATTTTATATAGGGGACACCATTTTACTATGCCACTGTACATAATGGGACTTGAGCATCCATGGATTTTGGTATCCACAGGGGCCCTGGAACCAAACCTCAGAGGATACCAAAAGTCCACTGTATTTAGCCTTCTCTGTCAAAGAGCTCTGGTGCCGCAACAAGCTACAAATCCCACAATTACATAAGATGGAGCCATGACAGTTGAAACCATGAGATTAATTCTGCAGTGTGGCTGCATCCAGAATCTTATGTTAGGAAGAGGTCCAGGACATGTGAATTGACTTGATAGCAATGCTTAGATACTACAGATGTAGAATTCAAAGATATAGCCATGTTAGTCTGTAGAATCAGTATGTAGAGAGATCTTGAAACTTACTAAAAGAAAGAAATTGGCAGCATGAGCTTTGTAGACCTCAGTCTACTTCCTCAGATGCATTTGGTGGAGTGGAGGCCAGGCACAGACATATAGATACATGAGGATGTCAATTCAAATTACAATTCCTTTGTGCATGGAAATGAAGTGGCAGGTCCAGTTCCTCACATATATATATATGTCTGTGCCTGGCCTCTACTCCGCCAAATGTGTCTGAGGAAGGAGAGTGAAGTCTACAAAAGCTCATGCTGCCAATTTCTTTCTTTCAGCGAGTCTCAAAGGTGCTACAAGATGTCTCTACTTAGATACTGCAGTTACTGAAAGGAGCAAGCACACAAGTTATAGTTTTCCCTTGAAGCATATAATTTAAAACATTTGAATCCTTATTGCATTGAATCTGGCTCCCATGGAGCTTGGAAGCCTCCAACTTTGTCCTGATTGGTTGGTTTAAATTCAAAGAGATGCCACAGAATGTTGAAGTCCTGGTGGCAGTTAGGGGAGGCAGTTGCTGGGGTGGGCCAAGGGGGATCTGGAGGAGCAACTAGTCTTTCATACTTGCCTCTGAATCCCTCTATCTACATTAACAATTCTCTGAGCATCCCTCTTCCCAACTCACAAAATGGCCCTCAAAAGGATGGAAGGCCAGCCTCAAGAAGAAGTGTAAACACCTCATAATCCCACTCTCCCCTCCCCCTCCAGTAACAAGAGCAATGATAATGTCTTCTCAGAGCATTTACATCAAATAACCACAGCATTTACATCATCATGTGGACTGAGATAATAAGTAGTGATGATGATGATGATGATGATGATGATGATGATGATGATGATAAAACTGTTGGCACATTGCATTTTCATGACTGCAAGTTCTTACACACCAAGGAAATAGCTTTGGTAGTGAGAAAAAGCTATAGGGTTGCTTTCTTCCATACTGAAGCAGAGAGATTATATTGTATATTTTCGTGGGATCTTCTACAGTGAACAATAAATGCACTTGGAGACCAGAACTGTCCCTCCCCCAAAAAATCATTGCCTGAAACAAAGGACAATATGGCACCTGATCTTCAGCATGCAGAACCAAACTGGACTGGCTGTTGAATCTTATTTGAACACAGACAATGAGACAAAATCCTCCATTGAACCTGAAGCCATTTCACTGGCTTAGGGAAGCACAGAAGCCATGCTGGTATAGACAAGTCTGTCCAACTGAGGACCATGGTCTCAGGAAGAATCAGAGGGAGAATCCATACAATCGACCCTGTTAGGGACTAGTATTTTCTTTCTGGACACGCAAATAGGCTTTGCATGAAAGGAAGCAAGTCAACTACTACTGTTTTCTCCAAGAAGATGAATGGTTTTAAGTAGCAGACCAAATGCCTGAATTTCACTCCAACTCATGATTATTTTCAATGATGTCAGTCAGTTTTTTACTATATCATGCACTCTGTTGTTTGGGGGGGTTTGATTTGTGGGGGTTTTTTTGGTGTTTTTGTTTTGTTTTTTGCATGGTAATAAGGCATTACTGAGCACTGAGTGGGGGAATGTGTCCCCTGCTGGTGCTTTTGGACCTCTCAGCAACATTTGATACCATCGACCATGGTATCCTTCTGGAACGCCTGGAGGATTTGGAAATCAGAGGCACTGTGCTTCAGCAGTTCCAATCTTAAAAGAAAGCTGAGATCTCCCTGTAATCAATGTGGTGGAAATAGACCAAGTAACCTGGAGCCTTTCGTTCACAGATGTATATTTTTGTGGTCCATCCCATATAGCCTCCTGTCAGGCCAACATGGGTATCCCCTGTGGGAAATACCTAAATTAAAATACTTAAGAAGCAGCTGCAGGATTTGGGGGAATTGCATGTACCATCCAGGTCCAGATATGCTTAGCTTCTTCAACTAGAGATATCTTGGTATGTTTGAGCCAGTAGGCAGTGGCATAGTCCACTCTAATCCGGCCAGCCTCTATTTATTTTAGTTGCTGCCTGTACATCTCCCTCAATAGTTGAGCTGCCCCAACTCCATAGTCCTGAAGTAGAACCACACCAGGACACAGAAAGAGTTATATGGCTGGTGTGGTACTTTTATTAGAGAGAGCATTACTCTCTGGGAGTTTTTTGAGTTGTCTGTCTGGCCCTATAGATATCTTATACAGGTGTCCTAGTGTCAGACCTAAGCCTCCATTTGCTTCTGTCTTCAATCTATGCCACTGTTTATTGTTTGCATGGCTCCATGTCTTGCCCCAAATTCTTCACCCAGCCAAGACAGGATAACCAAGCAAGACAGGACCTTCTGCTTCCATACAGGACTGAGGAAACAATTTAGTGGCTAAAATATGGACATGAAACTTGGAATTCCCTGTCAATCTTCTTCTCCTGATATGCCGTTTTGTTTTACAAATATATTTTTTTATTTTGCAAGCTGGCTGAAGAACCATATACTGTTTCTGACACTTCAGGTGTGCTCCCTATTATATCTCTTACAAAATGTGGTAAGTGCCACAGTGCCCACAGCCTCAAGAAGACCAGCAGAGGATCCATTACCTCCAAGGGTACTGCTTTCCTTATTTTTCAAGAGTATGAAAAGATCAGAGGGAAATTAGAGGATCATCTGTTTGCAGGTCCTACTTCTTCCATGTTAAGGGAGAATGTCTTGCTTGGACACTTCCACAGTTCTGGAGGCAGCCCCACTTTCTTTGTCCCTGTGCCTTTTTAGAGCTTCACTGACTTCTTTAAATGTTATTATATCAAGGAGTTGGGATACTGTGCTTTTCTTCCCAGCAACTTTCTCCACAATACGACAAAAATGCAAATCATCTCCTTTATTTCACCTATTATGCCCACAGATCTCTCAAGCTATGGGTATATATGACTGTTTTAGGGGTTATGTGTGCAGCACCAAAATAACCTGAAGCAGTGGTTCATCTTTCTTTTTGTCAGTTAACTGAAAATTCCACAGCATCAAGCAACAGTTTCTGCCTGTCAAGAATTCAAACTGCCACAACTGTTTGGCTTCCAGGATCTTTTCATAACAAACCCTAGGAACTAGGCTACTTTCTCTTGGCCAATATGGTCACACGATGATTTCTTATTCATTATTAATCCCTATGGATGCCACTGCCAAGTGGCATCTTGGTGGCAGCCCCACTGGATTTTTTGTTGGAACTTATCTTAAGTAAACATATATAGAATTTAAAATATCAGAGTTCTTGGAGTGCAACTGAAATCCTTTCTGAATAATGTAGGCTTATACACATCTAGGCAGCAACTGCAAGGATATGAAAACAAATCAAAACAGCAGAGAGATCTGTGACATATAAAGGATTAACGAATTTATTATTAGCATCAGTAGACTATCTAATTTGTTAGTCTTTAAGGTGCCACAATGTTTTTATTGATTGACTGCTGCAGTAGACTAATATGATTCTTTCTTAAGAGGAAGGGGAAGGGAAGTTAAATTCATATTCTCATCTGGTATAAATCTATATCAACATATTCTACAAAAAGGAAGATCTATTGCTCTAGCATTTTAGCTCCCAATCCCCCCTGCCCTTTTTGGAGTGAGGTATCTTTATATTTATATATTGGGATTAGATACATCTCAAATAAAATGAATGAGCAAATGCAGCCCCATCTTTTCAAGCCTGTGTTTTAAAAGGTGAAAACTCCCTATTAACACTTTATATTGCTGCAATATTGAGGATAAGGCAATAATAACAATAATAATTTATTTCTAGCCCACCTATTTCCAAAGGGAATCAAGGTGGGTTACAAGCATAAAAATAAAATAATACAATAAGAAAACAATAATATAGAAGTTGTATAAAAATCAAATACAGGGGGGGGGCTATTCTGGGAAGTCCTGTCAGAAGAGATCCATCTTAAGTGCCTTTTTAAAGCATGTTAAGGTGGCGATGTGACGGATCTCCTCTGGCAGGTCATTCCATAACCTAGGGGCGGCAGTCGAGAAGGCCCTCTGGGTTACTGCAGCCAATCTCGACTTTTTAGGCTGCATAAGATTTTTCCCAGAGGACCTTAGTGTGCAGGGTGGATTGTGTGGAAGAAGGCGCTCCTGCAGGTAGTCAGGACCCAAGCCATGTAGGGCTTTAAAGGTTATGACCAACACCTTGTACCATGCCTGGAAACTAATTGGCAGCTAATGTAGAGATTTTAAAACAGATGTTATATGGTCAGTTCTAATGTCCCTGTGACCAGTCTGGCTGTCATATTCTGTACCAATTGAAGTTTCCAAACTTGGCACTAGGGTAGCCCCATGTAGAGCGCATTGCAGAAGTCAGGTCGAGAGGTTACCAGTGCGTGTACACTGTTTCTAGGTCACCTGGCTCCAGGAAGGGTCTCAGCTGGCGAATCAGTCAATGCTGATGACAGGTGCTCCTGACCATCGCATCCACCTGAGTGGTCAGGTGAAGCGGCAAATCTAGGAGCCCCCCCAGACTGCGGAAAGAGTCCTTCAGGGGAAGTGTGACCCCATCCAGAACTGGCTGACATATCCCCGGGTTGGGGGTCCCTATAACAAATATTTCCGTCTTGTCTGGATTCAGTTTCAGTTTGTTTTCCCTCATCCAGTCCATTACCGCACCAAGACAGTCATTCAGAGGAGAGATGCCATCCTTAGTCACTGCATCAGTCTGAGGCATAGAGAAATATATTTGGGTGTCATCAGCATATTGATAACGCTTTGCCCCATGTTTCCAAATGATCTCACCCAGCAGCTACATGTAAATGTTAAACAGCATGGGAGACAGGATGGCGCCCTGGGGGATGCCAAATTTTAGCTCTTTTTTAGAAGATCAACTGTCTTCCAGCATCACCATCTGGAATCTGCCTGAGAGATAGGAATGGAACCACTGCAAAGCAGAGTCTCTGATTCCCAACTCTCCCAAGCATTTCAGAAGGATACCATGGTTGATGGTATCGAAGGCCGCTGAGAAATCCAAGAGCGCCAACAGGGTCACACTTCCCCTGACAGAGATCATCGACTAAGGCAACCATGGCAGTCTCAACTCTGTATCCCATCCTAAACCCGGTTTGCAATGGATCTAAAAAATCAGTTTCATCCAAGACTGCTTGTAGTTGAATGGCAACTGCTCTCTCAATAACCTTGCTTAAGAATGGTAAAAGTGATACCGGCCTGTAGTTGTTTTTGTCCAGGGGGTCCAGGGAAGGCTTTTTTAAAAGTGGTTTAACCACTGCCTCTTTTAGGCATGGTGGAAGTCGGCCTTCCCTAAAGGATGCGTTGATTATAAGTCTCAACAACTCTTTGATGGAATCTCCCCCCTGGACAGTCAGCAAAGATGGGCAAGGATCGAGAGAGCAAGTCCTTTTCACACTACCAAGGAGCTTGTCCACATCCTCAGTACTTACCAACTCAAACTGATTCAGTATAATTATTAATTATTTAGGCCCTAAATATGTGATGTGTTTGAGGGACCACACTTATAAAGTGCAGTAAAATATCATGCACCACCCTTAACTATTGGTCTTTTCTCCACTATTGCAGGACTCTGTACCACTACTTCACTGTTAGCCCATTCCCCAGTCAGATTCCTCCCAAGATAACTTACAGGAATGCCATTCATACTTGAATATGATGAAGACTCTGCAGGCAACCTCTTTTCAGAAAGCAGCTGACATGCTGAACCCAGCTCTTCTTTCATGGTCAGCTCTCACTGCTCTTGAAGACTTCTGCCAACAGTCTTCCTCATCATTCCTCTGGCACAGACATTTCTCAGCCTTGCCTTCATCAGTGATTTCAGCTCTGGTCATGCTGCCAGGGGCTGCCACCAGTTGCATTGTCACTTCTGTGAAAATGACTGGTTTCTGGTTTTGGGAGGGATGGTCAAGGGACCCAGAACCACCATGTTTTGTAACCGTTTGAATGCATTTTGACTAAAAAGCAGCTGGGGAAAAAATGTTTCATTGGGATGGGTCTGGTGGCCTCAGCAGTCAGGATCACAGAAAGAGTTTCCACCAGAAGCCTGTAGCCTGTAGGCTGCACTTCCCCCCACACTCTTTATTTATGCCATCCTCAGTGTCTTTTCTGGGCTGTTTTTCTCCCTGGCCTTCTTAGATCTTCATAGCTCAAACACCACCTGTCTTCCCCCTTGTGACTTTGAATACCACCTTTTATGTACCTTAGAGGTACAACATTCCAGGCCCCTTCCTGGCTAGAATATCTCCACTTATCAGCTTCCATGGAATAATAGTTTTCCCCCCAGTAAGTGTTATCCAGTTTGGATCCTTTCTAACCAGGCTAGAAATAGTCACTCTCTGTAAGTTAAAATCCAGTTAACAGCCAAAGAAGCCATCCAGCCCTATACAACCTACTGCTCACACAAAGCTTTTCAAGCATGTTCTTTTCCACAGTGGCTGTTTGACATATTTTCCAGTAGCTAACCTGATATAAACCGATATACATGTAGTAATACATTCTGCCGCATATCAAGGCAATTAACTCTAATGGTTGTTTTTCCATCATACCTCCTAGACTTTTGGCATCATTTGTACAATGTTTTAAATCTAGGCAGGAGGCTCCCTTTGTACAATGTTTTAAATCTAGGCAGGAGATCAGATTGGTCCAATATTGCCATCCAAATGGATTTTCCAAGTACCAAAATCTTTGTTTTCAAATTACTCCAATTTAAGAAATAATATTCTAACTATGAAACTTTTGTGGGTTTCATTGTAGGACATATCATTTTGAAGTAATTGCAGTGGGTTTTCTCTTTGGTTCCTTTTACTCAAGATATCATATATGTGAAAAATATGCCTTTAGCACAAATTATAATCAAACTCCCTTTGCCTTTTCTTAAAATAATAGTAGAAACAAATAAGAACAAGTGGTTTAAGTAAAAATGGGCCAATGAGGACTCAAGAAAAACCCACAGTTCAATTAATATTTAAAATTTTGTAGGAAGCTTCTTCATCAGTCTGCCAGCAGTCTTCCTCTTCATGTCTTATGGCTTAAGAAGCAAAGGGAAAGATAACCTCAGTCTGATCACTCTCTCTTTTCCAACCTATAAGAAGATCATCCAGACCTTAACTGAAAAGAATTGTCTGTAACTCAGTTGAATAAAACAAAACAAAACTTTCTGCATAAAATTAATAATGTTTGTAGAAAGAGAAAAAGATCAGTTTTATGTGTGACAAATGCAGGGGAGGGAGGAAGGAAAATGCACATTAATCCCTAGGCACATGGTATTGAAGAAACCTGTTGAATTTACCAACATTCCAGTTTCAGTCATTTGTATCAACTGAATTCTGAACCAAAGGACTTTGCCCAAGGTCTTTCTGGACAAGGGAAGCTCCATTTACTAACCCACCTATATAATGGTTTGAAAGGGGTATTGGCGAGCACCATTTGGCAGAGGTCCTTTCAGGGTCCGAGGGAAATTTATACTTTCCAAAAAGTAGATGTAAAACTCACAGGGCATTCCCACATTTGAAATCCTTACTCATTTAATGGAGGTCCTTGTTTCAGTCCATTCTGGACAGAAATACAAGCTCTAAATTGTCCTGAAATCTCCTTTATTTTATAAAGCCTCTCCTATATAGTAAGCAAACATTCACATTAGTGGCATCAAAGGCATTACAGAGATTATTTCAGTCTCCTTTATAAAAGGAACTCATAATGGTTTTTAAAACAGTTTTCTAGAACTACAAAAAACAATTTCAACTAGACACAGCTGTAAGACAAAAAACAAATAAACATGTAGCCATGGTACCCAGCAGGGGAGAAAATCCCAAACTGAGGTGAAGTGGCCATAGATTTTCTACAAACTGAAGAAATTAGCACTTTGGGTCTTTTTCTCACACTGCATCACAACAAATCTTAGGATCAAAACAGACTTCAAGGGGAATGTGTATTTCCTACAATTGTCATGCTTTCCCTCCTGCAACAGGATTTCCTTAGAGATGAATGTCTTAGCAATCAGTCTTGCAAATTAAGCTCATGTTTAACTTCCAACGATCAGTGATAAAAGAAAGTATATTGAGTGTAATATGCATTACTTACTCTGACAATATGCTGTCTTTCGACACTTGTGGACCCCCTCTTCAAAAATGTTTAAACATATCATCTAGCTTGACCCTCAGTCTAAAAACAAGCATATGCTTGAAGAGAAGCTGCAGGCAATCTTGGCTGCCTGATGGTTCATACTTGTCTCATTCACACATTATGTTAGCTGTACACCTTAAAAATGTAATGTGTGAATTGTCCATTAGTTAGGCAGGCAGCAATACAACAGCAACCTTCAGCACCACTTATTTAGCTAATTGTTCTGAACTCAAGATGGCTAAAGTTCAATTAATTTGGGTTCCTGGTCAATTCCTGCATACCTGTTGGGTTGCAGTTGCAGGCCACACAACCGTTGTGATCATGCTGGCGATAAAAGCCCTCCTTACACCGCTCACAATTGGCTCCCTCTGTGTTGTCAATACAGTTGAGGCACAGGTATCCGTTTCCTGTTCGTCTGAGTAATTCAATGTCAAACATGCACTGTCTGGATTTCCCATTGCAGTCACAGGCTGGAAACCAAAGCAAAGAGAATGGCCATTATTAAACAAAAGGGACCTGTGCAGCATTTTGAGAAATTAGTTTACATATTTAATTTTACAATTAGAATTTGAAGACTACATTCAGTTTGTGTATTCAGAGTCAACCTAAAAGTCATGGGATTCCGCTGCAGTTGGAAAGCCTGAAACATATTATTGGCTAGTCGAGGTCACAAGTTCTGGTCTCGAGACATGTCAAATTTCCTCAGGTTGCTTATCTGCTGTATTGGGATGGGGAGGGGGGACTACACACTGTTTCCCACCCAGAATCTGAACCAGTTTAGTTTAAAGCAGACTTCACTGTTACATGTGATTTTCACAAATCCTATAGTGTGGCCTTCTCAGATGCCAGGCATCCTATCCATGGGAAGTTGAAGAAAGTGCTGCCTTTCCATGGCTATGTTTTATTTTTCTATTGTTTTATTGCTGTTTACCCACTCACCAAATAAGCATGCTGGACAACTGTATAGAATTTTAGAAGTCAGAACTTTACTACAAGCAAATCTGCAACAGGAAGTGTATGGGCAATGCAGGCTCTGAGAGTCTGGACAAGTCACAGTTATCTTGGGGTAAAGGTTTCCCAACTTAGAATCAAGACTTCTGTCACCATCCATACCCCATTCAACAAACAGGGGGTCTCAATGTAGCATCTCAAGCCCCTTGGCACTGGTTTGAACACTTAGAGGCTGCTGATGCTTGAGAATAAGGTATTTTCCACTCCCACATGTTATCTTCCAAGCCGAATGGCAATGAAAGGTTAAGTGAATTTGCTTCCTTCAATAGCCAATGCCATTGGAAGCTCAGCAAGTCACATACCATCACCCTGAATGCCCCCTCTCACCATTTGTGAAAGTAACATGCAACCACAAGCAACCTAACAGGTAGGGCCAGGAGTAGGCAAAGGAAAAAAGAAAAAGTCCAACCAGGGCACAATTAAAAATTCCTACTTGGCCCCAAAGGCAACCAGAAAAATCGCAATCTATGCCAAGGAGGGAAGAGTGGGCAAAAGGCAAAGGGAAGCCTGTGGCACTTTAAAAGGCTGGCACATGTCATGCAAGTCTAATAATTCCAACTATGAATGCAAAAATAAAACAAGCAGAATACTAATAAAAGAGGCAGAATACTTATAAAAGAGGATGGGGGAGATCACAGATGAGATAAGGGATACTATCAACCAGAACCTGGGATACTATTTTTTTAAAGTAACTAGTTAAATAGTCTTTTTAAATAGAAAAAGAAAGAAAGTATCACTGTTCATTACTTATTAGCGCATTATTTTCCATTATTTATTTATTTACAAAAATAAAATAAAATGACACCTACATATTCCCAAATGACCCGTCCAAGTTTCAGAAGTAAATGTTTACTGATTTTCTAAAGTAATATTGCACTGTTCTAATTTTAGAGACTGATATATCTAAAAGAAAAACCTCACTTTACTGATTTCAGAGAGTTGTTTTAGTGAGCTAAAGAGAGAGAGAATTTCTTGAAGAGCTGGCAAGGCAGAAGAAGAAAAACTAAGGAAGGAAGAGAAGGAAGCAGTGATCGAAATGGTTTAGAATTTTGGTCTCCTGCCTTGGTCATTTGGCACCAGGGAATAAGTCAGTGGTCATGGATTGATCCTTTAGCCTTCCTGAGAATAACAATTGGCCTGGGGCATTGTGCTCTTACCATCCCACAAAAGTAACATGGTACAGGTAATACCATTTCTCGTAACACACTACTTCATCTTCTTCCAAACTCTGATGACAAATACTTAACACTCAGAGCCAGACAGACCTTCCACAGAAGAACTCCCTGCACATCCCAGGACATACTGTGATAAGAAAGAATGTTCCAAAGGTTACCTCCCAAGAAATGTGGTGTTGCAAAGAGGAAGAAAAAAAAAAAAAGACTTTCCATTCCAATGTATACATACCCTCCCTTTGCATCAACTGATACATAAGTCATCTACCCAAAATGTTAAAATATCACCATCGGTAATGACATTACAACAGCAATTATAATACAGTGAAAAGCAAAAAATAGCAAAACACAGTGGTATCATTATTAATTTTTTAAATAAAAATCTCGGTCACAAATAAGCACCTGACAAGTCATATTCTCTCAGACTCAGAAGATGGGACTGACAAACCCCCTCTAAAAAACACCTTGCCAAGAAAACCCCAGGATAGGTTCTCCTTAGGTTCGCCATAAGGTGGAAACAACTTGAAGGCACAACAACAACAACAACACAAGTCACATTGTGGATAGAATTCTACAGGCTACAACCATCAAGCCCTTTGCTAGGTCACTGTACCTCACCTGAAAGTCACAAATAAATATGAATCTCAGAATTCTGAACAAACATGAGCAGCTGACACAAAATACAGATACATGCTCATCTTATAATTTTCCAGCTGATCTTTGTGGTCACAGGGTTTAAAGTTTGCAGCATTTATCAAAAGCAGGTTAGCCATAAAAAAATTGTCTAACAAGACTATAAGGCATGGTAGCAAAGTTGAATTTCCATCTCCGTTACCTATAGGGATACGAATATCCACGTGGTTTACTTTTGTTGCTAATTATCTATCTTTCTAGGCTAGGATTTGAACTCAATTCCCCCCGCCCTCGCCCCAGGCTTGTATGTACATGCATGCCCTTATGCAGAATATGAAAAAAAAATGGAAAGATGAAAGGGGAAAGGGGAAGGATAACTTATTTTCAGAAGTGACATGTCAGCTTCTATTACACCCCAAAGTCTCCAGATTACAATTTCCAAAGGGGGTAGCCATGTCGGTCAGTTTGTAGTAAAGCCTGTTTGTTGCATTTCCACCAAATATGCTTTTACTCTCAAGTATTAGTCTTAGAAACCCAAAGAGCAGCACCCAACAGCTGCTCCAGCTAATCCTCTAGTTGGCTGCCAACACATACGATCAGGTTCAGGCATGACACTTGCATTCCAAGCACCTGAGCAGTTCCTACGTGTCGGACATAGGCAGGGTTTGCCACGGCTGCCATGCCAAGCAGAGCTGATCTCATTCCCTGCAACCTTCACTCAGCATCACCTGGAATTTAATCAGCCTTCTGCCCCAGGCAGTGCCTCAGCTCATGTGCCTCTCAGCAGCTTCATTCACCTTCTCAAACTCCTTTGGGTGCTCCTGCTAGAGATCTCCTGTTCCTACAGAAGCAGGTCATTTGCTGCTCCCTTGGTTGCAAAGGCTCCAGCGATGCATGGCACAAAATTCGGTGTTTCCTTCAGATTTTTTTCTTTAAGTCAACATCACTTGGGTGGGCGTCAGGATGGGAAAAAGTGAACTGCAACTCTCATCAGGAGATGTAATCCAGTTAACATCTGAAGGGATACCAACTGCCTACCCCAGTTTAAACCCAATTTTCACATTATGTTTTGTGGCATATAACTAAAAACATGTGCAAATGTGCTTGCTCAGATATTTTAAATTAACTGGAGGAACTATGGAAATGTCCTGTTCTGAATTAAGCAAACTGTAAAGACTTCTGTGCACCAAGATTAGCAGTCATGTGTGCAGTAAATTAAAAACCTGGCACCCATTCAAATTACAGAATTATAGTGCTATGGTTCCACTTTAGTTGCCTATGGAATGCATTTAGAATTTACTACGAACAAATCTGCAATGGAGGGACATTTTGAATTCTTAGCCAGAGAGCTCCAGTGTCTCACCAAACTACAAGCCCCAGAATTCCATCAGATGAAATTAAAGGGGAATAATAGTACTCTAATTGTGTAGTGTGAAGGGGCAGCTAAATTTGCCATCACAAAACCAGTGCCGCCATAGAACCTACTGTTATATCATGGACACAGGACTAGCCCCAAACTTTTTGGTGTCTGAAGCAGAGCAGCAACTTGTGTGCACACACCTCAAGTCAAGATGCACATTATCTGAATGTCATCAAAATTATTTTGACATATGATGCAGAAAATCCTCCACACTCCTCCTCCACACTGCTACCAGTTGAAATGCAACAATCATAAAGCAAATCACAGGCTGCTTTCTCATGACATTCCAGATTTGTTGCCCAAGGTCAACTTATTCTGCAACTGTAGGGCCAGCACATGGCCAGAGTACTGCAAAGGGGCACAAACATGATTTCTAATCTATACTTGGCCAAAAATATTACTGTTTGCTTTGAGCAAGTCACCAGGAGGCTTAATTTCTTCTCAGTAAAACAATTGTGTGGTGGAAGTGCACAGTATTGTTGTGAAATTTGTGCGATACAAAGGAAATTTGTGCTATACAAACTTTTGTGGTATACAAAATCAGGGAGACCAGATGTCTTCATTTCCCAAGACACATCCTACATTTCATCCATCTGTCTAGGAGGAGTTCCAAAATGTCTTCCATTTTGAGCATGACAAAGAAGCCCATCACATTTCCTGTTTCATTCGAGAAATTTGTCTACTTGTCAGCTTGTCGTCCCTGCAAATAGGGCGATAAGATGGATCCTTCTAAAGTTCTTTTTTTCTTAGGAGCATCAGCAGACAAGTCTTGCCCCCAGAATTCAGGGAATGTTTGTTTTTTGGATGGGAAAGGATAGCAAGCATGGTGTTAGGCGATAGGCTGCTTCAGGACAGAATCAAGAGGGTTTTCTCCTTAATTTCAGCACAATGGAGAAATGAAAGGAGTAATTTAAATATAGATTCAGTCAAGGATTTGTTGCTAGAAAAGTACAGTTTTAAACATTTCTCTTGCACCGAGTTCTACAGTCATCCCTCCATTTTTGTGGACTTCGAGTCTGCAGTCTCGCTCTTCATGGGAGGGACAAGGGGGGTTACAAAATGGTGGCGTGTGCCCGCACACACCATTATTTTTAATGGGGCTTGAATATTTGCGAGTCACCATTTTTACGGGGTTCGGGGTCTGGAATGGATCCCCTGTGAATTAAGAGGGGCTACTGTATAATTATATTGCAAGTCAACAAGGCATTTTAACAGAAAACAAGTTCATTAGAAAAATACATCTGAGTACATAATAAAATACAGTATATGTAATAAAGCTGTAAATAAAACATATGAAAGGAATGCATATTTATGTTAGGATTTTTAGCTTTTCTTTTGTAATGTCCTCTATTTTTCTTGAATCTCCTACATTTTGCGGTGTCCTGTCCTACTTTGTGGTTGTGACATTTGGTCACCCTGTACAAAGGCCATAAGTAATAGTCCAGTGAGCCTCATCAGCAATACCTGGCAGGTATCCAAAGTATTTGGGGAGGAACAGAATGAACTGAGCAATATGATACATTCCATTTGCAAAACAGTGATTCCTAAGCATAGGAATTTCTTCTTAAGATAATCAGTCCTGACCATCTTTGCTGCTGAGTGTCCTGGAACATCTCTGAAACTTGAGCACACCAGTGCTATTTATGATCATAGGAATGTGGATACCGAGAAGAAATAAAGGATATACACACTATGAAGGCTTCAAGTAAACAGGATGGGAGAAAGTAATGCAGTTAGAAATGCCGTGACATCACTTCTGATGCATGAGACATATTGGTGCAATCCATGAGGGGGACCCCACATAACTGCCTTCCCTCACATGGCTGCCTACCTTGCTTTAGAAAAACTGAGGTCTTCTAACAGTGACCACTCACAGAAAAATATTCAACCAAAGCTACAAAAAGAGAAAACATTTAAAATAATTTGGTATAATTTCTCAAATTCTATATGGTATGACGTTATATATTTGGATTGTCGTAGCACACACATCTACCAAATTGTTACTTTCCACCTTGTTTTCCCTTTCCTGCCCCACCCCCACTTCTTTTTTAAATGTGTTTTGCATTAGCATACAATGAATACAATTTTATCAATCCATATTTTAGAATTGTAATACAGTGTGCTTTGATAGATGGAACAGGTATTGTCAATAATCTGTTTTTGAAAACTCAGTAAAATGTTAGTTTAAAATAGAATACAATTTTATTCAGATTTCTAAGGATACATCCAGGTGCTCAAGGATTTTAAGACCAGGCACATACATAGTACTCTGAATAAAAATGCTACCAACTGAAACTCAAAAAAAGTTAGGAAGAAAGACATTAATAATCATAGATACTCAAGCCCCTACCCACTAGCATAAGCATATTAAAACCCGGGGGCTCTAGGGAGAGCATCCTCATAACTGGTTCTCTAAATATGAAATATCATAGAATCATATAATAATAGATTTTAAAGGCACCACAAGGACCCCTAGTCCACTGTACTAGCCCCCTAGTCCAGTCTAATGCCATGCAAGAATGGCATCTCCTGAAAGACACCCATCAAACTTCTTCTTAAAGTCTACCAGAGAAGAAGACTCTACCATACTCTGAGGCAGTCTGTTTCATGGTCAAACAATTCTTACAGGAAAGAAGTTCTTCCTTATGTTCAGGTGGAATTGCTTTTCTTATAATATGTAATTTGTCATTTGCATCCATTGGTTCGTATTCTAGTGGAATAGCTGGAAACAAGCTTGCACCATCTTTTACATGACATCTCTTCCGATATTTAAAGATGTCTGTCATATCACTTCTCAGCCTTCTCTTCTCCAAATTAAAAATACCCAGCTCCCTAAGTAATTCCTCTTAAGGATCAAAGGTTTCCAGACCTCTGCTCATGTTGGTCCCTCTTCTCTAGACATGTTCCAGTTTGTCAATATCTTTCTTACTGTGTTGCCCAGAACTGGAAACAGAGTTCCAGATGAGATTTGACCAAAGCAGAATTTTTAATAATGATAACATGTAGAATAGAAAAAAGCATTCGAGGGGAAAATAGCTAATATTGATGCATCTTTGTCATGTGAAAAGAAAAGAAAGAAAGCCACAGGTTGGGAAAGAAATGGTTGTGCTGACTACTGCCTAGCAGGTGAAATATCAATAAAATAATCCAAAGGACCATTGGTCAGCATGTCTGAGATATTTGTGTCATCTAATGATAGCAAATCAGATGGTTCATTACAAAGCAGCCAAAGACGTAAACTGGGAAACAAATATGCACACCAGTCTGTAGTCACAGTATAAAAATGATGAAGAAAATTAGGTCTGGAGTGAAAATGGGCTATGTAAGATTTGATTATATTTCTTCATTTACAGACATCATTCCAAACTATGATTTACATGAACCATCTCATTGTCTGAATTTTCCAACATACAAAGGCAAGCCATAGTTTACAGAAGATTGGAAGCTTTCATCCTCTTTTGTTTCAGTATGGAGCTTCATAAACTCATCTCCAGCACCACAGCAGAAGTTTCTGCATGGAGTAGAGTGATGGCCATAACAATGGGTAATCACTTCTATTGTCATGCCAAACCATTATTAGAATAAATAATGAAATGCAAAGCCAGTTCAAACCATAATTAATGATTTGTTGTTGTCGTTGTTGTTGTTGTGTGCCTTCAAATTTTTGACATATTGCAAACCTAAGGCAACCCTATCATGAGGTTTTCTTGGCAAGTGTCTTTAGAGAGGGTTTGCCATTGCCATCCTCTGAGTCTGAGAAAGTGTGACTTACCCAAAGTCACTCAGTGGGTTTATATGGCCAAGTCAGGATTCAAACCCTGGTCTCCAAAATCATAGTCCAACACTCAAACCACTACTCCATCAACTATAGTATAAAGCCATCACAAACTACAGTTTGCTAATTCAACAACCGCCCCAAACCAACATTACACTACCTTAATTCAGCTTTGTGAGTTAACTGGATCAGTGTTCCATTATTAAGGGATACATTAAACCAGAGTATTTTAGCTATGGTAAACATGACAAGTTGAACTTAGTAGACACCATCTCATAATACAGGTGGGAAATCTCCATGCTTAAATGCATCTTCATAATGTACCTTTATCTGCACATAGAAAACTAACATGACAACAAGCATATACAACAACCATTATTCCTGGTGCTATTTTTCAATGTGGAGAGAAATAAAGGAGTTCTCATATCTGGGATCAAACATTGATCGGAATGGGGACTGCAGTCAGGAAATCAGGAGAAGACTAAGAATGAGGAGGGTGGAAATGAAAGAACTAGAAAAGATCCTAACATGCAAAGATCTACAACTCAACATAAAAGTCAAATCATACAAGTCATCCTATTCCCTATTACCATGTATGGATGTGAGAACTGGACAGTTAAGAAAGAAGATAGGAGGAAAATCAACACATTTGAGATAATGTGGTGCTGGAGAAGAGTGCTGAGTATCCCATGGACAGTCAAAAGGACAAACAAATGGGTCCTAGAACAGGTCAAGCCAGAGATATCCCTAGAAGCCAAGATGACAAGACTGAGGGGGGAAGCAGATGGGCGGCCGTGGGCCACCCTGAGAAGCTGCGCTGCGGGGCCGAGGTATCCCCACACCTCAGCCCCGCGGCGCAGCTTCGCCGCCCTTGAAAGGAGTGCTAAATTGGCACTCCTTTCAGAAGTCACCAAAGGTGCACCGCAAAAGGCTGCGTCACACCTTTGCCGACTCTTCCGCCGCAGCGTGTGTGAACGCTGCGGTGGGAGGTCCTCCTCAGAGCGCTGGCCGTGCAGAGGGCCGGCTGCTCTGAGGACGACCTAGGGAAGGGGTTGGGGAGCCGATCGTGCGGCTGCCCCTCCCCTTCCCTGCCCCCAAGATGGCCCAATTAGCCGTCTGCTTCCCCCCTTAGACTGTACTACTTTGGAAACATCATGAGAAGGCATGAATTGTTGGAAAAGACAATAACGTTAGGAAAGGTGGAGGGAAGTAGAAAGAGAGGAAGGCCACATGTTAGATGGATGGACTTTATTAAAGAGACCATGAATATGAGTTTGCAGGAGCTGGGCAGAGCAGTAGAGGACAGGGGAGCCTGGAAATGCCTCATCCATAGGGTCACCATGGGTTGAGACTGACTCAAAGGTGGTTAACAACAACAACAAAGAAATTTTTTGTAAAGTGTATGTAAAGCACTTTTACTCCCACCTTTAGATGACAAGGCTTCTAGAGAAGCTTACAAAGTACAATAGGACCTGCTGTTAAACCTGCAATCTAAAAGACATGATACAAAAGGAAAATGGGTTTTGAAGGTGGAGGAAAAAAAGGAAATTTAGGTCTTCTTAGTAGGGAAGGGCAAAGCATATTCTCTGCAGCTGCTCTTTCTCTGGATGATAGATGGGGCCAAGGTGGCCCCAATCCCTTGCCATAATGTACTTAGAAGCAGGCAGACAGCCTCCCAATGGGCCTATGTGCTGCCCTTGTCTTCTTTTGCACAGAGGAGTAGTCAGTCATGTGAGTCCTTAGCATCATACTTTCAGTATTCCTTCAAGCTGTGAAGCTCAGAGAAATAGGTTTATCTTCTCAGTGAGAAATAAGTCAGATAGCCCTTTGCTCATCTTTTCCTAACCAAACCAAACCAAACCAAACCAAACCTTATATGGCAAGACATGCAGGCTAGAATAAGTTGCACATATAATTAGCACCACATACCAATTTTCATACCCAATAGCTCAACTAGTTTACAGGTGACATCACCCAGTTGTGCTTTGATTCTGCTGTGGTTTTTAAAAAATGTCTTGTAGCTGTCAATAGCATCTTTGAAAGCAATTACATCATGATAAGCATGTCTGTAATTGCACGGTTTTTACAAGAGAATTTCACACTAGTTTACAGTGCTGTTGTTGCCTGTTGAGTTCCTTCAGGAAGCTATTTGAATTCGATTTCGTTGTTGCATTGGGCTTTCATGATAAAACTGAATGGACGCACAGGGAGACACAAATGGATTCAACAAAACTTAAAAGTCATGCTCACCACCTATAGCAGCCTGCCCTAACTTGATGAACTCCAGATATATTGGATTGCAGCTCCCATCATTCCCACTCAATAGAGCCATGCTAGCTGAGATGATGGGATTGATAATTGCCATAAATTGGAAATGACTTGAAGGCACACAACAACAGAAACAAAACACATATTTATTTATTTATTTATTTATTTGTATGCCCACTTTTCTCCCAGAAAGGACCCAAGGAGGCTGATAGATTTTAAAAAAATTAAAATTTTAGAATAAAATTACATTACATCTAGAGGGCACAAGTTTGGGGAAGACTGATGTACAGCTTTCTGCAAGTTGACTCATTTAATTCTAGTAGTATTTCCAACAGCAATTGAACATTCAAATCCACCCCCACCCCACCCACCAAGGAATATATAATTTAGTCAGACAATCCTGCTTGCAAATACTGGAGCAGATATTCTGCACATACCAAAAAAGGGCCTCCATTGTTTTAACACTTTGCTGTACCCTTGCAGCTACATCTGCTCTGATCAGTGTGGCTTTGAACACAAGTCCATACAGCTTTGGGGAGATCAGATGCAACAGTAGACTCTGCACCATCACAATTACAGACATGGCCTGAGAGCAAGTTTGCTAGTTCCTGTACATCACATCATTGCTCTACACTTCATGGTGGGCAGTGAATATGTAAACCAGTTGTTGTTGTTGTTGTGTGCCTTCAAATTGTTTCCAACTTATGGCAACCCTCTCATGGGGTTTTCTTGGTAAGATTTGTTCTGAGGAGGTTTGCCATTGCCTTCCTCTGAGGCTGAGAGCATGTGACTTGCCCAAGGTCACCCAGTGGGTTTTCATGGCCAAGCAGGAATTGACCCCTGGTCTCCAGAGTTGTACTCCAGCACTCAAACCACTAAGCCACACTGGTTTTCAATTCCACTGGAAAGCAGAGACGTTAGGGTGATAGGAAAATTCTAATATCAGCCTGTGGAATGGAGTAATTAATAAGCACATACAAAACAGCCTTTAGAATTAATTCATAAAACAAATTCCTTTCTCAGCGCCTTCAAATGCTTTCCTTTAAAAAAAAAAAAAAAAGCACAACCTAAACTTTTCTGCATCCTATGGAGCTGGAAAAACTTTTTGCTCCCTTTCACTTTACTGTCATTTGCTCAAAGTGGAATAAAAGATCCTAGCTAAGAGAGGGAGAAAAAACCCTGGAAAAACTGTTAACTACCGAGCTTTCTCTGAATAGTAAAAATTTAGGTGAAACTAAATTGACATTAAAAAAAACAGATAGGAAAGTGGTGAAAATTAATCCTCAACGTGTAAACTGAATGAGCTGGAGAAATAGCAATAATGCTATTTTCAGTAACGTCTAGAAACAGCAGTACTTGAGCTTTATAATAATACCTTCTGCACCCCAATAGGAAAAGCTTTGCATAGGATTATCATATTTTAATTGGCTTGTAGAGCAAAACAGCAAAATAAATGGTCTTTTAAAGGCTCAAATGTCAGGTTTGCATGGAAATCTGGAATCACTCTCAAGGATCACCTTAACTGAAGTATTTTGAAAGGAAATTACAGTGAAGCTTATTGCTCACCAAATTAAGCTGGTTTACCTCTTCCAGCTTCAATCCTGGATCCGGGATACCCCTAGATGTTATCAGACATAAATCGCCGCCGATTTAGCCACGATGCTGCTGGCCGAATCCATCCCCAGTTGAAGCCTCACTCAGCCGGCACTTTTTCAATGTCGAGGAGCTTCCAGCTTCAAAAATTGGCCAGCTCAGTGAGGCTTTGACCAAGGATAGATTTGGCTGGCGGCATCATGGCTAAATCAGCGGCAATTTATGTCTGATAACATCTAGGGGTATCCCGGATCCAGGATTGAAGCCAGAAGTGGTAAACCGGCTTAAGTTGGCAAACGATAAGCTCCTGTGTCTGGTAGATAGAGGAGAACTGCTTGCTATAATACTACTACTACTACTACTAATAATAATAATAGTTTTTATTTATATTTCCCACCTCTCCCTATGGATCGAGGTGGGATTACACAATAAAATATGCAATAGTGTACAAAATACAATCAGTAATGGCTGTAATGCTATGGCTGTATGCCTAAGACAATACCTTCACAAAAGAGAGGAATGAGGGGAACTGAAGTCAGAGCAAACAACATCAGCCTAGGAGCAAGAATATTACAGAATAGACAAGATAAAGGGAGAATAAACGGGGGTGGAATGGTGTCAGGCAACTTAACTCTCTGTTTGTAGTTCTAACTGCCTAGTGTAGGACATATCCATGAGTAGCCGTGTTAGCCGTGTAGCCAAGTACAATAACACCTGAACTGAGAACAGAAACATCTTGACAAAATGCAGGCTTGTGATTAACATTGTCGTAATTTGTTTTTCTCCTCAATGATTTATAACACCTTTGCCTGTTGGAGAAGCCAGTGGAGCTTTGAAAGCTTGCAATATGTATTTTGTGCATTTTGGTTGGCCAATAAAGGTAACACTGTTTTCTGGATGTTTGATATTATTGTATTTTGCCTCTTATGGGCATACATACATACATACATACATACATCATGGTTGGAGCCATGATGACTAGATAGACCTGAACACCTGACATCCCAGTGTAAGCAAAACACATTGCTGTTCTATTGAAGCACAGACTGGTGTGCTTAAATATTTATATAGGTCCTCGTGGCCAATCCAGAGGCATCGTATTGTCTACTAACTGATGCTGGGTTCTCCTTGTTCTTGTCTGTGCCTGAAGAGAGTTGAGAGGCTAGAGCCCAAGAAGTCTCAGATAACTCCCTAGTCAGAAGCCTTGGGGCTCTGACTTCAAGCCTCAGGCGGGACAGGCATGGGGGTCAACTCCCTACCCACCCATCCCTGGAACAGGGCCTTTCAATTCCAAACTTTGATTTCAAATCTAAGGATTTCCTCCTCCTCCCTTGGGAATGAATACTCAGATTACTAAATCACTACTTTGGGGACAGATTATTTAGGCAAGACAGAAGGAATGACACTTTTTTACTTTCCAGTCTCTTTACAAGACAGCATTTGGGGGTCCGCACTTTCCATAAAGTATAATAATAATAATAATAATAATAATAATAATAATAATAATAATTTTATTTATAGCCCATAAAACGGGCTAAGTGATTTGATTCCATTGGGCTGTGATTTAATCGTGCTGCTTTCACTTCAGTATGTGATTGTGTACAGCATCCAAAGTAAAGCAGAGTGAATGTTGAGGAAGGAAGTGATTAAAAGTGGCACAAAAGAAGCCCCTTTATTTAGGATGGGCAGAAAGGGAGAAAACAGAATTAGTGTGGTTCAAGGTACTTTCCAAGAAGCACTGGTGATGCCTTACCTTGAAAATAACTCTTCTGTGTTGCTGTGGAGGCAATAGGCTGCAGCTTGATTTTTGTAATTCTGTGCCAGTATGTACCAGGTCTTAAATACAGGCCCTATCCACTCACCCTATGGCACCTGGGTAATAAAGAATTGACTAAAAGGAGTCATGCATGCCCACATTTGTTCACTATAGCTCCTTCCTCTTGGTTCTGTTCGTGTGTTAGAGGTGTGTGGGTGTGTGGAGAGAACATAGCAATAAAGTGCCTAGCCAAAAACAACTGGAAAGCAGCTCACAAATCAAGTGCATGTACTAAATTGGTTTAATATGTATAATTTATGTTCAGGGAAGGGCTTGGTTTTCTGGCTGCAGAATTATTTATCTGAATTTGGCTCTCTTCCAATCACAGGAGATATGAGCAAGTTATAATAAACGTAAATATACTCATACACAACATGAAAACAAGGCAAGATAATGCTAAGTCTTAAGCCACTTATTCTCTTCCCTTGCTGCCTTATTATTATTATTATTATTATTATTATTATTATTATTATTATTATATTTACCTCCTGACCCCTTTCCTGTTTTCAGTGACACCCAGTTAGAGAGTCTGCTCCTAATCCAGGTGCAATATATTACTCCCTCAAAAGTCATACACATTCCAAATGCAGAACACTAAAGCAGTATTAAAACTGTTCTTTGGCAAAAAGGCTGACTATGATGGAAAAATAAATAAATTGAATTCCTCCAGTTTGGCTCTTATTGTTTATTTTTCTTCACCTAGATAGTATTTATGATTTCCCCCATTAACTAACTTCATTAATAACTAACATTCAAGATACTATACAATGTCATAGTATTAACACAAATTTGCAAAGCCTTAGGATATAATAAACCATTTCCAACTATCTGCATGCAAACATCAGTGCACTTGCAGCAGTTAACTTAGTAAATGGAGGTAATTTATTTAAAATTCAACCTGGATGAAAAAGATTTGGGCCTATAACTTTTAAAGAATTACCGGTATGTATTTGAAGCATGATGTGCATTTTCTTTTCTCCTAAGAGTCTAGCATGTGTGTGAAAGAAATGAAAGGATGGCAGATTCATTCAAGGAAGAAGCATGTGAATTTTAGAAAGTGAAGTGGAAGCTACACTCAAAGCACTTGGGAGAAACAGATCACCAGGAGCAGATGGCATACCAATAGAGCTCTTTCAAGCAACAGAGACAGAATCCACTTAAATGTGCCTTAAAATCTATCAATTTTTGGAAATTAAAAGTAACCACTGGACCCTTGCAAGCAAAATTCTGCTCAGAATTCTACAACAAATACTTATACCATATATGGAACGAAAAACACCAGACATCCAACTGAGTTCAGAAGAAGAGTCATGAGGGATCATGTTGCAAATATACATTAGATAATGGAGCTCATCAAAAAAATTCAGAAGAAAATGACCTTGTGCTTTATAGATTATAGCTAAGCCTTTGATTTTATATATATATATTTATATATATATATATATATATATATATATATATATATCATGAAAAATTATGGATCACTCTTAAAGAAATGGGTGTACCACAACATTTGATCATGCTAATGCATAACCTGTACTGAGGACAAGAAACCACTGTTAGGACAGAATATGGAGAAACAGATTGGTTTCCGACTGGCAAGGCTGCATTTTATCACTGTATCTGTTTAACTTATATGCTGAGTGCACACATCATGCACAAAACTGGCTTAGACTCTGAGGAAGGAGGTGTGAAAATTGGAGGAAGGAACATCAACAATTTAAGATATGCAAGTGACACCATGCTACCAGCATAAAATAGCAAAGACTTGGAAAGACTACTGAAGAAGCTCAAGATAGAATGTGTAAAGGCAGGTTTATAGTTGAACAGTACAAAAACATTTCTAAGAAAACAAAAATAATGACTAGATGTGATTTAGATAACTTTAAAGTAGACAAAGAAGACATTGAAGTAGTCAAAGATTTTCTATACCTTGACACAGTCTTTAGTCAGAATGGAGACTGCAGTCAAGAATCAGATGAAGACTAGGACTTGGAAGGGCAAGAATTCAGGAACTAGACAAAATACTGAGGCGCAAAGATATATCACTGAATACCAAAGTCAGGACTGCCCATGTCTGAAGTCTCCTTAGAAGTCAAGATGGCTAAACTGAGTCTGTCATACTTTGGCCATGTCATGAAAAGGCATGATTTACTAGAAAAGACAACAATGCTTGGCAAAATAGAAGGTAGTAGGAAAAGAGGAAGGCCACATAACAGGTGGATAGATTTCATCAAACAGGCAATGGCCCTGAATATGCAAGACCTAAGCAGGACTGATGATGACAGGTCTCTCATTGGTAGAGTTGCAATAAGTCAAAGTCGATTTGATGGCAGTTAACAACAATACTCCGAAGATCAAGCCACTGATGTGCCTCCCTGTTAAATGTACAGTACTATCAATAGGTTTGGCTATAAAGTGGATTGTGGTGGGTTATTTTTATCACAAAACAGAGCATGGTAGGATTAAATCCTGTCTCATGCTCCAGTGTCTGAATACTGTCTAACTAGTTATCTTCCAAATCAGAGCCAGACTGGAGGAGAAATTAAAGTATCTGGGCATGTGGAAAAAGAACTGGATGGATTTCACTTCTATCCCCCACTCTCTGTTTAGTTTTGTTTTTTTACCCTCCTTATGTACCACCTACACTTTCTGGCCAAGCCAAGCCAAGCCAAGCCAAGCCAACAAGCTTGTACTTCATAAACATACATACTTGGAATTTTAGGGGCTCATTCCCACTTACATTTAAACCAGTTTGCGATTCTCTTTCACTCCAGGTCAGTGAATCAATTCCAGTCAATGCATTGTTCCCACTATGGAAGCAGGTCTTTTCTTTATTAGCTTCTTTTTTGGCACAATTGTCATTCCCACTAGTTTGTGCCACTTCAAATGCTTGTCAATCATCTACATGTCATCAATGATGCAACCAGCAACACTTTCAAGAAAACATGGGAGGGAGTCATGGATGCCAGAATTCTCCCCTGGGATGCATGGATCCATGTGTGTCATGGAGGACTCTTCCCTGGGATGCATGCAGGTGTTGTTGTTGTTTTTTTAAATTGACAGTATATGAGCTCCATTGTTTTTGCAATTACTTGTTTCACTGCACCGCAATCAGTCCTCTCGCCCAGCTCACCGCCCACAAGTAGTTGCAAGTAACGAAGCACATATACTGTCAATTTTTACACACACACACACATATATAGCACCCACAGGTCACACCACAAAGCACAAAGGCAGTGCTGAAAGGGAGGAAATGGCGGATTTCCCAAAAAGCTGTAAAATTTGGGATTCCCTGAAGCTTGCCTCTTTCTCCTTGTGCTGCTTAGACTACATAAGGATCCATGCTAGGAGAATGACTTAATTCTTAGACCCAGTGTGCCGTAATGCTTTGGGTATTGGACTATGACTCTGGAGACCAAGGTTTGTTTTCTGGTTCAGCCATGAAAAATCCACTGGGTGACCTTGGGCAAGTCTCACTCTCTCAGCCTTAGTGGAAGACAATGGCAAACCTCCTCTGAACAAATCTTGCCAAGAAAACCCCATGATAGGTTGCCTTAGCATCCTCATAAGTTGGAAACAACTTGAAGGCACAAAAATACAACAAAAGGGCTAGGATTCTCTCTTCCTTAAGATTCATTTTACTGAAGCAGCTAAATGTGTGTGTGTGTGTGTGTGCACGCACGCGCGCACGTGCGCATGCCCACATGGAGAGATGTGCATGCCATGCATGTTTGTGTGCAGGAATTTATAAGAGTTTTTTGTGGGTTTTTCGGGCTGTGTGGCCATGTTCTAGAAGAGTTTCTTTCTGATGTTTTGCCAGCATCTGTGGCTGGCAGCTTCAGAGAAAATTCTTTTCTCTGAAGATGCCTGCCACAGATGCTGGCAAAACATCAGAAAGAAACTCTTCTAGAACATGGCCACACAGCCCGAAAAACTCACAAAAAACTATCCATGAAACAGCCATGAAAGCCTACGACTTCACATTTATAAGACTATTCTAAGCACCATCAACAAATGACAACTGCTGAAAGGAAAGGAAAGAGAGGAAGGAGTATGCACCACAAAAGCACTGGTTGCTTTACAACAAATGTCAGTTCGAGAGTTGACAACTAAGCTAAATTCTAACAATCCCACCAACTGTGGAAAATTTGGCATGACTCTTCTATCCACTAAAGTAATACGTATTTAACCTGTGGAAAATTTGGCATGACTCTTCTATCCACTAAAGTAATACGTATTTAACCATACAGATGCATACACACAATCTCGAAGATGCACTCACAGAAATGCAGGCTCCATTTTGGGAAGATTATGCCACTGTTATACAAAAGACTTTCATTGGGGGAATCACCACAAGAGATAAATGAATGCACACAAAGATTGTAATGTTATCAGATTATAAATCCTGACAATTGAATTTCGGACTCCACCTCGACCAGCAACTCCAAAACCATTAATAAAAAGTGGTGGCCTCACAGCTTATTGCATTCCCCTAAAAGGCATTTTAAAAATCATTAAATGTCACATTTGAACCTATATGATATCTAATGACCTGGGGGAGGGGACAGAAAGCATCATATTTTTAAAGCTCTTGGGATGTACCTGCATTTACTTTATCAGCACAAAAAAAAAATTAAATTTAAATCTTTTGTGTTAATCTATGGGAAGCAACATCCATTCACTTGTCACTTTGGACTAACAGATCTATGATGGACATAGTGATTGGACTGATGAGACATCAACTCAATCCCTGTTCTCTTTGCTTCCAGACTTCAGTCCAGCCATCCAACTGAAGCATAGAGGATAAGGAAGATGACTTTCAGTTGCCAAGCAACTACCCCATGTGCTTCCCCATCTACTTCTAGCTTGAGATGATGGGAGCAGATTTTGGAGAAAGGGGATTTCCAGTCCTGAGGAAGGAAGAGGAGTGAAGAACCAGTCCTGTCATCCATGTTGCCCATATTTAGAAAGCTGGCCTGCAATGAACCATTCGTGCCCAGAAAAATCCCACATGCTCATTAAAAGACAACCCTCAAGTTACTTTTGGCTGTATCCGCACTGCAGAAATAATCCAGTTTGACACCACTTTAATTGCCATGGCTCAGTGCTAGAGAATTCTGGGAATGGCAGTTTGTTGTGGCACCAGAGTGGAGTTATCATTCCCAGAATTCCATAGGATGGAGCCATGGCAGTTAAAATGGTGTCAAACTGGATTATTTCTGCAGTGTGGATGCAGCCTCTGTTTCACCCATCAAGACGTTGTTTAGCATCTTAAAGAAGGCACTTCCCTGAGAGCTAAATGGGGTGGTGGGACAGGCAAGAGACATAAATGAAATCTCATGGAAACAGGGTAATTTTACGCTTGCATGCCTCACCTTCTCTTCTTTGGGTGCCAACAGCTGCAGGGGGGAGAAGTGAGGCTGCAAGGCAGCTCCAAGTAACTAGCCAGTGCTGAAACATTTCGGAAAATTCAGGAAAATACTAGTCCACAGGTCCAGGTCTAGGTCCAGGAGATGCTCAAATCCAGCTCTCTTCTAGAAGAGGGTCGTGGGACCAAGGGGTCAAGGCTTCCAGCTGCGGACAACTCTGTTGTTGTCTTCCCTTCTCCTTTCAGGTGGTTTTTATCACCTCCCTCTGCCTGAATCACTCTAGACAGGAAGAATAGAGCTTGCTTGCAGTCTGACTCACCTAGTGAATAATTAAATCTATTTTTTTAAAAAATAGAGGGCCCAGCCCATGTGCAGGGAGACACTTAACAGTTTCTTCTTAGCTATTCGGAGGGGCAGCTCTTGAGAGAGAAGAGCAGCAAACACCCCTGGCAGCCAGCCAAGAAGGAGTGGGATAGGTGGCAGAAGGACTGGAAGAAGGATTTTAATCTGGGTCTTCCTCATTAAAGTTACCTACGGGGGCAAGCCAAAGGCCAGACTCACGGCAGGGAGTTTGTTTCACATCAGTGTAAACTCATCACCATCAATTACGACTCCATTAAGGAGTTTGCTTTTACTCTTGGATAAATCTGTGCCAAGTCCTGGAATGAACTGGGCATGTTCTCACTCACCTTTGCCCAGTTAAAATACTTCTGCAGAATTTGTTAGCACTGTGATTATAACTGTGGCAACATGCAGAAGGGTGTCAGAGTGAAAACTGGAGAGAGTTCCTATACCTTTAAGAGTTGTGTAGCAGAGGGAATTTCAGCAAGCATTGTTTGCTATCTGATTGCATGTCAAGCAACGCCTGCTGAAATTCCCTCTCTTCTACAATAATTAAAAGTATGGGAATTCTCTACAGTTTACGATCTGGCAACCCTAAATCCATTCCATCTAGAACTACTCTGGTACACATCTTAATGTCTACTAGATTTTGAATGTGTAATTGAAAAGAGGAGAAGATAGCTGATGTGAAGATGGTCTAGATTTCATCCAGGTTACAATTATCTGGTACATACTTGTTCAGAATAAAAAATAACCATTATATGAACTTGAATTGGAGAAAACACAAATAATATTTTTTGAAAACTGTCATCTCAGACTAGGAGGTGGAGTCAAATATTCTGTAGCAATTATTTTGTCAGTGCTTGTAGCCATAGGGTTAGTGTAGGATTGCCAGACTGAAAAGCAGAATAAACAAGTGATGCTTACAATATCTATCACTTCTGCAAGGATGGAAAATAAAGTTGCAATATGTATTCTCTCCCCCACCCCCTCATATTTAACCAATACATGGTCTGCTAGAGTAGACTATTAACAAACGTGTGTGCATTTCTTTTTCTCCTTCCATTTTGAATTATATGCAAACAAATATTCATAAAGTTAAATGTGTGTGTTTGAAAATTACCACTTACTTCCCTCCATTATGAAAATTCTCCACTTTTTCCTGTCCTCTGCTTCTTTTTCTTTAACCAGTTACCCACTGAGAATATGAATCAGTCTTCTGATCACTTGACTTGTTTCCTTAAGTGCCATAGGTAAGGGACATTGCCAAAAACTTTATGGAAGTGTCAGATCATGGGACCTTATCACACGGGGCCCAATCCAGACAGAATCCAATCGAAATCCCGACCTAATACGTATTATTTTCCGTGTTTCCACACGACGTCGCACAGAACCCCAACAGAACCCCGACAGAATGCGGAATGATCCGAGATCTTCTGAATTTCGGTTTCTTCAGGAATTACAATTGCGCGACGGGAATAATTTCACGTTTACCGTAAGTGCGATCACCAAATACGTATCGCCAAATACGTATTGGGGAGCATTTCCCCATCATTACCTCCTCGGAGAGCCGGCTCTCCAAGGGGGACCTCCTCGGAGCACCGATCTGACGCGGGGCCGGCACTCCAAGGAGGACCTCCTTGGAGAGCCAGCTCTCCAAGGGGGACCTCCTCGAAGCGCCACTCTGACGCAGGGCCAGTGCTCCAAGGAGGACCTCCTCGGTGAACGCTGTGGCGGGAGGTCCTCCTCAGAGCGCTGGCTGTGCGGAGGGCCGGCTGCACCGAGGACGACCTGGGAAAGGGTGACAGCCATGGCGAGTGACAGCCGCGGCGAGCATACTTCGCATGTGCAAGAACATCATTGCTTGTTCATGTACGGGATTTTCTCACTTGTGTGTGAACGGCAAATACGGTTCCCAGGAGCGCTTTCCTTAAATGCACGATGAAGGTAATTGAGTGTGACAACCATTTGCGGAATGAAGGTTTATTTTCGGTTTCTTTTCGGAATCTGTCATTTCAGGATTATTATCGCTTTGTGGGCCACGTGTGATAAGGTCCATGGTGTCTGTCTTCAGATCACCACTGTCCTCCTCATGCTTGTTAACACTTTCAGTGCATTCTAAATAGCCAATGAAACCAAACTGCCTTTTGTTTTTCCATTTATTTCATCTCCAACATTGTTATGAGGTGGACATTTATTTTAGCATTCTGTCAATTTAGGGTGATAGGGCTCTAATGCAATTGGTCTTTTAAAAGCCATATCTAGTAAGGTAGCTAATAGAATTATGCAATCATAGAGTTGGAAGAGACTCCAAGGGCCATCCAACCCCGTGCCATGCAAGAACTCACAATCAAATCAACCCTGACTGATGGACATCCAGCCTCTCTTTAAAAACCTCCAAAGAAGGAGACTCCATTACCCTCTGAGGCAGTGTGTTCCACTCTCAAACAGCTCTTACTGTCCTCCTAATGTTGAGCTGGAATCTCTTTTTCTGTAGCTTGCATCCATTGTTCCAGGTCAACCAGCTTGCTCCATCCTCAGTATGACATCCCTTTAAATATTTAAACAGGGCTATCATATCACCTCTTAACTTTCTATTCTCCAGGCTAAATATACCCAGCTCCCTAAGTTGCTTCTCATAGGGCATGGCTTCCAGACCCTTCACCATTTTAGTTGCTCTCCTTTGGACACACTCTTACTCGTCAACATCTTTTCTGAACTTTGGTGCCCAGAACTGGACACAGTATTCCAGGTGACACCTGATCAAAGCAGAATACAGTGGTACTATTACTTCCCTTGATCTAGACACAATACTTCTATTGATGCAGCCTAGAAACACTTTGGCCTTTTTAGCTGTCACATCACACTGTTGACTCATGTTCAACTTGTGGTCTACTATGACTCCTAGATCCCTTTCACACATAGTCACATTAAGCCAGGTGTCCCCCATCCTATCTGTGCATTTCTCTGTCACTTCTGTGCTTCAGAGCCCTTTAGATGTCTTTCCTGAAAACAATTATTATGACTTTTGTACTTTCCAATTGCACCAACTGGGAAGGCAAATTAAAACTATTATTAAGTTTTCTTGCAACATTTGTGGCAGAGACTTTCAAACGTAGTGTGCCATTGATGCTTAGTTCTGCCAGTGTGATGAGTGAGCACCAGAGACACTGTGCGCATATCAAAGTATTCATAATTCTTCACTACCAAATCTAAAAATGGGCTTCCCAGCTGTCAGGAAATCCTGTCAGGAAGAATAATATACCCAGGAGAATTTTGTGCAATTTTCTCCTGTTATTCAAATATTGCAGGTAAATTATAGTGCAGCAAAAAACATGTGGGGGAGGTTACTAGAAAAAATGTTTTCTGAGCAAAACATGTGTTTGTTTGTTTGTTTGTTTGGAGAAAAGGCAACATCCAATCAGGATGAGTCAAGGGCCAGCCAATAGGAGTGGAGTTAGGAGTGGATATAAATAGAGCAGGAGAGAGAATAGAGAGGGGTTAGTTGGTTAGGGACTTGGTTAGGAACAGAACTCAGAGTGAGAGTTACTCTTTTAGTTACTGAGGGGGATGAAGAGCCTTAGTGGCTAGTTTATACTACAGGGAAAAGCAGTTTAAAGGGTTTTAAAAGTGCCCAATGAGGACTAATTGAGGAGAATGGTATACAGTGAAAAGTGAAGCACAAACAGTAAACAAAAGTGTAAGAAACAAGAGTATAATAGAGAGTTTGATTAGTTTTGGAGTTACTGTAACAAACAAGTATAAGAAACCACAATTGTAACACAGTGTAACAAATAAAGTATGACAATAACGTATCAACTGTGAAACCCATCCTGTGAAACTGTATATAAGTTAACCTGCAAATAACCTTATAACTTTGTTTCAAAAAAGGTTTGTCTGGAGTGCTTTCAAAGATACATGCTACCAACATTGAGGAAGACAGTGTGGTGTTAACTCCATTGAGTAATTTGAAAAATAGGTCAGCATCACAGTTTGTTTTTACACAAAGCCACACATTTTTATCTCCATATAATTCCTCTTCAACATGTGGGTGGTTTGAATATGGTGAGAATACGTTTCTTCTGCAGTAGGGAGAAAACTACCATAATTATTTATCTTCACATGGAAGGATGATATGGTGAAGGATTTGTGTCTTTGCACACACCATAAATTATTTCATTAGGAACTTCTTCCTTCTCTGCCTAGTTGATGATAATGCATCTGGGAAGTGGTATAGAGAAGCATGATGCTTGTATCCACTCTCCTTGAATTCTAAACTTACACAAAGTTGACATACATACAAAGCCTTTCTCTGCTCCTAGCTTAATGTTGCTGATTCCAAATTGTAATTTTAGATAATTAATGCTCAGATGTTTTCTGTAATCTCTTGGATTGTTTGACAGCTTCCACAGCTTTAAGCTGCTGATGTTGGTTCAGACAGGGGAATCTTCTGTGGTTGCTGGCTGCCAAGAGGATCAGGACTGCCATTGCTACAGCATGATGAGGTGAGATCATCATGCTTTGGTTTGGTTTATCAGATGCTTTGTCTTTGGCCCAAGGCAACACCAAGTGTTAGAATTCTATGGCAACACTAGACAGTAGAAGGTAGTAGAAAGCTGTGACAACAGAGATGGCTAGAGGTATACAGTTTCAACATGTGTGAATAGTCAGAAAGTCCATTGGACAAAAAAAAAGATGTGGTGAGAAATGGTAAGGTATTAAGTAGGAGGCAAGACAGTCAAACCAAGAAGTGAGTGGCAAGCTTGGCAAGTTTGATGTGACATTGTGTCTTCACCTTTGTAGAAGCTAAAGGGCATAACTGAAGACTAAACAGCAAAACCTGAAGGTTAGGTAGTAAATCAGGGAAGTGACTGGATTCTCATGGCCACTTGACTACTTGACTCAAGAGAGAACTGCAGAGAGATTCTGGCTAGTTCACCTAGATGTCTACAGTTGCCAGAAAGCAAAATCTGGACCTTCTTCTCCAGTTGTCAGGGTCAGGGTGAGGAATCTCAGATATATATATCCCTAATCTGTTAGATTTAATGTTTTCTATTTGAACTGGATATTTTATGCAATTATAGTTTATGCTTAATGTATCAGGCTTAATGGCATCAGTAGGGATTATCCCTTTTATAATATCACCCTTGGGACATCACAAGCGTCTGATCCTTGGGACATTCATTCCTAAGTCTGAAATCTCAATGCCTGTAATAGTCCTGAACTGGCAACCCTACAAGTGTCTGCCTAGTCACTGGACAGTGTTACCCAAAGAAAGTTGGGGAGGACTGGGGGCAGCTCACCAACCATCAACTTTCTTTAAATGTTGGGGAAATTAGCTTTGCAAGAGGTTGGGTAATCTTGAGGACCACTGGCATCTGTGTATACCAGTAAAAATAACTGAGGACTCCTCCAGGTTTGGGTAAATTAAAAGGGTTTTATTCAGAAAGATGCAGAATACAACAATCACACACACACAATAGTAATTTAAACATGTGATATCTTGTAAGATAACAGAGACTTGTTTTCTCAGGAATGACAATGGGATTCTGGACTGGTTGATGGTTTTACCTTTAAGGTAACAAAAACAATTATTGGATGAGGACAACCCCAAGATGGATGGGCAGAGAGGGTGGCTGGAAGCATGGCAGGGTTGGGCAAAGAGAACTGGCTTACTATGGGGGGTTGCAGACTGCCAGAAATAGTGTGAATTCAGTCCACTTTTAGGGTTAGGGTTAGAGTTAGGGAACCATGGGAACTGTATTTTATTGTGGCATCAGAGTTGTCTGACAGAGAAGGCTCAATGTCTCAGAAAAATAACAGTTCCCATGATTCCCTAGCACTAACCCTAACCCTAAAAGTGGACTGAATTCACACTATTTCTGGCAGTCTGCAACCCCCCTATGTCAGTGCAATGAAGTAATGCCTTGTGGTGCAAGAGGAAATGCAGAGGACTTGGGTGAAGGAAGGCGCAATTAGTACACCCATTTAGTTTTGGTTGTACCATTACGTGTATCATGCACATGCCCTCGGGTCCTTATTCCTTTTCACATGGGAGCTTCACCTAGAGTTTCAAAAGGTCATTGTGGCCTCTTAAGAACAGGCTGGCTCCAGATATGAAATATGAAAATATGGGGACCCCAAATCCAGTGTGGGGTATGCCAGTTGCACTAACAGCAGTGTTGATAAAAGAAACCGATAAGCAGGCAGAGCTTGAATAAACCAAAAGCTTTATGGCATGGAATATGTCTTAACAACCTGCCTAAAAGTCATAATTGCAGGGGCCAGTATGACGTCTGTCAATTTTGAATGGTGCTTTCCTTAAAAGCATGTTTAGCAGTCAAGGGGAAGGTTCTAATTTACATTCAATAATTACAGCAAGTATGAAGATGTGGGATTATTCTGGACTAATGCCAAGTGCAAGGGTGTGTTCTTGTGCAACATGAAGAACCAACTATCTGCATATTTAACCAAATGTTTCATAAAAATGTAGAGCTCTCCCTCCCTTTTTTTAACTCATCTGTTTATCTAAGTATTTCACTTCAGCCAGACTCTGTCAGAAGTAGTTAGTTTTCAACTGATTTGTTAACTGACTTGAGTATGGTGCTAGTTTCTGCTTTAAGATATTTTCCTCTTTCTGGATTTTATATCAGTAGTCTGCATCTGACCCCAAGGCTTCAGTTGTCCTCATAGGACTATATCATTACATATGTGGCAAGGAACTGGCTGCGGGGAAGTCCAGGGATGAGTTGACTTTAAACTTGTACATCTTCTGTCTCTGTTAATACTTTAATTCCTCTAGTTCTCAAGCATGGTGAACAATTCTTAATTTGCATTATTGCTTACTCCATTTACAAATGCTGCCTTTTACCACAAGATGCATCCAAGGGAGCTTACGATTGTGCATAAAAAGAATATTCAGTCTCGCTTAAGAACATCTGACAGGTTTTGTTGGATCAAACCAAGATCCACCCCGATCAGCAGAATTCTGGTAGTTACATGCATTGGAAGATCCAGTGGGAAATGGCTAGTGATCAGAAATAAGAAACATGATTTATGTACCTTTTGCACTGACAAACCTGGTGCTCTTTTTAGAGCATCAACATGGTTGTAACCAGGCACAAAACTCTCATGCCTGCCATCTAACCTTTTAGAGGATTATTAGGCTGATTTTTTTGTAAAATAGTTTCCCCTGAAAAGCACGAACTTCTTAGATGGGAATCAAAAAGGACAAAAGCTCACATAGTGCAATAGATAGTTGAGCAGGATGTCTGAATGTCTGAGTTTCCTTATACCAAACCCAGCTCTGCAGCTAATTCCAAGTAAAAAGCTAATTCCAAGCTCTCAGTAAAAGTTGCCTTGCCATATGGCATGTGCCACCAGCGAAAACCAAAGTGTAGGAAATTACCTTTTAAAAGCAATTACTTGTGTAACGTATTTGAAGTCCGAAAAGATAACATGCTGCTACCAAGAAATGTGAGTAGCTTTTTAACATTTCTTGTTCTATTATTCATTGCTTTTTAGTTCAAGCAGGGACAGCTGGTGCCTTTGTTGCCACAGGGATGGTGGAATAAGTTATGACTTTTTTGGCCATTGCTAGTTTTTACTTATGGATTTTTCACCCAATTTTTGAACCAAAAAAATAAAAGGAGGCAGTGGGGGTAGAGTTCAGGACAGTTTGAGGACTGGCAGGATGGGGTGTTTTTTTAATGATAGAAGTATTCTTGACAGGATTTGGGGATACTTTGGGACAAATTCCCTCCTCCCCCCCATCAGGGCTTTGTAAAACTTGGGGGCACAAAGGGGGGTGGGGGAACTAGTCCCTTATTTGCAACCCCCAAATCGCCAAGCCCCATTAAAAAAACAAACCCAAAACTTTAACCTAGAATGGCAGTAGCATTCAAAATATCCCCCAAGCCCCTAACCTCCATTCCCACTTGGGTGGAGGGGTGTAACATTGCCCCCAAAGCCTGGAAGTGAAAACTGAAATAGAAAGAAGCAGTGTGTTATTTTCCCCACCTCTGGACTGAGCAATAGGAAAAATGTCCTGAGTGTAAGAGTTGTTTGACACTGGAGGAGACTACTTTAGATCTTGCTGTAGCCTTTATTTGCCATTTTAAAACATACATTGGCATGACACTTGGGGTTAAATTTTCAGTCTGGTTTCCCAATTTGATCAAGAAGCTTCCTTTTTAGAAAACAAATGCACCTGAAAAAAATGGACCTGAGTCTATTGTTAGTCCCAACTAGGGTGCAGCCATTGAATGAGTTGGATTTATAGTATTTGCCTGTTGACTCACCATTCACCAAGTGATTAATTAGGTCTACTCTAGCTGTGACTAAGCAAGAAGATTCCTACCATTCACTGCAATTTGGAGCTAGTTTACAGTAAGTGTGTTATGTGAATTGCTGAACATATTCACACATTGACATTGACTCTTGAGTCATCACTTTCCTGCACTAATTTGCATCTATTCACCCTTCCTCTGCCAAAAATGTGCAACCATGCAGTCCATGCAAAGCAAATGGATAGTCAGCTGTTAAATAATGATGCACATCATTGCTGATTTTTGTTTGTTGTTAACTACCCTCAAGTAGATCTCAACTAATGGCGGCCCTATGGATGAGACATCTCCAAGAAGACCCTCTGTCCTCCACCGCTCTGCTTAATTCCTGCAGCCCCTTAATACCCGTGACCTCCTTAATAGAGTCCATCCATCTGGCATGTGGCCTTCCTCTCTTCCTACTTCCTTCCACCTTCCCCAGCATTATTGTTTTTTCCAAAGAGTCCTCTCTTCTCATGATATGTCTGAAGGACAACAGTCTCAGTTTTGTCATCTTGACTTCCAGGGAGGTTTCCGGTATGATCTGCTCTAAGACCCACTTGTTTGTCCTTTTGACTGTCCACAGGATCCTCAATACTCTTCTCCAGCACCACATCTCAAATGAATTTATTTTCTTCCTATCATCTTTCTTAACCATCCAGCTCTCACATCCATGCATAGCAACAGGGAATACAATGGCTTGTATGATTCTAACTTTTGTGCTGAGTTGTATATGTTTGCATTTTAAAATCTTTTCTAGTTCTTTCATAGCCTCCCCATTCTTAGTCTTCTTCTGATTTCCTGACTGCAGTCCCCATTTATATCAATGTTTGATCCCAGCTATGGGAATTTTTTTACTATTTCTAATTCTTCATTGTCTAGGTTGAACTTGTGAAGGACCTTGGTGGCCATTATTTTTGTTTTCTTTATGTTCAGCATTAAGCCTGCCTTTGCACTTTCTTCTCTGATCTTCTTTAGTAGGTGTTCCAGGTCTGTGAGGTTTTCTGCTAGTACTATGGTGTCATCTGCATAGCTTAGATTGTTGATATTCCTTCCATTTTCACTCCTCCTTCTTCCATATCCAAGCCTGTTTTTCTTATAATATGTTCTGCGTACAAGTTGAACAGATAGGGTGAAAGGATGCAACCTTGTCTGACTCCTTTGCCAATTGGGAACCATTCTGTTTCTCTGTATTCTGTCCTGACAGTAGCCTCTTGTCCTGAGTACAGATTCCTCATCTGGACTATTAGATGTGTTGGCACTCCTGTGATACTTGCAGATATTCCAGTAAAAACACAATTCTTTTTTCTGTTGAGTTTGAGGAGTCCCGTCCCCCCCCGATAAAAATCTCAAATTCATCTGAGTCGCATATGGAGGGATCTCATTCTATTCAAATAGAATGAGGAATGTTTTAATTGTGTAAATAAGTTTAATTGTGCCCTTGAAGGAGAAAATCCTTTCACATTATCCCAGAAAAGTATTTATAACCCTTAAAACGTTTTAATATTGCTTTACAGATTTAACAACTAAATGTTACTTGATACTCAAAGAGGAGTTACATTACCATGCATTATCTTATTTCTTCTTGTTACTATTCCAAGTAACCTTTTACGGATAAAGTTGTTGCAGCAGTTCTCTTCCAAGCTCTGTCAAAAATTTTGACTTCAATAGAACAATGATTGACCTCTTTGTAGAGGTTGCATGCTACAGACAGAGGGTGCTTTTGCAAATTTGTATGCTAAAGCCCAGGAGTTTCCTGCACACACCAACAACTTGTATTTCCATTTGGCTGTGATCTTAGTGTTCCACCCCTAAAGATGCCTCTAATCTCAAAGATGGTACATAGCCATCACAATTAGTCGTCACTGATAGCCTTATCCTCTCTGAATTTGTCTAATCCCACCAAAGTCAGATATGCAGACCTCCTACAGAGATCCCTGGAGAGGCACTGAGGATGTAGAGTAGAGGCAAGGAAACCTCCTACACAATGACTGCCTCCTTGCAAAATGAGATCATAAATGTTCTGGTGGGGAGTTACGGCATCTGCCAAAAGAATGCTGGGTTTGGCAGTATACCAGTGCCAAAAATAATATACACACACCAACCAGGTTTTAGAGAGATAGATCTTAGAAACTGCCAGCAGCACAATCAAAAGGAAACATTGTTGGGTAATGTTTGGATTGAAGAATAATCTTTAATGTTTGAAATAGCCTTCTGTTTTTCACAGTTGCATTAAAAGAAATTGAGGGGAGAAAAATCAAATCTATCTGAAAAACTGCAAAGTACATAACCTCCAACTGTCTCAGTTTGTCAGGGACAGGCCCGATCAACCTTATATCTTCCCACTTTTTCAACTGCTTTTAAAATGTCCTAGCTTCTTTCTTCTCCCACTTTCAACGGTTTTCTTCAGCTTACTTCAACTGATGCAAACAGATATAAAAGGGCAAAATTTGCACTCAGTTCAGTGGGATGAGAGAGGCAGATTCTTGCTCTTCCCAATAGTCAGGCAAAAGCACGCTGCTGCAACCTCTCCTAGCTTATTTCTGCTTCTGCTTCTTCCCCACAAACTGTTTTTTATTGTTCTCTTTGGATACATATAGATCTTGTTTAGTTCATCCTTAAGTCTGTGATAGTGGTATGCTACCTTCACCACCTCCCCAAATTTTGTTTCTTCCATTCAAAACATTCAAGGAAGATGCAGCAGTCTTCCGAAGATAAAAAACATCCTGCAACCATTGTGGAACAGAAATCTGTTTAACAAAAAAGGACAATGAGTCAAGATTCTTGAGAAATGTATTTATTATACTTGTAATTATATTACCACAGAAGGGTATAGAATAAATTCCATACAATCTAAATGACATTCAATAACAAGAATGGTTTTGTGAAAAAAAATTACAACATAATCTTTACAACATAAAATTATAAATAATACAATTAAATCCAAATAAAACTGAAATCCAGCAACGGAACAGGAAATGAAACAATGAAAAAGAGTGTTTCTCCCAAAGGCTAAAACCATCATGGTTTTGGTTTGGTTTGGTTTGGTTTGGTTTGGTTTTGAGTTCCTGCATGGCAGGGGGTTGGTCTGGATGGCCATTGTGGTCTCTTCCAACTCTATGATTCTATGATTCTATGATCATGGTCATAGGGTAAAAATATCAGTCTTTGAAAATATCAAAAGAGTAATCTCCAAAAGTTGCTAAAAGACAGGGCTGGGAGAATTACCAAAAGGGTCTAAGTGAGCCCCTCCAGGGAGAGTATTTGCATGGGGTGGGTGTGGGTGGGAAGGCACCACTGAGGGTGCGTCTACACTGTAGAATTAATGCCATTTGACACTGCTTCAATTGCCATGGCTCAATGTTATGGAATTCTGGAATTTGTAGTTTTGTGAGATATTTAGTCTTCTCTGTCAGATTGCTCTGGTGCCACAACAAATTACGGATCCCAGAATTCCATAGAATGGATCCATGCCAGTTAAAACAGGGTCAAACTGCATTAATTCTGCAGTGTGGCAGCAGCCTGAGAAGACCCTGTCCCTGAAAACCGTCCTTTATCATTCAGATGGAGGTGGCATATAGGGAAGGCCCTCTGATGATGACCAAAGAACATGCATATGTTCACATTCCTTTAGAACAGCCTTCTTCAACCTGATGCCCCCCCAGATATAAATATGAGAGCCAGCATGGCATAGTGGTTTGAGTGTTGGACTATGACTCTGGAGGCCAGGGTTTGATTCCCAGCTTGGCCATGAAACCTACTGGTTGACCTTGGTCAAGCCACACTCTCTTAGCCTCAGGGGAAGGCAACAGCAAACCTCCTCTGAACAAATCTTGCCAAGAAAACCCCATGATAGGTTATCCTTGGTCAACATAAATTGGAAACTACCTGAAGGCACACAACAACAACAACAACAACAACCTGTACCACCAAATATTGTCAGTGAGCAGAGTGGATGGAAGTCATGGGGCAAAACATCTGAAGGATCTGAAGGACCTTCACCAATGAGGTCCCCCAAACTGTGCAGGGCTTTATAGGTGAAAATCAGCACTTAGGATTGGTCCCAGAAATGGCTTGGAAGCACTATGGAGAAAAACAAGGTCCATTTAATGTGTTCGTATTGCTGGGTCCTAATTAAGACTGTTTACTCTCATATTCTACACCAGGGGTAGGCAACCTTTCCCCTTTAAGGGCCGAGGGACTTCATCTCCCAGAATCCCAGGAGCTATTGGCCAACATGGGACTATTGGCCAACATGGCTGAGGCTTCTGGGAGCTGAAGTCCCTCGGCCCTTAAAGGGGAAAGGTTGCCTACCCCTGTTCTACACCAACTGAAGTTTTTTGACAAGGTTTTCTAAGGCAGTCCCATATACTTGAAGTCATTCAAATGGGAAGTTACATAGAGCGTGGCCCATGACTGAAGGCATTGTTATTCATGTTAGATAGAGACACTCCTGGAACAAGAACATTGGAAAAAAATCTCTCTTTGCCACAAAGAGCATTTGTGACAATGAGGACTTCTAAATCAGATCCTTAGTGGAAAGAGTAATTCCTTTTAAAATAGGCTGAACACCTTTCATCTGTTCAGAGGAACTATGTGCTAACAGTGCCTCCACCTTGTCTATCTGGACTGAGATTGTTTAGTACAGTTTGGGGTTTAGATTATAGCTCTCGCTCACTCTTTTCTTTTTGCATTTAGGATGAGATAAACCTTCACTACTTTGCATATTCCCCAACTTTACACAGATAAAACTGGAACAGAACAACAACAAAAAAACTGGAAAGCACATATTCACAGTAGAAGAATAAAAGGAGACAAAAGTCCCAGGTGCTGTGTGATGGTCCAAAACCTTTTATTTCTAAAAAAGCTCAACGGGTTTCGCCTTGTCACCAATTGGCTTTCTTCGGGGGCTATTATAAAATAAATGAAAGTACATTTATTATGGGTGTGGTATCACCTCTAAAAACATAATTTCTTACAAATAAAATAGTATCTATTGTCCATATTATTATAAACAAACCTATTACCGAAATTTCTGGAGTTGCAGCCTGCACTCTCAATCAAAGTGGACTCTCTGAGTATTAGAAAGAAGGGACTAGGACCAGTGGTGTACCTACCTTTGGTGTCACCTGGTGCGGAGGAACAGGGCCCCAAAACATGCCCGACCCTCCTCCCTGCAGCTTGGCTTTCCTCAGGGGAAATGGCCACATGGGCCGGGAAAGCAGCCACGCAGCCGGGAAAAACAGCCATGCTGCCAAAGAAGCAGCCACTTGCATGGGCCAGAGACCTGCCTGGATCGGCACCTGCATAGGCCCAAGGAGTGGATGCAGGGGACGGGAGCCGACCGGGTGTTACCCCCTTTTGAGTTGTCACCCAGTGTGGGCTGCACCCCTGCACCCCCCTCCCCCTAGTGACTCTACTGACTAGGACTATCAATGGGTTCATATTGATGGATTTATTGGAATGGTTTCTTTAGAGAGAACCAATAACCATTGGTGTTTTTAGAAATAAAAGTTTTTGGATCATCACACAGCACGTGGCTCTTTGGCTCTTTTTATTCTTCTACAAATAAAAACTGGGACATATAGTCGGTTATGACTAGACATTCATGTCAAGGAACAACCTTTACCTTTATGTGGCCAAGCTGGCAAAAAGATGGCAAAAGTTATAAATAAAATATCTGAGGATGTGCTGTAGGACAGTAAATCTGTTGTTTGGAGGCATGCAATGCTGTTTTTTTTCATCCATGCTGCACCAATATGTTGGTAAATATAAACCCAAATATTACAAAAAGTCAACAAGCCAAGCTGAGCCGAGCTCAGAAGTACTGTATATATTTGACTAAAAGTCAACCTCACAGCATGTACATATTTATATTGTGATCTGGGATGTCACAGTGAGTTGTGTCCGCTGGAAACCCACTGGTTATTATAACTACTCAGTCAAAGACAGATTTTGGGGCCAAAATTATGGATTATCCATGACCCATGGATAAGTCAAGAGTAAAACCTAGGGGCATGTAACAAAGGATGTAACGGATGAATCAAAGGGAAAGTAAACCAAAGAATTTACAAAATCCCAGCAGGCATAACTGTTTGTGCTCACTCTAAAGGCTGGACAGATGAAAGAATAGAGGGGGGGCAGTGCTTCTGGAACAGATTACACTCCTGCCTTTCACCTTTTTTTAATAAGCATTAAAGTACAATACTTAAATTGACCCATGGATAAGTCGACTCAAGTCAATTTTTTTACTAAAATTTCTAGACTTATACATGAGTATATACAGTACTTTGGAATTTCTTACTGTCAAAGATGTGAGGAGCATGTGGGAATTGCTTTTATCCTCATATGTAAAAGTTAGTTCACAGCATGTGCATATTTATATTGTGATCTGGGACGTCACAGTGAGTTGTGTCTGCTGGAAACCCACGGGTTATTATAACTTCTCAGTCCTCACAGTGCAAAATGCCAATCTCTCTAGCCTCAGTACCTTAATGTTTGACAGCACAGCTGTAAGGATTGCCAAGATTATATCTGAGATGGTACAGTTCTGAACACTCAAAATGTCACCTTGCAGGTTCCACATGTGTGGGTGCTCCTCATATATGTAATGCACAATACATGAAAAAGCCCCAAAACACTGCAAAAAAGTATAGATACTATAATTTGGGTACTGAATTGAGCAGAGAATAGAAGCTCTTTGGAAGCACTCTGTGGCTAAAAGTATTTTTAACTGGAAGCTATCATTACCTAGGAGCTAGTGACTACCTCTTTGCTCAGATAATTTTGCCTCAGGTGCTGCTTTTCTCAAGCTTAGGCTAAGGCCAAATTCCACATACATACACACATATGCAAAGCACTTCCAGGGTTGTGGTAGATCAGTCAAGAGCCGCACCCTGGTGTACAGTCCCAGTGAGCAAGCCAGGTGAGGCATACCTGGCGAGACGGTGGCTGAGGTGTTCGCAAGGCAGGGAAATACAGTCAGCCTTGGCATTGCCCACTCTCCATCCCTTTCCGGCAGAGGGAGGGCCCTCACCCTCCCTTTAATCTTTAATCTTCCGACAAAAGATTAAAGCCTCCATGCCTTTGGCCCTCCGTGGGCTTTCAATCATTTTTAAAACTGCTATAGGGGTCAGCAAAGGAACATACATGGAATTAATTAACAGCAATCCTAACATTTCCTGATTAACCTTGAGAAGCATTTTCTGCCAACTCTTGGGCTTCAGAAAGAGCTTTCTAACTACAAGTATGTTACATAGATGGAGCCAGTGTGGTGTAGTGGTTTGAGCACTGGACTATGATTCTGGAGAGCAGGGTTTTTGTTTTTTTTTAATTCTCTTCTGGGTAATTAATAATTTTTTTATTGAGAAATCTTAAAAGAACAAACAGACAATAAAACAAACATACACACAACAGCTAAAAAATAAACAAACACCAGATTAACATAAAACATAACAAGACATACAAAAACTACATAAGTTCTTCCACAGTACTACAAAGGTTCGTCGATCTCAAAATAATTATCCCTGATCAATTAAACTACTATAAGTTCACATCACAGACTACATGTTGTAGATATCATTCAGAGTTTCCCAATAATTTAATTGGGGTATACTAACTTAAACTAACCAAATAAAAGGCAATCATCCGGGAGAATAACTTATCACTTCTTCTACCTATAGATAATTTATGTGAAAGATTATATACATTAAAAAAGAAGGAAACAAACCAAAGAAAAATAAAACAAGAAGTATAGTAACAATTTTAATTATGTCAAATTATCTTGAAGTTCTATATTCTGGGAAGTACTTAAGATAAGCATAGAGAGAAAAAAGTTCCTTTACTCCAAAGCAATAGATGGTTGTATATAGTCTTTCATATTCTTCTTCATATATTCAAAACATGGCCTCCATTGATTCTGAAAAGATGACAAGGATTTGTTTTGGACTAAACATGTTAGTTTCTCTAACTCATAAACCTCATACATTTTAAACTTCCATTCCTCCAACGTAGGACATTCCCTTCTTCTCCAGTACTTGGCAAATAAAGTTCTTGCCGTGGTAATCAGTAAAAATAGTAACTTTCCCCCTTTTTTTTCTAACTCATCCTTAAATATGTTTAACAAATATATTTTAGGATCGACTTCAATCCGTATGTTTAAAATTTGTTTAATCTCTTTATTAATAAGAGTCCAGAACTTGTGCGCTACCTTACATTTCCAGCATGCGTGGAAATAATATCCTATTTCCTCCTCACATTTCCAACAGATGGGATTATATCCTTTATATATTTTAGATATTCTAACTGGGGGTAAGATACCACCTAAACATTAATTTGTATGTATTTTCCCTTAGACCTATATTTATAGCATATTTCTTTAGTCTATTCCAACTTTTAGTCCATTCCTCCAAATATATATATATATATGGAGAGCAGGGTTCAAATCCCTTCTCAGCTACGAAAACCAACTGGGTGACTTTGGGCATGTCATGCTCTCTCCGCGACAAAGGATGAAAATGGCAACCCCCTTTTGTAGAAACTTGCCAAGAAAACCCTGTAATAGGGTTGCCTTAGTGTTGCCATAAGTTGGGAACAACTTGAAGGCACACAACAACCACGACACATTATTTAGGCATGCACAGCTGTTGTCATGAATGCATCCAGCTCCTGGCAAAAGCAGGTGGTGCCAGGGAGATGGGCACAGAGGCTGGATACTTCTCCATCCTTTAAGGTAAAGGTATTGCCTGTTGACAAGGTTGTCAAGTCATGTCTGACTGTAGGGAGCGGTGCTCATCTCCATTTCTAAGCCAAAGAGCCAGCATTGTCAGAGACTACTCTGTGATCATGTGGCCAGCATGACTTCACTGAATGCTGTTTACCTTCCCACTGAAGTGGTATCTATTAATCCACTTGCATTTGCATGCTTTCAAACCTCTAGGTTGGCAGAAGCTGGGACTAGCTCACACCATCATGCAGCACCTGGGCCTTGAACTGCCAACCTGCCAATCCATCTCCATCCTTAATCCATGTGAAGCAAGCATATTATCACTGTTACTGTTAAAATGTAGTACCTCCATAACAAGAGGCACAGAGATATTTTTTTTTAATAAGGCTGAAATGTTTAGCCAGTAATTCATTGTGTTTCATGAAAAACATTCCCTAATTAATTGGGCCCTTCTTAAACGATTAAAAAGATTTTAAATTGTGGACGGAGGATAACACCCGATTACAAAATCCTTATGGCAAAGAGACTTCAGTTCCATGCCACAGGGGCTTTTTCTTGCATTCATTCCACAAGACTTTAAAGGGCTATTACCCCTTGGGGCCAGAGCAAGGAAAGTTACTGTTTGGGAGCTGTAGTCCAACTACTACATATCCAAAATATTCCAAATATTTAAATATCCAAATATTTAAGTATTGCTTGGGCCCATATGAATTTACGCCAGCTGGGTAGGTATTGTAAACTGCTTAGAGTGCTTGGTTCACTAAGAAGTGGTATAGAAATGTAAAGTGCTATTACTATTTATTTGCTCAGGCACTGTTATCTTATTGTTGTGTGTCTTTGGGTCATTTGTGACTTATGGCAACCCTAAGGCCAACCTAACACAGGCTTTTCTTGGCAAGATTGGTTTGGAGGGGTTTTGCCATTGCCTTCTGTGAAGGAACAGTGCTGTATGTTAGTTTGTGTTGACATGTGTGAATTTCATAGTGCTTTGTGTTATTTTACATTGGTCTATGATGGGGTTTATGTTCAGTGGCCACATTTATTTTTTTCTAAAATTTGGGAGAAGGTTGCAAAGAATAAAAAATGAAAGCAGAGTTGTGTATATAAGTGAGCCAGGCCAAGAAATAAGAGGTGGTTAAGGTAAGAGGTGGAAGCTGAGCTGAAGCTATGGAAAGAGAGCTGGAATTACAATTGATGTTGAAGAAATGAAAAAGAGAAGAGCAGAGAGACAAGAGTAATAAGAAAGAAACCAAGAAAGACATCCGAAGCAGAAAACAAGACAGAGAGTGAGGCTTCAACTGTGGGAGAGCAGTTTTTGGGGGAAACCTTGCCTGCAAAGCTTGTCAGAGAAAAAAAGCTTCTCTGTAAAGAATTGCTTGCCTGGAAACTGACAGGAAGATAACTGGAAAAATCTAAGACATCTATATATATTTTAGGCATTGTAATTAGATAAATTAGGAAGAATGTATTTATTATCTGTTTTCCTATTGCTCAGTTGAGACTTATTGAAAACCGAAACAAACTATATAATTTTAACTATGTTTGGATCTAACAAACAATGTAATTTTTGCTGTTACTTTTATGTTTGATTAGTAAACCTTTTTTTTAAAAAAAAAAAAAGTTGTTATTGCTGTGGCTTGCAGTTATTGGTTGTTCACCGCATGCTTAAAGCCTTATCACGCTACCAAAAAGGGGGACTCCTTTGTGGAATAAAAGATTTGGGGGCTGCATTGGTGGAACTAGCTTAACAAATATGAACATCCACCTGGGGGTAGTGGAAGAGGTCCTGGGGAAGGGAATTAGGGCCCACTTGCAAAGGACTGCATACACTTATCATGGTCAATCTCTGCTCCATCATGAGACAAACCTAGGCCAGTCCATGGCACCTTCTTCTGAAGCTGAGAGAGTGTCACTTGTACAAGATCACTCAGTGGATTTCCATGGAAAAGTGGGGATTTCATCCCCTAACCTGCTGGGTTCGTAGTCCATCAGTCAAACCACTACACCAGGCTGATTTTCTAGCATTACTTAGGCTGCATCTGCACTGCTGAAATAATCCAGTTTGACAGCACTTTAACTGACATGGCTCAATGCTATGGACTTCTGGGAATTCCCAGAATTCCATAGCATCAAGCCATGGCAGTTAGAGTGGTGTCAAACCAGACTATTTCAGCAGTGTGGCTGCAGCCTTGAAGCTGTTTAAAAGATCTAATGTCCCACTGGGATACCTTTGTCACGCTGAGGCGCGGTGTGAATGAATTTTAGTATCTCGGCTGGGACCCTGAGATACTTCCAAACAGAATGCAGAAGCTGACTGCTGCAGCTGAAAGGTTTATTTACACAGGATAGGAGGCAAAAACTATATGCAGCAGATGTAGAGCTCTTGGATAAAAGCTTAAACAGGCTTTCTCCTTCTCCAGCTTTCAGCAACACGGGAACTGTCCAACAAACTGACAAGCACCAACCACTGACTGACTACAATAACCCACACATGCTCACACTGAGCTATGCTTCTTATACCTTCGGCTCTTGCAACATTGCCTAGGCATTGCATCATGCTCATTACACTTGAGGTCCCAATACACATTAGTAGTCTGGCTCCTTTGCTACCCACTCTCGGCCTCAGAGGATGGCAAGGGCAAACCCCCTCTGAAGAAATTTGCTAAGAAAAAGATATGATAGACTTGGAGGCACACAACATCAACTGCAACAGCCATGGATATGCTGCATGAAATGCAGCCTGCCTACTGGTGACATCTCAGTTCCAAGTTCTTTAATTCAGTCTGCTGTACTTTTTAAGCCAAGTTGCACATCATGTTTAAGATGTGGTGCTAAAGTCCCACTGCTGCATGGTTGGGAAGGGAAGCAAGGGGCATTATGGACAAGATCCCTGGGGAGGAAAGGATTAAGCTTCTACTTCCTTGAGGGGGGCCTTCTAATAAAAACTAAGGAAGTGGGAGGCTGCATCTATAACATATACATAATTGATCCTGTGTTACACAGAAGTAAAGCATTTATAAGACTGTATTTTAAGACTTACATCTAGTTCTAATTTTAGTCATTAGGTTAAATTCCTAAAACACCATTAGGGCTAAACAGATTATTTAATCTCTATTTGAAGGTAACAGATTCTTGATCTAACTAGCATCTGAGTCATCTGGCTTGACTGAACAAACTACAGATTACCAGGTGCCACTCACACCCCCTTTTTAAACATTCTAGACTTGACATAGCAGCACTGGCTCCAGCAGGAAATGGTCGTGAGAGTAGAGGCAGTCTGTTGAATCTTGACTAAGGAATGCAGATTCCACAAAAGCGTTGGTAATGTACCCAACATAGTAAGAGGGTTATATACAGTTTCTTGGCAGGGTACCTGTGCATGCTTTTCCTCAGGCCAAGGAAGATAGTTAAATCCTGAATATAGAATTCCCCCCGTCCCCACTTCAAACAGAAAAAGTGGCAATGTGCTTCCAGTGATGACTACAATCATCAAGCCATTAACTGCTTCCATCCTTTTGAACTTAGGCGGCTGTCGTACAACACATTCGAAAAGACAATAATGCTAGGAAAGGTAGAAGGCAGTAGAAAGAGAGGCACACGCGCTAGATAGATAAACTCAATCAAGGATGTCACGGGCCTGAATTTGCAGGACCTAAGCAGAGCAGTGAAGGATGGGGGTTCTTGGAGATGCCTCGTCCACAGGGTCGCCATGAGTCAGGTTCGAATCAAGGGCAGTTAAAAACAAACCTCTGCTGCCTCTGAAGTGTATAGAGCCTCTGTCTGAAAGCATGGATGAATTCTCTAATGGAGATGGCCTTTGTAGACTGCCAGAAATAGTGCAAATTGAGTCCATTTTAAGGGTTAGGGTTAGTGCTAGGGAATCATGGGAATTGTTGTTGTTTTTCTGAGACATTGAGCCTTCTCTGTCAGAGAGCTCTGGTGCCACAATAAAATACAGTTCCCATGATTCCCTAGCACTAACCCTAACCCTAAAAGTGGACTCAATTTGCACTATTTCTGGCAGTCTGCAAAGGCCTGTTTGTGCTGGCTGAATATGCATTGGCTTATCCTTTGGTTCAGTTGAGGTTCTAGTTCAGCATGAATATATTAATTATTGTTCTAGGTCACTAGCATCCCTTTCATTATCTGGCAAAGCAGCTCCCAGGTGGCCCCCAAATGTTGGCAGCTGCCTTACATTTGGACTATTGTATTTGTGGCATAGCCCATTTTGTTCTTATGATTCCTCACGGTAGAGATAATGCAACATTACAAGTTGCCTTCCACCACCACCCGACATATTGGTGGATGTATCACAGAACCTTGTTCTGTACCTCTACTTCCAGATCGTCTGTCTTCTGCAATCAGAATTTTTTAGAATATGTGAAGTCTTGGTGCCAAGGCATAATATTGTTGTTATACTACAGTTGGCCCTCTTTATCCACTGATTCTGCATCCAGATCCTACCATCCACGACTTGAAAATATCCCCCCTCCCCTGAAAAAATTCCAAAAATCAAACCTTAATGTTGCCATTTTTAAAAAATAAGGGACATCATTTTACAACACTATTGTATATAATGGGACTCGTGCATCCACAGATTTTGTTATAAACTGTGGGTGTGTGGGTGTGTGTGTGTCCTGGAACCAAACCCCAGCAGATACCAAGGGCCCACTGTACCTTGCAGTATGAATTCAGTATCCATTGTGGACAGAAACTAGGCATGGCAAAGAACCACTAATACAATGAGAAGTTGTTCCTTTCCTGTGTGTTTTTGGGCTGAATACTATCAAAGCACACACCATGGGAACATCTCATTGTACAAATAGGATTGCTCCCACTACTATTTAGGAGACATGTATTTGTAGTGTTAACAATTTCTTGCAGTAGTATTTTATATTGTGTTTCCATGCTAATGGCATCCAGCAAAATGGTCAATTATAGATGCCAGCCTGTAGACTGGAAGAAAACATAAAAGGTAGACTTCTTAAACTTATATGAGGATAAATCGGTCAGAAAGACAAACCAGAGTAATGTTTCTCCAGTTTCAGATTTCATCAAGAATCAACAAGTGCTCTTGATATGACACAATGTACTGGAACTTCCATAAAGCTATTGATGAAGTTACTTACCAATGTTTCTTAAGTAAACCTTGAAGTTCTGGACAGCATTTTATGGATGGCGAACAGGAAGCAAAGGGTAGGAACCAACTTTTATAGAGGAGGAAAGCAAGCTGTGGGACTTCCCAAGGATTTGTATAGGAGTCAGCATCATTTATTAAAGAAATCAGGCAGTGAAGTTGACAAATACCAGACTACTCAGAACTGAGACCATAAGGAGCTCTAGAAAGACCTCTTCAAACTGGACAAATGGGCAACAAAATGGTAGACAGTATTCAATGTAATTGCAACAAACTATGCACTACACCAGGGGTAGGCAACCTTTCCCCTTTAAGGGCCGAGGGACTTCAGCTCCCAGAATCCCAGGAGCTATTGGCCAACATGGGACTATTGGCCAACATGGCTGAGGCTTCTGGGAGCTGAAGTCCCTCGGCCCTTAAAGGGGAAAGGTTGCCTACCCCTGCACTACACTGACCAACCACAGAGGAAATATATCTAGATGTCAGTAAAAAAAAAACTTGTGATCTGGATCACATTCAAACAGAGTATTTTAGTCATTACAGAAAGGGATATTCTCCAGATTTATTTTCTAAAAATTCATGAAATTAAATGTTGAAGCCATTTAGTGGTCTGTTCAAGCTCTATCCTCAGACCTGTTTGAAATCATGCTGCCGCCCAAGTAAAGTTTAAAAGGTGAAATAATATTTAAAAAATGTCACTCCTACTGCCTGCAGAGTTGGTTGGAACAAATAATACTTTTGGACATCAAGCATTTACAGTACCCCATTCCAGTAAATACTCAAGAATCCAGGATATTAGGGGTTACAAATATTCCGACTTTATTATAAATAAGAAATACTGTTTTATACATAAAACTGCCAAGTGTTGCATTTTTTGCTGTTTTTGTTCACTGCTCTCAGACAGTAAGACCACAGATTTAAGGCAAAAACTGGAGTGAAGGCACACATAAAAGTGCTCACAGTTCAGAATAAAATGAGGGGAATTCTTCAAGAGGTCTCTTCTGTGGCACCTGGTTGTATGTTTCTGTGAGCAGCCGTTGCTTTGTTATGCAAAGAAATAACTTGGACCTATACAAATGTGATAATGGCTTGTTAACACAGTATTTGTAATTAAGAGGATTCTTATAAACGTCTTTTTATTTATTTATTTATTTATTTTAAAATTAAAAAAAAATATGTTATTTAAACCAGTTTTAAAGAAAAAAGGGAAAATACTAGAAAGGTAGCAAAAGGGCCAGAAGAAAACAACTGAGTGCATTATTGTCATCCTCTTTTTCTTTTCTTTTTTTTTGGGGTGTGTGTGTAGGAGAGGGACAGAGAGGAGATACTGTTAAGAGTGCAGACATCTGACTGGTCAGATGAAAAATACTGAGCCTAAGCTGTGACACGCCACAGCGAAATGTCGCTTCCGATCACTTCAGGGTTGTATATAGGCACCTTAATGTAAACTGTTAAGTCACTTGGCTAGAAGATGAGAAATGAAGATGTGGCCCATCTTCCCTCTGGCCCTGGAATATGGTCATCTCTAACTTTTAAAAAGACAAAAAAAAAGGCTCAAATGGATTGTTTTTGCCCAGAGTGGTACAGGTGGAAAGGCCACAGTTTTAAATCCACAGATCTGCTATTTAACTTAGAATAGTCCAATTCTCACTGAGTAGGTTGCAGTCTGATGCCACTTTTCCACTGCAAATGACAGGCTCATATAACTGAATGCTTTTTTATTGCTTTCCAAGTAAAAAACTAGCACATCTGTAAAAATGGTCCACAATCTAGTCTTTGCCCTGGGAGAGGAGCATTCTGTGTGGAAATACGTTTTTAGTATGGAGAAATGGTATTGGCCAGACACAGGTTTACCACTCCAATGTGAATTAGGCCAAAGTGACATTCTTCCTGTAGACCCAACAAGAAGCCCTTAACCATTCATAAAACCAGAATCAGTATAAACATATCTGTAAACCAGAAACAAAGGGCTAGTTCAGGTAAAACTTTGCCTCTGCCCTGTGGACTCCTTTCCACTCTCACCCTACACTGTAGATGGACATCCCCCCTGGGGAAACTGCACATTGCATCAAGTACATGTTCTCCATATTCTCTGCTTACCAGATGCTCTTTGCAAAGAAAGTGGGAGAGTAGTAGTAGTAGTACACACATTTAAGGTCTGGTGCTTGTTTCATCCCAGGCAGAACTCTCAGGGGCAAAGTGTCATGTGAAAAGGCCCAAAGAGTATTCATTCTTCTTGAGCTGCACCCTTCTGAAACCTTAAGGCATCAGTGCTGGCTTTAGAAGAGTTGGACAACTTGTCTCTCAGAGGAATATGAATGGTAAACAGCTTGATGTTGGTATCACAGAACAGTATTGACTATCATTATGGAGATGCAAAGGGATACGTTTGGACAGAGAAAATACCTGACTTCTTACCCCACCCAAGTAATAAACTACAGGAGAAAAAGATGCGTGTAGCGTGTTGATTAAGAGGAAGCAAAGGGGAGAAACAGTGCCACTCTGGAAACAAGACCAAGCATATTTACAGAGGGAAGCAAGGGAAGAGAAATAGACTTTTCCTCACACTATAATCATGATTAAAAAAGACACAAAAACCCACATTCACACAAAAATATAAATTTGAAATAATTAATAGCACCAGTGTGTGTCAGATAATAAAACTTCTTCCCATCTACGCAAACGTACAAAGTTGCATAGTGTTTAAGGGTAGGTATACACTGATTAAAAAGGCAGGGGGGTGGAAGTATCAGATCAACCTAATGAGGAAACTGCAGAGGTAGATCGTTTCCTCTCGCTCAGGATGGGGGAGAGGGAATACCATAAAAGGAACAATCTGATCTCTATAGGGAAACTTATCCAAAGTTGGGGAGGAAGGCACATTTTGAATGGGGCAGAAATTTATACTGAGAAACAAGCAACTCAGACTGTAAATACTGCAAACTCTTGGGGTTATTTGTCTCTATAATTAGTTGACCATTTTTAAAAAACCAAAATTGCTAGAAAAATTGAGTCAGCTAGTATTTGGAATTTCAGACAAAAGGTAAATCTGCTAAGGTAGGTTTATAATATAATGCAACTTGAAGAACACTACACAGACCTCTTAGGTTTTATTTTCTACCACAGAATATTATGCTGGTATCGAATTTCATGGCAGGTAAAGCTCTCTCTGGATGATGGGTGTCTTTCAAAAAGGAAAAAAAACAACAGTCTGAACCATTGTTGAAGTATCAGCTTATACTGCAAGATATTTCTTGGAGATATCTACTAACTGGCTGGTGATAGGAATTATGGCCCTAAGCAGGTTCTTCTCAGCTTGAAGGTATAATGCATTCTGCCTTTGTTCTCACAGGCTGAAGATATGCCTGCTATACAGGTCAAGGCATAGCACCATGGAGACCTACCACACTACTCCTTCCTCATGACTTCCCAAAATGTTTCTGAGAAACTCTTCAGAAACAGAATCTACACAGACATATTGCACTCTAGAAAGGGTCTTAAGATTTGGTAGCTGGCTACCAAAGTGGTGCTTTGAGGGATTCTAATTTATGAATATGGTTGGTTCTGTTGCCTTCTTGTTTTAAAGAATCATGTAATCCATTGGTATTTCTTACACCCAGCCATTAGTATTTAATACTTTGGTAGCCAAACCATTTCCTTCACAGAAGAAAGAAAAGAGAGCTGTGGGTAAGGTTGATGAGAGAAAGGCAGAGAGACATAGAGTGGGGAAGGGAATAAAGAAAATGCCTGTGATTGCCCCCATGATATATCCATTCCCATCGCCATTTCTGCAGTTCAGCACAAGTCCGTAATATTTCACATTTTTGTGTAAATCAAAGGGGAGTGTTTACTGAGAGAGGAGAAGAAGGTGGAGTGTCTGAGCAAGAAAGCGTGTAGATATTAACATCTTGAAACTTTTTGATACCCTAGAGGCTGATACCTAATTTGCTTTTAACTCAAATATGTGCATTTTTCCCTTTGAACTGGGAGAGAAAGAACTGAGAGCTGTATGGGAGATGAGGTGGGGGTCCTGAAGGACATAACCTAGGAATTAAGGCACTCCACAGCCAAAAGAACTGCTCCACCAGTCATTGAGGGAAAGCCCCCCCTGCCCTTAGCACACCCTTAGGGTTTTTCAATGGACGGGGTGTTGAAACAGCCAGTTGGTAAGGTCTTCTTGATGTCCTCTAGGTTGCTAATGTCTTTCAATATGGTGTTAATGTCCCTGTTGTATTCATTGATGGCACTGGCTTGTTTTTCAGCTGCTTTCTCTAGATCAGACACTTTCCGGTCCAGATCATTGTCCCGCATCTGTTTTTTGGCGGCATTTAAGGTATCTTCAATCTCATTCAGTTTACTTGAATCCACAGGCTCCACACGCCCTGCAAAGTGAGCAATATATGAAATTAAAGGGGAATTTGATCATTTGCATTTCAATCCTGCATCGGATGAAGTAGACTCAGTCTACAAAAGCTTATGCTACAACCAGTCTCAAAGGTGCTACAAATCCTTTTGCACACCGATCCAGACTAACACAGCTATGTCTTTGAACTCTGATTTCAGTATGGTACAGAAACAATTTCCACTTGCCAAGTAAATGCAGAACATAAAAAAATGAAATTTCTTAAAGCAAACTGTCCATTGGTTGTTTGCATTTAAAAGAACACCTGATATTTGTATCTTCCTTGACACTGGAGTAGAAGCAATTCCTCTGTTACATCCCTATTATTAAATTTAAGTTTGAAGTTCAGATTTTTCAACTTTGTCACACATCCACTCAGTTCAGTTTCTCAAAGTGAACTAACAGAAATTAACAAGAAAAACTAACAGAAAAACAAGCTACGCCCTGCTTTAAATCATAAAATTAATGCACAACTAAAGCTGTTTGGCTCACAAAATTAGTTTCATGGTTCTTTGGATCATGATCAATGAAATCCCAAATAAGAGGTGGCAAAAGAGAAGTGGGGAGGAGGATGTTAAAAGGCAATGGATTAAGAGAAAAACATGTACCAAAAGAGAGCACTATGTAACCATCACAAGATTACTGGAATAGGAAACTCTAAATAATGAGGTATATATCACATATACACAGATATGCACCTGCACACAGGGGCCCTGATATATTGATGTCAAATATGACAAATATGACAAGGGCATATTAATGCCCATCACAAATATCATGTACCTTGTTGACCAAAAAATGAAACTGGTCATAGTATCGTTTCTTATGGACATTATTATGGACTCATCATACCTGACATTTAATTGTTTCACAGGCCTATAAAACCTTTTTTCCAGTATTAATCTCTGATGTATGAACCTAGGTTCACATATTCTGCTAAATCATAATTTTGAGTTAAGAAGGGTATACAGTCGTCTCTCTGTATCCACTGATTCTTTATCCATGGATTCAACCATCCATAGGTTGAAAATATTTTTAAAACATATAAATTCCAAAAAGCAAACCTTGATTTTGCCATTTTATATCAGCGATACCATTTTACTACACCACTGTATTTAGTTGGAAACCACTTAAAGGCACACAACTGTTACAAGATGAATAGCTAGCTGACAAGTAAAAGAACTTTATGGTGGTGCAAAAATAAAGAGTACAGTGGGCCCTTAGTATCTGCTGGTATCATTCTTTAGTTACCAGCCATGCTAGGTAAGACTGGAGGGGGCTATGGGCCAAAACACCTGGAAATCACCAGCTGGGGGAAGGGCATGAAAGCATTACCCTAAATACCACATCATTTAGATTGGTGATCCCCAAATTTTTTGGAGCTATCGCCCCCTTTCCTCTTGAGTGACAATCCTAGCACCCTTGCAATGACTGTTTCTGGAAATTCAAAACAATCAGTCTCAGTTGCTTTGGATCCAGTGACCCTGGGAGCAGCAACCAAGCAGCTAGCTGGCTGAGCAGTGACCAAGAAGCCTCTCGCTTGTGCTCACTTTACAATCAAGGAGGCTGCACTGCAGTTTTAATTGACCCTAAAAAGAGAAGTGTAATGTAACCATGGTCCTAACTGCTGGTTCCCCTTTTCTTGCTTGTATGCCAATACTTTTACTGAAGGCCTCCCTGCCACCCCCTATCCCCCCAAATCCCCCCCCAGATCTTTCCACCGCCCTCCGGGGGTGTGTGTCTTACCACCCACTTTGAGAATCACTTGTTTAAATTGTTTGAACAGAATTTTCAATTCAGCAGCTGAATAAGAAGATACATGCCTAGCTTCTCAAGGAGGTCACTGATTGTGGCGAGCAAGCTGTTAACAGAGTTCTTTGCTTTCCTTGCATTATCTTCTGCTTCCTGAGCTGCTTGTGAAGCCTGTGGAATAACAGAAGGTGAAGAGATATTGTAACTCAATGTATGTGTATAATTCCATATCCAATTACTTGAAACTGAGCACATGAACTAGATACTGTGCTAATTTCTGTGTTAGATTTGTTCAGATAGTCAAAATTAACTAAAGCATAGTCATTAAGCACAAGTGTGCATTCAGCCTCAGATACCACTACATCATACAGTTCCATTTCCATGGGAAGACCAGGGAGAAATGGAAGCACAGAGGGAAGGAATAGTTTTTGTGGCAGCATTTTCTGTTTATTTTATTTAAGGAACATAGGTAAAGGTATTCCCCGTTGACAAGGTTGTCAAGTCGTGTCCAACCACAGGGGGCGGTGCTCATCTCCATTACTAAGCTAAAGAGCCAGCATTATAAGAGACTACTCTGTGATCATCTGACCAGCATGATTGCACAGAATGCTGTTTACCTTCCCACCAAAGTGGTACCTATTTCTCTACTTGCATTTGCATGCTTTCAAACTGCTAGGTTGGCAGAAGCTGGGACTAGTGACGGGAGCTCACCCCATCATGCAGCACCCGGGCCACAAACTGCCAACCTGCCGATCTTGCAATCAATAGAGTCAGCATCTTAACCACTTGAGCCACTGCATCCCAGAGTGTTTAAGGAACATATGTGCTAATAAATACATTTTTTCCCTTACAAAACCCCACCACCACTTTATGCAATTTAATGTATATTGGATGAAACCTTCATAAATGCAAACACTTTTTATAAAGGTAGACTAAGGGCTGATGCAGATGGCCTGTAAGGGGTGGCTCAGTGCCGCCCCTGGGAGCACCGGATTGGGGCTGTAGCAACCACACACTGTGGTCCCGATCCTCCTTTTTGCTATTCCAAAAAGAGCTGGCAAATGTCGCTCTTTTTGGGGGTGCCTTGACGCCGCGTGTTGTGCAGTTGGGCATGTGGTGTGACAGTGGCATCGGGGTGGAGTTAGGGTGGCCAGCATGAAGTCGTCCCACCCCAACTCCACCCCCAGGCCGGCCCTTTAGGCCAGTCTGCATTGGCCCTAATTTACTCACCATTCCTGCCATCATCATATCTTGATCAGCATTTTCTTGTTTCCTCTTTAGCTCTTTTTCGGCATCTTCCAGTTGCTGCAACATGTCGCCCACTTCTTTGTCCAAGTCAGCAACAGAGGAAAAGGTCTTGTCCGCTTCATCCTTTGTCTCAGCAGCATTCTAAGATTTGTAGAAAACAAAGTGTTAAAGAACAGCACAGAATGAGCCTAAGAACAGATTAAGTACCAGCGCTTAATTGATCCAGTCATAGGTAAAATATGGTCAGTAGACTAAGCCAATATCAAGCAACAGAGCAGGTCTATAACTTAATAGATATACTGAGATGCTTGTAGTGAATTATTTCATTTTTATTAAAACCTTTTAAATTAATTTTTTAATTAAAATTGTTGGGCGATTCAGAACATGGGTGCAGGTCCACTGCTCTTTCCAAGACTCACTTTCTGTACAGAACTGGCAATTTTCTCAGCATCATCAGCTTTCTTTTTTGCTTCCCTGGCATCAGCAGCAGCACTACCCAATGCTGCTTCTGCCTGACGGGTCTTGTTGTTGGCCTCCAAAATAGTACGGGTAATGGCAGGAATTTTCTTTAGTGCATCCTCAGCAGCAGTCTTGTTGTCATTCACACGCTTATCAAAATCTGCAAGGGAGGGGAACAAATTGTGAGAGCACAGCCCTTCTGCATCAAAGAAACAAACAAAAAATTCATTTAGGGGCGAAACAGACTGCCCAATCTGGCCCATCATCACTGTTTCCAACCAGTCTCTGAAAAGGAGCAGTTTTTCCCCGCTCCTTTTCAGGCCGGCTCTTCTGGGTTGGGACAGTGTCAGGGCAGCTTCTGGCTGCATTTGGGGCATGGGGCATAACACCATGCCCCCTATGCAGCCCAATGGCAGATCTTTTGGCCCTTCTGTTTCAGCCTTAATTCAGCCTTCTGTTGCCCAAAATACTCCTGAAATGCACATGAGGCAGGAAGTCAAAAGCACTCTGTCATTTGATCCCCCGTTTCTGAACCAGAACTTAGAGAGGTTACTTTTTTTGACTTTTCCTGGGCTACCAGAATCTTTTTCTACTTCTGGAACAGGAAAATTTCTTGTATTATTATGTGTTTGCTGTTGTATGTCCCCCAGTTATTTTTGACTTATGGAGATCCTAAGGTGAACCTATCATAGGAAACCAGCATGGCTAGTAGCCAGTAGCCATACTGTCTAAGGAATTCTGAAAGTTGCATCTTAACATATAATATTCCTAGCTCTGTTCTCAACATAAATGTTCCTTTCATTCAGAGGTCCCACAGCCAACAGCCACTGACAAACCTACCCTCCTCCACAAATTCAGACATTACTCTATAGGAACATTCAGACAAATTCTTAAGAAATCCACTTGAACATAGGAAGATGAGAAGAATTAGATTTGCAAGCCATTTTATTTTACAATTAACTCTATAGGCATTGACATCTACAGGTTTAACTCACTGAGATAGGTAATAAGAGTGGTTTGCATCCAGGTTTAGACTGAAGATTGGGAACAAATACAACAACAACAACAACAACAACAACAATAATAATTTATTTTTATCCCGCCCCTCTGCATAAGCAATTGGGGCGGCTTACAACATTTAAAATTACAATGAAAATACAATGAATATCCCACAACCCCCCCGCCTCTTAAAATAGTATTAAACCAAGAAAAAATATAAAAACATAGTTAAAATAAATTACAATACAAACAATGAACAATAACAGCTGCAGCAAGGATTAAGGGAAAAGAGAGGACTAACTCTTGAAGGCCGGGGTATCTATTCAGGAAAGGCTTGCCAGAAGAGATCCTTCTTAATAGCTTTTTAAAGCTATTTAAAGTGGTAATATGACGGACCTCATCCAGCAGGCCATTCCATAATCTGGGAACAGTTGCAGAGAAGGCCTTTTGGGTGGTTGCAGACAGCCTAGTTTTTATAGGCTGCAGCAAGTTCATCCCAGAGGACCTAAGTGCTCGGGGTAGATTATACGGAAGGAGGCGGTCCCAAAGATAGATTGGACCCAAGCCATTTAGGGCTTTAAAGGTGATTACCAACACCTTGTACTGTCCCCAGAACCTAATGGGCAGCCAGTGAAGAGATAAAACTGGAGTTATATGGTCTCTTCTAGTTGTTCCCGAGACCAATCTGGCTACCACATTCTGTACTAATTGAAGTTTCCGGACCAAGCATGAGAGTAGCCCCATGTAGAGCACATTACAGAAATCAAGGTGCGAGGTTACCAGCGCGTGCACCACAGTTTCAAGGTCCCCAGCTTCCAGGAAAGGACGCAGCTGGTGTATTAGCCGAAGCTGGTAACAGGCACTCTTGACCGTTGCGTTTACCTGATTTATCATCTGAAGCGACGGATCTACGAGCACCCCCAGACTGTAAACACAGACCTTGGTGGAGAGTGTGACCCCATCCAGGACTGGAGGTTGTATCCCAATACCTGGTTTCGGGGCCACTACTGTAAGTACCTCCATTTTCTCTGGATTCAGTCTCAGCCTGTTTTTCCTTATCCAGTCCATTACTGCTTTAAAACAATCACTGAGAGGAGAGACGCCATCTGAAGTCAAAGCTGAGGACCGAGACATGGAGAAATATATCTGGGTGTCATCAGTGTACTGATAACACCCCGCCCCATGTCTCCGGATAATCTCACCCAGCGGCTTCATATATATATTGAATAGCATCGGGGACAGGATGGTGCCTTGTGGGATGCCGCAATTAAGCTCTTTCTCTTTAGAGCAACTGTCCCCGAGCATCACCCTCTGGAATCTGCCCGAGAGGAAGGAACAGAACCACTGCAATGCAGTGCCTCCAATTCCTAACCTTCTCAGGTGATACAAGAAGATGTTATGATCTATCGTGTCAAAAGCCACTGAGAGGTCTAGGAGCACCAGCAGGGTAACACTACCCCTGTCGATGCCCAGATGAAGGTCATCAGCCAAGGTGACCATGGCAGTCTCAACTCCATATACTGTCCTAAAGCTAGTTTGAAATGGATCTAGATAATCAGTTTCCTCCAAGAAAGCTTGGAGTTGAAGAACAACCGCCCTCTCGATCACTTTGCTCAAAAAAGAAAGTAGAGGGACTGGCCTATAGCTGTTCATGTCCAGGGGGTCCAGGGAAGGTTTTTTCAGAAGTGCCCTAACCACCGCTTCCTTCAAACAAGATGGAACATGACCTTCCCTAAGGGATGCATTGACAATGTTTCTCAAGAACATCATCGAGGCATCCCCCCACCCCCGGATGGCCAGCCAAGATGGGCAAGGATCAAGAGGGCAGGTTGTTCTCCTCACTCTACCAAGAAGCTTGTCCACGTCCTCAGTACTCACAGATTCAAACTGATCCAGTATAATCTCATCAATGGAGTTGCTGGACACCTCGCCAATTGGCATCTAAGTCAGCTCTTATCTGAGAGATTTTATCTGCAAAGAAGTTGTTAAACGTGTCACAGCAGGCTGTTGTCGGGTTAAGTAAAGGGTTCTGCACAGGTGGAACCTGTGTCAGTTCCCTTATCACTCTAAACAGCTCTGCTGGACAGGACTCTGAAGACGCAATACGTGCAGAGGAGGATTTCTGCGCTGCACGCATTGCCTCTTGATAGGAACAAAGAAATTTCCTTGTCAGATAAGAGTCAAGTTTTCCGCCAGCTCTAGCTGTTGTCAAACCCGCTTCATCTTCTTAAGCTCTTCCGTATACCATGGTTTGCGGTTTGAAGCAATAGGAAAGGATACTTGGGGGCGATTGTGTCGATAGCCTTGGCGAGATCGATGTTCCAGGTATTAACCAAAGCATTGACGGAATCACTGGCATTACCAACCATTAAACCCTCTAAGGCTTTCTGGAATCCAACTGGTTCCATTAGCCTTCAAGGGTGGACCATTCTAGTAGGTCCACTACCGCCGGTGGGGCAGACAGTGGTTCTAAGTTCAGCCTTAATCAGAAAATGGTCCGTACATGACAATGCGGTGGTTTTAATAACCTCCACCCACGGATGTTCCTGTTCCATACTAAAGACCACATCGAAGGTATGACCCACACTATGAGTGGGCCCAACAACCAATTGGGATAGGCCCATGTTTGTCATGGATTCCATGAACTCTCAAGCTGCACCTGTTTAGACTGGACAAACTGGTCTTGAGTGGAATGTTGAAGTCACCCAAGACTAACAGTCTAGGCAACTCCAACAGCAACTCTGAGACCAGCTGTGTCAGCTCGGTTAGGGAGTCTGCTAGACAACAGGATGATCGGTATACTAGCAGAATCTCCAAACTATCTTTGGTCCTCAGGCTTAGGTACATACACTTGAAGTGTATTGTGTTTCGGACAGGTATCTTGGTCAAGGTAAGGCTGTTCTTGTGAACCAGAGCCACTCTGCCCCTTTGTCTACTTCCCCTTACCTGCTCACCAACGGAGTACCCATCTGGTATGGCCTGCGCCCAAGTTATAGTGCTGTTGTCTCCCAGCCAGGTCTCTGTAAAGCAAGCCAAGTCGGCATCCTCATCCAAGAGGAGATCGTAGATGATATGAGTCTTGTTTTTAACTAACCTGGCATTGCAAAGGAGCAAGATAAGGTTCTGTGGAATGATTGGTATGCTCTCCAATCCATTCTGGGAAACAGAGTGAACTGAAGGTGGGATAGCTTTCAAGTATCGAACCCGCCTTCTCTTGTAACAGCTCTTCACTCTGTTCTAGCCATACCTTTCTTTCCCCCACACAAACTCAATTTCTGCTCCCAGATCTTCCTGGCCGCTACAAGAGGTGATGATGTTTGGGGCAAACTGAATGGCCTCCTCCCCGGTGTTCTCCTGGCAGCCCCGTTATAGGTGATGATGATGTCAGGGGCAGCCCGAGTGTTCTGCTTGCCAGCTCCCCCCCGGCAATGCTGATGATGGAAATGAGGTGGGTTTTAGAGCCTCCGCTCGGAGCCGGCTCTAGCCCCTCACTGTTACTGCGCCAAGTTCTTCCTCTCCCCTCCTCCTCCTTCAACAGCTGGAAGGGCTCGAAGGGCAGGTGAGTGGGCGGTTTTGAAACCACCGTGCTGAGTTCTTCCTCTCCCCTCCTCCTCATACAACAGCTGGAAGGGCTCAAAAGGCAGGCAGTTTTGAAGCCGCCGTGCCAGGTTCTTCCTCTCCCCTCCTTCTCCTTCAACAGCCGGAAAGGCTCGGAAGGGAGGACAGGCGGGCGGGCGGTTTTGAAGCCGCCGCGCCGAGTTCTTCCTCTCCCCTCCTGCTTCTTCAACAGCTGGAAGGGCTTACTTAGACAAGGCACACTGTATCTCTGTCTTTCTCAAGTCTACCTGCAAATTCCTGGGGAATTAAACCTGCAACATTTTGCATATGCTCTACCACACAGGCATGCTCCACTTAGAAATGTTCAGATCCTAAATAAATGATTAATCTTTCTTACAAAAAATATTTTTAAAAACCCAATCCATATAACAAATCAACACATCAGAGACAAGAGCTCCACCTTTCTTTTTGGCTTTCTATCTGGAAGAACAATCCTTCATATGAACTACAGACCTGCACTCTATAGTTCAGACATGAAATTGCTACCACAATCAGGCCAGAGCCAGAGTCCTTTAAAAAGATTGTTACTGCATCCGTTACAGATTGATTTTTGTTGCAGAAGTCTTAAGCAGAGCTAGTGACAAGCAACTGGAGTGTCTATTTGTTTTCTAGCCATTCCAACTGTCCAGCTAATTCTGGATCTCAGGATGATACAGATATGTACAAGACACCTACATAAATTAATATTGTTATATGTTTTTAAAAGCCCTTTGCAAGCAATCAACTTCTTATGTGAACATGAACTTCCATCAGGAGCAGAGCCTGGCAAGGTCCTACAAAAAATGGTCAGTGGCAATGCTTGCCAAAGAGATTCTAGGAGCAGTATTCTAGGACTGCATCCACACTACAGAAATAATCCGGTCTGACACCAATTTAATTGCCATGGCTCAATGCTATGAAATTCTGGAAACTGGTTTTGTGAGATATTTAATCTTCTCTGTCAGAGAGCTTTGGTGCCACAACAAACTACAATTCCCAGAATTCCACCAGCATTGAGCCAGGGCACAGCATTGAGCCTTGGAAGTTAAAGTGGTGTCAAACCAGATTATTTCTGCCATGTGGATACAACCCTAGAAAGTAAACTTTTCCAAACTCCAACCCAAGATAATATATTCCTGAATGACTTACAGCACTTCAGATGGCAGTAAATGGAACAACACATTTCATGGAATCACATCCCACCTCCAATATAGGCCTGAGTCACTTCGAGAAGTCATGCTACGATTCTACCAAGTGACTCATCAGGAAGTCAGGCTGCCTACCGTTCAAATTGCTGAGAATGTCATTGGCCTCCTGGAGTGTGTCCTTCCCCTTCTTGGCAGCTTCTTCAGCCAGAGCCTTGGCAGCATCTGCTCGAGCCAACAGCTGATCAGCAGTCTAAGCAAACACACAACAGATCATGTATGCTCTTATCTAGTCACATTTTTGGTACACAAAAATACAAAGGTAACCTTAATTTAAATGTCTGTTCTCTATATATAGGTTTCAAGATTTCAAAGGTATAGGATAGGGCATGTAGCAAAAGCAGAAACTGTAGCAGAACAAATTTAATTCAATGGCATTTCCATCAAGATTCTCATTCTAGCTTCAGATGACAGCCCAAACATTTACTTTGCTTCTGAATAGAACTTCGAACAGTTACTTGTTGGACTGTAACTCCCAGACTCACAAACCTCCATGGCCAATGGCCATGCTGGCTAGTGCATTCTGAGAATTGTACAGTAGTGCAAAAATAAAGTTTTCCAGGATCCGCTTTTGAAATATTCTCAAGTATAGCCTTTGAGAAGTTTAAGTCAGAGGGAATTCCATCAATGGGAGCAGTCCTTGGAAATGGTTCTCTTCGTGCCCTACTTCATTGACTTGGGTTGGTGAATTAGCACGGGTCATGAGATAAAAGGACCTCTAAAGACAGGTTGAGTTTTAGCCATCATATAAACCATCATATAAACAAAAAGCTGATAAAGAAATTACATGTTATAGAACAGGAACAGATTCCAACAGTTATAAAAATGAAATCAAAGCCTATTATAAACAGGGAATATATTTTATGGATAGATAAATTAGCTACAAATGGACTAAGACTCCCCATTCCCTAGTTTAGATTCTTTTTCAGTATTGACTTTGCTCCTCTGGCAGATATATATGGGGGTTTGCACCACTATGTTCAGCTTTGGCTTATTATCAGTGCTGGCAAGGAAGTGGAGTTTGGGAAAGCTACTGGACTGTGAAGGATTCTTCATGTGGGTGGATGGTAGTCGCAACTGGAAAGTTACTGCCTTACAAAGACACAAAATGGCCTCAAAAGCAAAACGGTCTACTACAGCAAGCTCATTCCACCCTAAATATTCAATACTATGCTCAGCTTACCCCAAAATATTTGCAGTGTTTCTCCCTTACTTTATATTATTGGCCCACCTTTCCCTTTTCCTCTCCATCTCCTAGCAACTCTCCTTAGGTCCCAAAACTGTTTTGCCATCACAACCACATACTTACATCTGACTACCAAATGGTACAGTCATTCTATGGACATAAACTCATGGCCCTCAAGAACACTGTCAAATGTTCTAATTGTCAAATGGGTTCTAGTTGTGGGAGAAAGGCAGATACAATGCAAATAAATACATTAACAAATATAGAAATTAGAGGGATCTAGCTGCATGGCCATGGCATTTCTCTGGAGTATGTTTAACACAAGTTCTCAGTAGGAATAGTTAAATGAATAGATTCTGTTGTAACGTGTATTCAAGCATCCATCATGGACAATAACCTTTTCACAGAAATATAACTGACCTGTTGTTCAGTTTTGCCTTTCTCCAAAAGGTTTTGTACTTCCAGTTCCTTCCCTTTCATATCTTCTCTCAGGTCTTCATAATCTTTCAGTTTTCTGTTGATTAGCTGGTCCAGATCTCTGGCTTCTTTCTTGATTTTATTTGCTTCATTCTGCTCAGGCAGAAGAAGAGAGAAAAGAAGTGAATGCTTAATCTAATATTATACATTTCTGAGCAACTGCAAATTATAAGACCTATATTTGAGGAGGTATATCAAACCCACTCTTTAAAGCTTTGCCAGTCATAATGCCTAAGCACAATCTATAAGAAATTGAACTCCACATACCTCTAGTTCCTCAGTGTCTATAGGAGGCAGACTTGTAAGATTAGCATAGATCTGCAGAGCTTTGTTCCCAGCCTCTTCTGCTTCTGCATGGACCTTGTTCGCCTGCCTTTCCAGATCTCGGGAAATGTTCTTTGCTTGGTTATACCTAGAGAACAAGAAAACCCTTTCAATTCTACCAATTATCTTGGCAGGAATGCACAATGTATGGCTTTCCAAGGCCATTTGTGTGGCTCAAGATGCTCCCTAACACTGTCAATCCACAGTCCCTAGCCTATAAATAGAAGGATTTAGGATTCTATAACCATAACTACCCTAGTGATTTTTGCACAAATTGCTCATGGTGAAATGCCCTCCCCTTCCGAGTATATCTGTATATGCATATGACATACAAGTTGTCTCTAAGCATCTATGTATGGGCCATGTACACACACTCATATGTTGTAGTGTTCACATCTTGCAATCCCCGGGTATCCCAATAACACTAGAAAATGTTGTATAGCCCTGGCCTACAATATGCTTATAGATATAATTCTTAATTTGGATGTGAAGGGTTCAGGCTCTGCCCCAAAGGTTGTATGTGCTGGCTCTACCAAGTGAAGAGAGATTGCAACTTAGTGGCAGAGCATGCACTTTTGCACACCAAAGGTCTCCCATACAACTCCAGCCACCTCCTTTTCAAAATGGATCTGACTAGCAGAACTGAGAAAAGCCAACACTTGAGTTAAAGAAAGCTGACACCAGTCAGAGCAGATCATACTGAACTTGATGGTCATATTATACAGGGACAGCCGGGATTGCCCATTTGTTCAGCAGTTTTGGACAGAAGAAACAGATAAATTTATTAACAGGGAGAGAGATACAATTAAGTGAAGAAAACTGTAGAACTCTGAATTTAGGGGAAATGGGCTTGAACAGGTATGAAAGTTATGTAATAAAACATATTTTAAAAGCGGGCCATGTGGTTATTGCTTTAGGTAAAAAAAGAAACCAAACTGGAAAAAGTTCTATTTGTTTAAGTATATAAAAGAATATACATTATTTGATTTCCTTAGGGAAAGAAGGTTATAGTGGACAAAGTACAAAAGAATCATGGAAAATTGCAATTGAGAAAGTAAACAAAAAACAAAACAAAAAAACGAGTATGAAGATGTGAAAAAATGTAATTAATGATGTATTCCATATCTCTGAAAATGATTGTTGATTTAAATGAAGTGATAATCCTCTATTAGCCATTGGTGGGAGTGGGGGGGGATAAATACATATTTAAATGTATACTACGTATTATGTACAGTGGTTCTTCTACATTCACTGGGGTAAGGAGCAATGAGCCCCATGAAAGTGGAAAAACTGCGAATTAAAAAAAACCACTATTATTTTTACCTAAGAGAACATCTCTCTAGAAATCTCCAGGTCCCCAGTGCACCTCTATGGTCAACATTTGCCAGAGGTTGGTCACAGAATCATGCTGGAGGACCTACAAATGGCTAGAGAAGTGGTTTCTCAGCACAACTCTATGGTAAACTTCTGGCAGAGTTGCACTGGAGGACCTAGAGATTCCTAGAGAGAACATATTAATGAAAACAACAAATAAAAAAATCTGCAAACGTCAAAGCTGCAAATGTGGAGGGCCAACTGCACTAAGAAATAATTTGTAAAAAAATATATAATAATAATAATAATAATAAAATTTATTTATAGCCTGCCCCTCTGCAGAGCAATCGGGGCGGGTTACATCAGTTAAAATACAGAAGTTAAAACTATTCACGTGCCCATCCAACCCTCCCACCCCTTAAAACAATATTAAACTAATTATTAATTAAAACAACATGCTCCAAGATACAACAAAATAAATAATAATACAATACAACAAAGTGCAAAATGAGCAGCAGGGGAAGGGCAATATAGTTGTCTCCTAGAGCCGGAAGGTTATTCCGGGAAGGCCTGCCGAAAGATCCGTCTTTACCGCTTTCTTGAAAGCAGTAAGAGTGGTAATATGACGGATCTCCTCCGGCAGGCCATTCCAGAGTCTGGGAGCGGTTGCAGAGAAGGCCCTCTGGGAGGTCTGAGACAGCCTGGTTTTTATTGGCTGCAGCAGGTTCCTCCCAGAGGACCAAAGGGCACAGGGAGAGTCATACGGGAAGAGGCGGTCCCTAAGATACGATGGACCCAAGCTGTTTAAAAAGGCTGTTAAGGTTGAAACATTTGTGAATATGTGAAGCTGCCCCTATATAATTTTTTACAAATTATTTCTTAGTGCAGTTGGCCCTCCACATTTGCAGCTTTGATAATTTACAGTGATAATTTACATAAATAATAAATACGAGGCGAAGGAAGTATTTTCAGATCAAGAAGGACATTATATTGCGGTGGAAGTACTATGGCAGGAAAAGAAAATTTTAGTAATTGGCATCTATGCTCCTCATGAAAATAAAGAAAACTTCTTTAAAAAATTGATTAAAAAAATAGAAGAATTGGACTATGAACATTATTTGTTAATGGGAGATTGGAATGGAGTCATAGATCCAAAAATAGATAGGACCACTTTAAACAAAACAAAGAAAAATCAAGGAAAGTTGCCAAAATCCTTTTTTGAACTGCAAGAAAAACTTTCACTAGAGGATGTCTGAACGGCACTTTATAATAAGACTAAAGGCTTTACCTTTTTCTCAGACAGGCATAAAGCAGTCAAAAATTGATATGTTCTTGATTTTGAAACATTTATTCCAACAAATAAAGAAAATGGACATTTGGCCAAAGATCATTTCAGATCATAACCCAATTCAACTTAGTCTTATGGGACTAAAACGTCAGTATTCATGGCGTTTAAATTCGCATTTGTTTCAAAATGAGGAATTTGTAAGGAAAGTGAAGGAAGAAATAAAGTATTACTTTTCTGAAAATATTACTGATGAAATTAAAATGAAGACAGTATGGGACGCCAGCAAAGCAGTGATGAGAGGAATTCTTATCCAGAAAGGTGCAGAAATGAAGAAAAGATCACAAGATGAAATGAAAAAACTGACTGAAGAACTGCAAAAGAGAAAGAATTCCAAGCTCAACCTAAAAGAAAAGATTTGAAAAACCAGCTTAAAATATTACAAGTTAAATTAGATATATTATTGACAAAAGAAGTTGAGAAAAAGTTAACATATGTAAAACAAAAAAATTTTGAATTTGCAAATAAGACTGGGAGATGGCTGGCGAATAGATTGAAAAAAGAAAAAGAAAAGAAACTAATTCAAAAAATAGTTGATAAAGAAGCAACTATAACTAATCAAGAAGGGATTGAAAATATTTACAAAATATTATGCTAAATTATATAAAGATTCAAATTTGGAAACGGATCAGAAGACTGTAATAGGAAAAGCATTGTTGAATTGGAACGTAAAGATAATCTTGATGGCAGACAAAGAAATGCTGAATGCTCTGTTTACTACTATTGAGGTAGAGCAAGCAATTAGAAGTCAAAAATTAAATAAAACACCTGGACCAGATGGCTTTACAGCTGAATATTATAAAATATTTGAGAAGGAATTAGTAATACCACTTAAAAATTTATTTAATAAAATTACAGAACAAGGAATACCAGAATCTTGGGAAGAGGCTAATATTACACTTATACCAAAAGAAGGCAAAGATCAACTGAAAGTAGAGAATTACAGACCAATTTCACTATTGAACGTGGATTATAAAATCTTCATGACAATATTAGCTACAAGATTAAAGAATATTTTGAAAACATTAATACATGGAGATCAAGCAGGATTCTTGCCATCAAGATATATGAAAGAAAATATCCGGACAGTACTAAATGCAATTTAATATTATGAAAAAAAACAATGAAAAAAAAAGTTGCAATGATTTTTCTTGACACAGAAAAAGCCTTCGATAAGGTAAAATGGGACTTTATGTTAGATGTAATTAAAAAAATGGACATGGGAGAGAACTTTTATGAATGGATAAGAAATATCTATAAAAAGCAAAGTGCAAAACTGATAATTAATGGAGAGAGAAGTTCAAAATTTGACATTCAAAAAGGTACTAGACAAGGATGTCCACTATCTCCATTGTTGTTTATTATGGTATCAGAATTGCTAAATAATAAGATTAGAGATGACATGGATATAAAAGGATTGAAGATTAAAGGACAACACTACAAGTTAAAAGCTTTTGCAGATGATGTGGTAATATTTATGGAAGAACCACTAAGTTTGATTGAGAAATTACAAGAAATCTTGCTGGACTTTGAAAAAGCTTCTGGTATCAAAGTAAATAAAGAAAAGGCAGTAATGCTCACGAGGAATATGACAAAAGAAGAAGAGATTAAATTACAAACTTTATCAGGATATAAAGTGGAAAGGAAAATTAGATATTTGGGAATTTGGATTACAAAAAGGAACGCTGATTTGTTTGAAAACAACTATGAATTGACATGGAAGAAAATCAAAGAAGATCTTAAGAAATGGACTAATTTAAGTTTATCTTTATTGGGGAAAATAGAAACAATTAAAATGATGGTATTACCAAAGATGAACTTTTTGTTTCAAAATATTCCGGTGATTTTAAATGACAAACCATTTATACAATGGAAAAAAGATCTTATAAAATTCATCTGGTCAGGCAGAAAACCTAGAATAAAGTGGAAAACACTGACTGATAAGAAGAAGAATGGAGGCTGTAATTTACCAGATTTAAAGACTTATTATTACACAAATGCATTAACTTGGATCACAGACTGGGCAAAATTAGAAAATGACAGAATACTTGCTTTAGAAGGATTTAATTTGAGATATGGTTGGCACGCATATATGTGGTATAATAAGATAAAAGTGCATAAAGAGTTTGAACATCACTATATAAGAAGATCATTAATAAAGATTTGGTTGCAATGTAAGGAAAAATTCTACAGAAAACTACCTTTATGGGTGTCACCACAAGAAGCCTTTTTTGGAAGATGGCGAGAAGTATCTAAATGGTTGAGATATCGAGACATTGTGAATAAAACAATGAGAGGATCTTATGAACTAAAGTCATTAGAAAAATGGAAAGAATTAGACAAAAATCTACATTGGTTTCCCTATAAACAGTTAATGGACAGATTTAAAGAGGATTATAAAAATTTGGGATTTGAAGAGACAGATAATTAGATAAAATGATTAAACAAAACGGTAAAAAACTAACTTCCAAATATTATGAGATTCTACAAGAAAGAGAACTGGAACAAGACTTAGTAAAAGACACGATGATTAGATGGGCTAAGGATATTGGAAGGGATATTGATTTAAATAGTTGGGAATGGGCAAGAAAGAAGACACAAAGATTTACTCAATGCCAAGATTTGAAAGAAAGTTATTTAAAAATGGAGCAGCGTTGGTATCTTACTCCGGTGAAACTAGCAAAACTTCATAAAAATGGCAATAATAGATGTTGGAAGTGTAATCAAACTACAGGAAGTTGGCTACATGCATGGTGGAACTGTGATAAAGTAAGGAAATATTAGATGACTATTCATAAGGTAATTTGTGAAATATTTAAAATAAGATCTGACATGATACCAGAAATTTACTTATTGAACATGACAAATAAGACCCCAGAAAAAAATTGAAAGGAAATGTGGGAGAATATTATTATATATAATAACCTCAGCTCGGATGACATTAGCAAAAAAATGGAAACAAAAAGAAGTGCCATCAACCAGTGAATGGTTTATAAGGCTTACTGGAATGATGAGTATGGATATACTCACAGCTAGATTGAATAAACAAAACGTAGAAAGTGTTGAACAAGACTGGACCTCGATATTGCAATACTGTAGAAAAGAAAATTTAATTGAGTAGCGGTAAATTGATTGGAAAATGTAAAACATTCACTGATTCAAAAATAGTATGTGAATATTAATAGAAAACATTTGTAAGAGCTATTATTAAAGATCAAAAATGGTTAAAGCGGACGTTATAACACATAGTGGAGTTAATATGAGAAATTGTTTGTATATGAAGATAATGAGCGAACTTTGAAGTATGGTTGAGTACAAACTGGAGATACTTTGGAAGTCAAATGTAAATATTTTGTATATAATTATTGTAAAAGACATTAATATTTCAATTTGATATGTATATTTGAATAATACATGTTAATAAAATATAATGTAAAAAAAAAAAAGGCTGTTAAGATGGATCTCTTCTGGCAGGCCTTTCCCTAATAGACATTGCAGCCCCAAGAGTTAATTCATCTTTCTCTCCCAAACTCAGCCACAGTTATTGTTATTGCTTCTTGGTGTTCTTTGACTTATTTTAAGTATGTTTTAAATTCTTTTATCGTTTAATTCTATTTTAAGGGGTGGTTTGGTTTGTGGGATTTGTATTGCATATGTATTGTACTTTTAATGTTGTAAGCCGCCTCGATGGCATCTGCAGAGGGGCGGGATAATAATAATAATAATAATAATAATAATAATAAACCAAGTTTTTTAAAAATGAAATGAACGATGACGTTCTAGCAAAAATGAAGAAACACATTCAGTGCTGGAATGTACCGTTGGTGCCACAACAGTATACTCTTTCTTTAGCTGGATGACTGTGCAGTTGGCTTGGTAGCTCCAAGTACTTAAGGAAGCACCTTCTCCTATATAAGCATCTCAGTGGTTTATACTTATCCACTGGAGGGGTCCTGGGTAAGAGCCATGGGAAGTAAAATCTGAAGGTATATGAAAAAATTTCCTGTGGTAGCACTTGAGCATGTTCTCCCAGACTACGAGTCTATAAGTGTATGGCTATGGGACTGCCTTTCTTAGAAAAATTCACTTCAGAGTTTTCAGTACCAAGTTGCATTCTGCCAGGCTTTTAATGTCAGATTGTTTTAATGCTCTAGCTTTGTAATCCTGTGGCCTTTTCAGCAGTTCTGAGTCTATTGGGTTAATAGTTAGTGACTATTCTACACAAAGTCAAAGCAGCAGAAAACCTGTATTTGCCATGAGATGTCTATCTGACAGTGAATTGTAACTAACTGAGCTCTCTGTTGAAGGTACATGAATACATTATATTACTAAAGAAAATGTTTGTCTTATTTACATAATACACTTTTGGAAGTATCTTTAGTCTTATCTACACATGTACAAGCTACCACCCTTAATATATTGCCTGGATACATATCTCTGTGAATAGTTTCTCAAACTCTCCAACATTTCCGAGATGAAAATCAGAACACATGTGGTCAAGGAACATCAGAGTGTGGTCAAAATGGCAAATGTTATTAATGAGGAAGAATCCAAAAGCTGCAACAGTTTGATGTGTCTGAGCCAACTGAAAAGAGAAATATCTCATCCCCTTTTCTCTTCTTACCCTGCTAGGTTAATTGTGTACAAACTACTTTTGTACTTTGAACTCAGCTTGCAGAAACTGAAGTAAGCTGAGGACAAAGATCTTTGTTTATGAGCAATATTAATAAGTCAAAACATGTTTGGAACCAAGCTGGACTTGCTTCAGTAAAAATCACTGTTGCAAGGCCATTGGGTGCCTGCACACTTCTGTACTTTGGGTCAGGTCTCTTCATGGATATACATCTAGGGTACATGCAATGTGGGAGCAGGTGCATATCATGTATTTTGGGAATGTGAGTTGAGAATACTATTCCATGGATGGGCCTCAACCAAATGGAAATGTCTATGATCAGCTCCTGTATTGCTGGTCCTCAGATATGAATTGAAATAAGAATCCATCAACCTTGTTTTAAATGAGAACATGCCAGCTGTGCACACAGATTAATTGGAAGATATTCAGCAGAGCCTCTTATACCTCACTGAAGAGTGAGCTGGTGTGTGGCACTCCTGTCTACTCAAGGCAGCTGGTAAGAAAATCTCAGATTTAAAAAAAAATCCCTTTCCTCTCCTCTTTCCTTTTTCTTCCTGCTCTTTGCTTCCCTGTGCCCTTTTTCCTTTCTCTCCCGTTACACTTTTCCTATTTGTTAATTGTCCTCCTCCTCAGGCTAGGCATCCTCAGGTTAAGGTACTGAAAAGGGTACTGAAGGGGAGGCTATACTTCTTTGATAAAGAGAAGGTTAATGTTTTGAACACAAATTCATTGACGGGACTATTACACACACCCCTTCCAAGAAAACCCCTTAAAAAATCTAAGACTGGTTACTGGATAATGTTGGCTCCTGAGAGATGGTTCCCTCTCCTTCAGTTCTTTATTTTAATTTTTAAAAATCATACTAGTAAAAGCAAACAAATAAACCTAAACAGTAAGCTATACTTTTATTTTGCTACTTGCCCTTTAAAATGATGATTTAAATTGTTTTTCATATGTGTGCTCAACTTAATAGTTTTAATTAATGAAGAAACAAAGACTTTACAGTAAACCAGTTTTCTGTATGATTCAATTGTCTTCTGGATTGGCAGCTTGAAAATACAACAGAAATATGTTCCATTTTAGCTACTTTAGTTATTATTATCTGCAAACCCCTTCAAGCCAAACACAATCTGGTAGGTAAGACATTTTAAAAGAAAATAAAGATCACAGCACATTTTTTGGAGTCAGAATATCCTCATTTCAGACTTACTTTCTGTTAAGGTCATTGATGTCATTCATTGTCTGATTCTCTCCTGTCAATGCGTCCAAGAGCAACTGGTATGCTTGTGATGATGTATCATTTGCTTCTTTAGCTATACGTACAATGTCATCTGCTTCTTGTTTGTGTCTGGAGCAATAATTAGAGAAGTAAAAGCAAATGGTTAGAAAACTACAACTGTTTCTCTTCCTCTCCAAACGATATTGCTGGTACTATTTTTAAAGGGAACAATATGCATAGTGTTAATGTGAAATTGGCCTTTTTGGCAAGTATGCTGCAAAATAAGTCTTAAATAATGATACAGTGACAGTCCACTAGGTGCTAATAGAGAGAGACCATCCTCTGAGCCAGGGTGGGCAACTGTGGAAAGCTATGGGGTTGCATTAGCCTCTCAATGGAGGGCTGCACTACCCCCCCCCCCATTTTTTTTTAAAAAATGTATCCAAATATCCCTCAATACCCTAGGGAACAGGAAGAGACTGAAAATCACTGCTGGTTCCCCTCTCCATTTTTTTAAACATCCTTCCTTGGATCTAAAATGGTGGTGTGGGAGGAATACAGTGAAAATTGTCCCCAAGCCCCCACAGGGCATATTAGGGCAAAAGGGTTTTGTTTTTGTTTTTAAAAAAAAAGATTGACAAGAGATGTTTTTGAACGCAAAGGGGCACCAAAAACTGCCCAGGAACCCACATGCGCAGTACTGTGCCCACTCCTGTTCTATGACTTGGACTGAGTTACTGACTGAGCTATTTTGCCAAGGAGCCAGATGGCATGGGGGAAGCAGGCAGCACAGGTCTGACTTCATGCAATAGCACAGGCCCATTTCCTCCTGCTCCTCAGCAGGAGTGCCAAAAATGTGTGCTGCCAATGATATCAGTTGCCCATTGTTAACCCAACTCTGCAGTCATTTATTTATAGCACGCAAGGAGGCTAAATATAAAACAGAAATATAAAACCATAAAGATCCCCAAACACATATTCAGTAAAACATATCAGTTCTTTAAAACAAAGAACAAATAATACATACCAGATTAAAATCTACAAGATCTGCAACAATCAACCTAAAAATGTGCAAAAGGATCTTGCAGCACTTTTGAGACTAACTGAAAAAAAGAAGCTGGTAGCACGAGCTTTCATAGACTTCAGTCTACTTCCTCAGAAGCATGAGGAGGTAGACTGAAGTCTACGAAAGCTCATGCTACCAGCTTCTTTCTGTCAGTTAGTCTCAAAGGTGCTGCAATATCCCTTTGCACACTGATTCCCCAGACTAACACAGCTCAGTCTTTGAATTCTACCAACCTAAAAATTAGAAGCCAAACTGAACAAAAAGGTCTTACTTGCTAGCGGAAAGCCAGCAAAGAGGCAATCTGTTTGGCCTCCTTTGGCAGGGAGTTCCAGAACACAAGTTCAGCCACTGAAAAGATCTCTTGTAATGGTGCAATCAGGAGATGACTTAGCCTGTTGACCTTAAATCAAAGGAGTGAACCCAATCTTTCAAAAACACTGGTCCCAAGTAATATAGGCCTCTAAGAGTCACATCCAGCACTCTGAACTTTATGTAGAAGCAGTGGTCACCTGAGGAGCTATTGTAACAAAAGAATAATGGAAAGATAGCACTGAACCAATTCTAGTGTAAGATTATCTGTCAAGGTGACAAAAAGAGTCTTGGTCCCAAAACCAGTTCTGAAACCAAAGAAAAAAGAATCTATAAAGACCAAGTAACCCTAAAGCACCTGTACTCTACAGGCATATGGGATTCCATCAGCTGGAAAACATGAATGCAATGATTCCTCTTCAAGTCCTGCAGAAAGCCAAACCTTTCCCACAAGCCAAGAATACTGCCCAAAAAGAAAGTGACTAATGCAAATAAAAGTCAGTTGGTTGTGTATGCACAAAATAGATTGCAGCTTGGAGTTAGCTTGAAGCCTGAGAGTAGGGAATTGTCAAATTAACAATTAGTAAGCTGCTATAGGATTTTTGGGGGGATATAAAGGCTTTAAAAAAATAACAGATAAACAATAGCTGACACTTGTGTTATCAGACCAGGAGATAAAGAATAGGCTGTTGGGTTATTCATGTTTGCCTGGATCACTGCGACTAGAATAAAGTCATATTGCAGACTATGGCTGTGCTCTTCTTGCACTTAGGGTGATTTTTTTCACATAACATTTTGTATTTAGGTCTGGATGACAGAAAAAAACACTACAAACAATAAAGAAGAGAAGGAAAAGAAAAGAAAAAGAGATAGGAACAAGCTAAGAATTATGAATGCAACAGTACAATGGCTTTTGTGGAAAGAGAAAGAAAATTACTACAATGACCAATGAAGAGAAATAGAAGACAACAGCAAAAAGGGAAGAACAAGAGATCTATTTCACAAGATCTGGGAAATCAAAGGAAAATTCAAACCAAGGACTGGGACACTCTATGACAATAAAAATAACATAATTCAAGACTAGGAAGGAATACAAAGATGTTGGATGCAATACACAGAAGAATTATACAAAAGAGATGACAAAATGAAGGACACATGGAATGAAGAGCCATATGAAGATGAACCCCAAATTCTAAAAAACGAGGTGGAAACTTCAGTAAGAGAAAGAAAAATAGATCTCCAAGGACAGACGATATTGCAATCAAGTACAAAATGTATACATAAAGGCTGGTTTATGAACCTGTGATGTGTGCTTAAATCATGGGTTTTCTGCCCTTTAAAATAAATGGAAGTGGAAACAGGATTCTTCCTCATTTTTCACCATGTGTTTTAATGGGAAAGGTTTCTATTTATATAAACATCTGCCCACACCTTCATAACTTAAACAAGTAAGTATACATTGTGAGTTCTGTACTGAAGCAAAGCTAAGCTTTCTAAGCAGCAACCCTTAAGTTACAGTCAAATAATTTTGAAGGAATACAATTTGGTATGGACAGGGATTTGCTCAGCAATTGTTCTATTATTGGGCCTCTGTTTCTATCACTAATAATCACAACATTGTTAGGGCAATGTGGGGAGTGGGGGAGAAGGAAAATTAGGGGAGTGGAAAAGAGGCCCAAGGAGAGGAAGCAAATAGGTGGTGGTGGTGAAGAGGGTCTCAAACAGATAGTACAATCAGGTGGAGATTGTACAGTGGGCCCTTGTTATCCGCTGCTGTTTGGTTCCAGGACCCTCTGTGGATACCAAAATTTATGGATATGCAAGTCCTATTAAATACAATGACATAATAAAATGGTCCCTTATATAAAAACAAAGTTTGCTTTTTGGATTTTTTAAAAATATTTTCAAACCATGGATGCTTGAATCCATGGATAAAAAAATCTGTGGATATGGAGGAGCTGACTGTATAGAGTGGGCAAAGCTACAGGTTTTGGCTCAAGATATGTTGGTAAGGATAGAAGTGAGGTAAAAGGATATCTATCTTCTATTTCTTGACAATGCTTTGAATGCACATGGACAGTTAGAGGTCAAGCCAAGTATCCGTTATCATGCAGGGATTACACAATGATCTACTGAGTCTCACCGTGCAGCCAGTTGACGGGCTTCCTCTGCCAGGAGAGTCATGTTGTTGGGGTCTCCAGTTGATGTTGGTGGAGTAATAGACTGAAGAAGGAACCAAACACACTTTCTCTTACATCTTTAAATATAGAAGCAATATTGTGTATTTTCCTACAGAACTCTAATCAAAGGCCATGAGAAACACTGGGTTGTAGCTGAAATACACAATCTTGTGTTGTTCCCACTGTTCTCCCTGAAATGTATTGGTATGAAGTGTGCAATGTAATGTTCTCGCCCACAAGCAAAATCCAGTAATAGCAAGGAAACACAATACATGGAGACACATGACGAGGGAGAAGAAATGGAACTTGTCATAGAGTGAGGTGTGACAGTTTTTATGATGGCCAATAGCTCATAACATTTTAAATCTTTGACTCTGGACTTTAACAGCAGGTAAATGTAAATGTAAAAAACACTTAAAATGATAATTTCAGCTCCACCAAGTACTTCTAGTAGCAATCAACAGCTTGAATCCCCTAGATTAGGTCTGGCCTGAAATGCACCAACTGAGACATACTAACCCAAGCACCAGCTTCTACGCTGCAGTGAGAGAAGTGTATGGAGCAAATATGGAAATAGGCCTTGACAGCAGCTACACTGGGCAGACAAATTTAATCCTGGCTTTTTGAATGAACTCTGCTCATAAAGCAGTACTATAGGAAATCTAGTTTCTTACCAGAAACAGCAACTTATTTATTTACCACTTCATACTGAACTTTCAAACAGTCAATAGAAATTGGGGGGAGGGGGAGGGAGGGAGAGTAAAAGCTAGGGAAGGGTGTGTGTGTGTATATATATATATATATATATTGTAATTTAGGGCCTCGGCAGACGGCTCGGCACCCCTTCCTCCTCCCGAGGTCATCCTCGGAGCCGCCAGCCCTCCGCATGGCCAGTGCTCCGAAGACAATCTCCCGCCGCAGCGTCTGGACACGCTGCGGCGAAAGGGTCGCAAGCTTTCGCGGCGCACTTTTGGCGACATATGAAAGGAGCGCTATTTTAGCGCTCCTTTCTTGGGGTGCCGACGGTGCGCCGCGGGACTGAGGCATGAGGATGCCTCGGTCCCGCGGCGCACCTTTCCAGGGCGGCCCACGGCCTCCCATCTGCCGAGGCCCTTAGAATGCCCTTGATTTCAGTAAGGTGTGGACCTGCAGGTTAAACTAGTGCTTTAGTAAATTGCATAGCAATGTAGTAGTTTGCAATGTAGCTTTAGCCTTAACAATGCAGTACTTTACAAATTAGTATTAAATATTTTTAGCCTAATATAAGCAAATTTATTAAGCGTTGCTTACAGCCTTTCAGACATAATGGCTAGAAACTCACTTTTAAAAATGAAAGCTAATCTTCACTTAAAAAGACAGCACAACTGCAGCACACACACAGGCCTAACTAACTCAGCTGTGAGATGTAAAATTTCAAACAGAACATTAAAAAGCACTCACCACATTGGCAACAGCCATTCTTGCTCTCTGCAACATCTCTGAAGCTGTTTCAATGAGTTCTTGTGTGTTGTCAACCCGGGTTTGGGCCTGTCCTGCAAGGTTTTCTGTTTCTTCTACTGTGTTTTGGATATTCCTCAACCTACCAAGTTGACTGGACAGGGTTCTGTTGATCTCATGCAGGCGATCCATCAAGCCCTGATCTACATCTAGAAAAGGGAAAATAACCAGGAGAATCTGAATTATTCACACAAGAAAGATGAGCAAGCAAAGCTATAAAGTATTCACTCACGCATCTATGGTAGGGGGCTGGACAAGGTGACGGAGTAGTGTCCAATTCTACAGCTCTATATAATCATAAAAGCATATACTACAACTTCCACCACAAACATTGCTCTCCAACATCTTTCAATGTCACTTTCAAAAATTTCACCTTTGCTTAAGTGTATTAAGAGATCACAGATACCAGAAGGCACTCCCAGGGCAGGGAGTGCATAGATAGCAGAAGGCACACACATAGGAAGAGATCGATTCCATAGCACTGACCTACCTTTGATGCCTTGAGCATCCCGAAGCAAGTCCATTACATCCTTCTCTGCTTCTTTCAGCCTGTCTTCAAAAGCCTGGTCAGTTATAGTTTCATCACCTGTTCCTATGTTGGCTATAAGATTTTCTAGTTCCTGTAATCTCTCCCTTTGTTCTGCCACCTAAACAAAAGGAACAAAAGATAAGGCTAAGGAAACATGTTTTACTTAAGTAGTGTAGAGGTGGGATGAGCCAGCCCAGCAATGGGAGACAAGATGGAAAGGAGGGCCATTTTATCAGCCCCTCTTTCCTCCCCATCCCTTTTTCTTTCTGTGTCATGCATTTTTAGATTATACATAGACTAAAAGGCACTGTCTTTCTTCTTCTTCTCTTTTTTTAACTGATTGGCAGGCTGCATCAAGAGGTTGTTGTTATTTGCAAATGAATGAATGAATGCCAAGCATTTAAGGTCAAAAACACACTGCAGAAATAATCCAGTTTGAGACTGCTTTAACTGCCCTGGCACAGTGCTAAGAAATCCTGGGAACTGTAGTTTTGTGAGACATTTAGCCTTTTCTGTCAGAGAGCTCTGGTGCAACAATAAACTACAATTCTCAGGATTCCCTAACACTGAGCCATGGCAGTTAAAGCGATCTCAAACGGGATTATTTCTGCAGTGTGTTTTGGACCTAAAACTCCAGCAGGAGTCACTCAGTCCTCATGTACAAATCTCTCTCTACAAGAAGGTATGGACATGAAAGGATTCCACATGGCTATATTACGATTTCAAGACAGGTCTCTTACCAAGTCAGAAATCCCAAAGATGTCCTACTTACAAGTTTCAATACTTATCTTAGCAATGAAAAGACCAAAAGATTTTTGATACTTTCAGCCAAACATGTAGAAATTATAATGGGTGGGGTATACCAATACAATAGTACCAATCTGTACCAATACAGAGAAGATGCCTGCCACAGATGCTGGTGAAACGTCAGAAAGAAACTCTTCTAGAACATGGCCACACAGCCCGAAAAACCCACAAAAAACTGTAAATATTATACAGATGCTAGGTTTTATAAACACTGATGACATTTAATAATATGGGTTCTAGAAAATATGCAAGGCAATATGCAAAAAAGGCAAAGCAGACTTAACAAACTTGATGGAGTGCAAGTCACAGACTCTAAATCTGGAGTCACAATTGGGAACATATGATTGTGCCCCTATTCACCCAGCCTCATTTTTCCTCTTTCTGAAAAGTGATCTCCTCTTTTCATTTCCCAAAAAGTTAGCCAATGTTCATATTACATGTGCACCAAGGCAAACTACTATTAATACAAACTACTTTTTCTTCTTTTTTTCTTTTTTTGCAACTCTGATTTGCAAATTTAGTTGAAACTTTGCTTTCAATCTTTGGGTAAAAAAGGGACCATGGTTTGCATTAGTGTACATAGATTGCAAAATTATCAATGCCAAGAAAGATGTGCAATATGCAAAATGTTGTTTTGAAGAGGATTAGCATTTTAATTGTACTGGATCAAAGCACAATAGAAGAAACAAGAGCAAACATTTCAACAAAGATCAAGTGGCTGCAGATAAATAACGACATATATTCAACATGCTAATTAAGATATTGAGGTGAATAAAAAGATTTTGAGAACAAGTGAAATATATACACCTATACATACATTTCTGGAAACATGGTAGTTGAGATTGGTGCATTAGGGGTTTTTAAAAACATGCAAATCCTTGGCCTGTTTTGTGCCTCAATGCTACATGAGCATGCACAGTACCCTGAGTAATCCCTTGTTTACAAAAGCATATAAGGCCTACATAAATTCTCTTATGAGTCTGACCTTATCTTTCACCAATCTATAACATGCAGGACACTCTTGACAGCCAGGCCAGGATCTGTTATAAAAATAGTTCTCTTCACACTGGTCGCAGCGGTTTCCCACAAATCCTTCTTTGCACTCACAACGGCCATCTTCTTTGCACTGAAGAGAGCGAGAACCTTCTGGGTCACAGTCACAAGCTGAGGAAATGCAAAGTTTAAAAGTGATGATTGGGAAGAGAGAAATAAGGGGGAAATGGATGACTCTTTTCCAGAACATGCATGAACAAAGAAAGTTATGGTACCCTGAAAATCAATGGGCTAACAGCTTTAAAGTCCTACAGTATTAGCCAAACTAGCATTTGTTGGGTTCTTTTAAAAAAAAACATGCAGAACTCTGTTTGTCATACAACCTGTATGGTATGTTACTGAAAATCATAATTTCTTCCTATCACTTGCTTATTGCAAGTTGTATGGATGTGGAAGTTTGAAAACCACTTGGGGGGCACAATCCAAATGAAAGAGTTAAGACTCACTTAAGTCAATGGGACTTTCTATGAGTACATCTGTATAGATGAATCTTTTTTGTAAATACCATAATCTGCCTAGCATCTTTTCAAAGAGATCTTTGCTACACAGGCTAGAGAGATCCTGCCACTGATGCCGTTACTATCACAAACAATTTGTATAGTGCTGGTGACATTAAAGGATGCCTGGGATGGAAGCAAGATGTTCCCCCCCCCCTCCTCAATTAAATGTTTATTGAGTTTTTACAATGAAACAGATATAGGTTTGTAGAACAATGACAACAAAAACAACAATTTACTACAAAGGCCAAGGCTATATATCTGTGAATCGTTATCCTGCAGCAGAATCAAAAAATTAGTTCTCAGCAAGAGCAAGAGCATCTGGCTTGTCAAGATGTAGAGCAGGGGTAGGCAACCTTTCCCCTTTAAGGGCCGAGGGACTTCAGCTCCCAGAAGCCTCAGCCATGTTGGCCAATAGTCCCATGTTGGCCAATAGCTCCTGAGATTCTGGGAGCTGAAGTCCCTCGGCCCTTAAAGGGGACAGGTTGCCTACCCCTGATGTAGAGTGTCTGTCCAAAGGTCCATCTGTGAAGTAGGAGGTTGGATCCATTGGGAGTGATGATTAACATAGTTGATAAAGATCATCCAGTCTTCTTGAAGTGTGTCAGTCCTTTTGGGGCCAATGCAAAACCTTGTTGTAGCAGACAGTTTCTCCATCAACCACATACCCCAAACTTGGTCCATGTCCAAATTTTGTGGCAACTCAGAGGTATATAGTTTAGAATAAAAGTTTTGAAATTCTTTCATAATTTTGTCAGGAGCTTTCACTATATTCCCTTCAGAGGAAGTGAGAGTAGATATGGGTTTCTTCCCTACTTTACGCTTGACAGCCCTAGTGAGGGGTTGAGAATTTTTGTGTTAAATTCATAATAGTAAGATTTAGTGTAATGTAAGGCAGTTTGAATCTTTCTATTGTCAAGAGCTGCCAGTTCTGCTTTTTTCTTCTGGAGATGAATGAATACCTGTGAATCAGTCTCTTTTGTGTAGTCCTTTCCTTAATTAATCTATAAATCCATGTCAAGTTAAGAGATAGATACTGGTGATGTTTTCTTTTTCATCTGTCTTGGAGAATGTGATCTGTCTAGTGTGTAATCTAGGACTGTGTTTGCATCATCCCCTATAATACATATTGCCCATTGCAGTCTCCCCTAAGGTTTGTAGGAAAGAATCCAGAAAGGTGTGTTGGTCATTGTTTGGGGAGTAAAATGTAGCCAGTGTGAAGATTTCATTGGCCAGGATACCTTTCAGTATTAAGGAATGACACAATGGGTCCCAAATTACTTTGTCAACCTGAAAAGGACATATTTATCAAACAATATTGCAACCCCTCTGGATTTGTTAGAATTTCCAGTTGTGTATTGTGAGTCAAAGGGAGATCATGCTAGAATGTTTCCTGTGCCCTTTCTCTGCATTTCTTGTAAAAAAAACAAACCAAAAACCACAATGCTTGGCTTAAGTTTTTTCAAATAATTATTAACCCAGTTACGTTTTTTTTTGGGGGGGGGAGGGGAGATCCAAGTCCTTTTATATTAAAAGAGACAATCTTAATTTCGTCCATGTTTAAAATAATTAAACTCTAAATAAGAAACACTTAGAAGAGATTTCAAAGTTTGTCTCATGTACAGTATGCAGTGTCCTTCAAACTCAGACCTTTTTAAGCATGAGGGTGGAGGAAGGGGACTCATAAGGCTCCAGCTTAGGAAATATACATACTAATGCCCAAACACAATACAAACAACAATTAACAGAAGTAAACCAAAAGGAGGAGTATGTGGGGTGAGTCCCATGTCTTGATCAAGTCACTGATCCCCTCTAGAATTGGGGTGTGTATGAGCATTATTGGCCTCATTCCCACTTACAAATAAATCAGTTTGTGATCCAAATCGGTGGATCGGTTCGATAGCGGAGTGTGATTCACACTATATTTGCCCCGATCGCATTTTCTTGTTGTAAAATAACTCACTTATCATTCACACTGATTAATGAATTGATTCAAAATGGACCCTCTTCAGCCAGCTGGAAAGTTTAAAGGGCAAATTTAAATCAATTCTGATTCACATCCTGTTCTCACTTGCACTGAATCGATTTATTGCAAAAGATGTGGGAAAAATGAGTGTCAAAAAGACATGTGTTAAATGGGTCTAGCGCAGGGGGCCCCTCACCAAACTGCTTCAGCGATTTGACTTAAGTGTGAACCAGGGTCATTTAATTTTCTTCAAACTGGTTAGTGAACCAGTTTATAACGTAGTGGGAATGAGGCCCTTGTGGGGGATGATCTCAGTAATTAAAAATAGAAAGAGGAGAAGGTGAATTGGAGGACATAAGGATGGCCATCTATAAAAGATGAGAGGAATCAATTAACAATAGTGGTGTTCAGATATTACCATGTATGAAGGCAACATGGAGACTCCAGGCAAGCCAGCCAAGGTATCAGAGGAGTGAGAACAGCGTGCGGACACACACACAAACCACCACCACCCCTGCACCCCAGGCAAGCCGGCCAAGGCACCAGAGGGGAGGCAGGAGGGGTGCGCATGCACCCCAACCTGTCCCCCCATCACCCCAAGGGGAAAAGCCTGGGAAGATTAAGGGAAGATTAAGGATTAAGGGAAGATTAAGGAGGAGCACACACACATGCAGCAACAAACTCATGAATAATCAAAGCTACAAGTGTCAAAACTGTGAAAGTCAAGGCCCAATTGCACATTAATAGTAGTGCAAGAGTGGGAAAGTTGCAAGAACCATTTGTATCCAGGGGACTGAAGGAGGGGATGATAGCACTTCAGTAATTGTTTTAGAGCAAGGAGTGGGGTGGGAGAGGATTAGGATCTAGATATAGAATTAAAACAGTAAAAGTGAAGTTTGGAATGAAGTTATTTGACTGCAAAAGGTCATCTTGCAAATGGAGAGCAACAGCTGTGAACAAGGAGACTATTTCCCTCAAAAATGGTGGCTGTCAGTTGTAAGGTTTTAGGCAGGAAAACAAGAGAAAAGGGAGAAACAAGATGGCAGGGTAAGGGGAGAAAGTTGTGAAGAATACATCAGAAAGATACTAGAAGTTAGAGCAAGGGGAGGGGTGGGAGAGAATTGAGGCAGAGAGAGAGTTAAAACAATAAAAGTGAAATTTAGAGTGAAGCTATTTGCTTGCAAAAGGCCATGGTGCAAATGTAAAACAACAGTTGTGAACAGGGAGACTATTTACTTCAAAGATGGCTGCTGTCATTAGGATTAAGGTAGGGAAACAAGAGAAGAGGGAGAAAGACAAGATGGCGGCCGGGGGGGGGGGGGGGGGGGAAGAAAGTTGTGAGAAAAACACCAGAAATTAGAGTAAGGCATTCACTTTAACCATTCACTTTATGGTGTCAAAAAAAGTCAGGGAAGAGGTCTTCTGTGCTGGAAGTTGCATTAGTGTCAATTTGGTGTGTGGCTTTCAGCTGTGCAGGACCACCAAGCTGCTTGTGTTTTCTCTTTCTTGCTGGCATCCATGGTTCAGCCACGTGTCCAGATTTGGGTGCAGCTGAAGAGGAGACATTGTTCTTCACTTCTTTCTCAAGGTCTCGGGGCACCTTAATGTCTATGGCTTCATATATGTGAACAAACTGAGTTTTAGTTGAGGCAGTCATGACAGAGCCATTATAGAAGACTATTAGTTTAAAAGGGAAGCGCCATTTGTATTTATGCTTTCTTGTTGGAGCAGGGAGGTGAAGGGTTTAATATCACGGTGTTTCCTCAGCATTTCAGGGGAGATGTCCTGGTACACTTGCACGTGGAATCCTGGTAGGCAAGGTTCAGGGTACTGGAAAGCTTATTCAGTACTTGTGCCTTTTTTGGATAATGTGCAAAACATATAATTATGTCCTTGGGAGGAGCACCTTGTCTCCGGTTAAGAGCCGACATCCAATGTGCTCTTTCAATGTCAGCCGAACGGAGATCAAAACCTGGGTAGGTGTTATTCAGCCAAGTAAGGAGGAATGAAATCATATCATGATGCTCCTCCCATTCAGGAATCCTGTGAATTCTGATGTTCAAGCATCTATTTCTGTCCTCCAAATCCTGCACTTTGTCAGACAGTCATTCATTTGTTCTAACTCCTGTATTTAGGCCTCATGAGAATTACCCCATTCAAGAGCTGCATTAGCTGGGCCTTCTATATCTCCAATTGAGGCAGTGAGCTTTGAGTTCACTGGCTCAAGGGCGAGTGTCCAGTCTTTTTGTAAGTCCTGCACTAAATTTACATGGAGCCTTTCCAGGAGATCTAAAAATGATGGATCTGGTGTCAGGGGACTTTCACCTCTGCCTCCCTTCCCTTGTGTCATTTCTGTGCCCTCTGTTTGAGTTTCTGGCTCTTTAAGAGATGAGCAGAAACCCAAAATTGCTTAATTTACTGACCTTTTAGTTCCTTCCATCTAGATAGGTATTTTTGATCTTCAAAGTTGGGCGAAATTCACTCCATTTAATTGGTAAAAGCTCAGATCTTGTCCTGCTCAAGTTTTATGCATCCACCATGATCAATGGCTAGCCACACCCCTCCACAAGATGTTCTTTTAAAGCAAAATACACAACTCTATCACTGGCCTGTTTTGCATCTCATGAGCACATATAGTACTCTGATTTACTTGTCTGCAAAAGCATGGAAGGGCTAAAAAGATAAATCGGCTTATAGGTCCAAACTGTTATGACCCACTCCCTTGAGAGTTTGGGTCCAAAAGACAAAATAGACTTGCAGCTGGGTCCTCCTCCAGATCAGCCTGACAGCCATCTGAATTCCCCAGAGGAGGAGAAGGTAGGAGAGATAGCTCTGAGTCCTTGGCAAAGGCGTCAGCATTGACACAAACCAGTCCCTCCCCTACCGGCAAAGGGAGAGTCTGTGCACAGTGGGGGAAAGCTCTCTTGAAATACAGTCTGCAAAATTGGTGGGCTTTATAAGTCAGTGACCTTCTCCATTTGCTCTGTTGGAAACAAATTGTTTTTTCTCAGCCTACTCTCTACGGTGAGATACCACCCTGTCATTTACAACCCTGGTCTGTTTCTTGATTTCCATAACTTGCTACGCCTCTGCTTTGATTTATGGCTCCTGACCCTGGATTGTTTGCTTTCATTCTTTGGCAATCTGCATTCTGTTGTGGTGTGAGAACAGGACACACATACAAGCATATGCACTTCCTTTTTCAGCTTTCATCTTAGGTCTTTATAAGGGCAAAGTTGTCCAAATGGTTTTCAGGGGTGGATGTTCATTATGCCATATGCAATACCGATGGGGAGAACGACTGATCATAGAATTTGTTTGGCTTATGCAGCTATGATTTTTGGGAGAATATATTTGATGAATATCCCATGATTGTTGTGTCTTTTACTATGAAGACACAACATTGCGAACACACTAACAAGTAGCTTTATTGACTTCACTGAGTCTTACCCATGAAGGCTCTGTTGAGAATATCTCTTATGATTTGCAAATTCACAGATGCTTACAACTTAACCCTAGCAATATGCTAGTGCAAGTTAGAAATACATCATTTTGTGAATTTCTGAATCATTAGATGCAACTCAACATTTACATAAATCCCTCTAATTAGGACAAGTGTTTCAATTTAGGCCTATGACTTCTGACTGTGGATGAAGCTGTTAGAATTCTTCTACCTGATATCTACTTTCCTATATGTAAGGATTAGTTTGTATAGCATTGCATTCAATAATGCAAGCCCCTATTTACTATTTCATCAGAAGCTTAAAATCTGAGGGAAGCTTGTCATGACATGTCATATTTTAAACAGATGAAATCCATTCGTATGAGGTCATGCTGATATTCAAATACACAAGGAAAACTTTGTTTGAAATACATTTGCATTCTTCTAGTTGTATTCACACTCCCATTTATGCTTGCCTGGGTAGTGGTGTGTGATTGCTCATTCCAGTTTGTAACTTGGGGGGGAAAACTTGCCCTCCATCCTCCTACCACCAGAGCAAGTGATTACATGCATGCCACCACTAAACAGGGTTCCAAAATGTATTTCAACACACATCATGGCAAACACTAGGAAAGTAGCAACATTGCTTTGGGGTGGGAAGAAAGTTAACAGTCTAGGTATTCCTGAGTTTGGCTCTTTCTCAAGTCTGCCCGCTGTGGTTTGCCAGCAGCCAGGGCTCCATTGTGCACTGTGCCATAGCATCCATACTCATCCAATTCATGGGTAAGGCTTAATGTATTCTTGAAATATTAGGGAAACAGATGGAAGGATTTAAATAAATAGGAATGTATGTCCAAATTTTACACACTTAGTATGTTCTCAAGCTTGAGTTAGCAGCTAAAGGCCACATTCCAGAGGAGACGCGTAGGAGTGTAACAGCCAGAAAACAGGTCAGTTCTGGTACAAAATTCAGAACAAGTGTTTATGACAAGAAGCAGCAGATGGTCTAGAAGTATATGCAATCATAATGCCCTAGAGGGGGAAAATAAGATTTGTACAACTGCAGAAACATCCTCACTGGATTTGAAACTCACACAACAGGCAGGAAAAGAAGAAAAGAGTGTCCTTAAACAAACTAACAGTGACAAGCAAATGAGAAGACTCTCAATATGAGAAAGCTCTCACTGCAGAGAAAAAAGGCTCAGTAAACAAAGGGAAAAGGAGATAATGGGATGAAGACACTGTGTTCCCCACTCCCCCTTACGTTTGCAGCCTTCAGGACCAAATCCAAAATGGTTGGCTTCACACCTCTCGCAACGCTGGCCAGCGATGCCTGGCTGGCACTCACATTGCCCAGTCTGTATGTCACAGTGGCCATTAGTGGAACCCAATGGATGACAGTCACACCTGGTGAAATAAGAGGAACAGTGCAATGCACAATGGTATCAATTTTCATAGACCCACCACGTTTTATTTGGGGATGCTGGAATGAGATTGATTTTTTCCCATGAGAGGTTTGTAACAATGCTAAATTTAAAAGCACAGGTATGGAATAAAAGACAGGGGGCATTTGCATGTGAGATGCATGTGCATTCACTCAAAAAGAACTTAAGCAAACACAAGGCAAAATACTACTAAGTTTCAGATTGGCGCCTTAACTCATTCTTCTATTCCATTATTTGAGAAGCACTAACATCCATTCTCAAACAAGACTAAAACCTTTCAATTTAATCAATAATCTTAACACTTATGTTGTCTCACCTAAAATGACTATAAAGTGCATGTTTGAATGTACTTTGCAAGTCTTAGAAAATTACAACTCACTGGCAAAAACATGCAAAATTACTTTGATAAATGCATTATTAACATAGTGGTTTTTTCCCTATCCTCCTATTCTGCCAAAGGTAATTATTTCAAAATATTACTATCAAGGCTACTTGTTCCATATATATCTAATTAAGCACTGTCTCAATATAACCATGGAAACATGGTATGTAATAATGCACCCTCATGCTAAAACAAACTATTTGAAATGGACAAAAATAGTTTTGGGCTCTGATCCTTTAAAGAGTTAAGTAAATAACGCAAATTATTTACATTATATTAATGGTTAGGGGAGGAGGAGATACAACAGTAAAATACTAGCCAACATACACATTTATCCAGTATGTTATTATCTTGATCAATTATATAGCACCACAAATGCATGCAGTTCTGTAAAAGTAACATTAACTAAAGCAAAGATTTCTGCCCTCAGTAGTTTACAATCTAGAGCAGGGGTAGGCAACCTTTCCCCTTTAAGGGCTGAGGGACTTCAGCTCCCAGAAGCCTCAGCCATGTTGGCCAATAGTCCCATGTTGGCCAATAGCTCCTGGGATTCTGGGAGATGAAGTCCCTCGGCCCTTAAAGGGGAAAGGTTGCCTACCCCTGATCTAGAAGTTCAATAATGGAGTAGAGGCAAAAATAAAAGGGGATCATTACACACATATGCAGTCACACAAAGTCAGGCTCAGTTTCAGATAGGGATGAGAACTAAATGGTTGAATTAAGTCTTTCAACAAAAGGTGGGCTGGGGCAGAAGTTTGAAGGGAAAGATGACGCTTTTCCCTAAAACATGGTTACTCTAGGCATAAAGGGAATTCAAGGCATCCATTTTGTGAACATGGCTCTCAGTGAAATTCTATTTGTAACTGTTAAGAGCTGGCTTTAGCAAAACCTGTAACACTTCTGACTTCAGACCAACATTCTTTAAATTAGTTCTCCCATCCAGCAAGAGGGGTGCCATCCCCTAAAGCAGTAGTTTCCAAACTCTAGTCCTCCAGATGTTTTGGACTTCAGCTTCCAGAATTCCTGACTGTTGACCAAGTTGGTTGGAGCTTCTGGGAACTGAAGTCCAAAACACATGGAGGATTAAAGTTTGGGAATCACTGCCTAAAGAGTTCCTGTCCCAATTTCAGAGTAGAGAAACCAGCTCACCTCTCACAGCCATGCCCACTCTGCAGGTTGTAGAAGCCAGGCTGACAGGAGCTGCAGTCCCTCTCTGTGACATGAGGAAGGCATTCACACTGCCCAGTCACTTGATTGCAACTTGTATGTACATTCATTGTTCCATAAGGATTACAACTGCAAGCTGCAAGAACAAAAAGGAATGTATCAGCATGCATTTTCTGACAAGCAAAGTTCCAGAGAACATTGCAGGGATGGTCATGGTTACAGGGAGCCAAGATGCTTTGTGTTTCCTATCTTTGTGCTTCTCTATCATGTCAGGAATACAAATCCCAATATCCTTCAACATTTGGGGTGGGGCATCAGCAAGTCAGAGAAATGAAAAAGCTTTACACTCGCCCCTCTGTTCTTGCGGACTTGTGATCTGCATCCCTCGCCTAACCATGAGCAGTGAACGGAGGGGGACAAAATGGGATGTGCGCCCGTGGCATGCCCCCGCCTCCATTCAAACCTATCAGGCTTGAATATATACAATTTTCCATACTCACATGGGGGTCCTGCAAGAACGGAGGGTCGACTGTATTTTGTATTTTAATGTTTTTATTATTCAAAAAGTCATTAAAATATACCTACTGCAATGTTTCCGGGGGGGGGGGGGGGGGGGAAGCAAGAACATTACTGTGGATATGTTCCAGACAAAATGTTAATGAGCCCAAAAAGCTTCCATCTGCCTCTCAATTATTAGCTTTCCAACAATTAACTCAGGAAGTTACACACTTCGGAAAGCCTCTCTGGTTCAGTCTCATTCTGATGGAGTAAATCAAGATGTCTATCTTGGCCACCCTCCCAGACTTTCTGCAGCTTTTTATCAATAGCTGATGTTATTAGCCAGTCACTGGAAGCAGTCTAGACAATCTTTGCTGTGATGAAATTTACAGCTGACCATTTTATTCAAGCAAATCAAATACAAATTAAGACGTTTCTCAAGAATCCCTGAGAGAAGAGAGTAAAGAAGACTGTATCATGTTGAAATGATGGCATTTGCTGTCTTATATCAGTTACTGTTACTTACTCTTACCTACACTCCACTGTCTAAGGCAAGGGATACATCTCGCCTGATAGTAGAGTGAGTTTAGTTTTGTGCAATATTGGTAGGCTAGCTGGGACTGAGAAATTGCTGGGAATATGAGTAGAGTACAAAATGGAATCATATCACACTTCCCACTTCTATTCTGCCATCACACATAGAATACTGTATATATTCAACTATAAGTCGACCTCACGTATAAGCCAAGGTCAGGTTTGGGGACCAAAATTATGGATTTTGCCATGACCAGTGAAGAGGTTGAGAGTGTGTGTATGTGTGCATGCTGCAAGAGGGACTCTAATTGAGGCATTTTGCTTCAGCGTCTTAGCTTTTGTTTCAGCCTTTACTCCCCAGACAGTGAAGGAGAGGGACTCTTAAACAAACAGCAATATCAATAAATCACCAAGGACCTTTTCTGCTTGGCTTGAGAGAGAAAGAAACTACTTGGGGAAATCTGAAAGAGCTGCTATCACATTAGCATAGTGACCTGTAAATAAGTCGACCTGGGATATTGGGATCAATCTTGGGGCATAATTTTTTAGACTTATAGACCGGTAGTTATGTCAAGCTTCTGTGAAGCTAACTCTTCCAAGGATTAGGCTGTGTGTGCATCCCTTAGGCCTGTGGGGATTTCACAGTAAGAAGACTCTGTTTTCTTATGCAGGAAAATGCACTCAAGAGACCTATGACCACAGCTGTGATGGTAAAAGGGGAGGGGAGGAAGTAGGAGGTATCTCCAATTTAATAATCCACTGTCTAAATCGATGGTCCCTAAACTTTTTGGGGATACTGCCCCCTTGCCTCTTGGGTGACAACTCCTCTACCTCCCCTCCCCCCAACACTTACTTCTTGATATTAAATCTTTTGCTCTGTACAAATTCAGAACAACCAATCTTGGTCACTGCTCCCTTTGCACTCAGTTACCTTGGGAGCCTTCAGAGCAGCAACCAAGCAGCTGGCTGAGCATCAACTCAGAAACCTCTCGCCCATACTGGTCTTGTGGCAAAGGCCAGCACAAGTGAAAGGCTTCTCAGTTGCTGCTCCCTTTCCACTCAGTCACCCTGGGAGCATTAACCAAGCAGCTGGCTGAGCAGCAACTGAGAATCCTCTTGACTGTGTCGGTCTTTGCAATCAACAAGCCTGTGTGGTGTTTTTAAGGGACCCTGAAAAGAGACATTCCATGCAACTCTCATCCCCACCATGGTATTTAAAGGAAGCTGGTTCTCCTTGTCTTTCTTGTGCACCAATACTTGGACTGAAGGCTCCCCCTGCTCCCTTTTTCCTCACTGTTGACTGATGAGTTAACATATAGATAAATTCTCATGATTCAATGGATCTACCCCAACTGGGATTAAATAGCATTTAGGCCTTGGTATTCTAGACCACTGGACTGTAACAAAGAGCATACTAACAAAGAGAAGACAAACTTACCTTTGCACTTGTCCTCTGGATTCTGAGCTAAGGGATTCCCAAAAAATCCATCTTTGCACCGGTCACAATAGAAACCAGCTGTGTTATAGATGCACTTCAGACATTCCCCTGTCAAGCGGTTGCAATTCCCAACAGCATTAGGGTCAATGTTGTCACTACACTGGCAGAGGCGGCAAAGTCTGGCAGGGCCATTTGTGCCAAGGGGGTCTCCAAAATAGCCATCATCACACAGCTCACACCTTTTGCCTACAGGGGCAGAGAATTTATGGAAATTAGAAAGCAAGTAGAATTCTCTCTAATGCCTTTCCTTTAGAGCACAGGATAATATCATGAGAAGGCCTTCTCTGTAAATATACCTATATTTCACTATATATTGTTGCTGTGGGTGTTCAAGTCATTTCTGACTTACGGCAACCCTAAAGTGACCCTATCATGGGGATTTCTTGCAAGACATCTCCAGAGGAGGTTCACCTTTGCCCTGCTCTGAGATTGAGAGACTGTGACTCCCTCAAGCTCACCCAATGGATTTCCATGACTGAGCACGGATTCGAACCCTGGTGTCCAAAGCTGTAGTCCAGTGCTTAGATCACTACATCACACTGGCTCTCATTGTTATACTGTACATAATTAATTATATCAGCTTAGCCAGAGGAACCCCAAGCTTTCCAGAAGTAAAAAAAGAGCAACTTTTTAAATCCAAAGGCACAACTGCGCCCCCTGAAACAACACAATGAGGACTAGGCATGATCAGTAGCCACATAATGTAGTGCAACAGCATGAGGAGAAAAATGGAAGAACAAACCTAGGGTGAGGTAAAGAGTGAGTTCCCCCTGTTTGGAAGAAATGGGTGGGTGGAATCCTGAACAAGGATAAAATGCAACATGTTATTGCCAGTCCCCCTTGTTCATTACATTTCCATCCTGACCTTCCTCCAAGAAGCTCAAGCGTAAAACTGTAACTTCACTCTGGGAAGTAGATTATGTAAGAGAAAGGCTTCTCTAAGACCAATGGGTGAGCCTTAGGGGGACATGAAACAACACTTTCCATGCCTAAGACTTATGCTCTAACCACTGGGTCTCACTCTCTAAACATCAATTTATTTAAAACAAGATAGCTTGTCAAGCACTGAAAACAAACTAGGTGCCGAATGGAGATAACAGCAACCAGGCCCTTCCTGCAGGCTCTCAGTGTAATTAAATCAAAATGGAGAAGAAATGAAAAGAAGGGGGGAAACTGAAAAGACAAATAAGACAAACTGGAGGAGACCATTCACAATCTGACACACAAAGAAATTAAGCATGAAGTAACTGAAACAAATTGGATTTCATATATTTCTTTTAAAATCCTTTTTATTGATATTTTTCTTAAAAGATGAAAAAGAAAAAGTAGTTAAGAGATTGTTATCAAACAAGTAGATCCAAAGGACATGACAAAAGTACACAGCAGCACAGACAGACTTTGTGTGCCTTTTGAAAGATGGGAAAAGATTCATTTTGACCAGACTATAGCTGATAGCAAATTCCGAAGATAAGGGGCTGAGATGTGGAAAGAACAAAAGATGAATCAGAGCAGATATATGTCATCTAACCCAAAGCAAATCAGAAGTCTGGGAAGATAAAAGAGTACAGAGAAATGAAGAAGGGAAGTAATATTTATATAAACTAAACACAAAGAAACAGCAGAACATAATTATAGGCAAAAATACAAGGTCAGATTTATAATCCAAATACACACACACACACACACACACGAGTGAAAGGAAGTGAACTTTTAAAGACATGACTGTGGATGACCAATCAACAGAGGATTAGTACAGGATCCAGAGTCAAGATAAAATAAATACCAGTAGAAGGCATGTTAATGTTTTCTCATGTTTTGGTACTTGTATTGGCAAGAAATTCAGGAGGACAGCATGAAATGCTGTTTTTAAAAGTTCATCTTTATTGGGGGGGGTGGGGGAGCTTCTTCTTCTTTTCTACAAAATAGTCTTTTAAGACTGCCAAATTTCTACAAAGCCTTACAGCCACTGAGCTGAGGATTGTCATCCATCCATCAAGTGAAATGGAAGAAGAAAAGATGTGTTAAAAAAGTGAACTTCAGAGAAACGGGAATCCAGGTCTGTATCATTGCTGTTCAGACTGACAAGAACCACAAAAGAACTACAAATGCACACCTGCAATAAATCTAGCACAAAGAAATGTCATGCAGTGTTGCTTGCACAAGTCTGACAAGCTGCCTCATGGACACAGACAACTTGTGCTATTATTTGGAGGCGCCTTTCCCCTAGGATGAATCATGAGGCAGGAATGGCAAATCCTTCTGTTCTTAGAGCCCACTTCCAAGTTGTCCAATAAGTCACAAAGACAGGACTGTAAAAAGACTGTAAAAAAACTCTTCTGCCAAATCTAATGCCGTTGGTGACAAGGATCAAATGGGGCAATTCCATATTCTTCTAAGATTTTCTAATATTTCCATGAGATATCCTAGGGCACTCTGACACAGACAAAAAGGCAATTCTACCAGGATTCTCCTCTGTTTTGCACTCTTTACTGTTATACAACTGCTCCTTGCCATGGGCATCTTCTTGGAACTGGAGTAGGTTAGAAACAGATTGGTATTAACAATAGTATCCAGTTCATTAATTTGAACAGACTATATAAAGCAAGGATAGGGAGGGTTTAGACTCTGAATATTTTGGACTACATAACCCTATCATCCCTTACCACTAGCCATGCTATCTTGGGCTTCTGGGAAATTTATTTATTTACTTAAGGGCCAAAGACTCCTTGTAAAGGTGCTCAAAGGGGTTGGGTAAAGCCCCTGGGTTTCACTATGCTCTTGGTCCACAGGAAGACTCTTCTCTTTCTGTTTCCCTGAATATGACACAGGAGTCTGCCTTTCCATCTTGGCTGCAATACACGATTATTCACTGTTAACACTGGAAAGCCATTAAGAGTCTCTCCTCCTGACAAATCTTACATTAAGGAACCCCCCTATGAATACAGTTATCAGAGCCCTGTAGTTGATACATTGAATTAAAACTGCCAAGGTTTAAAATTGTTTGACCATTTCCCCCTCATTCCCTTACCATGCATTACAGCAACAAGCATGCAGCATGTACCTGTGCATAACCACAACAACACCTAAAGTGGAATACCTGTGGTACCAGATGGACAATTCGTACACACCACCTCCTTAGTTTTTGGTACAATGGCACAGCTCGAACCTCCTGGACATGGACATGGCTGACAATCTGATGATGTGCCTGTGGTTGCATCCCCATAATAGCCGTCGCTGCATTTCTCACAATGAGGACCAGCTGAGTTGTCCCTGCAGTCACAAGCTCCTGGATTAGGTGGGGAAAAGAGGGAGGTTTGTTCCCCAGCATGATGCAGCCACACAGGCAACTGTCTTACAGAAATTGCTCCTGGCCCAGCATAAATGCCAGCATATGGTCTGATCCAGAAACATCATATGCCGATGCTTTGGGCACTGACAGAGGACAGGGATTTCATAATGTGTTTTACTGTTTGTCTTTTTAATGACTGTTTGCCTCCTCACAAACAATACTAGAGGACAGGAAGCATCTATATATTTAATAAAATCAATCAATCAATCAATCAATCAATCAATCAACAGGTAATTCCTCTGTAAGAACAATCTTGAGCTTGGGAAGAATTTTAACCTTCGCTGCTCAGATTAAGCCTCTGTAAGGTCCCAGACCACTGGCAATGCTGGGGACCAGGTCAAGCACCTTCTCTGTGCCACTGTGGCAGGCTGACAGAAGAGGGAGCTACTGGCTTGTTTTCTGCTGTATTTAGCTACCACCCATACAACTAAGAAAGAAAACACTGCAACAAGAAGCTATGAATCCTTAGGCAGCTCTCAAGGCTTTGATTCATGCATGCATCTTGCAGACATCATATTTGGTGCCTAACAACCAAGCTCAAATAGATTCGGCATAATCTGTACCTACCACTCATTCTTCCTTACCAGTTTCGGGATTGCAGGTTTCGCTGTGCCCATTGCAGAAACATGGCACACATGGACTGTAGGGCCCAAGACTGGGAGTCTCTCTCCTGTAGCCTTCGTCACATCGTTCACAGAACTGCCCCAGATATCCTGTGGGACATGTGCAGCTTTCTACCCAAGTTGCTGTAATTCCAGACCTAGGCCGAGCACTGACAATAGTGACATCGTCCAAATAGCCCGCATCTGGAAGAGATGTAGAATGAATCAGGTGCAGAACAACTTTCATAGCACCCACAGGGAGCAAAAAACCTTGATCATATAGAGACAGAACACATACAAATAAATACACCCAAAGCTGGATATATTTGTAATTTCCAGTTAGTCTCAGAGTTCAAAAATAGGTTCAACATGTTTTTGTCTCACCCCTCCAAGGCTCTGGACAGCAATATGTCATCCTACAAGGCAGAGTGTGGGATGGGAAAGAAGGCATGATGGCAAATTTCATTTTCTAAAGCTGCAAGAGCAGATTCTGTTGCTGCTTGCACCACTTATCCTAAACCTAATAGAACAACAGATCTGCCTCATAACTACTAATACTTGGCTTGTTTTCACAACAGGGAGTCCTGCTGTGCTGGATAAATCTTAGGCTAAATGTCAAGAAAATGTCTACAAGTTATTAAACGGTAACATGTATATTCATCAATGATTTGGTTTTAAAATGGCTTATGATTAATGAAAATATCCAGTGCAAATGTGCAGATTCTGTATCTCCAGTGCATATTTAATTGTAAAGAGATGTTTTGATATTAAATGTCTATGTTTTAATATTTCTTATTAATACTTGTGATCAATAGATCTAATCAATATGTTTGTTTTTTTAAAAAAAATCTCATATTTGGGTGGCTCTATAGGCATGTTACTATAGCATATTCAGTGAGTCTAAATAACAGCAATATCTAGGAGCAGGAATAATTCTTCCAGTTGAGTCTGGCTAACAACTACAAGAACCAGTATCTTTCTAAAGAGCATACTACTTTAGCATATTTATTTCAGTCACCTAAGTTCATCTTACATGGTTGCAGTACACTTTTACATTTGACCCTCTATATCCATGAATTCCTTACCCACAGGTTCAAGCATCCATGACTTGAAAATATATTTTTAAAATAAACAAACCCCAATACTGCCATTTTATATAAGGAGCACCATTTTACTATGCCACTGTATTTAATCAAACTTGAGCATCCACGGATTCTGGTATCTCTGAGGTCCTGGAGCCAAACCGCAGCTGACATTAAGGGCCCACTGTCATTCAATGCAGCTCTAATGGGCTCATTTGTGCAGGCTTTCCCTTTAAGAAACTGAAGACTAGATTATCCTCTGTAACATCCTGCCTCTATGACACAAATTCACTCCAATAAAGGTTGCCACGAGACTCTTGTTTGTTTAATGGACCCATTGGTGACTAGGGAAAAACTATGTTTTACCAGCTGCACCAAGAACTACACTATGGTTTGATTAGGAGATTGCTGGTGCAGACGAGCCATCTGGCCATTGGGATGATGAGGGCATCACCTACTCCAAAGCCCCCAGTTCCTTCCATCCCCAGTCATTTTCAAAATGCAGCACTCTTTGTATTCAGTATAGCATCTCAGCTCATCCAGAAAGGCCCTTCTCTCCGCCCCACCACCCTCTCAGGATAGTTTGATGGAAACAAAGGAGAGGGCCTTCTTGATGGCTGCTTTAAGACTTTGGAAATCTTCTTGTTTTCCATTTGAAGGCATGTCAAAACATTTCTGTGTTATCATGCTTTTAAAAACTAATTAAACTTGGACTTCTAATGCTGTGCAATTCCACTTTAAGGTTGGGCTACAGTCTTTGAATACATTTTTAATACTTTTAATGTTTTTAATTTCATAACTTGTTTAATTTTTTTTAATCTTATAATTATATAAGATTTTGCTTGCGTGGGAGATCAGTGCTATAGTCCTATAACAGCTGCAGTCTCTTGTTTCTCCCTTTTTGTGGATGGGGATGTATATTGATTTCTTCCAATCTGTTGGCCATCATTTTGTTTTCCATATTTGTTGACATATGTTAGTTAGCACTAGAGTTGACTCTGTCAATGTGGATTGTAGCAGTTCAATTGGAATACCATCTGTTCTTGGTTATTTGGTTTTCGCTATTTCTTTTACTGCAGTTTCCACCTCATCTTCATATGGCTCTTCATTCCATGTGTTCTTCATTTTATAATCTCTTTTGTGTAACTCTTCTGTGTATTGCATCCAACATCTTTTTATTCCTTCCTGGTCTTGAATTATGTTATTTTTATTGTCATAGATCATCCCAGTCCTTGGTTTGAATTTTTCATTCATTTCCTGGATCTTGTGAAATAGATCTCTTGTTCTTCCCTTTTTGTTGTTGTCTTCTATTTCTCTGCATTGGTCGTTGTAGTAATTTTCTTTATCTTTCCGCACTAACCGTTGTACTGTTGCATTCATAATTCTTAGTTTGTTCCTATCTTCTTTTTTTGTTTTCCTTCTCTTCTTTTCTTTGTTGTTTGTAGTATTTTTTTCTGTCATCCATGGCTTTTCTCTTTCTTTTTGTTTATTGAGAGTGTCTATCTGCATTCTTCTTTTATTATGTCCCTGGCTTCAGACCATAGTTATTCTGGTTCCTGGTCTATTATGCTTAGTAGTGCAATTTTTTTTCCCTTATGTTATCAGTAAACTCTGTTTAGGTATTATTTAGATCATATTTTGGTATAATCACTGGTTTTGTTTTCTTCTTGAGTCTTACTCTTATTTTTGTTATGAGTCATTCATGATCTGTGCCACAGTCAGCGCCTGGTCTAGTCTTGGCCACTAGAGTTCTGCCATCTTTCACTTCCGATTATATAATCTATTTGATTTTTGTGTTGACCATCTGGTGATGTCCATGTGTGTAGCCTTCTTTCTGGTTGCATGAAAAATGTGTTTACAATGAATAGGTTGCTGGCTTCACAAAAAATCTATCAGACGCTTACCTGCTTCGTTTCTTTTGCCTAATCCAAATCTGCCTACTGGTTTTGATTCTTCTTTGCTTCCAACTTTTCCACTCCAATCTCCAATGATCAACTTGACATCGTGTGTTGGTGTGCTGTCAATTTCTTCCTGTACTCCTTCATAGAATCTATAAATTTCTCCCTGTTCTGCCTCTGTGGCACATACTTGAATTATGGTGATATTCATAGGTTTGCCATGGAGCCTTACTGAAAGCAAGCAGGATTCAGGAAAGGAAGAAGCACGAGGACTACACTGCAAACATACGATGGCTAATGGAGTGCACCAGGCAATTCCAAAAGAAAGTCAGCATGTGCTTTATAGACTATAGCAAAGCCTTTGACTGCATAGACCATGAAAGGCTATGGAACGCCCTTAAAGACATGGGAGTGCCAACACATCTGATAGTCTTGATGAGGAATCTATACTCAGGACAAGAGGCTACTGTCAGAACAGAACATGGAGAAATGGATTGGTTCCCAATTGGCAAAGGAAAGGGGTCAGACAAGGCTGCATCCTTTCACCCTATCTGTTCAACTTGTATGCAGAACATATTATAAGAAAAACAGGCTTGGACACAGAAAAAGGAGGAGGGAAAATAGGAGGAAGGAATATCAACAATCTAATATATTCAGATTACTCCATAATACTAGCAGAAAACCTCACAGACCTGGAACAACTACTAAGGAAGATCAAAGAAGAAAGTGCAAAGGCAGGCTTAATGCTGAACATAAAGAAAATAAAAATAATGACCACCGAGAACCTTCCCAAGTTCAGCCTAGACAATGAAGAAATAGAAATAGTAAAAATATTCCTATACCTGGGATCAAACATTGATAAAAATGGGGACTGCTGTCAGGAAATTAGAAGAAGACTAAGAATGGGGAGGGTGGCTATGAAAGAACTAGATAATCTTCTAAAATGTAAAGATAATACAACTCAGCACAAAAGTTAGAATCATACAAGCCACTGTATTCCCTGTTGCCATGTATGGATGTGAGAGCTGGACAGTTAAGAAAGATGATAGAAAGAAAATCAATTCCTTTGAGATGTGGTGCTGGAGAAGAGGATCCCATGGACAGCCAAAAGGACAAACAAGTGGGTCCTAGAAGAGATCAAACCGGAAATCTCCATGGAAGCCAAGATGACCAAACTGAGACTCTCATACTTTGGACATATCATGAGAAAAGGGGACTCTTTGGAAAAAAACAATAATGCTGGAGAAGGTGGGTGGAAGCAGGAGCTCAGAGGTTTATGGAGATGTCTCATCCATAGAGTTGTCATGAGTCAAGATCGACTCAAGGGTAGTTAACAACAAAAATTATATAAGATACTTTTGTATCGTTTTAATTAGTAATGTTTTAAATACGTTATCTGTCTTGAGTCACATTATCAAGAGAAACATGGGATAAAAATGAATACAACAACAACAACGACAGTCAGCACTGCACTACAGACTTTTCCCTGTGTGTCCTTTCCTTCCTTGTGTGCTATGGAGCATTCCATTATTTTGTACATTATTTTTGTTAAAAAACCCCAAAGTGCATCATGTTATGTGGGCTCTGCACACATGTCCAAATCATTAATTCATAAATGAAACTGGGCACATGGAAGCTAGAGATGGGGGGATCATAAAGTTATTTTCAGTAGTAATTTGCTCCATAAGGATTCAGCAAAATGGCTCAAACAGGGGTGCAATTTTCCTGTGTTAGCCACTGTTTCATATTAGTAGCATTCTGAAGGAATCAATAACTGTATGGAAACCACCTTCTTGCACAACCCCAAATCTATTTCAAACATTTTTTTCACTCTTTGACTCTTAAGATATCCATAGATTGTGTCAGTGTGCACATGATACACATTCCATTCTTACTAATGCTGTGCAGAGAAGAGGAATGGCCTACAGAGAGGAGGTAATGTGCATTTCTTATGCTGATTCCTGAATGGCAAATTGTAGGGAAGTAGTGTTAAATCTGCACCAGGCTTTCATGGAATGCCCAGATACCAAAGTGAGCAGATGTTTTGCTTTTACTGACAGACATGCAGGGATGGCAAACATCCAAACATCCTCCTTGTAAAAGCCCAGTGTGGGTAAAGAATGCAGTTTTTACTACAACAACATTTATTTGCACACCATTCCTTCTGCATATATGGTCAGAAAAGAACATGGAACTGTTCCCATCATTTGCAGATGGACTGATTTAATTTATAAATACAATAAGCCCTTCCAGAAAAAAAGCCTAGAAAAGAGAGAACTACCCTCTTCAGGTTTGACTGGCTTCTCCTTCACCTGATCTTGCCTCTGACAGCTACATCTGAGTAATTGCTCGCAGGAAAGGCTCTGCTTCATGTATACAGTAATTGTATGGGGCTATATGTTGATGTAAGGATGTTTACATTTTAAGTAGCAACTCTGACTCCAACTACAACCCTAAATACCTCTACAAGCTAGCAATGAGAGGAATGTTAATTATACCCATATCTTTCTGTATCTCTTCTCCTTCAGTAAAGACATTTCCCTTAAATATATTTAGCTTCTCAGTGCTCCCCAAATTCCATACATTTTAAACATAGTTAGCATGAAGGTTTCTGCATTATACCAACTTAATGTAATAGTAAGGGCAGCTTCCTGATTACCCTTATGTTTTACCTTTTTAATTCCATATCCTTAGTATAGAGGTAGCATCAGTAGGACATTGAATTGAAAATCTGTAAATCGCTAGTTCAAACTCACCACGGACCCATTAGGAGACCACAGGCAAGTTACTCTCCTCTCACCTCAGCTTCCAACATACTAAATTTGCCATATGTTGATAATATTGGTGTACTTTACATAGTAAAGAGCCAGTATTGGACTAGGATACTGGAACGCCAGGGTTCGAACCTCCACTTGGCCATGGAAACCCACTGGGTGACTTTGGGAAGGTCAGTCTCAGAGGTTTGGCAAAGGCACACCCCCTCTCAGCAAACCTTGCAAAGATAACTCTATCACAGGTTCGCCTTAGGGTTACCCGTAAATCGGAAATGCTTTGAAGGCTTGCAACAACAACTTTATATGGCTGTCATAAGGATTTCTGAGATAATCCTTGGGAAGATTATCCCAAGATTATCCCACCCTCTGGAACGTCCTTCCACAGGTGGGTAGGCTGGCCCCCTCCCTGCTTGCCTCTTGTTGGCAAGCTAAGATGTTTTTATTTAAGCAAGTGTTTGATATATAATCGTATCAGTGTGGTTTTTATGGAGTATGTATGTTTTAGTCATGCTTTTAATTTTTGTATATTTTATGTAATTTTATATTGTTTTTAGATTATTTTAACTGTTTTAAATTTTATTGTATTTTTTTAAATTATCTGTGAGCCACATTAGGTCACTTCTGGGAGAAAGACAGCATACAAATGTAATGAATAAATACAATAAATAAATAAGATCAATACCCCAAAGTGATAGTCAGCTCTCTGTATCCACAGATTCTTTATCCACAAATTCAACCACACATGGCTTGAAAATATTAAAAAATATATAAATTCCAAAAAGCAAACCTTAATTTTGTCATTTTATGTAAGGGACAACATTTTACTATATCATTTTATTTAATAGGACTACAGCATCCACGGATTTTGGTATCCACAGGAGGTTCTGGAACCAAACTCAGCAGATACCAAGGGCCCACTGTATAAAAGTGCTAGTTGGATCAGCATTATTATCCAGTCACTACACTTTTTGCTGAGAGATTTTTACGCCATTCTTTTATAGAATTTTAGCAGACTGTCCTTCACAAAGAGGGATGCCAGTTTCAGAACAAGGATCTATATTTGTTTTCTGGTTCCATTCTGTTCCTAAATTACAAGAATAATGATGCCACTTGTTTACTGTAGCTTGTCTTTCAATCAAAATTCTGGGAAGACGAGTATCTGGTTCCTTAAAAAAAAGATCAAGTGGATGTGTTCACACGGAACAGTCATCTGGGGATTATAGAGGATCCTAGCATATTCTGAGCAAGATTGTATGTGCAGCCTGCCTGCTCCCAATTTGCTCCTCCTCACCAATATTAGCACAAAATAAGTCAGGGTTGATGTTTTGGGGTTAGTCTTCTGAACCTAGTATCCTCAGCTATTGCTCCCAAATTAAGACAGGATTTGTAAACCAAGCACAGGACACGCCTTATGATCCTGGCCTCTAAGAGCAATGACAAAGCAGGATCCAGTTTGAATGGCACACTAAAAAATAACCCCAAAATGAGCTTGCCCTCTTAGTACTTATGCACAAACATTCAGCAACTGATAACTACAATAAACCACATCATTCAATTTAAATAAGTAAATAAATAAATAGCAAGAGCTGCAGCAGAAAAGACAAAAGCACTAGATTTACAAAAAATAAAAATAAAAAAAAATCCACCTGAAAAAATAAATAAAAGACTAATTAAATCTGGAATATTTTTTCAGTTGGAAACCATAAGGTTTGGGGTGCATGGTCGAGTATCTTAGAGCAAAGAGTTTCATCATCTAGGTGGGGTCACAGGGAAAGCCATTCCTTGTTATCCATTCAATCTCAACTGTTATTGCCAACTTACTCCTCTCGCTATAGGTCCCACGAATCTTGATAGCAGTTAAATTGCGGAGCAGCTTCTGGAACTCAAAAGGGGTAAGAGAAGGCCTCCAGGGATAATCTGTTGCTTCATGGAGCCTAACGGGAAGAAGAATACATTACTTTCAAATCTCTGAAGAATTTGGTTTTGCAATGGTCACGTACAGAATTCAACCATCTGAAATTATTGAGCTGTAGCACCAACCTTTGCCAGGGCTAAGGAAAGAGGTTTGTGTGCTTACTTTCTCTCTTTCCCACCATCCATGGTAAATAGGGTCAGGAACAACTTCTCAATCACCCTTCTCTTCCTCATCTCAACATCTCCCCTCCTGCCCCACCTACTGGAATCTGACAGTCTTTTAATGGGCTGCCCTTGCTAGGGACTGCCTTGCAGAGCTTAGGCTTACTGGATATGCTTTCCAGCAAGATCTTCCAAAAGCTTCCTGATCTAAAAGTGCCACAGCAACAGTTAAGCAGTCTCTCCACTTCCTGGCTCCTCAAAGCACCATCAGTAACAGAAAGGGGTTTAAAATTTTGTTAGCCTGTGGGTTCAAAGCAAACATAGTTCCTGCTGTACAATAACATCCAAAATCCACAATATTCCTATAGTTGTTCTCAGTTAACATGGTACAGAGGGATATCCATGTAGGCAGTGGCCATTTCTCCTCCTCGGCCATATGGGATCTGGGAGACAAAAAGCCGTAAAGTCCAGGATATGAAATTTAAAGTCCAATCTTGACAAATGTAGGCCTATGAATCCAACATGGTCATTTTTTTCCTTTCTCCTGTTTAATTTTTAACACCTTGGCCTCATGAAGAAGCCAGTGGAGCTTCAAAAGCTTGCTTCATGTATTTTATACTATTAGTGGTTTGACTGCAACTCTGGAGAGAGGTGTGATTCCCACTCAGCCATGAAACCTATTGGTGACCTTGGGAAAGTCACATGCTCTCAGCCTCTGGGGAAGGCAACGGCAAGCAAATCCTCTGAACAAGTCTTACTAAGAAAACACCATGATAGGTTTGCCTTAGGGTTGCCATAAGTCAGAAATAACATGAAGGTATTGCTGTTTTGTAGATTTTGGATGTTATTGTCCTAACATGGCTACCTCTGAAAGTTCTGCTGTGTTTCATTCTACATTAAACTGTGTTTTATGCTGTGTTTGCTTCTGCGTTTTCCTCTGCTCAACCATGTATTCAAACAGAAACAAGCATACACACACAAATGTATACCCCCTTACCTGAACGTGTATTTCAATGTGTTCTCACTGGGATAGGAATTGCCTTGAGCAATCAGAGGCACTGATACTCTCAATCCAGCACCTTCAAGAACTATGTCCTCAGCAGAAAGGCGTGTGTCCCGCCTATCGATCCGAAAAGAGAATGTCAGGTTTTGGCCATAACTCAAGATTTGATTTCCAAGGAACTTGGCTGAAAGGAGAATGACAAAGTTCACATCCAAGTAATGGTAGAAACAGAAAATTTAAATGTAAATATGCTTATATTATCATATACAAAAGTCAACTATTCTCATAATATACCTGGTGCAATGAAGTAGATGGGAAAAGGTGTGTCTGAGATCACAGATATTTCTTGAGTCTCAGTGATCCACTGAACAGAGATTTCAGAGCCATCTCGCTGTTCTGCATGCCACTCTTCCTCTCCTGATAACCATGGAAATAAATAATTGTATGCTAAGGAGGTACTATTTCACAGTCAATGTAGTGGTTAAGAAAACACTAATTGCTTTTTTATATACTCGCATGACAACTTACCTTATATAGTGTATAAAATGAGAGGATAGACCTGATTAGCTGGGCCACAATGGAAGCACACACACACAACAATAGGACAAATTTCTGGATTAACCTGAGTTACTGTGAATGGGCAGAATGGTAATGCATGGAGAGCATCTGGCCCTGCTTTGCTTCTCCACTCTGATGGACACATAAAACAAAACAAAATGGAGAATCTTTGCATGATGACCTTACTCAAGCTACTTGTTTCCTGGTTCTCAGTAGTCTGGGGTCTGGATGTCACACAGAGCTTCTTATTTCTGATTTGTTTTACCTGTTTTACCTGTTTGTGCAAAGCAGAAGCAAATGAACTCTGTACACCAGCGTGCTGCTCAAAGTAAACCACATTTACTGTTATGTGCACTCTGAGCTAGTATAATTTTAAAATAGGTAAAGGTAATGGTATTCCCCATTGACAAGGCTTTCAAGTCATTTCCAACCATGGCATGGTGTTCATCTCCGTTACTAAGCCGAAGAGCCAGTATTGTCAGAGACTACTCTGTGATCATGTGGTCAGCATGATTACACAGAACACTGTTTACCTTCCCACTGAGAAGTGGTACATATTTATTTACTTGCATTTGCATGCTTTCAAATTGCTAGGCTGGCAGAAGCTGGGACTAGTGACAGGAGCTCACCCCATCTTGCAGCATCCGGGCCTTCAATTGCCAACCTGCCAATCTTGCAATCAACAGAGCCAGTGTCTTAACCATTTGAGCCCCTGCATCCCTTTTAAAATAACTGCAATATTAAAACCAACAAAATAGCAACAACTATCCTAGTTTATAGTCAGAGATTAAACTAATAACCTGATCCCAATATAATGAGAAACTTTGGCTTAACAAACCTAGAATAACTTTTGCATTATGATGCATAAGAGAAGGGTTCACAGGGGTTCAATGCTTGTACTCAGTCTAAGAAGCCATGGCTTATTGGACAGATATCGTAATGCCTGAACTAGAAGACAATGGAAATAAGAAAGCTATTTTCTGTGTTTTCATAAATTGCTCTGGTTTCCAAAGAATAATTCTGGGAGTCAGCATTATCCAATGCCCTCACAGATGTCAGCTTTATAATAAAGTTGCTATCATCTAACAGCAGGCAATTTCAAGTGGCATGGAGACTATACGATTGCATGGTACAACATCAGTGATTACAGTGGGGAAGGTCTAAGAAAGAAAACATGGTTCTTGACAGATCCTCTCAAGAGGACAACTGGTAGTGGTGGAAGTATATGAGAAGAACAATGGAAAAGCACAGACATTAACTACTACTCTTTCATACAGAAATATATTTTTAAATTTGTTACTGTACTTTGACACAAATTTGGATGAGCCACTGGGGAACAAATAAATTGTCCGGAGCAGGGAATGAGCTTACATGTTTGTCAGTGAAGCCTGTGTTATGCTACTAAAGAAATCTATATAAAAAAAGAAGGTTGCACAATTCCATCAATTTTAAGACAGCCCCCCCCTCCCCGAGAGCAGCTTATTAGGGTGTATAATTGGAAGCCACATCCTCCAAACTGCTTAACCAGTTTAGTTTACTGGATGTTAGCATTGAATATTAATTTGCTGCATAGCCTAATTTGTTTTTGCTTCCAATTCATTAATTTACAACATCTGCAATTTTTTTTAATTTGTGTGGCCAGACCATGAAGTGTGTTGCACTGTAGTAGATTTGGAAAGCACCAATGTTCCTACATTAAATGAAAATGATTTTTAATGATTTCTGGTATGGTTAGTACCATTGTCTTATAAACTTACCACTCTGGAAACTAGAGGTAATTCTGTAGATGCTGTATCCATTGGCATTAGTACAGACAGATGAATGCCCAAAACAAAAGCAGGGGGTACATCCCCTAGGATTACTGGTATCCAAGTTAAAAAAACCAGGCTTGCACCTGAAAAGAAAAACAACAACTCTGAAATGTCTAATCCAAGTGCTTCTCTCAAATCCACAATACATCATACAGTCACACTAGATTGTTGTGTGGCACAGCTCTACTCTATTTCCTTTCCATGTAAAACAATAGCTAGCATCCTGAAAAAGTGTTCTGAGAAGGGCATGACATAAAGCAGAAGTCCTGTTCTCATGGTACAGCAGGCAGACTTCTGGATATCAAACAGAAAATCCTGGATTCAAATTCTGGCTTAAAATGGCTCTTAATTGTATAGTGCAATTGTTTTTGCCATGGGCGTATTAGTGGATAGTACTGCAAGAGCTGGGGCCACCCTGTACAAAAGATTATGTACAGAGGTGACTAAATAGATGTATCTGTTGTAAGTTGTGGCTGCTGTCAATCATGAAGTCACCTCTGACTCCATCAATATATTTCTCTTCCCATGTCTTCACATGGCCCAAACAGTCCCTTCTTTCAGTACCCCAAACGTCTCCTTTCCCACAAACATGAAGCAAATTTCTCTTATGAAAATTTTCTTCTTCATCTTCTAGGTCAGGTGCAAATCAGCTGTCTTCAGAAGGAGGCCAATGTGGAGATCTGTTCTCAACCAGGAAATTCACTAGGTGGCTTTCAATACAACACCTTCTCTCATCTTACAGGAGTTTAGTCAGATAACATAGCACTGGCCCAAATATGTAGCTACGAGCTCCTTAAAATAATGAGAAAATTTTTAAAAGGAACTATAAATTGGCCAAAGTCCAACGTCAAAAATCCTGACATCAATCAAGACCACATATTGTTGTTGTGTGCATTCAAGTTGTTTCCAACTGATGGCAACTCTAAGGTGAACCTATCATGGGGGTAGAATTTGTTAAGAGGGGGTTTACTCCATGCCTTCTTCTGAGGCTGAGAGCATACAACTTGCTCAAGGTCACCCAGTGGGTTTCCATGGCTGAGCAGAAATTCAAACTCTGGTCTCCCATGTCCTAGTCCAACACTTAAACCACTACACCATGCTGGTTCTCACAAGACAACATTACCTCTCACAATTGAATCCCTCCACATTGTCCTTACAAGTGCAACGTCCTGTTTCCATGTTGCACTCATCTGTACTGCCAGCAGGATCACAAGAGCACCGCCTGAAGGAAAAGAAACCTATCAGAATCATCACAAAAATAAGGAGATCTGGATTCAGGACTATACACTGACACTGGTTACAGCTACTCTCATCTGCACCATGCTCTATCAGGCTAATTAACTTTTACCTGCAACCAGCCTCTGTGAGAGAGTGGAAACCAGGTTGACATCTATCACATTTGTCGCCCATCACACCATGTTTACAACTGCACCGTCCATAGTTGTCACACTGTGTGCTGAGGGAGCCTGTAAAAACAAAGTGAGATTGGTACAGTTGAAACACATGCATAAAAAATCCACATACGTTCGTTGTTCGTCAATCAGTGTTCTAAAGAATGAGAACAGGCCTTTAGTGTTAAGACAGATCTCTTCCAGCAGGCCTTTCCAGATTAGATTCCCGGCCTCTAGAACCCCTTCATTTTGTCTTATTCTGTTTTATCCTGCCCTCTTCAAATTTATTGCCGCCACCACCTTTGCTTTTCTGCTGTTTTGTTTCTGTTTTGTCATTTCCGCTGTTGCCATTTTTTTTGTTTAGATAATTTGGTTTTATTTAATTTTTATGTTATTCAAATGTTTTAATTGTGTTTAGTTTAATACTTTTTTAAAGGGGGGTGGGTATTGGTCTAGGATTTTATACTATGTATTTTTATTGTTGTTAGCCATCCCGATTGTGCTCAGAGGGGCGGGATATAAATAAAAATTTATTATTATTATATTATTTATTATTAGTGTAGGCTGTGAAGATGCCAATAATATATTATTTCTATAGTCCTTCAGGACTAATATGATGATAACTCTGATTAATCAAGTGTGAAGCCAAATGTGTAACTATGTACCATATACACAAAATTTAATCACTTTAACATTCCCAATTTAGGCTTCCAAGACTTGGGCCAGCTGTTCCATCTATGCTGCAATTATATTATATTTAAACACTTAACATTTATACAGTGCCTTCGATAGTCAAGAATATCATAAACATCTAAACAATTAGTGCTATCCTGGTACTGGCTTCCTACCTGTCTTCTCAAACTCCACTTTACTACCAACTTTAATTTGGGACCCTTATGATTAAGTACCTTTTCCTGTCTATGCCTCTTGTCTTGTTCTCTTGTTTTGCATTTCAGGCAGAAACAATACCATACACAGACACAGGAACATACACACACACACCCATACTGTTTAATTATCTGTGGTCTGCCCTCTGTTTTTTCGCTTACCATATGATACCTCATTCTCAGGCTGGCTGAAGGAGAGACCCAGAACAAGTGGGTTATTCCCTCAAGGCCAGAAATTTTAAAGATCAGCCAGTGATTTAGCTACAGGAGGCTGGAGCTTGGATGCAGAAAGCAAAAAGAACAACCCACAAACCTTCAAAACTGCTCTCATTTACCTTAATTCTGACAATAAAACATATTGCAGCAAGAGTATGAAAGCCATTCAATGCAGAAAACAAATACCTACCTCTCAAAGTTTGGGTTTAGACCACACCAGTTGAAATGGGCATTCAAGTAACAGAATGCTCAATATGCAAACAAACCAACAAATTTTAAAAATCTGGATGATAAGAAGAAATAGCCAAGCTATTTCCCTAACATGCAGCTTTCCAATATGGTAAAGAGTGTTTCTGTGGGCAGGATTCCACCTTCTAGTACAGACAAAATTCACTGGCCTAATGAGAACTAGGGCAAATACCTCCAAAACAAACCCAAAGGTTTTCACAGAAGATGTGCACACCCCCAGTGTGCAAGAAGCCACCAAGATGTCTTCACTTGTGTGTTCATTCCATTACTTTAGGCCTATGGACTTTAGAGATGCAATCACTGAAATAATGCAGATGCTAATCTGTTAATACACTGGCCAATAATGAGTCTTCCCAGGTGGACTTTGATAACTAAATAAAGTGTGGTGCAACCAGTATGCTCTGTGGCCAAATATGCCAGATCTCCACACCAGTTTCTTCTTCATTTTGGTGACAGGGGTCTAGGCAGTGGCAGAACTGAAGCAGATATGACCTAGGCAGTCCCACACACTAACAGTTACACTAAAGCCTCTGAAAGTCAAAAGCAGATGAACTGGTTTGAAGTTAGCCGATGTATACTGTGGAGATATTTCCAAAACTGCGGTACATTCAAATTTGTTAGTTTGCTTTTTAAAAGTATTATTTATTTGTACAAATTTCTATACTACTTTTCATTTTCTAAATTTAAAAAAATCCACAGTGGCATACAATAGTGAATAGATATTATGAAACAGCAAGGCATCTGTGGTTTAATTAATTAAAAAGGCAAGATTTTCCTTTTAAAAGCTATGTTTTCCTTTAAAAAGAAACAACAGTCACCTTTAGGCTAAACAAAACCCACGGGTTTGAAGAAGGATTAAACAAAGCAGAAGCATTTAGCAAGGAAGAGCTCATAAATGCCTTTACCATATACAGTCAACATTCTTGTGTCTGGCCTATAATTATTTAGAAACAATTACTCAAACAAAAATATCATCTTACATCCAGTCTCTCTCTTCTCTCTCTTTAAATATGTGTTGGCTGCCTATGTGTCATGGAATATACTACAAGATTTTAATGCTCCTTATCATGCCTTCTAAATTTGCCCTTGAATGACTATCAGCCTCCATTGTTACACTGTTATACCCAGGTGCAAAGTCAAAATAGGAGTCTCATCACAGCCCTACTTTGACGGAGAAACACAAGTCACAGTTTAAATTGGTATCTGAGTTTGGACACCTCGTCTTAGAAGTGGAAATTATTTTGTGAACTTGGTTTTCAAACAAAGAGATTTATATATACATATCCCATATCTCTCTCTCTCTCTCTCTCTCTCTCTCTCTCTCTCTCTCTCTCTCTCTCATACACACACTGAGTTAACATCCAAGTTCAAAAATCTGTTTATTGGCCATACTTGCCAGAGTGAGCAAAACACAAACTAATTTAGGGAAAAACAAAGAAAGGATAAACTTGTCTTGTGTGCCAAACACTGGAGCCAGCAAAATGTTTAAACTCTTCACTTCAAGAGGTAAGATGTTTTACACACCCAGTGACACAGTGCTGTATCTTTCCAAAGATGTACCCTCTACCGCTGACACTGGGTGATCCAACCCCACTGGCTCTTTCCCCCATATATATCACATCTATTATGTTCACAGCCATTTTGCTGCTGCTTTTAATAAAGCTGATCTAGGAGTAAAGCTTAGAAAGTTACATAAAAAGTAACTTGTTCCCATTACACATTGCAGTCTTCAACAGGTAACCTATTCCCATTACTTGTGATGATGTTGGAAATGTTGGGAAATTTGCATTGCTTCTTGCACTGATTATTTTTTTATTACTTTCCAGTTTTGAGGGAGGTACCCTTAAATGAATAAAAGAATGACAAAAGAATATATTTTAATTGCATATTTTTTATTTTTAAAAAAATGAATAAAATTTTTGGAAAAAGAATGACATGAAACTCAGATATTTTTTTTTCTTTTTCAAAATATGAAAATAACCATAAAGTAACTTTTAAAAGTAAATAGATGCCAATAAAGTAGTTTTCTCTTCCTCTTAACCTTACATTTCTAATGTGGCTTTGTTATCACCCCCCAAGTAACTAGTTACTTTGTAATTCAATACTTCTGAGCTCTGCTTAGAGCTCACATCATACACATTAAGATTTTAAGTGGTACCTTTTACAAATGAGCATGAGATATTTGCTGAAGCTATAAATGAGGAGAAGGAGGAGGAGGAGGAAGAGGGAGATGACAATGACGTACTGCCATCCATGTCATCTAACAACTAAAAAGCACCCAGAAATTCAGAATTCCTTCTACTCACCAACAGGGTTGCAGCTGCATGGAAGGCATGCTTCCTCACTACCAACACGGTAGAAATTCTCTCGGCACCTCTCACAGTTTGGTCCATCCGTGTTACCAAAGCAGCCAGTGCAGTGGCCACCGTGACCCGTGGAACGGTATAGCTCAGGATCAAAATAACACTCCTGTGATCGTCCATTGCAGTTACAGGCTGTATGTAAGGCACAAACATGCATTTGTTCAATGGATTATAAAGCGGCTTTCCTTTAAATCTTTTCCATTCCCACCCCCACCAAACCAGCCTCCATGGCAATAGATCCTGAAATAAATACTATCGAGTCTATAATGTTTTTAAGTCCAAGAATGAAGACTATTGTATAAAAAACGAATGGGTCAGAAATGAAAAGTGGTCAGGTATGGGTAAAGAACAAAGCCACTCCTGTAAGGAACGGTTTCTGCATGTTCAGAGATGACAGAATATGTGTTTGCTCCTTCAGAGAAGACACAGCATGACAGAGAAGACATACAGAAAACAAAGGGGGGTTGCAGACTGCCAGAAATAGTGCAAATTGAGTCCACTTTAAGGGTTAGGGTTAGTGCTAGGGAATTATGGGAATTCTTTGTTTTTTTCTGAGACATTGAGCCTTCTCTGTCAGAGAGCTCTGGTGCTACAATAAAATACAGTTCCCATGACTCCCTAACCCTAAAAGTGGACTCAATTTGCACTATTTCTGGCAGTCTGCAAAGGCTAAAAGACCCCTTCTATAGCATTTATACATGTGCACAAGTATCTTTATCATGTACACAAGAAGTAAGCATTCTATACCACTCTCTTTTTACAGTTCAGCTTTAAAAAAAACAAAAACAGCAAAAACACCAGAACACTGCGGTTTCCTCTCTTCTAGTTCATGGGGTCACCGCAAATACCACCGGGCGGTATGTGAGTCTGTACCTCTGTGTATGGCAGAGAACTCTGGATAGTTATTTATGGGTAGAGGAACAGATTGTATTTGGAACTAAACATGAATGGACAGGCTAGCCTTCCCTATCAATGCCCATGTGAGCTGGAGCAAAGGTAAAGGGTACTTCAACCAATCATCCCTGCCCATGTGAAGAGCAAAACAAAGCTTTCCCCTCTGTCAACCTCAAGTTATTAGTTTCCATTTCTTGATTTCAACTCAAGACAAGGGAGTCAACACCATGGAAACATAAGGGCAGCATTCTGCCAAAGCTTCTCATGCCAGGAGGGTTTCTACAGAGCTCTTTGCCTGAGCTTTGGCTTTGTTGTTGCTGTGTGCCTCATGTTGTTTCTTACTTATGGCAACCTTCTCATTGGGTTTTCTTTGCAAGATCTGTTTAGAGGAGGTTTGCCATTGCCTTCCCCGAGGCTGAGGGCATGTGACTCTCCAAGGTCACCCAGAGGATTTCATGGCTGAGTTGGGAATCAAATCCTGGTCTCCAGAGTTGTAATCCAACACTCAAACCGCTACACCATGCAGGAATATATGGTGGGGGGAGGCTAAGGTGTAGAATGCAGAGGTTCTTTAGAATGAGAGAATGATGGACAAAGAGAAAGACTGGACTCAGCTCCCAGACCAGCACCTGTTAAGTGGCCAGTAGACAATACTTCAGTCTGCCTTCCCAGTGTCATGCAGTGTTAAAAAAGTTAGTAACTATGCTGGCTAGGGGATTCTAGGTGCTATGATCCAAAAAAAGGTAATGTTTCCAAGCACTTGGTGTCATGTTTCTTCCAAATCCAGTCAGACTAAGGGCAAAACTAATGCAGGACAAGGCAGAAGAAGCTGCATATGAATTATAGCACAAACCAGAATGGACTTGACAGGGCTTACATGCCCTAAGAGCATGCCACTGCTCTAGGAGGTGGAAGTAATCTGCCTTTAGAGAAAAGCTAGGCTATGGCAATAGTGTTGCAGCTGGAAAGTGCTGCTGAATTTTCCATCCAGCTGCCTTTCCAGCTGTGCTAAAGTTCCTACCCTTCCCACAGCCTTCCCACACAGTTATGCTGCTCTCTGGCATGCAAACTACAAAAAAAGATAACGGTGAGACCAGCCGCCCACAACTGCATCCTGTTGATGGGGAGGGAGTTCAGCTTTCCTTAGTGCAGACAGACCTAATTGCTCATGTCTAGGACACAAAGCAGAACAAGACTCCTCAGACGTCAGTTCTGCCAAGACGTCAAATCAAATCAGGGCTTCAAATAGAAATCTGGGAACAGTGGCCATGCTGACTGGAGGATTCTGGGAGCTGGAGTCCAAAAAGGTAAATTTTCTAAACACAGGATCCATAGTGGGAAACACCGATGTATTCTGTAAAGGTCCCTTCCATATTTTCATGCAGCAGAACAGTAGTGCACACAAGAGATTGAAATGTGTGTCAAAAAATGGCAAGATGTGGGCAGTTTTATCATGGCAAAGAAGGAAAGGAGGAATTTTCTAAAACAATGCTATAATTAGCAGATAAATAGTCAGGGCAGGAGCTCTCAGAAGAATCACCGAAGTGCAGAAAGCAAACATCTCATCCTGGACTAACTTAGCAAAGAAAAGTGAAAGATGCTGCATAGTTGTATTTGGGTTAGCCTGCTGTGATAAAATTGCTGCCCACCATTCTCACATCTAAACAGAATGAAAAAATTGCATACCTTGATGAATTAAAGCCCCTTCTGCCATCCATACTGTAATGGGGTCAGCAGAAGCTCAGGAAAAGTTCTGTTTTATAACCAGTAAGATTTGAACACAGCATGACAGCTTATGCCAGGGGTAGGCAACCTTTCCCCTTTAAGGGCCGAGGGACTTCAGCTCCCAGAAGCCTCAGCCATGTTGGCCAATATTCCCATGTTGGCCAATAGCTCATGGGATTCTGGGAGTTGAAGTCCCTCGGCCCTTAAAGGGGAAAGGTTGCCTACCCCTGGCTTATGCTATGAGTGTTTTTCAAACTGTTTGTTTCCATATAAGATTTATACCCAACCATTCAGCCAATACTGTCTCACAACCTCTGAACTTGAGCCCTCCTTCCACTGCCCAGGATCTGCCCCCACTCCAGCCACCTGTTTGGCCAATGTGTAAATGAAAGATTGTATATGGTGTGGCATGCATCCTTCAACTACAAGGGGGAATGGTAAATGGGCACGGAAGGTTATTTTAGCAGAAGTGTTGTCTCTTCCTTCTTACTTCTGCACTCCTTGCCTGGCAAGACTGTGCCAGATATTGACCTGAAGGGCAGATATTGGATGCTGCTTCTTTCTGGAGTTTCTGGACTGTATTGCAGAAGAAGAATGGACCTTTATTTGCTGCTAATCTTCCAGATGCAAAAAAATGTATCTGGAACTACAGATTTTAATCTGTGCCATTCTCCTAATCCCAACCCTTCAGTTTCAGAAATCCTGAAAGTCTTAAGGACAGAATTACATGATGTAAAGAAGCACAGAGCTTTTGCCAAGATAGCTGAAGTCCTGCATTAAGTTGCCAATCTCTCCCTCCATTATGAATACAAGGTTGCTTTCTACCCCGACAACATTACACAAAGACAATAACAGAGCAAGAAAATGCACAACATGATGTTGTCAGTAGATAAAACAAGCTGTATTCTATACTATGGAAGACCACAGACAGCTTGTTATTGCTCTTTTCGTAACATATGGTTTTGTTCAAAGATAAAGGAAGACATTTGAGTGCAATAAATGTTTCTCAGTTACAAACAATCTATTGAAACATTGATGATAGAGGTTCTATTGTATCCAAAACCACTGGCTGCTCCAAAAGCCTAGAGCAATCGTTGTACACCACAAAGATATACTATTTAAGAACCACACGGATAAACAACACATATATCCTATTAGTCAAGGAAAAGATGTTGCTTTTGTCAAAAATATTTTGCATCCTTTTGCAGGGAAAATGTTCTCATATGATTAGTTCAGAAAATTAATTCCCAAGGAAGGCATGGAAGAAACAAACAACCATTGCACACAAATATTTTTAGACAATTACCTTAAAACAGACTTCCAACCTTCACTATGGCCCTTCTCTACTACATAGTAAGGACAGGAGTGGATGACTTTTATCCTTACAGACATTTTGTTCTACAACTCCCAGCATGACATATGGTAACGGATGGTGGGAACTGTAGTCCCAAACCTATGGAAGGCAGAGTTTCTAGCTCTGCAGAGAGGAACGGCCATGTTCTGAACTCAAGTGAACTCAAGAAGAGGCCATCTGTGAGCCCTTTATGGCTTTTATCAATCCCTCCTGTAGAAAAGGAGTCATTCTGAAATCAGTGAAATAGCACAGATGTAAGATGCCTTGGAGGAAACAGCCGGCTCTCTTGTATCATACAGGATGTTGTAAAATTCTGCATACCAAGACTAATTTTGATGGGCACATCTCACATTAATGTCCTCCAGCCCTGTGGCTAGGGAAAACTTTTCTAGCATTGTTCTCACAGCAGTTCCATGGGGGAAAAGCAGTATGTTGTAAGTTTAAAATAAACGTATCAATGTTTCGCCCAGGATAAAGACAACAAATCTAAATTACTGTCCATTTCTCAAATCACCTCACAATCTGTATTCAGGATGTTTTGAAGCCATAATCAGGATTGTGTGTGTCATAATTCTTCAAAAGTTCAGAAGAAGCACTTCAGAAGCACTTTAGAAGCACTTCTAAACTTCAGAGTTTAGAACCACCTCAGGTTTCAGTTTCCTGAAAATTTCAGCTTCCATTAGAAAACAAACACACCTAATGACACTAGCAGTAACATCTGCGAAGATGTGCTTGATAATATGCAGCGACACTGAATGAAGTTTCAGCAGCCAAAGGGGCTTTCCAATAAGAATTTCCAATTCTCAGGAGGAAAGACTTTAATGACTGGTCTAGCTCTTTGCCCCACTTCCAGAAATAGTAGTTGCCAGATAATGTGTGCAAAAGAAGAGGAGTCACACATTGCTGCTTTGTGTAAACTAAGCAAAAATGCATGATCGCTTTCTATTTTACACACGCTATATAGCTACTACTAGTAGCTATGCAGATTGCAGGTTTTTGTGGCTGTAGGATTTGGGTCACCTTTAAACAGATAACTTATCTATTTATTTTGGTATATAAAACACAGGCTCTAGGTGATAATTGGTTGAGCCCAGACATTTATACTAAATCAACAACACGTGAATGAAAAATGCATTTTCCATTTTGCAATTTGGATAAATAGCTAGGTAAGCCAACAATAACTATAGATAATGAACCAGAAGTAGCTAGTGTGGTCTGGATTTGAGATATTAAGAAGAGAATTATCCAGCACACTGCAGGGCTCAATAAATTTCCACTGCACACATTGTGCCAAGAGATAACATGAAACAAAGACATTTGAGGTTAGGGTTAAAAATATGTTAACCTCCTGCATTAATACAGGATGACAGAAACAGGAAGCCACTAGAGTTTGCCAGGAGGAAAAAGGAAAAGAACACACTGAAGTTGCTTAAAATTGGCTACCACCCACTTGACAGTAGGAGGTGGTGAAATAATTGGCAGGAAGATTTTTCTTCTTAGACAAAACCACATTATTTAAGAACAACCCCAACGCAAACTTACGCAAACATTCATTGGCACTCTCTGCTGTTGCTCTTCGCCAAGGTCGGTCATTGTAAAAAGGGAGGCACTTTTCACAGTCAACCCCAAAAGTATTGTGTTTGCAATCACAGGAAAGCTTCCCATATTCATTTTTCACACACTCACTTGCGTGGCCATTGCATTTGCACCTGAAAGGTAGGAACAATCTTCAGGGGAAAACCAGCAACATGTATGTCTTTTACCAAACAAGACCATCATTCCCAAGCAATTACAGACTGACTCACATTGGAGGGAATTCTGGGCCCTTGCTGTTCCACTGCTAAGAGGGAGGACATTCTGTGAAAGTGGAAATTTCTTTAATACAATGAACTGAGCAAGTAATTTTATTTTATCCCAATGACAGCTGACACCTAGCTGAGGGCAGAACTTGGGGAATTAACTCTTTTGGAGTGCAACTTCCAGAATCCTTTGCTTAAAAAAGTAACCTATCCAAGCTGTAGTATGACTAGGAATCTAATTTAATAAGAGTCCCTGCCCTCCTCCCAAAAATTCCAGTGTACTTCAATATTACTTAGAAATCACAGCTTTAGATTCCGAATGAAGATTATGCAATTACAAATCTGCAACTGGAGACTTGCAAGTCCAGGCTATGGGGACTGCTAATTGATTTCTCCCAAGCGAGCCAAGACATAGGCAATAAATAGCAGACATGTTAATCAGTGTGTCCTTTCTATGTTGTACCTCAGATGCTTGCTCAGATGTAAACAAAGGGCTCTAATGCCATATTGTCTGACCTCTCAATCCCAAGCAAAAGTGGCTGGGTCATATTTCTCTACTTACATATTTCAGCTACAAGGTTAATTCCCCAGGCATGACACTCACACAAATGGAAGTGAACAACTGAGTTGCAGAAGGAGAACTCTGTCAAGTTTCTAATGCTGTTCACAGTAGGTGGTGAAGTTTACAGAGTCCTTAGGCCAGAGTTGGGGAGTATGTGCCACTCCCAGATGTGGGTGGATTATAAATCCCATCAGTCCTAACCAGCATAGCCAATGGTGAGTGTTGCTAGGAGTTGCAAAACAAGCATATCTGGAAGATATTATACCCTGTCCCTAATTTAGGCCATGTTTGGCTCATTCAGGAGTGAGATAATATATGGAGTCAATGTCACTACGTCTTCACACCTTGCTCAAACCTAAAATGGATCTACATTTTGAAGTTAAGTACTGCTGAGGGACATAAATACAGAGGACTATTAAAGTTTTCATATTTAATTGTCTGAATATGAGAATTTCATCCAATTGCTTCTGGAGATATTCATAGTTTTTACAGAAATCCAGAATCAGTCCAAGAGCTTTACAAACTCAGTAGTCATAAATCTTTGTGAGAAAACTAGAATTCTCATTTTAGAATCTGTGAACAGAGACAGAAGGGGAGTGAGCCAAACTCTAAAAGTTTTCTTTTCTTCTCATCTAAAGACTTATACTGATTATATAAATGTAGATTCACCTTACTTACTGTATATAACCATGTATAAGTCTAGAAAATGTAGTAAAAAAAAATGACCCCAAAAAAGCTGGGTTGACTTATCCATGGGTCAATGTAAGTATTGTATTTTAACTCTTTCCCATATCTAAGCAGAGTGGCAAAAGGTAAGAGTTTAGTCCATCCCGGGAGCACCCAAAAGAAGCATCAACCCCCTCTACTCTTTCCACTGGTCTTTTTGAATGCTTAGGTGGGAAAATGGCAATGGTAGCACCTCATTGGTGCTTCCCCTCAAAGAAGTACTGAGAGGAATCAGGATTAGAAGGGTCTGAATAAGACATGTATGTATGAAGACAGTAAATTTCATCCTTTACATCCTTTGCTATATGCACCTAAGTTTTATCCTCGACTTATCCACGAGTCATATAAAAATCCTTAAACCTCAGCTTATACGTGAGGTCGACTTATAGTTGAGTATATACGTAATTTTTTACGTAGTGGCAATCCTCATTTGTTAAGGATAAAATAAAATAAATAAAATAAACAACTGAACAATAACAGAAGTACTTTTGAAACTGATAAACTTTCTATTTGAGCTGGATGTATGAATCCAGCATACATTAAAAATATAAGATGCACTTGAAATCCAGCTGCACTGGTAGGAAATTGGAGTAGATGACCCTTACAACTCTACAATTCTATAATTCTCTTGGGCCTTTTATATAGCTGTATAGGTTCAATAACAGATGGTTTATGATAGTGTGTTCATTTTAGATGAACACACGCATTAAAATAACTTGCCACAGACAGAAGATACCATAAAAATACAGCCAGAGCCCTAAGCAAATAATAATTCAAGCTATTAAGAAGCCAATTAAGGGTAGATTATTACTTACCTGCCACCCACAGCAAAGTCAGAAATTGCATAATAATAGGACTTGAGAACTTTGGGATCATTAAAAACTTCATCTCCAAAGGTGTTCAGGCGATTTAGGCTTACTCTGATATCAGTGGCAGTTACCCACTCCTAGAAGAGAAAATGAGAATGAAACAGACAAGCCACAGAAACTCTTCACATACACAAATAGCCTTGTTCTCCAATTATAAAGAAGCCAGAAGCACTGAAGGGAAGCAAGCAAAATTTGAACTGTAAGAGGCACAGACATGAACAAAATGAAAAGAGGAGGAGGAGATTGGGATAAAAATGCTTTGAGTGGAGAGAGGAAGGAAGGAAAGGCACCTAACACAAAATATGCAGAGAACCAGAGTTTTTCTGTTTAAAACTGTCAGTGTAATTCTCTTGTACTGGTGAACTCACTTAGCAACCCAGAAAAATGTGTGTTGTAGCTTCTATAAAAATGTCGCCTTAAATGTGTGTTGACAGAATATAGTCACCCTTCTGTTCTTGCGGACTTGAAGTCTGTGGTTTTGCATATTCACAGAAGGGCGACCTCTGTTAAAATCAATGGGGCATGCCCCATTCAAGCCTATGGGGTTTGAATATTGGCGAATCTCCATATTCGCGGGGGGATCCAGAATGGATCCTGCACGAAAATGGGAGCCCAACGGTACATCCTTATGTGTAACTATGTTATAAACTTCACACATAAAAATCATTTTGCATTTTGCCTTATTCCTACCTCTAAAAGTTGAAACCAAGGCTTACAACTGCGATTAGTGATCAAGCGAAGGCAACATCAAACAGCTGCCATCTGAAAACTATCTATCATGAGGCAATGTCTAGCATAATTTATTGAAGTAGTCATGTTCCCCTGGCTGCCTCACATTTGTGACAAAAAATGATGGCCACTAAATATCTGTAGTATAAATAGGGACTTAGGATCAACAAAGAAAAACCATTACATTGCAACACATAACGAAGCAGAAACCTTGCTACATACTGAACGATAGTATATCCTCGGTTGGAGGCACAAGCTATTGATTTTGAAAATATAGTTGTATGAATACAGTTGGATCTAGCCTGGCTTAAACACCAAGAAATGGAAATGCTTAAATTCTGTTTGATTCTTGATCTCTAGAGGGAAAAGCTCAGTCAACAAGAATCACTGATACTCCCCTACTAAGCCCATGGCCTTACAAGAAAACGAAAAAGAATTTGATTTAAGGTACAGTGGACCCTCCTTATCCACGGACTTGCTATGCGTGGATTCAAGCATCCACGGATGGCAAGCCTGCGCTGCCTCCAATGGCGGCGAATGCATGCAGCCGTGCCGCCACTGGGGACAATGGGATAAGTCCTCCCTCCCTCCCTCCCTCCTTTCTTTCCTTCTTTCCTTCCTTCCTTCCTTCCTTCCTTCCTTCCTTCCCTTCCTCCTTCCTCCCCCTGGGAGGCTTCCCTGGGCTTAGCTTTGAGGGAAGAGACTGGAGCCCCATCAGCCACAAGGAGTCAATGCTGGTCAGCCCAGGGAAAAAGCCTCGCAGGGGAGGGAAGGAGGGATGGAAGGAAGGAAGGAGGACATCACATTGTCTTCTCCCCCTCCCTCCTTCCTCCCCCTGCAAGGCTTCTGCCCTGGGCTTGGCTTTGGGGGCAGAGGCTGGGGCCCCATCAGCTGCAGGGAGCTGGCACAGGAGCTTGGGTCTCAGAGCCTCCGCCCCCAACCCCAAGCCCCTGCGCTGATGGGCTCCAGCCTCCGCCCCCAAAGCTATGCCCAGGGAAGCCTTGTAGGGGGAGGAAGGGACTTGTCCCATTGTCCCCAATGGTGGTGTGGCTGCATGCACACACCACCACTGAGGTCAAGGGGACTTAAGCATCCATGGATTTTGGTATCCACAGGGTGTATGTGTTCCAGAACGGATCCCCCATGGATACCGAGGGACAACTGTATTCATGTTCAGACTTCTCAAGCTGTGTCTCAACCCTGGATGAACTAATACATGATAAGAAATTTCAGCAAGGAGAAGTCTCTATGATCCCCAAAGTAGCTAACTCAGGGAGGAAGCTGCCTGATCTGTCTCCATTATTTGGAGCCAATTTGGTGGCTCATACTGAAGGTTGGCTTAGGTAATTTATATAATTCCTATAACCTCTAATAGTAAGCCTTTAATAATGTGAATGCATAAAGTGATCTTTCAATTTTATTTTATTTTTAAAATTCATTTCATTTTTTTCTTTTTCATTTTCAGGCAGTACAAGTTTGAGACACACTGAGTTACTTAAGCATGGAATTCCCCTGGTGCCAAATTCATTCCCAGAATGACAGAGGAAGACAGAGGAGTCCTCCCATGTCCAAAAAGAGTAAAATGAAAGAGAAAGTACAAGGCTCTCATCGGGTCCACATTTTTCTCGTAAGTGAGCAAGATCCATTTTAGATCTCAACATCTAAAATGTGTGGACAGCTGCCTTCAAATCGCCTGTTGACTTATGGCAATCCATGAATTTCAGAAGGTTAATGTGAAATATGGCCCATACCATTGGGTATTCTTTGGAGTTTCCATCCAAGTACTATGTACAGGGAGTCACCTCATTTCTATATACTAACTTTATTTAGCTATAGCCATTTACATTAACAAGCTAGTAAATGCATTTTGTTTATTTTTTTAGGGACGTTTGTATTCCATTTTTCTAGGTCAAAGTAAACCACTTGATGCAGGCAATATAATCATTTTTTTAAGAATCACAATCACAAAGAAAATTTTAAATGGTAACAAGAAAACAGAAGGGGGAAAAATAACAATTTCACAAATGCTGCAAAAGAACAAGAAAGAGCCAGCAAAAACTAAGCAGGAGGCAGACTAAAGCCCTGTCCTTTGGACATAGGAAATGCTACCAGAAATGTAAGCATATGGGTCTGGCAAGAAAGAGTTCCCACATGAGTGCCACGATTTAGAAAGTGTTTCTCTCACATTTCCATCAACTATGCTGGGGGGGAGGGGGGGAGAAAGACTGCTGCAACTGCAAGAAGGTCATTTCTGATTACCTTTGTGAGTGGGCAGGATCACATAGTAAGAAATTTTCCATTCAGTATCTAGGCTATAAACCATTTAGGAGTCTAAAGTTGGTAGCAATCATTTGAATCCTACCCAGAAGTGGACCAACAGCCAGCACAACTGATGTTAACAGGAGGTACGTGCATCAAGCCCCCCCCCCCCCAATAAATGGAAATGAATCCCAACCAGCATATTGCCATTTCTGGACTGTTTTCAAATGCAGTCCCATCATTAAGCATGTGATGCATGTCACAGCAGTGAATAGTAGTGACTGAGAAATGTGTGCCTATACAGGTTCACTTTCCTCACAATCAAGCATTGCTGACACACCAACCGAAGCTCAGCAAAAAAAGTGTACTTCTGTCTTAGGCTATCTCCACCTCCCCCACTTAAAAGATCGACATCATCAAATTATGGAAGTTGTATCAGGAACCTCATCATAGTCAGTTGTGTATACCGTATACTATATTGTCCAACACACAATTCAGCGAGTTCATCCAGATGTCCTGTCAAATTATGGCTTGGCACTGTGAGTTCAGGCCTGGCTATAATCCTTCTCTCCACATCCAAATCCACACAAGCCATCTCCGTATATCCTTTGCTTTTTCTCCCAATTTGAGGAAAAATGACAAATTATAGTTTTCTCCAGGGTAAGAAACTCCCCTTGCCACACATATGGAGCAAGAGAGCCTGAGGGTTCAGCTAAACTGAGGGAGGTAATTATGGTTTAGTGTTACATTTGAACCACCCCAGTAGTAAAATTATTTTCCATAGAAGTCATCAGCCTGCACAAATTGAATTCATAAGTCCTACCAGTCATTTCCTTCCTTTCATAAGATTTGCAATGTTTTATAGATCTGAATCCAGGAAGTTTAGGGACAAGATGAAAAACTTAAGCAAATACAGGAGTATGTACTTGGTTTGCTTGTAGCTTTCCAGTCACAGAATTGAAGGATTACATAGAACATACACACTGTAGTATACCTATATGAATGCTTAAATTGCAGTTTCCTTTCTTTACTGTTATCACAGACCTACTATCACACAAGGAAAATGGGCATTAACTGATCAACCTGCAATATTCTCTGCTCTTTAAAACAAAGAGCCAAATTTGACTCTTCTTTCATTACTTGGAGCCTGCATTCAGACACATACTGAATAGTCATTAGCACAGCCTTCATATTCACAGCACTCAGGCTTCCCCCCTGTTCGTTTCATGTAAAAGTAGTTTTAAACTATGCTGACTATAATATGCAAAGGAAGCAGGTGGGTCCAAAGACAAACACCACAACAATGTAGTGCAACAGCTTTATTTCCCTTAAAAGGAAGATGCCTCATTTCCTTAAGTGTGAAGTGATATAAATCTGAATTGATAAAAATCAGCAATAGTTTCCACCACCACCCCTACTGAATGGAATGACTTGCATTGTAGACCAAAAAAGGAACAAACACCCAAGATTCCCAACATACTAATTATTTTTCATTATGTACCCCATTCTGCCTATCAGATTATTATTTCATAGTTCATGTTCATTTCAAGAGAGGAGGAGCAGAAAACCTGTGAAGAACTACAAGTGTGTGTGTGTTGGGGGGGGGGGGGCTAGATCTGAGCCAGTTCCCAATTTACCTGCCCGGCCGGAAACTTCTTTACCTGCTCCCATAAGCTGCCTCACTCACATGCACAGAAACTGATTTCAGCTAATGCTAATGCTGCTTTTTTTGACTTGGCTACTCTGAAGGTACACAACAACTACTACTCTACAGCAAGGGACAGAAAGATGATGGGTGATTACTAAGACAGCGAAATTCAACCTTTTGGCCCCTGAGGACTTCATGCAGCTGTGGGTGGTGGGTCAGGTGCCTGTAGTCATTGCTGGAACTGGTGGTGGCTTGGGCCAGAGTAAGCATATTCCTTTCTTACTCTGCATGTATGCATGGATGTGCCTTCATACATGCAGCCTTTCTCCCCTACTCAGTCTTGCACCTCCATCTTTCTCACACACAGGCTTCCCCACATTCATGTCTCTTCCCCACACACCCACATAAACATAGCTCCTCCCTCTATTAACATAGCCTCCCCCCAACCCACACAACTAAATGTACATGGGAGGACTGTCTTAGAAGGCGGCCAGCACTAACCTTCCTCTTCCTTGTCTGCCTCCCATGTAAACTGCCCTCCCCTAGACTGACTAAAAGCTGTTTGGTATACTGTGGAGAGAATGATTTACACAGGGAGGACCGTGTACAGGGATTAACTGTGCCACTCAGCATATTCATCATCTCAGACTTTCTCCCCCTGGCCTGCCATGCAGTGTCCAAATGGAACTGAAGTTAGGATGTGAGGGCCAGGAGGGAAGGAATGGCTCTCATGAGGGCTGCACTGAAGACCTTCAGTGGATGCCTACAGCCCACAGGTTGACCAGCTGTGGATTAAGGAAATCACAAGCATTTGGGGATCCAACCACTTAGTAAGAGAAAGAAGAAGAGGGAAATCTAGTTCCCATAGTACTTACTGTGATGGTTTGGGGTAAACCTGAATTCTCAATAATTGAGATGTAACTGTTACAACTTCACAAGTCCAGTCCTCCTTACCTGTAATACAGGGCTGTTGTCAAAGTTATATGCACTGGGCCTTCCTTCCAGGGTTGAAAAAGCCACATTGCCTCCTGTCAGTGGAGAGATATCGCTGAACTCATCTGTGCAAAGTGCCTGCTGTTCATCCTCCCCAGTCCTGATGAAGCCTCGGTTGGATTTGTGGTAGGTGTTCTCACAAGATCCACTGTAATACTGGTAAGGTATCCATGGGCCATCTTCCCGGGTACGCTTGTAGATGGCAAAGCTCTCTGGCCGGCTGGTGTGGAACTTCAGGCGCACATATGTAATATCAAAGGCCTTTCCTACAAGGAATGGGAGAAAGGTTGGAAATTAGACAAAAACAGCTGAAAGTAGAAAGAGAGGCAAAAATATCTCCTCAGTCTTTCCAAAGCCATCAAGGGTTTGGATTCTTAGAAACACTTGTGTGGAAAAGTGTTATGCGCTATACGAGGGGGTATCATAAAGTTTTAATTATCACCTTTTTAAAAATTTGACAGAAAATTTGTTTTGATTTGTAGTTGTTAATTTAAATCTACGTAGTCACCATCCAGATTTACACATTTTTCCCAGTGTTTCTTGACCCTCAGAATACTTGATATTGTAAAGTTTGCAGATTGCACCTTACGAAGGGGTATTGTAAAGTAATAATTATCATCCAGAAGTTATTATGGTATATTGATGAAATTTTGCCAGTGTCATCATTGGTTCCTAAGTGCATTATGTTGAAAGAATTAGTTCATTGTGTCCTTTATTTTTGTGAGAGGTTGTGTCAGAAGTGACTAAAGTGTAAAATCTTTGTAAGGGGCAATCTGCAGACTTCTACAATAACGGTATTCAGAGGGTCAAGAAAGGCTGGGAAAAATGTGTAAATCTGAATGGTACTACTTAGGTATAAGTTAACAACTACAAATGAAAACAAACTTTCTGTCAAATTTTTTAAAGGTGATAAGTAAAACTTTACGATACCCACCATACATAGCTTGGGTAAGTTATTTGGGGGGGAGTCTACAATTTCCAGACCCCCTAGCTAGCCAGTAGCCATGCTGGTTGGGGGACTCTAGGAGATCAAGTGCAAACAATAACTTTTCCAACCTATGAGTGTGACAGGTCAGAATGAACGTTTGTACTCACCATACTACAAAATTGTATGTAATCACTTTCCTTCTCAAAAGTGTTAAACAAGGATGCTAGAAAAGGTTATATGGGAAGGAACATGTCTCCCTTATCATTCTTGCCATACATTCAAGACCTTCAGAGGTGTTCTGTTTGAGGTCCTCACTGAGGGAAATATATTAAAGATTTACAAAAGGGAGGGCCCTCTCAGTGATGACACTTTGACTTTAGTGCCAACTTTGCTTTCGTTTCAGTACCACATTAAAACATTTATTTGCCCAGGGATTAGAAAGTCTGATATATAAAATTAGAAGCTTAGCCTAAATTGATTTTGGATAAATTAAAATCTGGTTAAACAGCTTTTATACCTCATGCTGTTGTACATTTTATTAGAATCCAATATTCATTTTTACATACTTATGTACGCTGCCCTGGAATCCATGTGGGGAAATACATCTAACACATTTGTACCCAGAGCTTCTTCCAGCTAAGTTTGGTGTAAATACAGAGATGACTCCTTCTGTCCTCACAACAACCCCATAAGGATAGATCAGTGATATATTTGAGTAGTTCAAGGCCATCAGGCAAGCTTCGTGTACTGAGCAGGGATTTTAGCTCATCATTCCCTAGTTTAAGTACAGTATTCTGCCAATACTAATTTTGAGTCATGGGCAGAGCATGCAAGAATGATTTTTCTTCTGACAACACAGGAAAGTACCATGCAAAATCATTTTTGGATTTGTATGTAAAATTAAACAAAGGAAACAGATGAGTTCCAATTATGATCAATTTTATTCAGAATGCAATGTATCTGCTGTATATTAGATAGTTTGTTCATTGAGTGAAAACCTATTGAGATTGCATACTCAATATTGTATTGTAAGATCAGTAACTGGCTCTTATAATTTTATCATTTCATTTACCGGTAAAAGCAGTTCCTAAAATGGTATGATACAGGTCTGGATCTTGAGTACTAACTCATTCTTCCTTACCCATGTATTTTGAGACCTTCAGATAAGTTGCAGGGCAAGGCTTGAAATCAGAATCTCAGTATAGTCTAAAACTCTAAAAACACACAAAAAAAGCTGGTAATAAAAAGATTAACAGGGAGAGTGATAACCCGTGAGTTTAAAAAAGAAATCCTTAATTCGTCTGGCTCTCGTAATTGTGGGTAATCCGAACAAGCAGCTTAGATAAATATGTCAATAGCATTCTGCTGAATTGAAATACAAAATTAAGCTCTCTGAATGGCCCATTTTGTATGGTTAAACCAAGATATGAAAAAGCTTCCTCCCCCTCTTTCTGCATGCAGACCCTTTGCTTCTTTCTTTGCAGTGGAAATAATCAAACTAACACTAGGAAGCCCCTAATTAACTACAATTTCCTCTTTCATCTAAGCCAGTTTTGAAGCTGAACTTCAAACCATAGTTTAGGACCATGGCGTATTCCCAGTTCAGGGGGGAAAAAACACTCCACAATTTATTATTAATTATAGAATGCTTGGCTTAATAATGCAAAAAAGATGTGCTCCTCTGTGTCTTAATTTAATAAGCAGAGAGACTATTGTTGAAACATGGCCAATGTTTCTATATTACTACCTTCAAAGAACAGTAGCTAAGCTAGACCTCCTATGCATACTTTACCTAAGGGGAAACTGAATTGTGTGATCTTCCAGATGCTGTTTGGACCTTAACTGTAAGCAGTCTTTGGTCGCTTAGCCAATAGTGAGGAATGCCAGTCTGTAGCTCAACACCACCTGGAAGGCTGCACAATTCCTACTCTTGGTTTAAGTAAATATGTGAAGTGTCATACTATAAAGAATGTGAGCTGGAAAGTTCTCCATTCAGACCTAATCTTCGTCAGACTTCCTTAGGTGCACTGAATGAAACCATTCTCTCAGCCCTGATACTGGTATACAGCCATTGAAAAAACTATAGAACTGACACTTTTTGGTTGTTATAACTGGAGCCATTGTTAGTTCTTGTTTTGTAGGATTATAGTGAAGGGAATGAAGGAACTGTTTTCAGCTCAACTCAACCATCCTGGGAAGGACAAAGAGAAGCTAGGAGAAAACTCCTTTGGCATTATTTGTCTATAGACCACCAAGATACATAAATAATACTTTGGGGGCTTATACTAGAAATTCCACATGCATCCAAATTTGCGAGCACCCTCCTCTACAATATTGATATACAAAATACTCACCCCACCCTGTGTGGATTTCCCAAAACAGTTGTGCAAAGAGTCTGCCTCTTATAATTCTTTCCAAATACTGCCATGCCCCCTAAACGAGTCCAATAAACGTCATTTCATTTAAACATGAGAATTGTTGTTTCCTAAGAATGTGTGGCATTTGAAGTTCTCACTTCTCTGTTATCTAGTGTATATTTTTTCAAACTTTCCTCCTTCAGACAACCTTCTACAAAAAGTTTGCTTGGCAAGGAACCCAAGCACACAGCAGACAATTCTAGAATAAATTTTGGGATTACCTTGAAAGCAAGTCAACTCAAAGCTAGTATCCTGCAGCAATTTTTACTAATCCTCTAAGCCATTCCTATTTGGATGGGCTGCAAAACAAAAAAAATACACTGAACTTTGGGCATAATCCAAATTAAGTTCAGTATTTTTAAGGCCAATTGATTTAAACCTTTCCCATCAAAAAGCAAGAGAGCTTTGAGAGTTTAAAATTTTGCTTGGGCTGCATACCAGCTAGCCTTCTCAGAAATCTTACTGTTTGGTGGACTGGAAGTAATTCTTACTTCACCACAGGGAACTAAATGAATTTTCTCCCCAAATCTGTTCTAGGACAAATACTATTCATAAGGGCAATCTTTGTACTCTAGTCTAGAGCAACGATTCTTAACTTATCTGATATGAAAGACCAGTAGGTTTCCCCCAAAAAATGTACCTGAGACCAGCGCTATATTTGTGCCCAATGGCTAAAATTCTTTCTTTCCACAGACTGGCAGCCAGTGGCTTGTGGAATGGCACCAACCTACCACTTTTATTAGCACTGGTCTAGATTACACCTCACACTATGCGTCCCTCAAATATCTATGCCTCTCAGGAAAGATCATAAAAAGAAATGGTGGTGGTGGGGAAATAAATTTCATATGCTGTATTATGTGTTTCCAGGAAGCATCTCAAAAGAAGACCACTGGTAGGAAGACTAGTAGCTGTAGACAGTTTGAAAACAACTAGCTTAATTTCTTCCAGCCTTAGACTGACGCAGTTGCAAATAGCCCTTCCCTAACTAAAAAGGCCAAAGAATGGAACACTCAAAATTATGAAGAATATTCTCTGCCATAAAAGAAGCACATGATGCGGAGGTGGCAGGAACTGGAAGCAGCGAAGATGTGAAAGGAGGACATCAGAAAGAACCCGGTATTCATTCTCTTAGCCGCAGCGTTCTGCAGAAGTCCCTTGACACTGCAAACAATTTTAACAGCTTCAAGATCTGTGTGTGGGGGAGGAAGAAAAGGAAAGCCTTTCTGAACTTGAAATGAAACAAACAGCTCATAAGTTTCACTGTTTAAGAACACTGGTACTTCTGTTAAAGAGACGCTTCAAGGAATTTTCAGCTAGGACTAGCGAGACAGCCTTCCACCCGACTGTAGCAACAGGGGACTGTGCTTATTGTTTCCAACTTTTACAATGATGCAGCAGGCTGAAATGGTTGCCATTCCTCACGAGGGATATAAAACTGGGAAATGTCTTTGGTCAATGGCCTCCCTAAGGCTCAAGACAAATGGCTTCTGAGATACCCACACAGGCCAGCTGGGTGCTCATCTCCAGGGTGGGCTCCCTTATATTCTTATATTCTGGTGACATGAGGGAAAATGGACCTGGAGAGCAAAGGAAGAACTAGAGAGTTGACCCTGGGGTGCAAGAAACAGTTAACAAGAATTACAACTGTGGGAAGAGCTTCTTTTTTTTTTTTTAATCACCTTCCTCTCAAGACTTCTTGGCTGTGAGAAAAGTTCCCAGGATGAGGTATACAGCTGCACGCCAGCTGTTATTGTTTCACCTCAGTGGGCAGGACTGTATGCACATACAATCTTGCAATAATCAACCCATTCTGCAGCCTGGCAACGAAAACACATATAGAAGAATGCCCTTCACCCCAAAGCAGTTTATTCACTATACAAACACAAAAGAACACATAGTTATTTATGGTATCACTATCATCTCAAAGTGGCATGGTTTCCTCAGGCTTTGAACAACAATTTCCGTTACTATACTGATTATGCCTGTTACTTGGTGCAACCCACTACCCAGGCTGTTTCGTTTCTTAAAGAATCATGACATTCATCCATTGTGGTGAGACACAAGAGTCCAGTGGCTGTTTGAAAAACAACCAATTTACAAAGAGCAACAATGCCCATACTGGCCAAAGGATAAAAACAACATTTCCAAGTTTTGAGCAAGACTCTACCTCAGCTTCAGATGAGAGCTTTCCAAACTCCCTTTTCCAACAGCAGCAGAAACAGTAGTCCCAGTCCCAGTTTTTAGCCCCGACTGGTCTCCAGAACAACACAACATCCTCATGTACTACATGTAAGTCAGTGACTACAGTATGTGCAGTTGTGCATGAATCCTCCAGACTTTTGCATCTTGGTTACTTACTAGAACCATGGATTTACAATGTAGCATATGCAGCCTTTTAAGCTCTCTGTTTCTCTATTCAAGTCGAGTCTTTGCAATTCATTTACAAGAGTTGGTTTTGAAGTTGCAGCCTTCAGGGAACCCTACATTCCTACAAAAATCTGCCTTCTCAGGCAGATGATCCTGGGAACATTTTAAAGCAGAAATGAGGAACATGTGGCCCTCCATAAACTGATGGCCTGCAACTCCCACCATCCCTCACTACTGGCTATTCTGGCAATGGCTGATAAAGTTGGAATCCAACATCTAGAAGCCACAGTTGCCCATCCAGGGTGCATACTCAGGTCACACATAGTTTGCTAAATACCTGTCAGGTCTCTCTGTCACTCTTCAGAAACACATTTCCCCGTGATTGCCCACTAAAGGAGCCCATGAAAGCTCCTCCTTTGTTACTTATCTTCCAACTGAGGGATCCCCAGATACTTCAAAGTGTCCTTCGCCATCTGGAACACAGTTTAGAAAACCTCAGATTTACACCATAGTCCAAGAATGACCTCCATGTCACCCTGTTATCAGCCCTGCTCAGGTCTTGCACAGGTCAAGCTTTATGTACTGTGTCAGAAAGAAAAGCAATGCAGTTCGACCTTCATAGGAGGACAGAGGAGCTTGGAGGTGTCTCATTCACAGGATCTCCATGAATTGAAGTCAACTCGAAAGCAGCTAACAACAACAACATATACCGTATTTTCCGGCGTATTAGATGGTTTTTGAACCCTGGAGGAGTGTCTCCAAAGTGGGGGGGTCGTCTAATACGTCGGATATAAACGGGAGGAGGGTGACGACGCGGCAAAGAAAAGAGGGAGAGACAATCCTCCTCCTCTTTCCTCCCAGGGAGCACAGAAGCTGAGGGAGAAAGGAGGTGTGGAAAGCCAGAGATGACGGAGAAAGAGGTCCTTGGGGGGAAAGAGGAGGAAGATTGTCTCTCTCTCTCTTTTCCTTGTCGCGTCGTCATCCTCCTCCTCTTTCCTCCCAGGCACCTCTTTCTGCGTCGTCTCTGGCTTTCCACACCTCCTTTCTTCCTCAGCCTCTGTGCTCCCTGGGAGGAAAGAGGAGGAGGATGACGAGGCGGCAAGGAAAAGAGAGAAAGGCAATCCTCCTCCTCTTTCCTCCCAGGAAGCACAGAAGCTGAGGGAGAAAGGAGGTGTGGAAAGCCAGAGATGACGGAGAAAGAGGTCCTTGGGGGGAAAGAGGAGGAAGATTGTCTCTCTCTCTCTTTTCCTTGTCGCGTCGTCATCCTCCTCCTCTTTCCTCCCAGGCACCTCTTTCTGCGTCGTCTCTGGCTTTCCACACCTCCTTTCTTCCTCAGCCTCTGTGCTCCCTGGGAGGAAAGAGGAGGAGGATGACGAGGCGGCAAGGAAAAGAGAGAAAGGCAATCCTCCTCCTCTTTCCTCCCAGGAAGCACAGAAGCTGAGGGAGAAAGGAGGTGTGGAAAGCCAGAGATGACGGAGAAAGAGGTCCTTGGGGGGAAAGAGGAGGAAGATTGTCTCTCTCTCTCTTTTCCTTGTCGCGTCGTCATCCTCCTCCTCTTTCCTCCCAGGCACCTCTTTCTGCGTCGTCTCTGGATTTCCACACCTCCTTTCTTCCTCAGCCTCTGTGCTCCCTGGGAGGAAAGAGGAGGAGGATGACGAGGCGGCAAGGAAAAGAGAGAAAGGCAATCCTCCTCCTCTTTCCTCCCAGGAAGCACAGAAGCTGAGGGAGAAAGGAGGTGTGGAAAGCCAGAGACGACGCAGAAAGAGGTGCCTGGGAGGAAAGAGGAGGAAGATTGTCTCACCCAGTGGGTTTCATAGCAGAGTCCAACACTCATACCACTACACCATGCTGGCTCCTATTCCCATGTACTACCTAGGAAACAATTGCAAACTTTTTTGTTGTTCTTGTGGGTCTTCAAGTCCTTTCTGACTTATGGCAACCCTAAAGAAAGCTTATCATGGGTTTTTCTTGGCAAGACTGGTTCAGAGCAGGTTTGCCATTGCCTTCCCCTGAGGCTGAGAGTGTGTGACTTGTCAGAGTTCACCCAGTGGGTTTCATGGCAGAGTCCAACACTCAAACCACTACACCATGCTGGCTCCTATTCCCATGTACTACCTAGGAAACAACTGCAGGCAATCTGATGTTTTTTAATTTTTATTTGGAGTTCGTTGGAAGAGGGGGGTGGTCTTATACGGCGAGTATATCCCAAAATCTATATTTTAGCTGGAAAAGTTGGGGGGTCGTCTTATACGCCCAGTCGTCTTATACGCCAGAAAATACGGTATGTGCTTATACATGGTGATCAAATATTCCTGGTTTCTCCCAAGCCCTGTCTCCCTCCCCTTCTCCACTCTCTCCCCATCAAAATTTTGGGCTGTAAACCCTTGGAGAATGATCCCTCATTATTTAATTTGTAAAGCACCCTATATTTAGTTGATCCCATATAAGTACATTGTTATAATAAATAGCAAGATATTTCAAAAAGTGTGATTCAGTAAATTATAATTCACACAATGAAAACCAAAGCATCCACATTTCCCATATAGAAAGGCAATAGATTTGGAAGAGCTTGTGGACTAACTTAAAAATTATACTGAAGCATTATATTATTCTATATATTAACCATGGAAATTGGGTAATAGCCAGCATTCCAAACTTCTCTGTGTTGCTGACTACAGGGAAAGCCATTCAAAAACTGTTTTTTTCCCTTTCCTATATGCACCACAGGTACTTGGAGGTGGGGGGGGGGGGGGGAGAGGAAAGAAATTAATTACCATTGCTAGAATGATTTGAAGTTCGCTATTCAACAATTATTGGCAAGAATAAATAAACAAGCTTCTCAACTCCCACTCACATTGCCCAAAATCCTAATAAAAAAAGGAAGGCGACCACATAGGAATCTTAACTTGTCTTGTAAAATTTTGTGACAAAATTATTTGAATCATGGACTAAATCATGCCAAATCTTCTGCTAGGTAGTACTTGGTGAAATATTTGATAAACCTATCCCTGTCACTCCAAACAGATGATCAGTAGCAATATGGATAAACCACATCATCCTTAGCAAGTGGGAAGTGGGTAAGACCTGAAACATCTACTATGGAAGATCAAAGAAGAAAGTGCAGAGGCAGGCTTAATGTTGCACATAAAGAAAACAAAAATAATGACCACCGAGGACCTACACGAATTCAACCTAGACAATGAAGAAATAGAAATAGTAAAAGAATTACCATGCCTGGGATCAAACATTGATAGAAATTGGGACTGCAGTCAGGAAATCAGAAGAAGACTAAGAATGGGGAGGGTGGCTATGAAAGAACTTGAAAAGATTATAAAATGCAAAGATATGCAACTCAGCACAAAAGTTAGAATCATCCAAGCCATTGTATTCCCTATTACCATGGATGGATGTGAGAGCTGGACAGTTAAGGAAGATGATAGGAAGAAAATCAATGCATTTGAGATAATGTGGTGCTGGAGAACAGGGCTGAGTATTCCATGGACAGCCAAAAGGAGAAACAAATGAGTCCTAGAGAAGTTCAAGCCGGAAACCTCCCTGGAGGAACAAGATGACCAAACTGAGGCTGTCGTACTTTGGACACATCATGAGAAGGGAAGATGCTTTGGAGGGAAAAAACAATAATGTTGGGAAAATTGGAGGGAAGTAGGAAGAGAGGAAGGCCACATGCCAGATGGATAGACTCTATTAGGGAGGTCACGGGTATTAAGGGACTGCAGGAATTAAGCAGAGCACTGGAGGACAGAGGGTCTTGGAGATGTCTCATCCAAAGGGTCACCATGAGTAGAGATCTACTCGAAGGCAGTTAACAACAACAAGATTGCCTTCAGCCTCATTGTCCTGTGTGCTCTCTATGGGAAATGCATCAGCACTGATTAAACATTAGGAGCTTCGTGGCATAGAGAAGTAGACCAGTGCGTGTATGCATCTCTCATTTGGTATAATTCCAGAAACAGGCCTGTTCAAGATCCATAAACTACATTCAAATCCTGAATTTGTGACTCTGTTGTAGGTATGAGGAATCTGATTTCTACCATTCAGATTAATTTTATTAGTTCTTGGTTTTTACTTGAAAGAAGAAGATAAAAACACTAAACAAATAAAGTTAAACAGTTTACAATAGTCTGCAAAAGTTTATTTGTTATATAAGTAGTTCCTTTTGAAACACTGGACAGCTGCTGTATTTACTGAGGGGCCGATTTTCAAGCCAAGGATTTAACTTCATTTTACACTGATCCCTGATCTCCAGATGTAGGAAGGAATATAAATATATTAATTAATACATAAAAATATGTCCTAGATGTCCTCATCTACTCCACAGATGAGGTACTCTGTTCTCTTCTAGTCTGTTTGGCAGCCATAGGACCAGATGCTAGTTCTCATTGGTTCAGGAGTTACTCAATTCACTGTCAATCTCCTAATAAGGCTAAAGAGAATCTGTATCCATATGTGTATGTGTTCATGTGCCTTCAAGTCTTTATTAAAAAGGCAAGAAACCTGGCGTCAAATTTTGGTTCATTTGGTTGCTGAAAGAGCCAAATGGGACCAGTTTGTGGGGATTTTCACAATAACAGAGATTTAGCAGGGCAAGGAAGCTGCTAATAACTGTAACCACAGTCATTTTATGGGTGAATTAAAATGCGTAAGTGCCAAAAAGTCAACAAAATAAAAATGTTCCAGTTCAACCAAGATGTTTAGAAATTCTTTGCATTTCTAAACTTTGAGAAACCAATTAGCCTGAGTTAAGACTTCATTTACACATTAGCACACCTGGTTGTTCCTTTGGGAGGAACATGGATAGCACAAATGGAGAAACTGAAAGGAATTGCAAATTGTTGTTGTTAATTGCTGTCAAACTGACTTCAGTTTATGCAACCTCAAAGTCATCCTATCATCAATAGGCATACTCAGGTCCCATAGATTCAGAGCTGTGGCTTCCTTGATCTACAGGTAGCTAAACAGAGACGCTGACTCTGTTAATTGCAAAATCAGTAGTTTGGCAGTGGCCCGGGTGCTGCATGATGGGGTGAGCTCCCATCACTAGTCCCAGCTTCTGCCAACCTAGCAGTTTGAAAGCATGCAAATGCAAGTAGACAAATAGGTACCACTTTGGAAGGTAAACAGCATTCTGTGCAATCATGCTGGCCACATGATCACAGAGTAGTCTCTAACAACGCTGGCTCTTCAGCTTAGTAACGGAAAGGAGCACCGCCCCCTACAGTCGGACACGACTTGACAACCTTGCCAATGGGGAATACCTTTACCTTTACTACCTGTAATCCAGTCCTTCTATTCTCCAATTGCCTCCCACTTTACCAAGCATTATTGTCTTTTCTACTGAGTCATGTCACATGATATGTCCATGGTATGACAGTCTCAGTTTACTCATCTTGGTTTCTAGGGAGAATTCAAGCTTAATTAGCTCTAGGGCCCATTATCTGTCTTTTTAGCAGTCCACAGTATCTATAAAACTCTTCTCCAGCACCACACTTCAGATGAGTTACTTTTCTTCCTATCAGCCTTCTTCACTTTCCAGATTTCATTACCACATGCAGAAACTGGAATTATAATAGTCTGGACAACTCTAACTTTAGCATTCAATGATATAATTTTACACTTCAGGGACTTGTCTAGTTCCTTTATAGCTGTCCTTATAAGTCCTAGCCTTCTTATTATTATTCTACAAAACCTTTCTGGTTAATGGCTGAGCCAAGGTATAGAAAACCTTTTAAATGTTTCAATGTCTTTGTTGTTGTTTAAATGTTTCAATCTACTTTGAAATCAAAAGTGTTCATTAGCTTTATTTTCTTAATGTTCAACTGCCTGGTCATGGAAATCCATTGAGTGACCCTGGATAAGTCATAGTTTCTCAGCCTCAGAGGAAGGCAAAGGCAAAACCCTTCTGAACTAATCTTGCCAAGAAAATCCTATGATAGGGTTGTCTTAGGGCAGAGGTAGGCAAACTGTCCCCTTTAAGGGCCGAGGGACTTCAGGTCCCAGAAGCCTCAGCCATGTTGGCCAATAGTCTGGGATGTTGGCCAATAGTCTGGGATTCTGGGAGCTGAAGTCCTTCGGCCCTTAAAGGGGACAGTTTGCCTACCTCTGCCCTAAGACAACCCTATCCAACCTGTGAGTCTTATGGTCTCCATAAGTCAGAAACAGTTTGATGGCATGCAGCAGCAATTTCCTCCTGCTTGTGTTGCATAGAGTATGGAAATTCTCCATCTTCTGCTTCCAATCATGTAATCTATTTGTTGTCTATATTGGCCATCAGGTGACATCCATGCATATAATCACCTCTTTGGTTGCTTGAAGAATGTGTTTGCGATGAACAAACTGTTGGCCTCACAAAATTCAATCAGATGCTCTCCTGCTTCATTTTTTGTTCCTAGGCCAAATTTTCTGGCAATTTTGATTCTGCTCTGTTTCCTACTTTTGAATTCTTATTGCCTATGATGAACAAGTCCTGTTTTGGTGTATGGCCAACTTCCTCCAGGACTTCATTGCAGAATCTTTCAATTTCTTCTTCTGCTGCTTCTGTAGCTGGAACATAAACTTGGATTATGGTTACATTGATAGGTTTTCCCTAAAGTTGTATTGAGATTATTTTATCAGACTTTGTATTATATCTCCTGACTGCTTTTGCTACATCTCTGCTCACTATTAATGCAACTCTATTTCTTTGATTTTAATTTCCTGAGTAAAACACTCTACTTTAGCTCCAAGTAAAGCAATGTTTATATATTTAATTTCTTGTTTTACAATGTCTAGCTTCTCCAATCATGCTTTTCATAATCCATGTTCCTATAATATATGTTGTGCAGCTTTGGACTTTCCTTTCACTTCTGAGCATGTCAATAGTTAAACATCCTTTCAGCTTGAGTCCAGTTGCATCACTGGGCACAGCGCTACTCGTAGTTTGCTATACCCCAGTAACTCACTGAATACCTTCCAACCTGTGAGTCTTCTGGCATTATCTCTTGATTCATTTTGAACTGTCTCATCCTAGGGTTTTCCACAGTAAAAGACATTCAAAAGAGGTTTAACATGCCCCCTTTGCACACTACTACCAAGTGTTAGCCATGTTGCCACTGATGCTGTCTCTGAGAGATCCTCCACCACTGTCTATCTCCACTACTGCTGCTGCCCAGTAGTTGTTTGGCACATTTAGTCTGGCCCCTCAGCAAAAGCCTGTCTGACATGGAAACCCTACCAGCAGCAGTGCTACTGTAATCCCACCACCACAAAAAAGTATGCCATGGTGGGACTAGCAAATTATACAAGGGTGTGTGTGTGTGTGTATTCAAGAGCTCAGTGACTTAGGCTACAATGCAAAAAATTCAAATATTATGAACACCCCAGCTGCAAACAGTGATTATTAGAAAAGCAGCGGTACTACTGAAAGTCTAAATAAATGCAAATATGTGAAGACAAACCCCAGCATCTTGTCCAGTTTTGGAGAATATGGAGCATAGAAGCAACCAGGACATACACATACACGCGCATACACATATCTCTGCTCAGAGTTAGTTCCTTCTGCCAAGTTTATCTTGAGAAAAAGGGCTGCCAAGGACATACTTGGAAGTAATGCATTACAAATAATATTAACTCTAATATGGGCCTTTGCAGACTGCAAATTGAGTCCACTTTAACTGCCCTGACTCAGTGCTAGGGAAACATGGGAACTGTAGTTTATTGTGGCACCAGAGCTCTCTTGACAGAGAATGTCTCAGAAAAAAATACAATTCCCATGATTCCCTAGCACTGAGCCAGGGCAGTTAAAGTGGACTCAATTTGCACTATTTCTAGCAGTCTGCAAAGGCCCATATATTACTTTTGGGGGGTAATGTGGACATTACAGATTTTTTGCAAACATTACCCAATGGACAGTAAAGATAAACAATTTTTTTTTAAAAGTTTACTGTCCAGACCAAGACTCTTAGCATTGCTGTACTGTCTAGAGATGCCAGGGCTTGCAGTCAGACAACATGTGGAGGAAGTATGATTCATACCCTTCTCTTAGGAAATTGCTTGGTTATAGTCTCTCATTTGTAATACATAGAAGAAGAAAGAAAGAAAAGGAATATTGGTTCTTGTTTAAATAATTGGACTGGAAGCATACTGAAGTACAGAATTGACTCAGAATAATATAATCCATGCCTTCACCACTCAAATCTGTCATAAAGCCAAAGTCAGTTTTTATTTATGTCAGTTTAAATCCTAGTTTGTTCTTTGTGATGAATCCTATTACTAATGGAAGTTATGGAGTGCACAGACAGTACTTTGCTCATGCTCTCCATGCCTAGGAAATCGTTAAACAGATACTATAGATTAAAATACAACCCCAGAATGTGTGTTTGCTAGAGGAGTTAGCTGTCTGTTGCATTCCCTTTGCATTCCATGTTGGATTGGGGTATATGGGAGTTACAATTCCAAAAAATAGTGTTTCCAAATTCTGGTCATTCTTGCCATGATTTTTAAAACATCCAAATTTCAAACTAGACTTATTTTAATCCACATTTATTTACTATCAACCAACTTTCCTTCAGTTCCCATTCTATCTCACAGTGCTCATGATTTTAAATGAAAAGTCATGGGAGGTAATAAAACACTGAACTTGAGTCAGTACATAACAGAAAGCCGGGGGGGGGGGGGATGGATCTCACCATGAAACATACCAGGAAGCAGAAAACTTTAAAAATAACCATTTCAAAATTAGAACACAGGGTCAACCTGTGCTGAGCCTTTTATTTAAAGGTCAACAACATTAAGGTGGGGCAAAGGATGGATTTTACACTTCAAAGATTTCTGAAATTTTTGCTTTCTGAAGCAAAAGGGATGGGCCTCATGTTATGAACAATCCTATGCTACATAAAAATGAAGTTTACAATGCTTTTAAACCTTCTAATTACCAGATGGCATGTTCAACATATCACGTGTATGCAAGTCTGAAAGGAATGAATAGATACAGATTTAAAATATACTTCTCAGATAAGAAATATATTAGTGACTGTCTTCAAGAAGAGTATCAACGGGTTCCCAACACCTACTATATCCTCCCTTGCAGCAAATAGAGGACTACTTCAGTAACTCTACTGGAGAAAGATAAATCTGGTCACTCTACTCACTGCTTCTGGAGTAAAAGGGCAAGATTTATTCTGTCCTAGTATTTGGAAAATGTGCATCCCCCACTCTCATCACCCAATACCATCTTTTGACAAAATTCAGAAACGAAGGGGGGGAAAGTTACTTATGCTTCCTCTTCCACTTGAACATCTGGAAGCACCTCCATCCCATAAGACTGTGGGCACCTTAAAACCATAGTGAGAGAGGGGGCACAGAGGCTTTGCATTTACTGAGCATGAGTTTCAGTCTCTGCCAGTATAAAAGAAAGAGGCTTTGAATAAGAAGGCTGAAGCCCAAGATCAGAGGGGAATGTCCCTGGGATAGATACTCAGGTGATCCAAGACAGTACTCAAGCCTCCTTTTGTTGTTGTTGTTAATTGCTTTCGCGTTGGTCTCGACCCATGGCGACTCTATGGATGAGGCATCTCCAGCCCCCCTGTCCTCTACTGCTCTGCCCAGCTCCTGCAAACTCATGTTCATGGTCTCTTTAATAAAGTCCATCTATCTAGCATGTGGCCTTCCTCTCTTTCTACTTCCCTCCACCTTTCTTAACATTATTGTCTTTTCCAACAACTCATGCTTTCTCATGATGCATCCAAAGTAGGACAGTCTAAGTCTTGTCATCTTGATTTCTAGGGATATCTCTGTCTTGATCCGTTCTAGGACCCATTTGTTTGTTCTTTTGGCCGTCCATGGGATCCTCAGCACTCTTCTCCAGCACCACACCTCAAATGAATTGATTTTCCTCCTATCTTCTTTCTGACTGTCCAGCTCTCACATCCATACATGGTAATAGGGAATACAATGACTTGTATGATTCTGACTTTTGTGCTGAGTTGTATGTCTTTGCATTTTAGGATCTTTTCTAATTCTTTCATAGTCGTCCTCCCCATTCTTAATCTTCTACTGATTTCCTGGCTGCAGTCCCCATTCTGATCAATGTTTGATCCCAGATGTGAGAACTCTTTACTATTTCTCTTTCCTCATTGTCTAGTTTGAATGTGTGTATTTTCTCTATGGTCATTATTTTTTTTCCTTTATGTTCAACAGTAAGCCTGCCTTTGCACTTTCTTCTGTGATCTTCCTTAGTAGGTGTTCCAAGTCAGTGAGGTTTTCTGCTAGTATGATGGTGTTATCAGCATATCTCAGATTGTTGGTATTTCTTCCTCCTATTTTCACTCCTCCTTCTTCCATGTCCAAACCTGTTTTTCTTATAATATGTTCTGCATATAAGTTGAATAGGTAGGGTGATAGGATGCAGCCTTGTCCGACTCCTTTGACAATTGGGAACCATTCTGTTTCTCCATGTTCTGACAGTAGCCTCTTGTCCTGAATACAGATTCCTCATCAGGACTATCAGATGTGTTGGCACTCCTATGTCTTTAAGGGTATTCCATAGTCTTTCATGATCTATGCCAGGGGTAGGCAACCTTTCCCCTTTAAGGGCCGAGGGACATCAGCTCCCAGAATCCCAGGAACTATTGGCCAACATGGGACTATTGTTCAACATGGCTGAGGCTTCTGGGAGCTGAAGTCCCTCGGCCCTTAAAGGGGAAAGGTTGCCTACTCCTGATCTATGCAGTCAAAGGCTTTGCTATTGTCTATAAAGCACATGCTGATTTTCTTTTGAAACTCTCTGCTACGTTCCATTAGCTATCATATATTTGCAATGTAATCCCTAGTGCCTCTTCCTTTCCTGAACCCTGCTTGGACCTCTGGATCTCTCCATGTGTGGTTGGAGTCTATGTTATTTTGAGTATTTTGAGCATAATTTTGCTTGCATGGGAGATTAGTGCTATGGTCCTATAGTTGCTGGAGTCTCTTGTGTTTCCTTTTTTGTGGATGGGGATGTATATTGATCACTTCCAATCTGTTGGCCATTGTTCCCCCCCCCCCCCAAATATCTGCTGACATATGTTGGTTAGCACTATAGTTGACTCTGTCAGTGTGGATTGCAACAGTTCTATTGGTATATTGTCTGTTCCTGGAATCTTGTTTTTTGCCATTTGTTTTATTGCAGCTTCCACCTCAGTTTTTAGAATCTGGAATTCATCTTCATACGGCTCTTTACTCATGTGTCCTTCATTTTGGGCTTGAACTCCCAGCCAACACAGTCAATAATCAGGGTTAATGGATGCTGCAATCTAAAACCTCTAGAAGGCTAAAGTATGTGTTTGAAAAAGTCATTAACTAAACTGCTGCTGGCCCACAGGGTTTCAAACAAGTATTCCCTTAGGAATTCCACCTGTAAGCTTCTACCAGATTTGCTATGAAATAGCTTTTAAAAGGAGGTGGGCCTCAGCAATTGAGGCTAGATTGAAATGACTGGAGAGAGGGTGTTGCATGCCACATTAATCCCTCTGCATAAATACCAGCAATGCTAAAGGAAGTGCTGCAGCCTTGAATCTATAAATACAGAGAGGGGAAAAAGTATGTAGAGATGCCATTTAAGTCAATAAAGGAAAAAGTCCCCTCCCTTGTCCTCAGAGTACAAATGTCCCCTTGTCCCTCTGCTCTTCAGAATGGATGGATACAAGTGCCAGATTGTGAGAAGATTGGCTTCATGAGATAAGCATGAGCTGGAATTCCTCCACTTTTGCTCCCTGCATCTTAAATTTTTCAGAGCTGCTCTTAATACACAGTGCAGATATCTTAATGGGACTGTCAGTTAACATCTGGGGTAACAAAGGGAAGGCTAGTCAGTCAAGGTAGTGGCTACACAAGGTGTCTGTTTTCTCAGTACAATGTACATATTGCAACCAGAAGCTAAGTCTTGGAAAAGCCCAAGTGTTCTTGGTAAAGACATGGACTTTTTTCTTCTCCAGATTATCACAAAGTCAGCTGCACAATTTCTTTCACCTGTAATGCTCATGACAGAGCGTCACCAATTGGGGAACAATGTGAACTGTAGCCCAGTTTATGTTAAACAAGGATGGACAATCTGCCCATTTCACTTTCTGGAACATCTGCATTTCATCATACACAAGTTTACTCTTTAAAAGCTTGCAAATGCTTTTTTTAAGTCTGCATAAAAATTCATAACATACACAACTGATCAGAGAACTGCACTTCAAAGTTTTTAAAAACAGACACAACCAATAGATACTTGGTTCATATATTCACTGAGGAAATGCAAACGGATCAATTGTTTATTTAAATGTGAACCAAACAAATATTTTTCTGACCTCTAGGAGGAAACAGGATCTATGAGATACTAATAATGAAAACTCCTCCACAAGTTTGAAAATTAGTGCATCAGACTTAAACAGTTCATCATGCAAAATGGTTAGTAGGAATAACAAACTTCAAAGAACAAATTTACAGTAAAGCAGGCAGAAATATGTATCCTGTCCGAGGGTAAATTCCAAAAGCCTGATAAAATTAAATTTTGGGAGTATGACATTTGTTACAAGACCACCTTCCAACTGAAATCAATTGACACAATAAAAAGGGCTCTCTCTGCCCCTCCTCTCTTTTAAATAGGTCATATCACATCCTTTCATGCTCAGAAAGACATGGCTTGTTCTCAGGCCCCTGTGAACGTTTCTGCCTGCAGCAACAGGATGCATTTTACCTCTATGTTTTCTTTAATTTTTCTGAAAGAACAGCCTAAGCATTTTATCTGCTTTGTTTTATCTGCTGCCAACCATCAAGAATGTCCACCTACTCAAGCAGGAATCCCCTTGAGAGCCAGATCTATCTGGGAAATGAAGGACAACTTAGGACTTCAAACAAGATTCAAATGGAAAGTTGTATTTAAGTCACACTCAAGGCCCATATAAATTGAATAACTTTCCAATACTGGTGTCTGTGCACGTATAAACTAAAATTATAGTCAAAGCCAAAAGTATGCCAGTATCACAGTAACCACGATGGAGTCCCTATGACCATTTCAGCTGTGGAATTGTCCCTTCAGATTTCAGAGAAAGAAGCCTTCAAGCCATTTTAATCACTAGTAGCGCTTAATCAGCATAATGCTTTCAAACTGGTCAAAGCCAGCATATCACAATGGTTAAGAAAGTGAGGTGTGAACTAGGAAACAGCTGGTTCAAATCTAACCTCTGGTGAGTTTATGACTCACAAGGAACTCACGGGCAAGGTATTATCCCTCAGGGTCAGACCTAATCCAATCCTGCAGGGTTGTTGAGATGATCACTAAAAATATACCTCCTAAACTGTCAAAATAGGCTACACAGAATCAAATAAGCATATTAATATATTTTGATTTTCACTGATACATTAGTGCCTTCTCTTATTTACTCTCCTGTTGGCCACTTTGGTGGCTCCTCCATTTCTTATCTCAAGCCACTCACCTCTGACACCCATATCATTTTTATTTAACAGCACTTTTGTTAATCATATTCTGTACCAAGGACAGAGAGTCTTTTGCTCTCCAGATGTTCTTGACCAGAACTTCCACAATAACTTATAATTAGCCATGCTGGGTGGGATTTGTATGTATTATACCGTATACTGGCTGCCTTTATTCTGTTTCATTCAACTCATGCTGTCCCTACTTTAAATTTCCCCAGCATCTTATTCCATCTTCATTATATATTTGTGTTTTCTTCCTCCCTCTCCATTACTGATTCAGCTAATCACCTTTTATTTAAGTCCAAAATTACACAGTTCCTTAGCTGCTTCATTTCACTTGAACACTCTCCTTCACAACATCTACCTCACTCAAACCATTATTATTTTCAAGAAGGGACAGAGAACTCTCCCCCCACCCCATTATGAGCTCTAAGACAATATTAGCATTTTTGGCTCTCTGCCTTGCATATCATCTTTCTCTTGATTGTCTGCCTGCAGGTGTATATGTAGAAAGTATCAGACCTCCTCAGATTCATATCAAACCTACAAATGCTTGGTTGAAAATGTATCTTCCACTGACAATGAAATCCATGCAATGAGATACGCAGGGGTAGGCAACCTTTCCCCTTTAAGGGCCGAGGGACTTCAGCTCCCAGAATCCCAGGAGCTATTGGCCAACATGGGACTATTGGCCAACATGGCTGAGGCTTCTGGGAGCTGAAGTCCCTCGGCCCTTAAAGGGGAAAGGTTGCCTACCCCTGAGATACAGAATACCACCAAGTATATTCTCAATTGGGGTTGCCACTTGATCAAAGAAATCCTAGTTAGTTAATATGAGTCTTAATACATCTCTTAGCTATGAATAATCAACATGAATAAACCAAAATTCTCTCTTTTTAAATGTCACACATCACGACAAATACTCTCTCAGAGGAGATATTCTTCAGTCCCCATCCATCCCCAGTAAGAAAGATGGTGCTTGCCAAGCAGAGCATTTAAGTATTTCTATTACAAATAAGATCTACAGGGGAAGGCTTTCTCTCTGTCCCACCACCATCACAGGCTCACTTGGAGAGGACACAAGAGAGAGCCTTCTTGGTGGCTGCTCCCACCTTCTGGAATTCCCCTCCATGGGAAACTAGGCTGGCCCCTTCCCTGCTTTCCTTCCACCAAAGATATTTTTATTCAGGCAAGCTTTTAATATCTAATTGTGTCAGGGAGGCTTCTAGACAAGGTGTGTGCTTTAGATATGTTTTTAAACTTTCACATGTTTTATGCCATTTTATACTGTTGTGTTGTTGTTTTTTGCTAGATGATTTTAATTCTTTTACATTTTTATTGTAAAAAAAACTTTGAACAATTTTATCTGTGAGCTGCCTTGGTTCCCCTTCTGGAAGAAAGGTAGCAAAGAAATGAAATGAGATGAATAATAACAGTTTTAAAAATCTGCTAGCCTATCAGAGTACATTTTTAAATTATTTTTTTAACATTGATTAGCCAGCAGTCTAAATGTTGAAGCCTTGGTTTTAATTAAGGGCCTTTGCAGACTGCCAGAAACAGTGCAGATTGAGTCCACTTTAAGGGTTAGGGTTAGGGAATCATGGGAACTGTAGTTTATTGTGGCACCAGAGCTCTCTGACAGAGAAGGCTCAATGTCTCAGAAAAAAACACAATTCCCATGATTCCCTAGCACTAACCCTAACCCTAAAAGTGGACTCAATTTGCACTATTTCTGGCAGTCTGCAAAGGCTATATGTTAGCCAAAGTTGATGCTCTGCATGAATCCGAACAAGGGAGAACATACACAACTTCTTAGATGCTAACAAGCAATTGGATGGCTAAAAAAAATTCACCCAATTTGTAACAGTAGCTTAAATCCACCATCTAGGTATGAGTGACACAAAATGGGCAGTAAAATGTCAACAGCTGTTTTGTAACATCTGTAAAGAATATAGTTGATGGAACATGCAGTTCACTTGTACATGAAGTACTGTTCCCAAAGAAAGCCAACCACCCACAAAAGGCAATTGGTCCAAACATATGAAGTACATTCAACACCTTAATACTCTTGCTTTCTAGTACCAGTGTGAAGTTTTGATTCTTTTGGTAAGAAGGAGGGTAAAATTTGGCGTTTAACCTCCATTTCTTCAGCTGCCAGTAGTTCTATTTCTATCCATTGCGACCATCACTCTACACTCTTAGAACAGGGCTAAGTTGTTTTAACTGCTCTGGCTGCCTTCTGTTGCATTCTGGAATTTGCAGTTTAGGAAGAGATATTTAAAATATTCAGCCAGAGAGCCTTTAAGCCTCATGGAACTACAAACCCCAAAATGCAACAGGAGGCAGTCAGAGCTGTTAAAGCGAACTAGCCCCATTTTAAGACTGTGGTGCAATAAGCTTGCAAATCTTAACCACCTGCATTCTTGGTGATTGTATTCTGACATTACTTTGCATTCTGAATAATTCAATTAACTGTCTAAAGTTAGATAAATTCAGTGCAGTATTGCACGCTCTGAATATAGTATATCCCAGATATATTTTTTCCTCTGCTAGCAAGATGATGAAAGTTAATTAACTTGGAAAATCTGACAAACAGCAAAAGTTCACAAACACAGAAATATTAATAGCTTACTCAAAACCAGGGGAGTGTATTGTGAGAGAGTAGCCATTGCTAATTAGTAAGATATTTCTGGACTATTATGTAGAAGAAAATGCTGCATTTGGAGAGGTCAGGTCACTGGGAGAGGTCACTACTTGTCACTGGCCATAGCTATAAACATCATACAAAAGACCCTTGTGCACCAAGCATTCAAATGCAATCTCAAATGATACTGCTAAAGACAAAGCCCCCTGCAACATATCCTTGCCTAAGAGCTGGAAGTCACTGTTCACCACAGGATCATCAGAAGAGTGGTCATTTCCAAGTTCAGAAAAACATTCCTTTAACTAGTAAGAGCCACGAGCAACTCTTTCTCTCTCTCCTTCTAATTTGTAAGCTACCTTTCTCCCAAAGTGGGACCCAAAGAGGATCCCAAAGGAAGTCAATTTATTTTTTAAAAAATAAAAATCCCGCACATTAAAACAGTACAGAATCAGTTAAAAGACATAACAAGTGTTAAAATAAAATAAATAAAAATGTATAAACACACATTCCAGTAAGAAGCTTCTCTGCTTACACATTAAAAGCCTTCTTAAACAAAAATGTTTTGCCTTTGGGCAAAAGGAAAGCAGGGAGGGGGCCAGCCTAGCCTCCTGTGAGAGGGAATTCCAGAGGATGGGAGCAACCACTAAGAAGGCTCTCTCTCATGTCTTCGCCAAGCAAGCCTGTGATAGGGACAGGACTGACAGGAACTAGTAGAACTTAGGATCCTTGCAGGTTCGTATGGAGTGATACAGTCTTTCAGACAGTCTTGACCTAAGTTGTATAAGGCATTATAAGTCATGACTAGCATTTTGCATTGGGCCCAGAAACAAATTGGTAGCCAGTGAAGCTGTCTTAATAAGGGGATTATATGCTCCCTGTAATTGGCCCCATTCAGCATTCTGGCCCCAGCATTTTGGACCTGCTGAAGTTTCCAGACAGTTTCCAAAGGCAGCCCCACATAGAGTAAGTTATAGTAGTCCAAATGGAATGTAATCCAGACATGTGTCACCTTAGCCAGATCTGACATCTCAAGGAATTAGTGCAGCTGGTGCACTAGTTTCAGCTGTGTAAATACACTCCTGGCCACTGCTGAAACCTGGGCACCCAGTCCCAGAAAGATGAGTCCAGGGCAGGGGTAGGCAACCTTTCCCCTTTAAGGGCCGAGGGACTTCAGCTCCCAGAAGCCTCAGCCATGTTGGCCAATAGCTCCTGGGATTCTGGGAGCTGAAGTCCCTCAGCCCTTAAAGGGGAAAGGTTGCCTACCCCTGGTCCAGGGCAACACTCAAGCTGCAAGATTTGAGATTTCAGGGAGAGTGTAACCCCATTCAGCACAGGCGAAGTCCCTATTCCCTGATCTGCCTTTCAACTGACCAGAAGCCCTTCTGTCTTATCTGAATTAAGTTTATATTTGTTTGCCTTCCTCCAACCCATTACTGACAGGAGACATTGAATCAGTACGGAAACAGCCTCATTGGAATCAGACAGGAAAGAGACACAGAGTTGGGTGTGATAGGTTACACCATACCCCCAAACACCAGATGATCTCCTCCAGCAGTCTCATGTAGATGTTAAACAGCACTGAAGACAAAAGGGAACCCTGAGGGGCCCCACAGGCCAACAGCCAGGGCACTGAACAAGAGTCCTCCAGCACTGCCTTTTTGAGTTCACCGTCACCCCAAGAAAGATTGGAACCACTACATAATAGTGCCTTCAAGTCCCATCCCAGATAATCAGCCCAGAAGGATAACAGGGTGATGGTATCAAAAGCTGGTGAGAGGTCCAGCAGGATCAACAGGGACACACTCCCCATGTCCAGTTCCCTGCATAGAGCATCCACTAAGGTGACCAAAGCTGTCTTCAGCCCTGGAGCTGGGAGGCCACCATATGCTCCAGACACTTGCCCCAAAATAGAATGTTTTCAAGCAGAGCCAAAACTTCTGGTTTTCCCATTTAAAGACCCAACTTCTTGGGGCCTGTTCTTTCAAAATTGTGTGCTTCAACAAAAACCTACTCAGATGTTAAGATCTTCCACAGAAGCTATGGTTTGTTCTCCCTTCTTTAAAAGATAGGTTGGCATAGACCTGGGGATAGTGGCTTCTGAATTATGGTACCTGTTTTTTGGAATACCCTCCCCTATGTTGGCTGACCTGATCCCACCCACCAATGTATTTCAGTGCCATCTGAAGACTGTTTTGGTTTTCCAGTTCTTTGGGGGAGGGGTTATGAATGTTGGTGTTTTAATCTTATGGGGCTCTGGCTTTTGTTTTACTTGTTCAACATTCGTTGATACTTTTAAAATGCATTCTTGAGCTTCTGGGTATAAAAATGGCTGACTGACAGCTCCTTCATGGGACTCCCTGAGAGAGAGAGAGAGGCAGTGGTGCTATCACTGGTTTGGAGGCAAGTTCTGACTGGTAATTTTTCTTCTCAGATGGTAGGGGACAAGGAAATCACCCACAGAAATCTAAAAACCTTGCCAAGCTTGTGGGGACTGTGGCAGTCATCCACAACTGAAGGGGGGGAACTGCAGGACAAATCCCATCAGCTCATCCCTTTGCACACAAGCCTTTGTGGACACTAAGGGGTTGCAGACTGCCAGAAATAGTGCAAATTGAGTCCACTTCAAGGGTTAGGGTTAGTGCTAGGGAATCATGGGAATTGTTTGGTTTTTTCCTGAGACATTGAGCCCTCTCTATCAGAGAGCTCGGGTGCCACAATAAAATACAATCCCCATGATTCCCTAACCCTAACCCTTAAAGTGGACTCAGTTTGCACTATTTCTGGCAGTCTGCAACCCCCCTAAGTCAGCAAAGCACTTTGTTTAATTATCATTGTAACAATGGGATTTATGGGACGCAAAGAAATCTTTGATCCAGTGGTTGTCATCAATGCCCAGGTGAGCGTTCTGCCTTTCGTATTACTGGATAAGATCGTGAGGGTTACTGCTAAGACATTTTAAGGCAGCAGACTGAAGTCAGAAAGTTTAATAAATTTGTGAGTAAAAGGAAAATAAAATTCTTTGTAGATAAAGGATATAGCAATGTTGAATTATTAAGTAAACTCCTAAAATTGATAAATCATAAAACAGGAAACAGAAAACAGAGACATACCCATACTTGGTGTGAACAAGCTAAAGTGGACCAGAATGGAGTGTTTTCAATCAGATAATTACAGAGTGTTTTACTCTGGAAATGACAAAGAAGAAACAGGATGGCACCAATAGGGAGGCAAAGAGTTGTTAAAGTAGTCAGGGGGACTCTGATCAAATAATATAAGACTTTAGCTGCTTTGATTTTTTTTCCAATTTCTAATGTATGTTTCCTTAATTCTTGCCTCTTTAAAACCGTCAATTCTTGCAATATCATTTTATTTCCTAAATCTGATTCCAACTCTTTTTCTTTTTGGCTAATCTGCTTACTAATTAAGCTTTCTTTTTCTTTCCATTTTCTATAAATTTTCTTTCCATTTTCTATAAATTTCTATAAGATCTATTACAGATGGTATTTGTCCCCGGAAAAAATTGCCAAAATATATAAAAATAGTAGTGATTTATGTTGGAAATGCGGAAAAGAACCGGGAACAATTTACCACTGTTTGTGGACATGCAAAATAGTAGAGGGTTATTGGACCGAAGTAAGTAAAATAATTAAAATAATTTTAAAGAAGGAAATAGCTTTTAAACCTGAACTTTTTTTGCTTAATATGTGGAGTAAAGAATTGGAAAGGGAAGTAGGAAAAGTGTTATTCTATCTTGTTACTACTGCAAGGATAACTTTGTGTCAATTTTGGAAAAAGAATTATGTGCCCAAGTTGAATGATTGGATTATAAAATTCTACGATGCAATCGAAATGGACATAATGACTGAATATTTAAGAGGAAATAATTCAGAAAATAATTTGGATGAATGGGGACCAGTAATAAAATATCTGGAACAATATTGGGGGAAGTCAGCAATAATTGCCTTTTAAGTTCCTTCATAGGGTGATAGGGAGATGAGGGAGTAGCAAAATTACTTGTATATATACTTACATGTACAAAAGGGTAGCTACGATTGAATTTTATGAGATATGATTGAATATTAAGAGAGGTACTTAGCTTTAAAGAATAAAAAATGCAACAATTATTGTGAGAATATTGCCAAAATATATGGAGATTCACACAAGGTACAACAACAAGAAGGCTGCTATATATGAGGGAAGATTTACACCATGTAATGATTATGCTAGAATTAACAGGGAAAGAGGAATTTAATATTAGGGATAAGGAGGTCAATATTAACAATTCGCATCCAGTGAAGTAAGGTACATAGGAAGTTTATAATGGGGTGAATGTAAGGAGAGGAGAGAAGGAGGGAAGGAGGAAAGAGAGATAAAGGGAGAAGGTAGAGAAGATTGGTAGGAGATAAGCACAGGGTAGAAAGAAAAGGTATGTAGTGGAAGGTAAGAGGATGTTGAGAAGGAGGAGAAGGTAGGATGGAGGAGAGAGGAATTGAGTAGAGGAACGGATAAAGAGGATGGGTAGAAGATATGAAAGCAATGAAAGGAAGGGTGTATGTAGAGGATGTAAGAAAGAGATAAAGGAGTGGAAATAGGATGTCAATGAGCTAAAAGAAGAACTTGATTACATCCTTAACTGAGTGTGTAGAAAATATGAACTATGTACGAGAACTCTTTTTGTAAGCTTTTTTATGTATATGTGTGTAAATATGTTTGCATGTTGTTGTTTTTTAATTAATAAAATATATTAAAAAAAAATAATAATATAAGACTTGAGGGACAGCCTACCAATATAGCCATGATCCAAGTTTATGTTTCCAACATAGAGGTAGATAAGGAATAAATCAAAAGATTTCATGCTGGCATACAGGAAGAAATTAGTTACACAACAAAACAGGACATGTTGATAATCACAGACAATTGGAATACAAAAGCTAGAAACAGTAGAACCAAACACTGTAGGAAAATGTGGCCTAGAATCAGAAAACGAAGCAGGAGGGTGGCTTATCAGATAATATGATGCCAACAGTTTGCTCACTGAAAACAAATTATTTAGAAAACCAAATACTATGTATGTATGTGGACGCCATTAGCTGGTCAATACTGAAATAAAATAGACTATGAAACTAGGTAAGATCCTCAAGTGTAAAGATACTAAATACCAAAGTCAGAACCATCTATGCCACCATAGTTCTGATTTCTATGTACAAGTGTGAAACCTGGGCAGTGAAGAAAACAGACAGGAAGAAAGTCAACTCATTTAAAAAGACAAATAGATGAGTCTGAGAACAAATAAAGACTGAACTAGAAACCAAAATGATTAAGCTGAGGCTATTGTACTTTGGACACATCATGAGACAGCTGGAAAAAACAGTAATTCCTGGTAAATTAAAAGACAGCAGGAAAAGAGGAATATCAAATTACGGATGTATTAATTCAGTCAAGAAAGCCATGCTCCTGAGTTTACAAAGCGGGAGCAGCGCAGCTGATAACTGAGACTCTTGGTCACTGTAAGTCTAAGTTGACTTAACCAACAATTATGTTTTTCTGTGTCCTGTGTGTTGGCTGCTTAAGAATTCTCTTAGAATCAAGAATGAGATTTTTTTTAAAAAAAAAAATGAATAAATGGTGCACTGAATGCAGTACCACCTATTTTCATCACTCAGCCAAGTGTGACACTTCTATCACACAGCTTTGAAGGCAGGACCTAACTGCTGGACAACAAAGGGAAAGCTTTATAGGGAGAGTGGAGGCAGTGCATATGCTGGAGGGCAGAGAAATAGCCACACGCATCTGGACAAGGAATCCTTATGGTTATCTGCAACATTCATCCTTTAGCAGGGAAGGGTACAGGAAATACTAGCACCCTCTGGGAAACTCTACAAAGCCTCTAAGACTCTGTAACTAAGCTAAACTCCCACCACTCCATTAGCTCATGCATTCTTCTAACGTGACCTGGAACAAAGGCACCATTGAGTACAGCATGTAGGCGGTCAAGGCAATACAGAGCTTGCATGTTATTCCGTGACAATTTAGTGTCAGATTGAGGGGCTCGGCTAGTGATTTGTGCCGTTTTCTCACAAGTATTTCTCACAACTTTACCCTAAAAGCAACTACTCTTCTGCCTAACTGTTGTCATAGAAAATCGCTCTCTGCCTCTTTTCCCAACAGCAATATTTTAAAGCCCCAAAGTAGTCACTCCTGAGGGCTATGGTAAGTGACAGAAAGATAAACTAATCCTTGTATCATTTTGGATTTTGAAAACCTTGCACTGTAAAAGGAAATGACATTTCTGGCAAGCCTGCTATGTTTATCACCCAAGGATTAGAAAGATGATATGTGGACCACCACAAGGAACCCTTTTGACAAAAGGAAAACCATAAATCACACATCAGTCCTAAAAGACAAATGTTTTCATTTTACACAATGGTGTTTGTGAGTAGATGGAAATCAATCTGGAATCTGGAACAGGACAGGCAAAAAGGGAAAGAATCACATTTGCATATGTATAAGGCACGGAGACTAAGTTTGCAGCACGGCTGTAAATGCATCCCATCAATGACATGCATCCTTGGATAAAATAGTGGTCTCTCAGTTCTTCACAAGGGGCTGTATATGTTTCTTTTACACAGATATTATCTTCCTGCTGGGAAGGCTGAAATCCTTGAAGTTGGTTTGAGACAGGGAGTGGGACAGCAGAGGGAGAGATGAAACGGAATCTAAACTTCTTTGCAGATCTAATCTACCAGAAAAGAAAAGTCTAACTTAGTTATTATTTATTATGAATAGTTATATGGGGCCCAATAAACGTTCCACAAGTTGCTTATAACGACGATCAAATTCAAATTCAAGATTATGACCATAAAATTTTTAATATAATACAGAGCAGACAATAGAAAATAAAATCAATACAGCAACACTCACAACAACCCCAAGAATGACTTGATCTTTAAAACTTCCAAAATATAAGAGAGGTAAGTATGATGTGCTTTAAAAGCTTGGGAAATTTTTAAAAGACACAGAACAAGTGCATATATTTTGTGTAAGATGGGTTGCAAATTTTGCAGCCCTCCACATATCATTGAACTAAAATTCCCAGCATTCTTAAATATTAGTTTATGCTACACCTGAGGGTGCTGAGAGTTGCAGTTGCACATTCTAAGTTGATGAAAGCATGGAGACTATGTAGACTTCCAAATGCTGGACTACAACTCCCAAGAGGTCTACCCAGCACCCAGCGCAGCCAATCTGAAAGGCCACACATTGCCAATTCAATTTAAACAGGGGAGCTGTCCCCGTCTGATATAAATTTTCAGAATTGGGCGGTGGGGGGGAGAATATCCGCTGAAAAACAATGACAAGTGTTTTCACCTTTTATTTTCAATTCTGCTTGCTGCCATTTTCTCTTATTTGCTATTCCTTTTGTGCCATTTTGTCTTCTAGCTAATGAGCAATTCCAGGGATCAGGGATGACATAGTAAACAGGGTTTCACTGCAATACATAGCAATCAACTCTGCTACATGCTAACTTCACTATGGGCAAATAGAACTAATTCCAAGTGAGGTTAGTAGCAGACCCAAAAGACTCAAGAATTACCTTAGAGTGTTTTTCAATGTTGCCTACAACCATGATGAAATTGCTCTAGATTTGGCTCACTGTTGGCAGCATGGCTAGAATGTCTAGTGTGAGTTCTGAATCTGGAAAACCCTTGTTCAACAGCATAGACATTAACTCATTAAATGTCCTTTGGCAAGCCACTATCTTCTCATCTCCTGAGCCCTCACATGCTACATGATTACACTTAAGTACTTTAAAGGAAGGCTGTAAGAATCAGTGAATAGATAACCTGGGGTACTTTAAATGTGCTCCCAGACTTTGGAATGGCCTGCCGGACGAGATCCGTCTGATTACTACTCTTGCTGCTTTTAAGAAAGCAGTAAAGATGGATCTCTTTCGGCAGGCCTTCCCGGAATAACTGTCGGCTTAGAGATGAGTCCCTGATTCGTTAGTCTGATTCCTCATGTTATCTTGATGTTTTATTTTATTTAATATTGTATTTTAATTGGTTTGCTGTTTAATTCTGTTTTAAGGGGATGGGAGGGTGGGATTATGGGATGAGGGAATGTTTTTAACTTTGTTCTATTTTAAATATTGTTGTACTCCGCCCCAATTGCCGCGCAGAGGGGTGGACTATAAATAAAAATTTATTATTATTATTATTATTATTATTATTATTATTATTATTATTATTTATAAATAAATAATTAGCACTGTTATTTCTGCATACAAAATCAGAAAGGGCCAAAACCAAAGCTATAAAGAATTTAAAATTCTTATGTTCTGGAGATAACTGCAAACCATTATGAGAGCTTTCCAGCTACAGAGTTGGATGTACAGTTGGCCCACCGTTTTTGCAGGGGATCTGTTTTGGACATGCTCCCCCTCCCCGAAAACGGAGATTAGCAAATATTCAAGCCCCATAGGCTTAAATGGGGTGAGCCCTTGAGGGGGCGGCCCTGATTTAAACAGACATCATCCCTCCGTGAATAAGTAAATCCATGGATTTGAAGTCCGTAAGACTGGAGGGGCGACTGTATATGTTAAGATAATAAGTAGAACACCACCTAAGGTCCTCTGGTACTCTTCTTTTCTTTTGGATGCCAAGTTTAAAAAAAACCACTTTTTTCATTTACCAAGTTCTTTTAACTCTTCATTTCATGCTGTTTGTAAGACTGGGTTCCAGTAGGAATACCATTGATTACAACCACTGTGCCTGTTAACTATCAACATTAATTTTGTAAGTTACATGAGATATTATCCAGATATTTCAATACAGAATAAGTAGCTTCCCTTGTACACTCTGAAAAACTGCCCCATCCTGCCTGCTCAGAAATAAATCCCTCTCAGACTCCACAGTGAGTTCAAGGAAGCTGATTTCCTAGCAAGTCCACAGCAAAACAAAATGCTGCAGTTGTTTCCCTCAGCAGATTTTCCAGTTTTGATGGCACACACGTTTCAGGATATGAGATCGTTTTACTATACCAATGCACCAATATTGTTCCATACAACATTTCCAGAAAGATAAGAAAGTGATTACGTTGTTCCACTGAAAACAAATGGGATATGGTTAGCAGGCATCTCCAGGTCACAAATGACCACACCTGAAGTAAAAATACAGCATGGCTAGAAATATTATGAGGTCATTCTTGATCCTAATCCAAAATTAAAGCTGGTGAGGAACACTGTTTGCCCACAGGCATCTTCATTCTCAAGGTGCAGTCTTAAACCCACATACTTTTAAGGAGTTTTGTGAAAGATCTGTACAGCTGCCAGGGAAAAATTTCATGCCTGATCTTCCAGAGGACACGCCTGTCTGAAAACAACACCACCAGCTGCCTTAATCTTACACTCTTCAGATCCTAACACAGTTGTTGAACAGTAGTCAAAACACACACACATAAAGCCTTGTCTGTGCACTGAAATAACCCCATTTTGCTAAATCACCTGGAGAAAGTCCACAGTATCAAGACCACCTTCTGCTTGTAATGAGGAAGGTTACTGAACAGGATTAGGACCTATGGAACACATTAGGGTTGCACTCTCTGAGATGCTGGACTTTAGAAGTCTTTAACCCTGGACTCATACCTAGTTCCACAATTATCTTGCAAAATCCCAGTAGCTGGATAAAAACAAAGCACTGTTCCTTTAAGGAACATCAGTTTCTTGGTTTCAAAAGCCAAAAGGAATGAGTTGAGAGGGTGTGTGTCTGTTTTAATTTAAAATGCATGAAATACTTATCTTGAGCCACTGATATCACCAAGCAGTATCTAAAGCAATCAAGTTATTGCTATATAGCACCATAGCTCAAAAGACCAGACCTGATAGGCAGCATGCCTCGAGTATTTCATCTTGAAACCAAATAATAAATTAATACACTACCAATGCCTTTGTTCCTGTTTCATCACTGGAGCCCAAAGGAACTTTTACAAGGTTGCATCACCTGAAGATACATTACTTCTCAGAACATCTAGCATAGACAAACAAGAAAAGACAAGAGGAGCACATGCACACCCAAGTACACTGTTGTCTCACTAAATATTGCATTCAAGAAGATTGTCAGATATGCTCACCACTACACAACTGCATTTTAATCAGACATTTTAATCAGACAAAACAACAACTTTATTACAGAAAGACAGAGCAATTTCAGTGTCCAATTTATTCCCAGTGACAAAAGGCCTTAAAAGAACATTCACGCAAGCAAACAAGAATGAGAATTAACAGGTGAGGAAAAAAGTTCGAACACTGCTTTCTACCTGGTTTTCAACACCTTTATTTGCAGAAAGGTGATTTCTTTCTTTCTACTCAAAAGCAGGCAGCATTCCAAACACCCTTAGCTGCAATCCTGAACTGGTACAATACATCCTTACCATCTCATTTGTTTCTCCCTGTGTATAATAGGGTCTAAGTACTATACGCTGTTAAGAGACCCAGCTTGTGTAGCGGTTTGAATATTGGAGTATGATTCTGTAGACCAGGGTTTAAATCCCTGCTTGACCATGGAAACCCACTGGATAAACTTGGGCAAGTTGCACTCTCTCAGGGCTGCAGAGGATGGGCAGGAAGGAGCGGCCTCTGGCCGCTCTGGCCCTAAGGGGCCTGGGACCAAGTCAACTGGATGGTCCCCTCATGAACAGGCTGCCTGCAGGAGTGGATTTAATCCATTCCTTTTGCCAATGGCTTTGAGCTGCCTTAGCCAGTCTTGGAGCAGCTTCCAGCCACTTCGGGGGTATGCATAAATGGCACGCTCCGGAAGCAGTGAGAAGCCACTCTGTTTGGCCCATCTAAGTGGAAGACAATGACAAACCTCCTCTGAAGAAATCTTGCCAAGAAACCCATGTGAGATCACCTTAGGATCACTATGTTAGAAACAACTTGAAAGCACACACACACACACACACACACACGCAAGGAAATTAGCTAGTGCTTCTGTTTTAGTATGTGAATTGAAAAGAATGGGACACAGTATAAGAATTTTAAAGTTCACAACCAATTTTGAAAGCAGAGTTGGAGAAAAAACAGGGTTTTTTAATCCTTTTCCAACCACATTTTGTGATTTAAACCAAGGGTTTTTGTGTTTTTTGGGGGGGAGGGTTGCTACAACAATGTGTAAGACTATACCAATATAGGACTAAATCTGAAAATTAAGTATCAAAATGCAAGATGTTGTTGTCACTAACTCAACTAATAATTGTGTTTGTTTTTTTTAAGTGCTCTTTTAAAGCAAGTTGTTTTGGCTGAACCTATGTTAATTGCAGGATTTGTTTCTAAATGGCACTCTTGCACTACAAAATAAAGTGATCGAAAAGAAGCAACTGACACTTGATACTGATCTAACAATGAACAACTGCCAATAAACTGTTAAAGTTAAAATGTTTAAATTCAAACAGCTGTTGTTCCAATAAGAAGCATGGGGAAATAGTAACAATTGCCAAGATTTTAAAAATATATATGAATAATCAATTTAAAAAAAACAGGAGTGTGTTTGGTTTGGTTTTTTTTGTTTTTGTTTTTTTAAAGTGAACCTGGCTTAAACAACCTGGTTTAAACCAGCCAACCTTTTCTGAAAGCAGCCATAATCTAAGATTCAAGCCATGAATACTTCTTCTGTAGTAGGGAGAACTTCTGACTCCCTACTGTAGCACCATACTAATGAAAAATGCTCTACATAAATAGCTCAAATGTGTTCAATGACAGGGATCAAAGTTCCCAAACAGTTTTCACCTTGGATTATCTTATTTGCAGAATTATGGCTGTACTTATTCAGTATCTACTCTAACCACTATGTACAACCATCTCCATCCTAGTGATGAAGCTCAAGTTACATGGCAAAGTGAAAAGGTATGTCCCACAAGGTGACGAGGGCCTATATCCAATTGTTCGTCTTATCCAGAGGGAGTTTGCCATCACCATCCTCTGAGACTGAGAGAATGGGACTTGCCCAAGGAAACCAAGTGGGTTTCCATGATTGTGTGAGAATTTGAACCCTGGCCACCCAGACTTCTAGTCCAACACTCAAACCACTCTACCACATTGGTCCGTTTAAAAAAAACAAACTCATAGCATAGATGTTTAAAATATTGCTACCTACTGAATTGATTACCTCTCCCAGAAAGATACAAATTGTTTTTATTATCTCAGTGTTTACTCTTCTGTGATAAATATTCTTTACTACTTAAACACTATAGAACTATCTGTTATTTAAATTCAGACTGTACAAACAACTGCAGAAACACCTAATGTAATGCTGAAAATGAAATAAAATTCAATTCATCAGCTTTAGTTTGACTTTTATTATATGTTTTCAGTGAGGGAGCTGTCGTAAGTCTACCCCCAGCTCCTGCCTTTCTATTTAACACACACTTTTTTAAAATAGATCTTCAACAGAACACTGCAGCAGTCTGTGTATTCTATAAAAAGCTCAGCAGGCCTCCAAATTCTTGGAGCCCTCAGTTGTTGTACATGGGTTAGCCAAGAAGATGGACAGAAAGCAAACACAACTGTATGTACTGTATACCCTACACATCAGAGACCACATCAGCATCTGTATCTTCAGGGACCATTTTATGCCCCATGCAGCAGTCCATGGATCTAGCAGCGAAGTTTTCCAGAGAAACTCAGCACCTCACAAGTAATCAAGGACACTATGTGTAAAATCTACAATACAGGGTGATTCAAAAGGAATGGTGCAAAACCGGATCAGAACAGCTTTATTTCTGCACTATTATTTTTTAAACACCCAGTATTGTAGCTTGGACACAGAAGGAGGAGGACAGAAAATAGGAGGAAGGAATGTCAACAATCTAAGATATGCAGATGACACCATAGTGCTAGCAGGAAACCTTACAGACTTGGAACACCTACTAAGGAAGATCAAAGAAGTGCAAAGGCAGGCTTAATGCTGAACATAAAGAAAACAAAAATAATGACCACCAAGAACCTTCACAAGTTCACCAGACAATGAAGAAATAGAAATAGTAAAAGAATTCCCATACCTGGGATCAAACATTGATAGAAATGGGGACTGCAGTCAGGAAAACAGAAGAAGACTAAGAATGGGAGAGTGGCTATGAAAGAACTAGAAAGGATCCTAAAATGCAAAGATATACAACTCAGCACAAAAGTTAGAATCATACAAGCCATTGTATTTCCTGTTACCATGGATGGATGTGAGAGCTGGACAGTTAAGGAAGATGATAGGAAGAAAATCAATGCATTTGAGATAATGTGGTGCTGGAGAAGAGTGCTGAGGATCTCTTAGAAAGCCAAAAGGAAAAACAAATGGGTCCTAGAAGAGATCAAACTGGAAACCTCCCTAGAAGCCAAGATGACCAAACTGAAATTGTCGTACTTCCGACATATCATGAGAAGACAGGAGTCTTTGGAAAAGACCATAATGCTGGGGAAGGTGGAGGGAAGTAAGAAGAGAGGAAGGCCACATGCCAAATAGATAGACTCTATTAAAGAAGTCACTATGGGTATTAAGGGGTTGCAGGAATTCAGTAGAGCACTAGAGGACAGAGGGTCTTGGAGATGTCTCATCCATAGGATCCCCATGAGTAGAGATCGACTCGGGGGCAGTTAACAACAAAACTGTAGCTTCAAGTATGACATGAGTCCATTTCTTTAAAGTTAAAACATTTGTCTCTTTTGAGAATAAAAGCCATAGGATAACATTTTTATTTAAAGCTGTATAGAACAGACAGGGTACAAAAATAAATTGCTTTGTATACGAGATCCACTTTGTAGAACAACAGTTATCCACCCCTGCTTTCCACAGTGCCTTATATAGTATCATTTAAAAAAAAAACCTCACTACTTTCATTTAAATATTTACATTCTCCTGCCCAAGATAATTTCTCTTCTCTGCTTCGGATTTGTTCCTTTCCGTTTGTGTTTCATCTGGTTTCTCCTTCGTTTACCATTCCCAATGAATGTCAGATATTTTAACTATTTCCAATATCTGCTCTTTTTCATTAGCTGCCCATCCCTGGAATCACTGATGTCCGAACTGCTGAATCCTTCCCAGAGTTTAAGCAAATGCTTTAAAGCGTGTTTCAATTCAGATAAGGGTTGTTGTTGTTTTGTTAAAATCTAGCTTGATTCTTCTCCAACTTTTTGTCTTAATATTTCTCTATTTTTTCTACTTAATGTTATTATAAAGCTTGAGCCTATGAATATAGTTGTGTAATGTTTTCTTTTTGTACAGCGCCAAGTTGTAGGCAGTCAGTAAAAGTACTATAATTAGATAATATAGCTTGGCAACATTCACTCCTCCTGGTATAGCCAGCTTCTCCTCTTGAGTACAAGAGCAATTGTAGATCCAATGACTTCAACAAGAGTATATAAGTGTATATGGTCAAGGAATTACTCCCCTGGCTGCCAAACAGGAAAAACCACAAATTGCTAACAAAAACTAAAACACAGCCTTCATATTGAAACACTTTCATATGACAGTTCCCGCTACAATGTGAAGAGTCCAAAGTTTACTGCATAAAATGAAAAAGATACTGTCCTATTTCAAACTACCATAAGCAAGTTTTAACCATCTGTGTGTGTATTATGTTTTTTTCAAAAGTTGCTTTCTTGTTCCTGTGTGTCTTTAAGTCGTTTCTGACTTATGGCAATCCCAAGGAAAACCTATCACAGGATTTTCTTGGCAAAATTTCTTCAGAAGGGGTTTGCCTTTGCATTCCTGAGAGTGTAACTTGCTCAAAGTTACCCAGTGGATTTCCATGACTGAATGGGGATTCGAACCCTGGTCTCCAGAGTCCAATGCTCAAATCATTACTCCATGCTGGAAACTTGGGGGGGGAATATAGGGAGCTGCACATAAAGAGATGTTTAGTGATGCCATCTGCATGATGTTTGGACAGCAGAGATGCAGGAAACAAGCTTCTGAAGATGGACATGCATTTTGGATTTCTTCTTCTTGGAGACCTATTATCATGCAAATTTGTGAATGAGAATTATACTGTGAATGGTCTTTATATTTTTCCACATGAATTACAAGGTTATTGTTTCAGATGTTCTTAGCTAACTTATCTTTTACTGGAGGAGTTGAAACAATAACAGTTTCTAGCAGCTGAACCAGACCTGAACTTCACTCTTTCATCTGACTCCCTGTTTTAAATTCATATTGACAAACATGGATGCTTGTGTTCAAGATTATTCTTTGGCTAATCTTCAGTTCAACTAAACTTCAGATGCCTGGCAAGAGGTTTCCTTTTAGAAATGTAGCCAACTCTTAAAGACGAACAAATTCTACTTATTCTCTGGTCCATTTGCTAGTCACTAGACCAGATAACATGACTCACTCATTGTAAAACTACAAATAACTCTCAACCAAAGCTTTTCCTACCATTTCATGTTTGAAGAATTCACTTCCTCTTAAAATTCTCACGCAGCTCATCTTCAAACAGACACATGAGAACACAACTCAGTCCTCTTCCAAGACACCTTTGTAAGCAAGCAAGAAACTTTGGAGAGAGGAAGAGCCCCAACAGAGAGGGAAAAAAAGTGTCCCCTCTGCCTTGGAATTTGCAAAGCAAGCTTCTTTTAGTGCACAATAGTAAGCCATTTAAAGGATTTAAAGAGCTGGACAGACACCCAGCAGCAGGAGCTCTTAATCCACAGGTTGCACATTTCATATATAGTGCCTAGTCAGGACATGGGACCGATAGCCAGAAAATATTATGATTATTGGAATAAATGAGTGATTTTATACATTTTTTAACAAATCAAACAAATCAGATAGCAAAGTTTGCCTGACTGCTAACGGTGGGAATGTCAAACACAATCTACTTTCCAAGACAACTACTAAAGTCCTCCAGCCTGTTTTTAATATGTAATATATTTCAATATGTTGTAATCTGTTTTAAATGAATGTTTTAACTGGACTGCTGTTTAATGTCTTTTTAAACTTCTGTACTACAATTTGTTCTAGTCATTTCTTTTAACCTACAGTGTAAGTTGCTTTGGGTTCCATGTTGGGAGAAAAGTAGGATATAAATCAAAATCAATAAGTAAACAAATAAACTTGGCCGATTTTTCCAACCTAGGATGCTTTTCCTAGAATACCCTGTGCCATATGTCCCCTTGTGTTCAGGAAACAAAGTTGTTGCTGGCAAGAAGTGCTCTCTTAGTGGTTGTTTCCTTCTAGGAATAGGTGGAGGGTGGGAGGCATGGTCTCTCACTGGTTGACTGGCAAGCATCCAATGTCCATTCCACTTCCAGCAATATAGGAAAGACTCACTAAATTTATGAAGTTAGCTCACCTTGTCTTCCCCACCCCAAGTTCCAACAGTCATTTTGGATGGAAACAGAAAGAGGCAATACAAGCTTCTGTCTTAGGGGATCAGGGTTTTCTTCCTCTTTTCCTTTTAAGGAAGCAGGGTGGTTAAAGAAGGCAGCCCAGGTTTGCAAAACAAACCTGAATCCAGCTCTCATAAAAACAGGTTGGACAAGGGTTGCTCAGGGAATGCCCCCTTTTCTTATGCTGAGTAGCCAGTAGTTCATCAGAGAGACTGCTGACATGATCTCTTTGATGGCTGTTAAGTAAAGGTACTAGTAGATTTAACTACACACTAAAACAAAGTATTCAGGAGTTCAAATGTAAAACCTTCAACATTAGTTTTAAAAAGCAGCAATATGCATGTACATCAATGTTTTTAAGGATACTGAAAGAGATAAATGTTTCATCTTGCAGGTGCACAAACCATGGGTGGGACCGTTGCACAGGAAGACTGCCAAAATCACACTCTTATGATCAAATCTGCTACATCTGTTTGCTGTCCTTGTGTCTGAACATCCAATAAAGCACAAGCTGTCCTGTTATTTTACTTTTTATTTTTATTTTCCCTGGTTGTTGTTTTTAGCATATCACAGCTGCAGCAAGGAAATACTGTCTCACTGCAGAAATCCCAGTGGGCACTGCACTGAAGAACACCATGGAAAGAACGTATCATTGGCCACCACACCTTAGGCAAATGGTCATATGTGCCTGTTGCAAAACACTTCTTCCCCCTACCATGAACTCCAAAAAACAAAAACAAAAAAACCAACTCAAAACTTGGGTGGTGTGTGGTGGGGGCAAGGAAAAGTTCCTACTTCTTGGCACGGAAATGTTAATTCAGATTCCAAAAGCAGGAGGCCATTTGTTGAGCAAAAAAAATATGTTTTGATTCAAGATTTACAGCTAAGAGAGCTAATAAATACTTAGCATTTGCACAGTATATTTCAGGCTTTCACAACACACTCCCTAAGACCTAAGTAGTCCTTACAACAGCTTATATCAATGTAATTCCCTAAACTACAGACTACATTAAAATGTGACAGAAATCATAATGGCTGAATGGTCAACTCTTTCACTAATCCTTCACTAAATCATATTAAGCCTCAGTCTATATGATGATATTGGCTAAATGGGACAACCTGTTTTAAGAAAAGTCTCCTGAGATTTGCAGGCACCATATGACACTGAATCTTCAGCCAAATCCATTTCCAGTCTTTAACCACTAGCAAATCCAGGAACTCTCTTTCTTTCTTTCTTTCTTTCTCTCTCTAACTCTCTCTCTTTTTAAATGTAATTGTAAATGCATCTAGGAACCAGGTCACAGAGCTCTGTATCAAACTGATGTACCATAGAACTGCAGCATTGCAAGAAGTAGCAGTAATGAGGGCCTTGCCACTTTCCTTTGGGGCAAAATATACAGAGAAAGCTTGAAAAAACTAAAGCAACAATTTAGGAGAAATGCAGACAATAAAGATGCCAACCCTCTTTCAGCTGCACGATGGTTTATCATATACAGATATTTTGGCAAGCAGAAAAACTTTCGGGGGAACACAAGTAAAGCAGAACTGAGTTCCATTCCAAACTGAGTCCAAAAAAAGGCAGAAGAGATGTTTAGTTTATGTGCCGGCAATCTTTGAGAACAAGCCCAAATATTACGGTGATCCTGCCCTCAGGAATGAGCTAAGTCATAACAGCTCATCCAACTTCTTCTACCATGGCAGCTCTGCAGACAATTTACTTTTTTTAAAATGTCAAATTTTGCTTAAGTTATTTCTCTGTGTAGCTATGCACAAACAGAAAATAGAGTGTCACAGATCTTTTCAAAAGAGTCACTTCTAAAATGATTGCATGAATATGGGTCCCTACACCTACCACTGATGCAATGCTATTACTTCTCTATGAGCTGACTGTGAAAGATCCACTAAGTGAGCTATTTCCATATTTTCCCTATCCCAATGTTTTCCTTTTTCTCAACATGGAAAGTAATAACAACCACAAGATTTCATTCTGATCCTTTCTCAGCAAACAGTTTGGCTTAGACTGATTCAGATAAAATCTGATTTCATTTGGGCCTAAATCTTGATTCAGGCACCTGGCGCTTCATTCTTCCTAGGCTCTGTCTTAGAAATGTAAATTTGATTTAAATAAATAAAGTTAATTAAGTTCCCCTTTTCAGTAGACAAATTCCAAATTAAATGTATAACTTTGCTGACTTTGAATTAGATAGTTTTTATTTCTTCCTGTAATATATGACTTCAACATCCTTCCACAAAGCATTGTGACTGGAAAACACTAATAAAACCATTCATTATGATTAGAAGCTAAAACAGCCATTTCCAAAATTATATTCCTTGTCTTCTTCACAGCCCTAAATGGAGAGGCAAAATATATGAATTTTTGGAAGATATACTGTCCATGTCTTGGTGCTCCTTTAAATTACTATCCTCCAGAACAGTTCATGTTTGTTATGTAGAATTGCTACTTCAGTTCATAAATCTACAGTATCATTCTAAATCAGCCTTATTTGGTACCAGATTCAGACTGCTAATGGAAAGTAACTGTGCTGATAGGATTTCCAACACAATCTCAATCATTTTGCATTAGGAACATATGTTGCAACAACTACCAGTTGTGACTGGTGGGTCCCATGTCATTGGGGAGGTAAATCCAATCTGGATTTTGCATAATTTTACATAAGCTATTCAAGATGATGCACCCATTTTAGGGAAATGGTTCAGCACCTTGAATAATGCCTTTATGGTATCAAGTAAAACCTAGAATTGCCACTGGTGAACACCATTTCTCTGGTGTAATACTGTAGATCAAAAACGATTGCACTCCAAAGTGTCAGAACCAGCTACTCAATCCCTATTAACCATAAATGTATCAAGTTGTACCTAGAATCTTTCATGTTCAAGCCATATACTCTGCCTTTTTCCTTCCTCTTTCTGCTCAAACCACTGATATATTCATTATGCAGCCCACAAAACCACAAGCAATGTTCAACGGATTGTACAACACACTTTGTGCACCACATAATAAATGCTGCCATTCTAACAAAAACTAGTCAAACATTTTACCAGGAAACATCCATTTTTAGCAAACACAGGACTGCAGAAGCAGATATTCTATCTATAGCCCAAGACTTCCACAAACATTTTCTCCTGGATTATAAAACAATTATAATAACTGTATCAGAACAAATGGAAAAAGCACTCTGGAGAAGTGATTTGCCCCCCCCCCCCACCGGATTTGTCTGAGTTGCAACAATGGGATGGTTTACAACATAGACTAAGCATTATTTATTAAGTTAACAATGACAAAGCAATACATTCTGAATGCCTTAAAAGCATTTGCAAAATTATTCTAGGCTGACCCTTTGACGTTCAATGGGTATCATCTTAATAAGAAAATTGTGTCATGAGCATTCCCTTTCTACTGAATGTACTATTAGCAGAACTTGTATGATGCAAACCACTGAATTTAGTTGGATAGCAGCATGTATCTACAGAGGATACTATTACCAGTGAAGATGGTGGAGTGATTTCAGATCTCTTATAGGGAGGAACTGGAAATAATAAAATCCTAATTTCTTAAACTGAATTGAACATGGTTTGAATTTAAACAGTCAGTTGTTAGCTTAACTAAGAAGACTAACATACTAGTTTGACTATGCAGGTTTGTGGATGCAGCTGATTTGCAACCCTTCTAAGAGTCAAGATACACTCCACATGAAGGGACTGCAATCCATGCCTTGCAGTTCTCTTTATAGACTTTATGCTCCCTTTTCTTCCCAGTTAATCCATGTAACCCACTGAACACATTCTATAGCTTTGAATAGGAATGTAGAATTTACAGAGGAACCAAACAAATGGAAATTGAGTTGACACAATCCTAGCATGGTCCTTACTGGAACTCTTGGTATAAAACTGAAATGGTTTCCCACTTCCAGTGCAAATATAAAAGGTTATTTTAGAAGAGTAATTCCAAAGTCTTATTCTGCATACATATCCATTTTTCTTCCTCTCGAGTCAGGCTATCACCAACTCCTGCCTCCATGTTATCCATTGTTACACTTTAGTCTACTCTATACAAGTTTCTGTGTTAGTTTTATTCGCTCCATTGCTATTCTAATATTAATTGCACCAATATTTGAGTACATTTTAGAAATCTATCAAACCCTAGTCCTGGCAAGAATCATTAACTCTCTGCATACTCAGTCTCCAATTCCCCTGATCCCATAGCTAGAACTTTCTTCACAATGAGACCTAAAAAGAGAGGAGGAGCCAACTGGCACCAGTGTTTTCAGTTGCGCAATATGTCTCAATGAGGGTGTTGAATCACATAATGTTATTCGATGCTCAGCGTTTATATGCACATTTTTTAAAATAATGGGAAATTAGAATCAGGTTTTTCACTGACCTCAAATACTGAACAAATAAACAACCATCAGGGAAAGGAGAACACTGAAAGAAACAGACTTCGGGAGATAAGGGAATTATTACTCACCATCTGATAGAAGCTACGCACAGAAGCCAGAAGCATGAGTAGAATAATAATAATAATAATAATAATAACAACAACAATAATAATGATATTTATTTATACCCCGCCCCCCAAAACCCACTCTCCCCATTAAAAAAGTATTAAAACAAACATCAATAAAATCAACAGAAATCTTAAAAATCACGTCAAGTAATTTAAACCAGACAGCAGGCAGCCAAAAACTCAGTGAAGACAAGGGCGCAGCTTGTAGTAGAAGTATATGGGCCTATATTATATAATTCTATACAACACAGAATCAAAGAAACACAGTTCATGTTTTACTAGTAATATGAGGAAGGAGAGTTTCCAGTGGGCTGCATGTTACAAGGTGATAGCACAATGGAGAGAAACAGTCACAGAGTACAAGACAACATTACTGGGCAGTCTTTAGGACGACTATTTCTAATACTGTATTTACTTGAAGTTAATGACGTTACTCTTGAAATGCTATCCTCTGTCACACAACACTCAAGAGTATTCCCAGCTGCAGCTTCAGATGTACATTCCATCACAGTGTCAAGCATGCAGCCCATAACTGTAAGTCCAGTAGCTGGAGAGCAAAGGAATAAATAGTGAACACCACATTTGAACACTCATTAAGTTACAAAGGAAGTGTGGTTCTAGATGTAACCCGGTCTGCCCCTCTGTTTACAGGATACTCAAGATCAGAAGCACTGTCACACCTTACTTGCTGATGTTACAAAGCAAACAGTCTTGTAAATATAGTCAAACTATACAATGCTATAAAAAGCATGGAAGGGGTATTCTGCCATATTTTCACTAAATCAATACCTAGTATATCATCCCACTCACACAGCAGTTAAACTTCTTCAAGACTGGTCTACAGCACTGTTTTAAAAGGTATGTCACAGATTTTTCAATGTCTTATTACAGGAATTTTTTCTTTATTACATGTTATTAGATATGTTCTATTTTCAGGTTTTCTGACAATTGGAAGGAGAAGGGTTACACTCATGTTGCACCACTGTAGATTATGATATTGCTATTATTATCCTGCCAGACTGGGAGTCAAGGTGACTTACATATTAAAATGATTACAATACAATTCACAATATATAGTGGATCACCTACTATATAGGTGGGAGGTATGACCAACGTAAATATATGCTTGACTACACTGCATCATTTGCTTTGGCGTGCTGCTTTATTGCTCAAAACGATTTGTTCTAGGTGCAAAAGTATCACCTCCAATGTGAAGGGGCATAGTCCAGAATTCTACATTGGGTCTCTTTCATACTAGTACTAAGATTCCACTTTTAACCATCCTATGGAATCCTGGGATCTGAAGTTTGAAAGATGTTAGGAATTCTTTGCCAGGTAGCTCCTCTATAGCCACACAAAACTACCAATCCTAGGTATCCATCGGATGCAGCCCATGGCAGTTAAAATGAAATCACAGTGCTATAATTATACAGAGTAAAAGAGCTGCAGGTTCCTGGAATTCATAGCAAGCATGAATGCGGAGGAGGTGTCTGAAGAGGGCTTTGAGACATACATATGTGAAGTTCCAGGTAGCACTAGGCCTAAGCTCTTGGATTCAGCCATGAAATCTCCTGGAACCCCTGACAAGATTACTATTAAATTCTGGCAATCCTAAATTCCCCAGTTAGGATGATTATGAGTAACTCTGTCAAATTTGTATCCAAAACAATTTGTTCCCCAGTTTGATCACTAGCCCAGACAGGACAACACACATGAAAACTAATCGTTATATATTTGTGAACTGAGAACAAATTTATTTTTCATGTGCATATTCCCACATGTAGCAAAAGTATATACAACTCTGCCCAGCAGGCAGTGTTTCAGCAATTGATCTGATATTACTCACCACCACGAGGATGGTAAGGGAGAAAAGTTTGGAAAGCAGGTTTTGGCAGACTAAGATCCCAAGAGTAGGGGAGGGAAATAGTGGTAAATATTTTATTCATATTGAAGCCAACAGAGTCCCTCTCAAGTGTTTTACAATTACATCTTACACAAACACACATCAAGGTAATTTGTCATTCAGGTAACCAGTTTTTAGAACTATGCTCTGCAGTTCTTTGGAAACTTATCAGAGGTTCCTCAGTGAAATTAAGTAATGGCAAACACTTTCCCAGAAAGACAATCTGCTGATCACCTCAAATCTTCCACTGCAAAGTCATTCATCAACGTAATCAAGGTTGATTATTTTCAGGTCCTACCCTAAGAAGTGCAACATCCCTAACCCCAGTACCCACCCTGCTACATTTAAATGCAGCAGCATCTTCTTCCTCTTTCTTCCTTGCCACCTAGTACTGAGCATGCCAATGGCCTTTGCAACCCCTTTGTCTTTCCAAGCAATAGCTAAAGCTCCATGTAAAGGCTTCCCATTGCCAGTATACCCCACCCTTCTAGCTGGAGCAAGATGCACTGTGCAGTGCTGCTACTATGAAGGGCAAGAAGCAAAAAGTGGAAGGCAAAAGTATGAGGACACAAGGGGTGGGTGGAGACGGCAGGAGACTTAGGGGAGCTGCAGATGGGCGGCTCTGGGCTGTCCCTGCTAGCTGCGGATCGGGGCCGCAGCTACCCCAGGCTGTGGCCCTGATCCTCCCTTTTGCCACCTCTGAAAGGGTGGCAAAATGCCGCTCCTTTCAGGGGCGGCAAAAGGGCACCCTAAGAGCCGGTGCTGTCTAAAAAGCTGCTTTATCATGCTGTGCTTCAGAGACTCACCCACCCTCCAGCTGATAATTCCCTGACTTTATCCTGAGCTTGGAGCTGGGTAGGTGTATCACCTCTGACATTAGAAATAAGACTGCTCCCAAGCAAGGGTGCAAAGCAAAAGTGTAACAAACACAATTTTTGAGGCTCCTCCTTGCAATATAAGATCTTCTGGAGTATATTAAAAGGTGAATGGCTCACATGTAATCTACACCAGCTGAAAATTAAGTCCAAAAGATCCAATTATTCTTCCCACATTAACTGTGTGAGCAATACGCTCTTGCCCAAAAGTGACACAGTAAGTTTCATGGCAGAAATCTGAACTTAGGAATCCACTGGAATGCTACTCTAGTCTTTATGCACCTTGCTCAGAGCAACTTACATATGATTCCCAGGAAGTCTGTCTTCCAAGCAGTTTTACAGGGCCAAATCTGCTTGATTTCATAAGCAGAACTCCATTATGGGCCTCCAAGCCATTCCCTGGATTACCATCCTAACCTCATCATGCCACTTTTTGTCATTTCGTAGGCATCAGAAATCCTCTCTTCCATGCCACCACAACAAAAGACTCATACGATGGCAAGAGAACACTAAACACCTTACCTACTGCTCAAGGCAACACTGATGACATGAATAATTGTCACTTTCTACTCTCCTTTTTCTTTTCAGTTAGAAGTAATTATACCCCTCCCATTGGTGCAGCCAAATGTGTGTGTGGGGGGGGGGGGGGGAATTAACCCTCTCCTTTGCCTTTCCAAATTATCCTACCTCTGCTGTTTTTCTAAGCAGAGCAGACAGCAATTTGTGGAGAAAAAAAGACTTGGCCCAGGGAAATGGTGTGCACTGGAGCATTAAGTTCCTCCTGCCCCAAGCTTAACTTCTGTGGCCCATTTTATCACTCCTCTCCCACACAGCAGCTTTTAAACCAAAACTTTGCAAGTCTCACCTGGCTTGACTCAAAAGTTTCAAAGAATTGTTCAGGGCAATCAATGAGATCTTCTAGAAGAAAAAACAAAAACTCAAGAAGAAGAACAGATAAAGTCAAGAAAAGAAAAGAAAACAAGTTTGCCCAAGACGCTGTGCCATGCAAATTCCTTACAAATTTGCAACTGTGGCAGTCAAAAAGGATCTGGGGGAGGGAGAAATAACTCTGTGAAAACATGAGCTCTAGGAGGAGGCAGAGCTTACTCCAAAATACTCACTAGAGAAAGTCCTGAAGATATTCTGTGCAGGTATAGGATAACCTCTATCTGTAGGTCAAAGAGCCCAGAAAGAAAAATTTGCTTTTGAAAAAGCCAAAGTTCACGGGGATGTAAGTTGTGCTGCTGGGCAGAAGTATAGACCCCTGTGGCTGTATATTACTTACACATAGGAAAAAGATATATATTTCTCATGTGTTTGAGAATTTCTCAAATATTTTTGAGAAATATTTGCCTTCAAATATTGCAGTTTTACTCCACGTGTAACAAAATCATCTTAGGCCAGGGGTAGGCAACCTAAGACCCGGGGGCCAGATGCGGCCCGCTGAGGCCTTTGGACCGGCCCCAGGCCGGTCCTGCCACCACCTCCGCCCCCCGCCATGATGATATTGATTATTGTTGTTATTACTTGTTCTTGGGGTTTTCTTGGCAAAATCTTCACAGGGGTTTTGCCATGGCTTTTCTGGAGCTGAGAGAGTGTGCATGCATATATATATTTTAATTTTTTTTAAAAAAATATTTTTATTTATTTATTTATTTATTTTAGGTGCTTCAAACCCCCCCCCCCCAATTGTCTGAGGGACAGTAACCCGGCCCCCGGCTCAAAAAGGTTGCCTACCCCTGTCTTAGGCCATTCTATAATTTCTTTACATATTAATGTATTAATATTTTTTACTCTGCATTAATATCAATAGGAGAGCCAACATGATGTAGTGGTTTGAGCGTTGGACTACAACTCTGGAGATCGGGGTTTGATTCCTTGCTCAGCCATGGAAACCTATTGGATGACCTTGGGCATGTCACACACTCTCAACCCATGATAGGTTTGCCATAAGTCAGAAATGACTTGATGACACACGACAACAAATATAAATAGGTAGTAATTATGATAGTTTGCTACTAGTTCTTTTTACTATTCTCACGGAATAGTTGACTGTAATGAACTCTCTGAGAGAAGGACAAGGCCAGGCTAAACTGGTTAAACAGAGGCAGGTGAAGTGGTAACAGCAGTTCGCCTTGCTGGCCTTCTTGCAGGAGTAGGCAAACTGTCCCCTTTAAGGACCGAGGGACTTCAGCTCCCAGAAGCCTCAGCCATGTTGGCCAATAGTATGGGATGTTGGCCAATAGTCTAGGATTCTGGGAGCTAAAGTCCCTCGGCGCTTAAAGGGGACAGTTTGCCTACCCCTGTGCTAGAGACATAGTTAGTACTCTCTCTATGCCTTCTGGACCCAAGTGTGAATGCAAGAGAAGCATTATCATACACTAATCCATAATTCACCAATCCATAAACTGGGACTGGCTGCAGTTTGAGTGTACACTCATTGACAAACCCAGGCTTACTGCTGCATGGCATGAGAAGCCGCCTTATAATATACACATTGGTTTCACAACTGTTCCATTTCTGCGTAGGCACTATGAAACCATCATTTGCATGTTTATTGCTAGCTTTTATAACATAAACTATGCTACAATCATAAATCACATTCTCCTCATACTGCTGGTTGCACAGTAAAATTAAAATAACCATGAAAGAAATGCATTAAGTTTTTTAAATAAGAGTGTTCACATATAATGATACTTAATAAAATCCCATTCAGGGCAAAAGCTTCCCATAATGGGGCAGGTTTTTCCCTTTCATTTTAAATTACTGGATTTAAAAACCTACTTTAATAGAATGAAGTGCACAGTCATGACCTGCCAATCACAGCACTGCAATATTGGCAGAAGAAACGGAAACCATGCAGACCCAGCTATGTTCCATATTGTGAGGGCAGACAGCTTTAACAATGCTCTACTGTTATAAAGCTCAAACACTGTAATTATTATAATGTCAAGGTGATCTGATAAAAACATGAAAGTTGGTACACAGACCAAGTGCTAGAAACTGACCAAATTCTGAAAATTACAATTTATTTCTTATACTTGTCTAAAACATGGGTCCAGCAAAAATTACTCTCCTAAGCCATTTACATACAGCAGTGTTTATAATAAAAATTGATACTCAGCTTCTCCACTTTAAAGTTAGCAAGACCAGTGCAAGACCAGTGCAAGTTATGACCACTTACAGAGGAAATTAGCCAGCAAGCAAAGACTGACTCAAAGAGGTGCGTTTGCAAGAGAACAATAGAGTGATAACACAAAGAAAGTTCCTAGATCCAGACAAGTGTGTGTGTGTGTGTGTGTGTGTGTGTACTAAAAGCCACATTAATTCAGTGTGGGGAATTAGTGAGTACTGTAGGAAAGCACTGACCACGCTAACAGCTACTTGTCTCTCCGGTGTATTTATCTGGCCAGCTAAATATCAGTTATTTTCCCCATCTTCTCATTGAGAGCTGAAGATGACCTAAATTACATGCAGGATGTACAACAAAATGTTGCAAGCCATTCCCACCTCAAGGAGTGCTCCAGTTCAAAATTCCAGACTTATCTAGAACAGGAGCCTTCTCGTAGTGCTAGTTAGTCCCTGGAAAAGAGGAGTTTCACAAGGAGGGATCAGTCCCCTCCTCAGGGGCAATCTCTTTCTCAGGTCTTCCCCCTCCTGTGTACTATGCAAAATGATAGAGCACAAGGAGTGTTAGAGATAGAAAGTCCAAGTGGGCGATAATACAGTTCTGGAAATGGGAAGGGGAGTACTATATGTTAACAGGAACCTGAGCAGGACAGTTCCCTCTCTATATATCTGACTTCCATTTTCCTTCTGGGGATTATTGTTTTCAATTGACAAAGAAACTCAGAATTCTCATCTGGTTTTTCTGAACAACTTTCCACAGAGGGGACTTATATTTGAAGACACAAGACTATTACTATCCAGCTCACAAAGTGGAACTTACTCATATAGCAGATTTGTTTAATGCAGGGGTAGCCAATCTTTCCCCTTTAAGGGCCGAGGGACTTCAGCTCCCAGAATCCCAGGAGCTATTGGCCAACATGGGACTATTGGCCAACATGGCTGAGGCTTCTGGGAGCTGAAGTCCCTCGGCCCTTAAAGGGGAAAGGTTGCCTACCCCTGGTTTAATGGCTGGAGCAACTCATATCCTGAGTGTTCACACTTCTTAAATGACATGTTTGAAAAGCAGGATGACAGGTAAGCATACCCAACCCATGAATATTCCTACCCAGGTAAGCATGTTCAGAAGCAGAACAAAAGCAAATGAGTACCATCAAGAGAAAGACAAGTAATAGAAAGGAACTGGGCAAGGAGTCCAGTTTCCTTAGAACCATGATTTTTATTCTGTAAAAAGAAACCTTTTAGATTTCATGATTGCAGCAGTGCAGAGAACTGCAAAGAATGAGTGAACAACTGTGATGAAATCCCCAGTAGCTACAGTGGCAAGCTGAATGAGACTTAAATGGAATAAGACTTCAGTGTCTTGCATATCTCACTGCTGATTTTCACAACTAACAGAAGGTGGTACGTAAGCAAACATTCAAAGCCAATCAAAGGTCAGTTTTTCTCTAATGCAGAATTAATTCTGCATTCAATTTAATTCTGACTTTTTAAATGTATGAATACTCAGACCTTTGTCACCACTTTTATTTGGTAACGTCAGAGTAGTTTCTAACTTCTGAAGTTCCAGCCATCTTAGCCTCAACTGGGAGGGCAGCTCAAAACATTACAATTGCTGCAGGAAACTGTACAGTAGTGTGTAACATATGGACATTGCACATCTTTGAACTCTTATGTGATAAAGTCCAATAAACTTGGTCTCCCTCAGATATATACAGACATTTAAAGTACCTGCACATTCACATGCAACATCCATATATTGTACATTTTACTCAGTAAACACTAATGTTTCTGCAACAATTATAGTATACCGGCATATTTTAAGTAATCCCTCATTGCTGGGTGGATGGCACATTAATTTCAACACACAAAGGATTTCCCAGCATTTAAATTCACTAAATTGGCAGCTGTTATGTATTTATGCTTTAACAACACAACGGCTTTCTATTCTGCAATATACAATAGATGTATCAAAAAGCTTTCATGTATACATTTTCAATATACTTGCAATCATGGTATCTAGGGCAAAATTAACAAATTCTAGGTGAGAGACCTGCCAAAGAATAAACTAACACAGGACAGGACAGAATATGATTTTGAAAATTCACATATTACTTTTTGCTTTTCTGTGCTCAGAAAACATTTTAAAAGCAAGCAGAAAGACACACAAAGCAATATGAAGTTTGATTGCCTTGGTAACTCAGGAGTTTTATATGAAGCAAAATTTTATTTCAAAAACATCCAGGTTTGAAGGGGTGGGGGGAGAGAAGAACCAGATGATTTCACAGCTAATTTTAAGCTCAGTACATTTGCATCTAAAAGACAGCTATTAAATGAAACTGAGGTACAGCAAGGATTATGAATTCCTTCTCCAACTTTGTTGTTCATGCCTTCTGCAAGAGGAAAAAGTCACATGATCATATGACAGATGAAAAGAGTTCACCATTCACCTCAGTTTCAGCTATGCATTCCCATCCGTCCTTAAGAGGCTCCCTCCTTCCAAAGTAAAGCAATATAAAGGTACATATTGTACCTGACGCCTGCAACTGCAGGAGCAGCCTGGAGTCACGTAACGAATACCAGCAGCCAGGCAGAAAGGCTCACTGAAGCACTGGATTCCTTTCATGAACAGTCACTTGAACTGGAATTCCTGCCCTGCTGCCTACTCTGCAGAAAAATGTATAGCTCAGGGCCTTTCTTTTTCATTTCCCATCATTATGCAGACAGAAAAGGGCACATAGGGGAAGGGTGGGTATGGTTAAGGGTGCCTCAGGTGTTCTCTACCTTCTCTTCCCTGCCTCAAGGGCAGGCAACAGATTAGTCACAACTTCCACAGAACTGCTCATAAAAAGTTAATAGAGTGAAAAGAAAGAAAACATATGGTCAAAGAAACTAGAGATAAATATGATTTCAGTGAAGTATGATTCCATCAATGAAACTTACACGGTGATCAAACAAACCAAATAGCCACTACAAACTAAAGATTTCAGAATGCAATTCAAAACAATTATGACTGACTCTTGTTCAAAATGGCTATCAAAGGCCATTCTGAAAGGACCCAAGAACTATCCTTTTCTTTTTGTACAGCTCTAAAAGGCTTAATTAAGGGCCATTGTCGCTACATTCTGTAACATAGTTTAAAAAATATGCAGTGAGGGTAACATTACAATTTCTGTTTAACTGTACCATATTTGCCAATAACCAAAATTAAGTTGTTAATTTATTTTCACATTATGCAAACATTTGAAACACTTACTATTAGATGAACTTGTGCTCTACTATTCTTTATAATTAAATCATATCAACATTATTCCCTTATGAGTAGAAGTTAGTTTAGGAATTAAAATACTGATCAAGCCTCTCCAGGCCCAGGGTGAAGATGGTCCTCATCCTGCCTCTACAGTTTTCTCTATAGTTTTCCTGGACCAGAGATTAAAGGCCATTCAAACCCAGGAAAACTGTTGTACAGAAATTAGCAGCTGGGCCCTACTCTGGGTAGACCTACACAGAACTGAGTTCTGCTTTAGATGTTTCATGGGGAAGTGTCCACATTGGTAATAATTTCATCTGGCTCCATGCATTTTTAGAATGTAGCCCCTGAAACTTTTGGCAAGTTGAAATTCATCCCTTTCCCCAGGCTAAAGCCAGTTTCCCATCTCTGCCCTTAAAGTGGCCTGCCATCAAGATTTGGTAGGTCTTCAAGGTGCTGACCTTAATGCTCTATTTCATGCTTATTGCCAGGCATGGCAGCCCTTTCCATGTTGGCCACACGCACAGCATCCCTGTGAACTAATTTGGCCTTGGCAATGCAGTGCAGTAGAGGCTGAATCCAGGGTGTAGTAGTCATGCCCACATGGCTAGCTTAGCATGGGGTGAACTAACTGAAACGTTGGCGTGGACTTTTGGATTTGTTGCAGCTTTGTTGAAATGGTCCCATAAACCACCCCATAGCTTCAGGCAAAGCTCCATTTCATAGACTGTGGCTGCCTTGGATAGTCCAAAGCACCAGAGGCTCAAGTAGCAGAATGAGAAGAACATCAGTACCTACTATTACACTGATGACATGCAGACGTTAAATGAACAATGTGTTTCTGTACCTTCTACTTACACATTTAAGGCCTGTGAGCTCTTCTTTGGACATGAAGCCAAAAATGTGGTGTGAGGAGCAGCTGTGTAAGGTGTGCTTTGTGCTCTTCCACTTCTTTGCCCAGAGCTGCCCCCTCTCTCCTTCCAGCCCCAACCATATAATTCATTAAACAGAGATTAATGAAAGGCAAATTCTGAATTCATCAACCAGAAAGAGAAAGGCAATAATTTCAATTTCCCTCAAACAGCCTCCAGCCTTCATGTTGCACAACCAACCATGTTCAAAAACTGAACAGAAGCCATTTTTGACACATTAAGGTCAGCCATTCAAAGCCCTAGCAGCCATAGCTTAAAATGAGCTAGCACTAGCATGGCACATGAGTCTGAGTGAGTCCAGCACTATCTGTGACACACCAGAGTAAACATGGTATATCTGGTCAATAAACCTTTGGTCTTTGCTACCTTCATGGAACTGGAAAAAAACATGCAATGATCAAGCACTTGGTAGATCACAATCTACACCACTGAGCTCCACTGGGTTTTCATAAGCCCCAGAATGTGTTTGCTTGGCCTAAGGACAGCTGGACATGCTGACTGATCCTCACAAACTCAGTGCTTGTGAGCACAAGCCACAAAGACCAAACATATTTTACGAGTTAAGTCACATAGTCCAAACGAGTTAAAGATTAAAAGATAATAGCAGTAACCCAAGAGCAACTACAAGAAGGAAATTCTTCATCTATTTGAAACGGTAAGCAAAGCATGTCCCTTCAGGTGTTTTGGACTACAGTACCCATGAACAATAGCCAGAATGGCCTATGATCGGGGATTTGAGGAGATGCAGTCCAAAACATCTGGAATATACCAGGATGCCTACCTATGGATCTTCTGTGTCTTGGAAAACCAACCTCTGAGAACAGCAGCATTTTCTTTTCAAATAAGATGAGACAATAATCAAAGACAGATATACAGCATACAGGAGTATATCACTCATCCTTGACTGATCACTCTACCTATATTTCTGAAGCCACAATTCCAAGCATGTACCCAAAAAGAAAGAAGCAAAGCCAGGGGAAGGGCATGCCAAGAGAAAATGGGAAACCTCTTCTAAAAGCAGGTAAGTATATTGGGTTTCCAGTACAGAAAATCCCAGTGCAAATCCAAAGAATGCAGAAATACCTCAGAAAAACTCTTCAAAGGTTGACAACAACAAGTCAAATCTAGAAGACTACATCATTCTGTCACTAGGCTGGAAGCCTCCTTGGAGGACAGACAACTTGAATTTTCTTTATTCTGTTTATCATAGTATAGTAATAATCTGATTAGGACACGTGAATTACTATTATAGTAAGAGAATAGGGTATAGGAAATATTATAGTTTTAGGGATGGAAAAATATCCACAAATATTTAGAAAATTGATATTGTTGTAGTTTTTTAAATAACATTTTTCTCTAAGGTCAGGAAACCCTGATGAGGAGCATCCCAGACTGATGAGAATCTTCTCAAGTTCAGGACTCTCCTTTCAAAATTTGCACCTGAAATAGAAAATATTTCTGTGCAGCAAAAAAATCATGTATCCTGTGCAGAACATGCTTTTTCCTGTGCAACAAAACAATGTGAATTTTGTGCAGAATAAGTCCCAAACCAACTAATTGTCTACATAGGAAACAGCATATTCTACTGAATTTCCTGAAACTAAAACTTTCTAACAAATTTCTTAAAAAATCAGAACCACAAATGAATGGCACAACCAGGAGAAGTCGCATGGGCCATAATGCCTGGAGCTGGTAAGAAAATACCAGATTGCCTACCCATCCCAGTGCAATCACTATATGCAATGTTTTGTTTCAAATTTAATAACAGCCATGAGGCTAGCAACATTTATTTAGTTGTTATTTTATTTGGTTTTTTTTTAATTTATATGTTTCTTTTTTAAAAAAAAACATAGTCTAGGAAGCTAACAGTAAAATTTAAATAATGTAAATAGCAAGTAGAAACATTATAGAACAATTATAGAATTATAGAGAAATTATAGAAATTTTAAAAACACTACTAAAGATACATCAACAATAAGAAACTGAAGTCCCATTCAACACAGGGTAGGTGCCAAAGTTTAGTCTGAGTGAAAGAAAATCTTTGCCAGCTGACAGGATGACAAAAGAGAGGGAACCAAGCTAACCTCCCTTACAAAGTAAATAAAAATCAGGTTTCAACATTATTTTAAAACAACTGATTGAAAAAATCTTAAGCAAAAGATATTGCGATGAATATTAACTATACACCTTTAATTATATTCTATCAAGTGTCAACAGTAGTTTATGGAGATTGGTAATAACCTGATCAGACCTTTTCTGCAGATGGTGTACATGAGGTGCATGCTCCTGCATGTTCTTTTTCTTAACACTTGCTGCCTCACTAAGCGCAGAGATAGAGAAGGCCAATAAACAGAGGTGGAGTAAATCTGAACAAGAAGGTTAAATTAAACATCTTTTTTACTTTAAAATGGTGACTAAACTGGAATCTTCCTCACTAATGGTTCAAACTGTAATTTAAATAATTAAAACTGAATCTTTCAGAGATTAAATTAAATTGATCCTGCTGGTCAAATTGACAAGCTTCAAAGACTGAGACAGCCACTGAGAAAAAGATTTACCAAATGTATGTCAAAGGGCCTTTGCAGACTGCTAGAAATAGTGCAAATTGAGTCCACTTTAAGGGTTAGGGTTAGGGAATCATGGGAACTGTATTTTATTGTGGCACTAGAGCTCTCTGACAGAGAAGGCTCAATGTCTCAGGGGAGGGGAAATAATTTCCATGATTCCCTAGCACTAACCCTAACCCTTAAAGTGGACTCAATTTGCACTATTTCTGGCAGTCTGCAAAGGCCCTAAGATAGGAGCAAGAAAAAGGCCTCTTCCACAGATCTTAAAATCCAAGTGGCTCAGAAGTGAGAATGCAGTCTTTCAAGTAGCAAGGACTCACACTGTATTGGGTTTTACAGGACACAACCAGCTCTCTGAACCAGGCCCAGAAACAGACAACTAGCCAGGTGCAGCATTTTGGACCAGCATAAGTTCCCTAATGTTTTTCAGGTAGCCCCACCTAGAACATATTACATTACCCAGAGCCATATAGTTAAGGTACCAATTGTTATGGGCAGATCCTACCTCTCTAGGATACCAACATGAGAGATCTAAATCACTGCCTCTCTCCAACAGCAGTCATAAAGCTTCACTGATATCACAATGCAACTTAGCATGCTGCAGATACTGAGGCATCCAGTGTTGTTTCCTCCCACTGCAACCATGTCAAGGGACAACTGTTTTCAGACTGCATTTCATGGAATTCTGGGGTTTCTTCGAAGCTCTTTGGGGTTTCTTCAATGAGAGGATTAAATTACTGCAAATAGCCCAGAGAGCTATCAAAGCTCTCCCTTTTGCTCACATCTCTTTTGCCCATATAACTTAGGGCCTTTGCAGACTGCCATAAATAGTGCAAATTGAGTCCACTTTAAGGGTTAGGGTTAGTGCTAGGGAATCATGGGAATTGGTTTTTTTCCCCCCCGAGACATTAAGCCTTCTCTGTCAGAGAGCTCTGGTGCCACAATAAAATACAGTTCCCATGATTCCCTAACCCTAACCCTTAAAGTGGACTCAACTTGCACTATTTCTGGCAGTCTGCAAAGGCCCTTAGTTGCCTCTATAAATACAAGGACTGCCTAGCAGAGATGTTGACATGAGAGAATTTCCTAAAGATAGAAAGCCTAAGAAATGCTGTATATTTGGAACAGCACATGCACTTACCAGGAGAAGGTATCAGCTCTTCTCCTTTTTTTGAAGTATAGAATATCTCCTAGATGTACATACTTTGGCCAGTGATGTACAGTCAAACAACAGGGGCAGGAAAGTCTACCAATGCTGGACTCTTTAAAACAACTTGGCTGCACAGTCAGGTACAGTTTAACCTTTCTGGTACACATTAACAAAGTCAAAAACTATTAATCCTACTGCATAACACCCCTGCTATTCAGTCGTTTCTTCACCCAGCTTATAAGCACACAATGGCATACACCATCAACCTGATCACATTTGTGACATTTAACACAATCAGATTTCACCAGTCAGAACAATATTCTATTTTAGAAGAAAATGGTATTTAAGGCTGCTTCACTTTTAAAAATTGCACAGAATCCCACATGTGAGACACATTCTTTCAGTGTCAGTGAGCAAAGTAAAAAACCCGCTGAATTCTTCATGGAAGCAGCTCTACAGTGGGCTATTCTGCATGAGCCATAACTTCGTCACATCCAGTCTAGCATGTCCAACACATTTATTGAACAAAACTAAAGTATACGTGAAGTTAAATATCATGTTCAAGGAACTTTTGGAAAGGCTGCTTAAACCAGCTCTAGCTCCTGACTGATGCTATTTATTTTCTCTACTCTCAATTCATTTACTTAAAGCCCAATGCTTGTTCAGAGGCCTGTATGGGCCTCTGGTAAGAGTTAAAAAAAAAAATCAGCCTTTAGCAGTTAGAATGGAGATCCACCAGCCATAGGAGAAAACATCCATTTAGTACTACACATCTAGATACTTAGTGTACTTTATCTGTTGCACTAAAATTAAAAAATCTACTTGGATTTCTAAAAACTGGAATATTTGAGATATTTGAAGGCATAAATCAATAGCATACAATTCTCACATAATGTTGACATTTTAAGGTTTTGAGGAAAAATCATGACCGCGCTAAAGACAATTAACTTGCTGGGTCTTAGGTTGCCTGAACAGCTATTCATATAAATATATGTGCATCCAAAAGGACAGTTGCCTATATAACTTTGATTACAGATATGAATTATAACTTTGATTACAGATATGACTAGTGTTGTGTTCCTTCCAACTGGCCAGCTGGATTAAAACTGTCACATTTTGTTATGAATTTAACACATTTTTTAAAATTGGAAAGATATACTCCCTCGGAGTGTGGTGGAGTCTCCTTCCTTGGAGGCCTTTAAGCAGAGGCTGGATGGCCATCTGTCGGGGATGCTTTGATTGGGAGTTCCTGCATGGCAGGGGGGTTGGACTGAATGGCCCTTGTGGTCTCTTCCAACTCTATGATTCTATGATTCTATACCAGAGAAGACCAGTTAATAGCAATCACATAAAAACAGAATAGCTTTCTGAATATAGATTCAATGTATCAATGTTCTCTTGCAAATTATTTCAAATCTTCACCAGAGAACCAGAAACAAATTGCAAAACGGTTTTGTAAGACTTGTAAACAAACACTGCGTTTCCAACAGCAATTGTAATGACAAAAACAGATCATATTCCTACAGCTGCATCACAGCTGGTCCAAACAGCTTTGAGATTCTACTGTCAGGCATCATGTACTACAACAAGAATGCCAACTTCCTCCACAAAAATCTGTACTTTAAATGCAACTGTGAAGGTAGCCCCTAGCTTCCTTTCTGTTCATCTGCTTTTAATTGACCTGTCAGTGAACCACAATATGACAGCCCTCTTTTTGGTAAGACTGGAATCCAGGAGGGCAGAGCTCTTCACTGAACTCAAAGGGACTATAAGTGTAAGCTAGTGGCATATTGTCCCTACTACTAGGCTGGTGTGCATGTGTGTGTAATCGTCTCTTGCATTACAAATAAAGATAGAAAGGAATGCTATCTTTACTTAGCAAAAGAAGGAAGAAGTCTAGTAAGCCAGCAGATCTCTAAAGAAGTGTGGTATTCAACAAATTCAGTTGCTTCCTGGAATTTTGCAATCGCTTGAAATAATACAGATGTGTGTTGCTAATATAACAGCTGGTAATCAACTTTGAAGAACATAAGTCTTAATTAAATCTATGTTCCAACCATTACCATAGATATACAATAAAACTCTCATTGTTTTACATATTTCAGCAAAACAACATTCTTCCCATTAAGAAGAGATGAATTAAAAGATGACAACTTGTTTAAAGTCCTTGGGGCATTCTGTGAACACTACACTCATGTAATTCAAGCTATGGAGAATTCTGCAACCAGCATAAGTTATGGAATGTTGTCAAAATTCTTGCATTTTGACATAATTTCCATACTGTACTCTTTTTCTCACAGATTTACAATGTTCAAAGTCAAGTAACCATCCAACCTCACACTGATGCAAGAAATCTACTACTACGGTATCCCAGATAGGTGGCCATCCAAGCTCCAATATATATATATATAGAGAGAGAGAGAGAGAGAGAGAAAGAAAGAGAGAGAGAGAGATTTTCCATAGCAGTCTTTTCAACTTTTGAACAACTGCTATCAAGGTAAGTTGTGTAGCACAGGAAAGTGGTATACTGAAGTCCACAATTATAGGGTATTTTATTCAGCAATTTAATATTTCTTTGTGGCTAGCATGACTAGAACTGAATTATTTGCCCAATGAAACATTCCCCCCCAAACTCAATACAGAATCAGAATATCCACATACAGTTATGAGAATGTTCATACACACTCTATAACTATTTTCTTATTTATTTCACTTATATTGCACTTATATCTGCCTTTCTTCCAAAATGGAATCCAAGGCGGCTTACAGTAATTTAAAAAGCAGAGTCCTCACGGGTCCTCAATAACTTCTAATTTTACAAGTAGGATTTTTTTTTAATTCTGTGCTCTTTTTAAAAAAAGAAAAAAGAAGACCATTCCATCTTGCAAGCTCCCACTTGCAGGCAAGAGTGGTTTAGCTCAGACACAGGATTTCCTTATTGACAATTGGGTTGATGGAGAAAACATCACTTGGATATGTGTATGTGCCTTCAAGTTGACTGGCGACTTATAGTGACTCCAGGGACATCACTAAGGAGGGGGTTTGGGGAGTCTAGGCCACACTGGGTGACACCTTAAAAGGGGTGTGACACCATTGAGGCCTCAGGTTTTTAAATTTTTATTCTTTTTAAATATTATTTTAAAACATCATATCTTATCAAATTGTCATTTCCCCCCCCCCCACAAATTTTTACTTTAATCTCATGGAAGTATGTAAATGTAAATATATTTAGGTTGTGCTTATGATACTATAATTTATATGTATAATTTTAATGTTAAGGTTTTTTATGTCACAAGTACTGCCATTACATTCAATGATATATGGGAATTACAATTTGTGAGTAAGCTTTGTACAAAAAACATTATTCAGGATTCTGTATGGAGTGATATGGGAGGAGTTCAATGGTGGGGTTTCTTAGGGAAGGTATACTCAGAGGTTGTTTTGTCACTTTCAAGTTGCATACCAATACAACATCAGCAAAACATTGCTGTCATCTCAAGTGTAGAATCATCCACTAAAGCCTTTACTATGCAAACCCTCACAAGATACTGTCATAATTCAGAATGCAGATGATACTTCAGTTTGGCATGTTTGGCAATGAAACTCATTGCCCCAAGGACCACCACCTCATAAACATTTATTTTATTTTAAGAATGAAGAATCAGCAGCCTGTAAATAGTGGGGAAGAACGCTGTTTGGAGTCTCACGGCTCAGATATTCCCTGCAAAGGAGGGGTCACTACTTCTCTATTATTCAATTGTTCTCCATTGATCAGTAGGAAGTTAGTCACAAGGTAAAAGGGTCATGGAGTAGGTTTAAGTCTCCAGTCACACATGATCCTCCTACATTGCTTAGGAGAAAACAGGGGGGATCATGAGGGAACAGGGAATTTAATGATTTTATAGGATTCTTTTCAGCAAGTAATACTCACAGGGGTTTTGCCACTGCCTTCCTCTGAAATACAGCCTACAGCACCTGGTATTCCAGGGATAGGCAATCTTTCCCCTTTAAGGGCCGAAGGACTTCAGCTCCCAAAATCCCAGGAGCTATTCGACAACATGGGACTATTGGCCAACATGGCTGAGGCTTCTGGGAGCTGAAAGGGGAAGCCCTTAAAGGGGAAAGGTTGCCTACCCCTCTGGTATTCCTTAGCGAACCTTTATTCCAGTACTAACCAGGTAAATGTGGGATGGTAGAAATGTTAATTTTTTCAATTGGCTTCATCTACTATTAGCCCACCCACTGCCTGTATGCCACCAGCAACCTCCACACCAGGAATGCAGCAGGGGCGGCGGCGGTTGTTTAAAGAACCTTTTATGTTCATCTATTCAATTATAATGCATTAATTTTTGATCCTAACTTTCTTCCAAAGGGCTTAACACAATATATATGCCTCCCACATCCCCATTTTACCACCACAATGACTCCACAAGGCAAGGAAAAGGCCAGCTTGGCATCAGGCACTGGCCAGAGAACAAGCAGAAGCACAACAGTCACTCAGCAAGAATCTTGCTCCAACTGTTAATTGCCCTAATGGCTGTAGAGGTGGGAAGTACATCATTCCTGGCCTCCATCACCTGCCAGAGGACCAAGTGCTGCTGAGTGGCTGCTCCATCTCCATCCCAGATAGCTTTAACAAAGCTGTTAACCATGCACTTCTTGGTTCAGGCACTGCTGAACGACTCTTCCACTTCTTAAGACTCCCTACTGCACTCCCCTTCCATTTATGTCCTGCTGACCAGTCCTCAGAACTCCCCACCTGTCTTGTCTTCTTGCAACTTGCACAAAAAGAGTGTAGATCAGTATCTGTTGTTATTTGTCTTCAGGTTTTTTCTGACTTATCGCAAACCCAAAGCAACCCTATCATGGGGTTTTCTTGGAAAGATTTGTTTGGGGGGGTTGCTTCTGCCTTCCTCTAAGGCTGAGACAATGTGATTTCCCCAAGGTCACTCAGTGGGTTTCCATGGCTGAGTGGGAATTCAAACCCTGATCTCCAAAACTGTAGACCAGGGTAGGCAACCTAAGGCCCGGATGCAGCCCCCCGAGGCCTTTGGGCCGGCCCTAGGCCGGTCCTGCCACTCCCGCTGCCGCCGCCGCCACCACCGCTCCCCGCCGCCGCCCACCATGATGATATTGATTATTGTTATTATTACTTGTTCTTGGGGTTTTCTTGGCAAAATCTCCACAGGGGTTTTGCCATGGCTTTTCTGGGGCTGAGATTTTATTATTTATTTATTTGTTTGTTTATTTATTTTTGGTGCTTCAGCTCCCCAATTGTCTGAGGGACAGCAACCCGGCTCCTGGCTCAAAAAGGTTGCCTACCCTGCTGCAGACCAACACCCAAACCTGTAGTACAAAGGAAGCTAAGGCTGCCAAGTGTGTCTTAAGCAAAATCTGAAACTGAAATGGGGAAATCCCAGTCTGTAGCCTTAAACAAAGAAGCATACAATACACATTGACCACTGAAATTGGGCTACCTGAACACCAGCTAAGAGTGATGGTATTCTAAACGGCTGAAGCATTGTGCTTTATATTTACTAAGCAATAATACAAAAAGTGACGATTTCCTTGAATCAAGTTTACAATGGTGGATAATGTTTGGGAGATGTCCTTTAAAAGAAAAAGAATGTACTTGATGCAGCTTGTACCATCAATGCCACATCTGTCTTTAGTGTTTATCAAAGCTAAAGGATATCCTTCACCAAGCAGCACAGCTTTTAGGATCACATGTAATAAAGAGCACATTTCCATTAGGCTTAAAATCACAGTGGTCTTTTCTAGAAGATGACATGCTCTTTAACCCACCACATTACAAGCCTGTGAACACATTAAATGCATGAAGCCTACAAAATACCTCAACACCTCCTCCCAGAAGAGTCCTCAGCAAGTAAGGAGTCAGAGCATGAGAGAAAAAGGCCACGCAGGGTGTGAGAAAGTAGCCGTATGTACAGATGTATGTATAACCAGCCTGCTTAAAAAGCAGAGGAGCAGTGATTCGTGTAATGTAATTTAATCAGTTAACTCATGCCTGCAGAGAGCGCTCAGGGTGGGTTGAGGGGGGGAGGAGGGGGGGAGTTTTCCAAAGCTTCAGGCTCCATGTGTGACCAAACTACCAGAGTCAAGAAAATAGCAATGATCTCAATTCTTCTTTCCTGGTTTTGTACTAAATTATAAACTTCATTTGACAGATATTATAAAAGCTGCCAGTATTTAGCTGGCTAACTGTCAAGGTTAAATCACTCTTAAAAGGTACCCTTAAGAAGTCTGGCAGCACTTTTTAAAAAAAAAGTGATGGGGAGGAGAAATTTATGCATTGACAAAAATTGCAGTGAGCAGCTTCCATCTTAGAAAAGGCAAATTCCCACTACCGCCTCCACATTCTAATTCCTGCCAATGTCTTATCAGGGTGTATCTAGAAAATAGATATGTTATATTTCAGTAAAGTTATGGATGTATATGTGAATCTCGGTGAACTTCAATGCCTAATTTATTGAAAGCCATATAGTTAGACAAGACTTCCTTAGTTGAGCAAAATGTTAACATGATAATGAACAAGGGCTGTAGAAAAGAGATGTCACACTTATGTTGAATTGGAGAGACAGGTGAATCGCCCAGCAATTGCTTAGGGGCCCACACACATAATTGTTCAGTGGAATATCAGTTCTCAGTATCAGACATTCAGAAATGCTATTGTAAGCTGCTTGCTTTGGTTTCTCTAGCCTACAGGCACAAAGAGATGTATCCCTACTTCCACAATGTAGAGAGAGCTTGTCGTACCTTTGAGACTGGAAATCTCTGGAAATCCCAAGAGCAGTGCTTCTTAAGCTGATGTGGGGGGACTGACAGGGTTTCCCCCCCATCAAATGTGCCAGGGACTGGCACCGTCTGTATGCCCACTGTCTACAGCTGTTTCATTTTTTCTTCGAAACACTCTACTCCAGCCAATACTTTGTAGACTGGCACCAGTCCATAAGCCACAGCTTTGAGTAGCACCGCCTTAAAAGGCTTGATTCAGACACTAAACCTTATACTTGGATTTACAACTCGGATTTACAATACAAACCTAACCAATCCAACAGCATGACAGGGTTTTTATGGGGTTTGGTTTGGTTTGTATGGTTTTTTTTATTCTACAGAGCCAAAAATGCTCACAAGATTCTTGTAATGAAAGAACGACCAACTCACAGGAACAGATTTCCTTCCCTGCCACCAAGCATATTACTGGAACTAGCTTGCTGCAGCAACAGCATGAACTGGCAAGGCCCTGGTTTAAAATTTCGCCTCGGTTTACAAGCTGCATTAGGACCAGTGATCACAGTCTAGGTACATAAGTGCACTAATCCACACTCTGCTACTATGACAGAGTCACAAATGAGTTGAAAGAGTTACTCAGCTGTAAAGGATATTTTACTGCAATGACAGCAGATGTCAGGTGACAGAGCAGATGTCATAAATTGTTATCCAACTTAAAGGATACATTCCAAACTCTGACAAGCTAAAGTAAACAGAGTCTCGAAGGCCCATTATATGACATACCAAAGTGATTTTTAAAAATTGTACTGAGCCAAGTGAACCGATTTTTGAAAGAGAGTAAGTATCATATTTAATACTACATGGTACTTCAAAGTATATAAATAAAAATGTTAGTGAGAGCCACACAGACAGTCGCACATACCTCAAGTTTTAAAGCCACGCAGAAATAAAATCACACATATCTCCTAAAACTTTTATTTTATGCTACTGTCCACTTCTTCCCTCAATCTGCCTCAATTTGAAGTACAGGGATGCCTCACAACTCATGAAGTTGGCCAAAAGGGAAGGAACTTAGCTCTTGGACCACACACTACAAATTTATAGTCTCATGCAGTTTAAATCTAAGAGTTCCAGTCATTGGGGTTCTAGAAAAATCTCCTTAACAACTGGTAACAGATAATATGCAAAATAATTAAGAGATAAAGTTGTGATACAGTTTATAACAAATCCTTTAAATTGATTTTTAAAAGGAAGCTACAATTAATTTGCAGCATATTTTTAAACCATTTATTTTTAGTACAAATTTTACAACAAAACTACTGGTATATCTGAGAAGAGGAACTCGTTTCACATAGAATGATATGCTTCTAAGATTTTGCCTAATGTAACACAGTCAGCCCTGGTTAGTGCCTGGATGGGAGACCACCAGTGAGAGCCAAGTGCTATAGATTATATTTCAGAGGAAGGAATTGGCAAAACTACCTCTGAGTATTCCCTGTCTAAGAAAACCCTATGAAATTCATGAGATTACCAGAAGCTGGCAGGCAACATGAAGGCACATACAGACACAACATGTGCAGGCACCTAAAAATGAAGATACTGTGTCTTTCCACTTTATTATTTTTTTTTTCTATTCCTATGGAAATCTAGTCAGATTTAATCCACTAAATCTCAGGTGATCAACCCTAGCAGTAACAAAAATAAATGAATTGACATGCCCTTGTATTTGCATTTTAGTAGAGTTTATACAGGTTGGATGGACTCTTCTGCTAATCTTTATGGAATAGTTCTGTAGTGCTGCACACAGAGAGCCCACGCAATAGGTCCTGAAAATAATCTGGGTTAACATTTTAATCAAGACAGCAAAAGCAGCATTGTGGTGAAGAGAGATAGTTATAAACTGGAAAATCCCTAGTCAGAATTGGGAAGTGCTACTTTCTGGACTACAAATTCCAGAACACTACAGCCAACATGGCAACTACAGGATCTTGAAAGCTGTAGTCCAAATTTTTAAAGCTCTCTTGGGTTCAAATCTGGCCTCAACCATACATTAGTCACAGACTGCCCCTGTGCCAATTGGAATAGCTCCTGTAGCCAACTTGCCCTCAGCCCAGGAAGGTGAAAGATACAAATAGAAAACACAGAAAACAGCAGCCATGGAAAGTTTGACAGGTCCCCACCAATCAAGGACTATCACTATAAATGCCCACATGCCAACAGCTCACAAAGGGAATCAATGAATTCACAGGAACATGCTCCAAGCACTTATTATTGAAGCGCCCACACAAGACACCAATGATGATGATGATGATATTTTCATTTATTACTCACTTCTCCCCAAGGCTCACAAGGCAAGGCACAGTACAGATTAAAATACAATATGTAATTAAAGACATGAAACCATCTAACCACATTGGTTAAAATGCATAAACATAGGATTAAGATTATCGTTATACATTAAAATTATCCACACATAAAATTTAAAATATACGAATTTAAAATTCATAGTTAAAAATTGACTGGGTAGGCCATAAAATACACCACAGAAGCTCCAGCCCATCATGACGATCTTGCTTCAGCCAATGCCAGGTATGGGACTGAAATCATCATAGCTCATTCTCAAGCACTGTCTTATGAGTAAGACCAGGGGTCGGCAACCTACAGCCCGCGGGCCACACCCGGCCTGCAACCCGCCCCCCGACCAACCGTCGCTGCCACCGCCACCGCCCGCCGCCATGCGCGCAGCCACCATTTTGCCTTCCAAAATGACGGCTGCAACTCGTTAGCGCATGTGCAGTACTCCTGCGCATGCGCGAACGAGCCGCAGCCGCCATTTTGGAAGGCAAAATGGTGGCCGCGGCGTGCACGGCCAAAATGGCTCCCTGGAGGAGGCCTGTCGCCGCCGAGGGAAGCCTCCCGGGGGGCACCCGCGGTGGTGCTGGGCCTCTAGGAGGCCCGTCACCGCTGAGGGAAGCCTCCCGGGGGACACCCGCGGCAGTGCTGGGCCTCTCGGAGGCCTGTCGTCGCTGAGGGAAGCCTCCCGGGGGCACCGCAGCAGTGCTGGGTTTTTTCGAAATGGCGGTGCGCGCGCCGGCCCCCAACACCATCTCCCCCCCCGGCCTGTCGGCAAAAAAGGTTGACAACCCCTGAGCAAGACACACAAAAAGAGGAAGGAACACCTACTTCACATAGCTACTGTATCTGACATGATCCTTGGGTGAATCTATCCCACTGGCATATCTGTAATGGCAGTGACATTACAGTATCAAGTTTTCAGCAATCACAGGCATGTTTCTGATGAAACCAACAGGCTCTTAGTCCCACAGCCACAGAACTGCACCTTTATAACTCCATGTACCATGTGTGTCTGACTTATTTTACATAGTTGTTGCAAGGTTTACCAGCATCACATATGTGAAGTGCTTTGACCAATATAAATTACTGTGATGAAAATGATTATGACAATATTATTCTCCTCTATATAGCATGGTAGTATAAAGTGTGTAAGTTACAGTGAAAAATGAAATCTGGGTTTAGTAGCAATTTCATCAAGGTCTTTAAAATTTGGCATTACAAAACCACAGTACAGCAAAGACAGAATTTTACTGCTTTCAGCAAACCACATGGGTACTAGTAGCACTTGGCACCACTTATTTAAAATGCAGTACAGGGCTAAAGAAGTGTATTCATCATCCTAGCTGATACCTTAGTGGCATCTGGGTAGTAAACACATCCATTCAACACTAGTACAGATGTGTAGTATACTGCAGCAAGGAATTACTAAGGATCCAGTTGTTTTAGGTGAAGAACAGTGCTTCCATGACCAGGAATTCAATGCATTTAGTTCTTCTTATGCTGTAAATAGACATTCACCTGAAGTGAGTCATAATCCTCTCCAAGCAACCAGAAAGGGCAACTTTCATCAATCAGGAGAAAGCTGGAGCACACATTCTCCTTACACTTTTGGTGCACTGATATGATACAAATGACTGACATAAGAATGTCTTAGTAGGCAGGATAGCAAATACATTTCTGCTCTAGTAACTTTAGTGGACTTGTACACAAGACTGTTTTGAATTTTGAAAGCCCTGCCTAGATTTAAGTGTTGTTATGGATACTGTCAAAATAAACTTTAACCACAAAATTCAGGCGTTGATAAAATCAGTAGGAGAGAACACACAATCCAGCAGTCAGACCCCATCCCTTAACCATGATTAGTGAATTTATTCATTGTGGTTCAATTAGGTGCCACTCCAAAATACAGCACTTAAATGTAGCCTGGTGTGATGCCAGCATTGACCTACCATGGCCTACAACATTGGGTCATGAAATGGCTTTGCAAACCACAATAGGAGCTAACAGCAGTTTGGCATGTACTCTGATACTTATAGCCACTGTCCTATCTCCAGAGGTCACTGTATCCTAGAAAGCTCAGTTGTAGATAACTAGCAAAATCCAAGGTAATGGGCTATTCTACACTATTGCTTGCCCATATATTTAGAAGTTCAAACCATGGGTTAACACAACATGGTTTGGTTTTAGCCTTTTGGGGTACCATGAAGTGTCCCACGTGCAATAGCAATAGCAAGTACATTTCTGTACTGCTTATCAGTGAACTAGCACTCCCTAAGTGGTTTACAATGTGTAAGCCAATTGCCCCCCCAACAAGCTGGGTACTCAATATATCAACGTACGAAAGGATGGAAGGCTGAGTGGACCCTGGAGCCCTTCACTAGGATGAAATTTACAATGTTGTGACTGCAGTATTGGCATTTAACCATTGCGCCACCAAGGCTCCCCCAATAAGCTCTATCCACTCAAGCCCTCTATAACAGTGGTTCTCAAACAGTAGGGCGGGACCCCTGGGGAGGTGAGAGTTGCTCAGGTTGTAAGACTTGTAGACTCCAATTCCCCCCCTCTCTTTTCCCAACCTTTTTCTGATCTGAAGAAGAAGAAAAAGGCAAAGAAGATGTTTGGAGCTGCTGCTTCTGCCTGAGGGAGGAATAGGAGAGCAGGGAAGCTTGGTGGATTGTGGTCTCTGATGGGAGCCTTCCCAAGCCACCACTTCTTCCCCCACCTGTCCATATTCTTGGGATGAAACACTGCTGCAACCTCAACACATTCTCACAAACCCTCAGTATCGCTCTCAGTGTATGAGTGACTTTTTGTCACACACTAATTCTTACACATACAGTAATGCTCTTTTTCTGACACTCTCTAATACTAGAAACTGAGGATGACTGCTAGAAAGCGTATGCGCTGCCAACAAATCCCTGTATAGCAAGTTGGTCAGGGACTGCAAATAGCAGGTATTTTGTACAGCAAAATGCCACACAGTCCCCAACTTCTTCTATCCCTTAAAATAAATGCTCAGCTATGTATAATATTCCCAAGTGTCTCCTACAGTGGCACCAGTGCTGCAGGAAAAAGATGTAGGAAGAAAGGAATTAGGGAAAAACCTAAGAGTTTATAGGGCGTAGGGCAGAGATAAAGAGCTTTAAGTAACTTTATATAACTGTGCTGAACAACTGCTGGCCATTTAAAAAAGACTGATCTCTCAACTACTCAAGTTGAAACCTGCAAAATGTAAATCAAGCCTTTGTGAGACTAACTAAAATAGAGTCCCCTCAGGGCTCCACAAATACCACAGTGAAGTCACTCCAGTGCTCAACAAGCTGTTCTGAGACCTTGATTGAACAAAGTCTCAGAAGGATTTCTAGATAAACTGCACAGCTGAGACTGTTCTGGGACAACAGATTTCTTCCAAATCATTTAATCTTCATTTCTAGTATATCTAAAGAAAGAATATTTTACAATTTACAGAACAGACATAGACATTCTAGCCACTGGTGGAATCATATGCATGTCTACTCAGGACGTAAACCCCACTGAGTTCAATGGGACCTACTTCCATGGAAATGTGTACAGGATACAGGATTACAGTAAGCATTTCACTTTAATGTATAGAGTACAGAGGCGATCCATGTCTATGGTTTCTACTAATGCAAAGGATCATTTTTAGTTCAGCAGAGAGCTACAGCTTTTTACAGCAAAGCTGACTTTAAGCCTCACAATTCCAGGCACACATTTATACATGATTTGTATACAAAGGATGGAGGTGACTAGGATATCAACAGGAGCATCTCTTTTTGACTTGGTAATGGAACTTTAAATTTTTTATTTCCTGGACTATCCAGATGGCCAGGAGGAGGGCCTTGTCTGCATGAATGTCCCTTCAATACCACCTGAACTGAGAACAGCCACACCTTAACAAAATGCAGGCTTGGGACTAACATTGCTTTTTCCCTCCTGTATGATTTTTAACATCTTTGTCTGATGAAGAAGCCAGTGGAACTTCAAAACTTGCAATATACATTTTGTGCATTTTGGTTGACCCAATAAGGGTACCACTGTTTGGGGGATTTTGGATATTATGGTGCTTTGCTACATGGCCAACATGCATATCCCTGGATATGTTTATATGAATTTAGTGCAGAGTGCTATTTTTGGCTAGTTCATGGCTAGCATGTTTCAGTGCTATATATGGCTAGTTCCTCCCCTTCTGCAGTAGTTCAAACACTTCTTCTGCTCCCCAACCTGCTCCTCTCTTTCTGTTCCCTTGCAGCCACACTATAGTCTGGCAAACTGGACAATGAAGGAGAACTGAGGAGCTTCTACATGATCGGCTCCTGTCAGTGGCTAAATGGATCTGAACCGAGGAGATTTGGGCAGCAAAAGGACCAAGAGAAGATGAGAAAGCAGAAGAAAAGGAAGCAGAAACAGCCTGAAAAATTGTCAGGCCTAAAGACAGCCCAGGAAATGAGGACACTGCATGGGAAAAATTGATCCAAACAAGTTGGGGAGCAGAAGAGAGAAGGAGGCTAAAGAGTAGAATTGGTAAAGGGGAGCAGAACAGGGAGAGAGCAAGTATGGGGTAGGTGGAGAAAGCCTACAAACGTGATGAGAGCAAACGTTCAAATTGATCCGAAAGAACCAGCCTCATCTTTGGCTGCATGCCTGCAGTTTATTTTCAGTATAGGGGGGGAAAAGGAGTTCTCATGCATTTATAAAAAGACATACACTCACACCACAAACCAGATTAGTCAGTAACTTGTAACCCAGACTTAACCGTCACTTTCAGTCTGCATCATTATTTTACAGTCATCCCATTTATTGGGGTGGTGGTGGGAAACTGACACTAGCTTAAGCCCTTGCATTTCAAGATTCCTACTCCCCAATGCGATTGTAAGTGGCTTCACTCTTCACAGCAGGGCTTGTTTAGAAGTTAAATTGAAAAAGTTCCTCTTGTCTAACAAAAACAAGCATACCAGCAGCCCCTTTAAGTTAGGGAAAAGGAAGTCTTTAATTGCAAATTGAACCCCAAATAATTTCCCAGAATACTACAAACAGTGACTGAAGTCACTTAATTCAAATAGAACAACAAAGAGATAGAAAAGATCACTGGTTATTAAACATAATGCCAACTTTAAAGAGCAAAAAAATCTCATAACATAAAGCACCTGTTAAGATGCTCTGTTTTAAAGACTTGTCACTCACTCATGATTAACAGGATTTTAATTGTATTATTATTTTTAACTTTTTCCTGAAGTGAAAATGCTGGAAATATTTGAACTTATCATAATAAAAGGCACCTAGTGGAAAGGAGTCCCAATAATAAATAATGAAATCCCAATAATAAGTATTAATATTTAATATAATCTCAATTTTGTCTTTACAACACAACATAAAGTAGTTACAGTAATTATCCCCAAATAACCACGGGGAGTTGAGAGAAATGAGGGATTCAGAGAATTCTCAGCTTAGTCTCTGTGTCAGCACTCTTTTACCCAGCCTCAGAAACTGAAATTTTGTTTTATAGCTTAGAGAACATAATAGGTCAAATGGATTAATTTTTACTGGATGTTTTATTCTTTTTGTAAGGCTACACTCCTTAATATATACAGCTTGCTTCTATGGAAGCAAGAGTCATAGATCAAGTTCTTTCTTCATTTCCTCTCCAACATTATTCTATGCATAGAGGCCTTTTGTGGCTGGGACAGGTGTAACTTCCAAGTTGTTAACATAAATCCACAGCCTAATTGCCTGTTGTGAGTAAAAAAATACCTTGTGTTGTGCAAACCATAAGGTTTTCTAAAAGCTGGTTCTTTAAAGCCATATATAATTAAAATTAAGATTGAGCAGGAAAGGGGGACTTTGTTATATTAAATCAATTATTCTCTAGCAGAACCCTTCTATTTTAAAAAGGATGGTCAGTCACAAGTGATTTCCTAAAGCACACTATGTTCATTCCCATTGGTCTACATGGTTTCATACTTTGGCCAGATCGCCTCTTTTGTTCAAGTTCTATTCAAAAGAGCTCAGCACTTTCATTTCCAAACAAGGAGAGATAACTTTTTAAGACTAAACACTCAGAAATCATCCAACAACTCTATAGTGCCAGAATTCTAACCCACTCCTCACCCACCCCCTACATGATTTAATTGTCCAAAAGGTGGAAGAGACAACAAAAGGATCAGCAATTTTAGATCTGATCCTAACCAACAGGGATGACCTGGTTAATGGGGTGCAAGTGGTAGGATCCTTAGGTAGGAGTGATCATGTTCTCCTTGACTTTGTTATACAGTGGAAAAGAGAAGCCAGGCATAGTCAGACACACATTCTAGACTTTAAGAGAGCTAATTTTAGTAAACTTAGGGAAATACTGGGGGTGATCCCATGGTCAGGAATACTAAAAGATAAGGGGATTCAGGGTGGATGGAAGTTTCTCAAAAGGGGGATACTGAAGGCAATTTCAAACAGTTCCAATGAGGAGGAAGAATGGGAGGTGCCTCAAGAAACCAGGATGGATGACTGAAGAACTTTCAACTGACCTAAGTTTTAAACAGGAGATGTATAAGAAATGGAAAAAGGGGGAATCACCAAAGAGAAATTCAAACAAATAGCTAGCACATGTAGGGGTAAAGTCAGAAAAGCTAAAGCGCAGAATGAGCTCATGCTTGTTAGAGAGGTTAGGAACAATAAAAAGGGCTTTTGGGGGTATGTCCCTAGCAAAAGAAAGAAGGAGGAAATGGTAGGGCCACTGCAGGGAGAAGACTGAGAAATGCTAACGGGACAGAGAAAAGGCAGAACTACTCAACACCTTCTTTGCCTCAGTCTTCTCACAAAAAAAAAAGGTGCACAACCTGAGAAAAATGAAGCAATGCATACTATAGGGCAGGGATAAGCAACCTTTCCCCTTTAAGGGCCGAGGGACTTCAGCTCCCAGAAGCCTCAGCCATGTTGGCCAATAGTCCCATGTTGGCCAATAGCTCCTGGGATTCTGGGAGCTGAAGTCCCTCGGCCCTTAAAGGGGAAAGGTTGCCTACCCCTTCTATAGGGGGAACACAGCACAGAATAAGTAAAGAGGAAGTACAGGAATACCTGGGTAATTAAATAAATTTAAGTCTCTGGGACCAGATCCAAAGATATTAAAAGAGCTGGCAAATGTAATCTCAGAGCCACTGGAAATATTCTTTTAATAATTAAGTGTTTGTATTTGTTTTATAACAATAATACAAAACAAACAATTAATACATAACTAACAAATAGCCTTGGAGGACTATATGTGAACTTACATAATAGTTATCTTTTGTGGGGTAATAGCAGTAACAAAGTGCTAAAGACATCACTCAGATTCACTAATTGATGAAGTTGGGATCAAAGTATCTTTCCAAAGAATAGCTTCATGAGTAGGAGGTCCAATAGCAAATGAGTTGGTGTTGATGTAATCAATAAACACTAACCAATCATCAATAAAGGTGTCTGGTTTCTTTTGTCCATTACAAAGTTAAAAAGTATAAGAAAGCTTTTCCAATAGCCAAATGTTCCAAACTCTTTTCCACCAGTCGCTTATTAGTACATTCCCTGTTTTCCAGCTTCTCACAACTATATTCCTGGCTGCTGAGATGATAAGTTTACATGATAAGCTTACGATGTTTCAGGTGAGTGTTCTCTTTACAATAAATTGATAATCAGAGAAGGCCCCAACAGAAGGTTAGTTTGTTTCACAATAAGAGTGATTTGCATCAATACTGCATTCCAAAAAATCTTTAATCTTGGGACAATCCAACCACATGTTCAAAGGAGCCCAAGGTGTCACAGCCTCTCCAATATTTTGGAGATATGTTTTTCATCATTCGCAGCAGTTTCACAAGTGCTAGATACCATTTGTATATTAATTTTAGGGTCCCCTCAATGCTGATCTTGAAGGTCCATATGCATTCCCATGTGGCTTCAAAGATATCTAAATTTAGGTTCGATTGCCACATTAACCTGGCCAATTGATTTTTGCCATAAACAGATTGCACTAAATTTCTGTATATAATGGCTGCCCCTCCCTTGCAGTTCTGCCCCTTGTCCATGCATAATATTTCATAAAAGGTCATAGGACGAGAGTAGTTGCCTTGCAACATCACATTTTTTGCAAAGGATAACACCTGTGATATCTGCATCCAGTCGTGATTGATGTGTCTCAGGCTACCCGTCAGTTTTTATTTTCCCTTGTATAAATAAACTGGCAAGTCTGAAAATGTCACACACCCCTTCCAACCTTTAAACTGATCTAGATTGTCTGTGTCATAAAAGTGCGGATGTAATAGAAATGGGCAAATGGGGGAGGGCTTGGTGCTAGTATATGAATCCGTTGTTTCCAAATAAAAAAGGAATTATAAAGAAATGGGTTTTGGATCTCTCTTAATGTGCGCTGTGGCTTAATGGAGAAGAGCAATTTCAATTCAGCCACACTATGGGAGTTTACCTCCATAGATACCAGTTGGTGGAATCTGCTGCCATAATAAGATTGAGAGTTGGTTTAACTGAAACACATGAGAATATAATTTCAGGTCTGAGATTGTTAAACCACCTTCTTTTGTGTTAGTATACCTAACTGATTTGGGGAAGCTAGGTCTCTTTTTATTAAATATAACCATTGGCAATATTTTTTGAGAACTCCTGGAGAACAGGAGAAGTCCCAGCAGACTGGAGGAGGGCAAATGTTGTCCCCATCTTCAAAAAGGGAAAAAAAGAGGATCCCAACAATTATCGCCCAGTTATTCTAATATCAATACCAGGAAAGAATCTAGAGCAGCTCATTAAAGAGAGTCTATGAACATTTAGAAGGGAATGCTATAGTCACAAAAAGGCAACACAGCTTTCTCAAAAACAAGTCATACCCGACTAATCTGATCTGGTTTTATTTGTTATTAAATTACTACCTAGGTAGATGAAGGGAATGCTGTAGACATAGCATACATTGATTTCAGTAAGGCCTTTGACAAAGTCCTCCATGATGTTCTTGCAAACAAGCTAGTAAAATGTGAGCTAGACAATGCAACTGTTAGGTGGATTAGTAACTGTTTGACTGGCTGAATCCAAAGGGTGCTCAGCAATGGCTCCTCTTCATCCTGGAAGGAAGTAACTAGTGGGGTGCCACAGGGTTCTGTCCTGGGCTCAGTGCTATTCAACATCTTTATCAACGACTTGGACGAACGAATAGAGGGCATGCTTATCAAATTTGCAGATGATACCAAATCAGGAGTAGCAGCTAATGCCCCAAAGCAGAGGATCAAAATTCAAAATGACTTTAATAGATTAGAATGCTGGGCCAAAACTAACAAAATGAACTTCAATAGGCAGAAATGTAAGGTACTGCACTTAGACAGAAAAAATTAAATACATAGATATAGGATGGGGGACACCTGGCTTAACAACAGTACATTTGAAAGGGATCTAGGAGTCCTAGTAGACCACAAGTTGAACATGAATCCACAATGTGATGCAGCAGTTAAAAAGGCCAATGCAAATCTAAGCTGCAACAATAGAGGTATAGTGTCTAGATCAGGGGTAGGCAACCTTTTTGAGCCGGGGGCCGGTCCCCCGAAGTCCTCCCCTCCGCTGGGCCGAGGGGGGGGATGGTGGTGCGCGCACCCCCCACCGCCACGCGCTGCCACTGCCACCTCCACGCATGTCACGGCCGCCATTTTGATTTCCAAAATGGCGGCCGTGGCGTGCGCGGCCGCATAGTGGCCAAAACACGCAGCGGCGGCAGGGGTCCGCCTGGGCCGGTAAGTACCGGGACCTGGGCCGGAACCAGCCCGTGGGCCGTAGGTTGCCGGCCCCTGGTCTAGATCAAGGGAAGTAATAGTGCCACTCTATTCTGCTTTGGTCAGGCCTCGCCTAGAATACTGTGTCCAGTTCTGGGCACCACGATTCAAAAAGGATGCTGAGAAACTGGAGTGCATCCAAAGGAGGGTGACTAAAATGGTGAAACGTCTGGAAACCATGCCCTATGAGGAGAGACCTAGGGAGCTGGGTATGTTTAGCCTGGAGAATAGATGGTTAAGAGGTGATATGATAGCCCTGCATAAGTATTTGAAGGAGTGTCATACTGAGGATGGAGCAAACTTGTTTTCTGCTGCTCCAGAGAATAGGAAAGAGATTCTATCTAAATATTAGGAGGAACTTCCTGACAGTAAGAGCTGTTTGACAGTGGAACACACTCCTTCAGAGTGTGGTGGAGTCTCCTTCTTTGGAGGTCTTTAAACAGAGGCTGAATGGCCATCTGTCGAGAATACTTTGATTGTGATTTCCTGCATGGCAGGGGGTTGGACTGGATGGCCCTTGTGGTCTCTCCCAACTCTATGATTCTATGATACTACCAAGTCACAGTCCCACATTCCTCAGAGACCCTGTAAGATGCATCTGAGGAAGTAGACATGAAAACTGTTGCTGCCAACTTCTTTCAGTTAATCTCAAAGGTGCAACAAGATCTCTCTACATACTGATTCTACTATATCTCTGGACTCTTACTAGTAGACCAGTAGTTACTTCAATAGTCACCCCCATGTGATGCACAAATGCATTCACCCTTCTACAAATATAACTGTTTCCGATATACCATGCACCAATAATGCACAGAGTTCAACAGTAACACACCAAAGGATCAGTTGTTGCCAGTGCAACATATAAGCACGTTTTGGGTAGGAACACCATGGATCTTGATTGTCCTAATGTGTAATCTATAGTCGAGATGCCAACGTCAGGCAGAATACAGAAAAACAGAATGGATTCCAATTGGCACAGGTGTTAGCAAGACGGCATTGTATCACTATCTGTTTAACTTGCATGTTGAATATATCATATGTAAAGCGGAATTAGACTCAGAAGAGGAAAAAGTGTGAAAATTGGAAAAAGGATTATCAACAATTTAAGATTTGCAGATGACATCATATTACTAGCAGAAAACATCAAAGACTTGGAACAGTTACTGAAGAAAGTCAAGGAAGAAAGTGCAAAGGCAAGTTTACAGTTGAACATTAAGAAAACAAAAATAATGACCACGGTTGATTTATATAACTTCAAAAGAGACAATGAAGACATTGAAATAGTTAAGAATTTTCCAATATCTTGGCTCAGTCTTTATAATCAGAATGGAAACTGCAGTCAAGAACTCAGAAGACTTTACGTTGGACTTGACAACAGAAGATTCTGAAGAAAAAGAAAATCAATTAGATAAAATATTATGGACTCAAGAGGAAGGAAAAATAGCAAAGATACATAAATTGCTATTGGAGAGAGAGATGGAACAGGAAATAGTCAAGGAGCCAATTATAACATGGGCACAAGATCTCAGACATGTAATACCATTAGATAAATGGGAAAATGCATGGAAAAAACAAATGCTTTTACAGTATCACAACATTAAGAAAATTTTGATAAAATTGCAAACACACCTTAGAAATTATGTATGATCTATAATCTGGCAACAGATAAGTGTTGAAAATACCACAAAGTGAAAGGATCCTTTCTGCATATGTGGTGGACATGTCCACTGATAAAGAAATTCTGGTCTAATATTCATATGACAAAAAAACTTTATCTTCAAGCTACAGTTCCCTTTCCCTCCAGAACTACACCTCCTTAATATGCCCTTCGAGCTCAAGAAAGAGGATGGGGGGGGGAGGGGAATTGGAGAATAATACTATATTTAATCTCTGTAGCCAGATTAACTATTGCAAAAAAATGGAAAGTGGAAGACTCACCACTAATACAAGAATGGCTGTTAAGAGCTTGTAATATGAAAGAAATGGATAAACTGACACTCTTACTGAACAAAAAATTAACAGATAAAGTAGAGAAGCAGTGATTGTTATTTACCAGATATTGGGAGACTAAATGGGACAATATGAAGATTAACAAATTTATAAGTTTATAAGTAGATCAAATAACAGATAGCAAAGCAATTTAAGATAGTGGCAAACTGACAATATTATTATTATTGTTATTGTTATTAGTTTAGAAACAAAGGGGGATAGAACGAGTTAGATATTATGTCGACACTCTAAAGTAGGTACAAATGTAACCTCTTTACATACTTTGAACTTATTGTATTATTGTTTGAGTTTACAGAATGCAATGTAATAGGGCCGTGATGGCAAACCTATGGCACACGTGTCAGAGATGGCACATGGAAGCCATTTCCCCTGGCACGCAGAGGGCAGGAAGGAGGAGGAGGAGGAAGAGGCAAGCGCCTGTTTTTCCTCCTTCCTGACCCTCCCCAGCCTTCAGCTGCCTCTCCAGAGACAGCTGAAGGCCAGGGACAGCATGGAGGGAGGAGGAGGAAGAGGCAAGCGCCTGTTCCTCTTCTTCCCCCCTCACCCCCCTCCAGCTGTCTCCAGGAGGGCGGGAGGAAGAAGTCCTTCCCAGAAGTCCTGCCCCCCGCAACAGGTAACACCCGGTGCTGGAAGGCCTTTTAGTTTAGGCACTCGGCCCCTAAGTTATGCCATCACTCTAATAGGGTATATAGTAGCATAAAGCAGAATTGTAAGAGGTAGAGAGTAAGGATAGAGGAAGAACTAATATTGATAGTAAGCAACCTATTTAATTTTACAAATAGTACAGAAGTATTATGTTGGTTTGTCTACTTGTATGCTTTTGGATGTGAAGAGGGTGGAGGTTGTTTGGTATGTTTTTTGTCATTGTCTTAACTTTATGTATTTTAGGTTAACATTTTGTTCAAAAACAAAAAATATTTTCCAAAAAAAAGAAATCAGAAGAATACTAAGACTTGGAAGGACAGCCATGAAAGTACTAGACTAGATTCTAAAGTATAAAGATATACAATAGAGCACTAAAGTTAGGATGGTCCATATAATCATATTTCCCTATTTATATATGGCTGTGAAAGCTGTACTGTGAAGAAAGCTGGAAGGAAGAAAATCAACTCATTTGAAATGTGGTGCTGGAGAAGAGTTCTGCTGATACCATGGAATATCAGAAAGACAAACAAATACTAGAGCAAATGAAGCCTTAACTGTCCCAAAATGCTATACTTTGGACATATCATGAGAAGGCATGACTCACTAGAAAAGACAATAATGCAACAACCATATCAAAAATGTGATATAACAAACAAACAAAAGGCTGACCTTGATTCCTCCACAGAAATCTCAGTCTAAGATAAACATGATCATATAATACCTTCTAGATACACTTTCTGCCTGAGGAGCAAAGGGGAGAGGGCATACTGTACCCCCCTATTCAAAGCCTCTACTGACCTGTGGCTGCCTTCCTTTTGCCTCCAAGCTTCAGTGCAACAATACAAAATAATGCCATACCAATGGGGATCTGTTCAAAGACAGCTTATTCAGTGTGTCCAAACAGCTACAGGGGTTATTAAAAGTACTAATGTTTGTATGAAGGTCTTTTGATGACATCATTTGCTGGGAAAGGTACATTTAGAACTCCACACATACAAGTTCTGAGAAACAATTTACTGACAATTTAAATGGTATAACATCTTTTTTTCCCCATTATGACATATAGTACTGTTGAAGACCAAATACTTGTTCTGGTCTGTTTTCACACGTGACGATAAACATATACTGTTAAACATATTCAGGGTTAACCCAGCTGGCAATGTGAAATCCACAAAACAGTAATACCTTTATTGGACCAATTAAAAAGCACAAAATACATCATTTTTCGTTGTTGTGTGCCTTCAAGTAGTTTCCAACTTATGGCAACCCTAAGGAGAGTCTATTATGGTGTTTCCTTGGCAAGGTTTGTTCACAGGTATTTTGCCATTGCCATCTTCTGAGGCTGAGTGTGATTTGCCCAAGGTCACCCAGTTGGTTTCATGGCTGATCTGGGAAGCAAACCCTGGTCTCCAACATTCAAACCACTATGCCATGCTGGATCTCCACAATTACATCATACAACACTATTCAGTTTTGCCTACACAAGTTAAGCAATGTGTGGATTAATGTTAATGTACAAGAGAAATAATAGAATGTACTTGGCAGTCCATTCACACTTAAAGAAAAACTTTCTTACACCTTACATGTGAAAACAACCCTTCTGTCCCATTTTATGTATAGTACGAAAGACTTGTTTTTCATTTTCTCTAGTTAAACAGAGAGCAAACCTAAATTAAGAAACAAATATAGGCGGGGGGAAAACTGTGAGACTGACAATCCTGACACATGCTTTTTGAAAAATGTCTTCATAATAATGCCTTTTCTGTTGCCACACATGCAAGGACCACATTTACTTGTGGACAGTTTCATGTTCTTAAAGATTTATACAATCTGAAGAGAAACTAGAGTATAATGTGAAGTCAAAGGCTTTCACAGCCAGCATCCATAGGGTTTTGTGGGTTTTTCGGGCTGTGAGGCCGTGTTCTAGAAGAATGTATTCCTGACATTTTGCCTGCATCTGTGGCTGGCATCTTCAGAGAATGGTGGCATGGAGGTGTGTGGGGTATATGTACTGTATGACCCTTGGTTGTCTGTTGAGGCTGGGAGTATATGCGAGGAAATTTAAAATCCATTTGCATCTCAACAAAGACTCAACATCTGATTTGACCTTGTGAGTCCTGAAGTAAAATGTGCAGTCTAATATTTCTTCACTTCTTACTTGGTGTAATAGCCACACTAATATAAAGCCGTTTCCAGGCAACACTAAGCTCATTCACAGCCAGATCTGGCTCTACCGGTCAATCTTTACCATGCAAAACTAAGGTACAGTCAGCCCTCTGTATTCACAGATTCTACATCCACGGCTTAAAAATACCACACCCCACCCCAATTTCCAAACAAACCTTGATTTTGTCATTTTATACAAGGGAATGGGAAGGAAAGTGATGAAAGAACTAGAAAAGTCCCTAAAGAGTAAAGAGTAAAGATATACAACTGAGCACTAAAGTTAGAATTGCCCAATCCATTGTATTTCCCATCACCATATACAGATGTGAGAACCGAACAGTGAAGAAAATGGATAAAAAAGAAGACCAACATGTTTTAGATGTGGTGTTGGAAATAATATGGACAGCCAAAAGAACAAACAAGTGAGTCCTTGAACAGATCAAACCCAAACTCTCCCTGGAAGCCAAGATGATGAAACTGAGGCTGTCATACTTTGAGCACATTGTCAGAAAGCATAACTCCGTAGAAAATACATAATGCTAAGAAAGGTAGAAGGTAGCAGAAAAAGAGGCAGACCACATGGCAGAAAAATGCACTCAATCAAGGAAGTAACAACCTGAATCTGTAGGACCTATTTGTGCTGTTTTTAAAAAGCTTGTAAAAATCTATCAGTGATACCTTTATTGGCCAACCAAAATGCACAATATACTTGTTGTAAGCTTTCGAAGGTCCACTGGCTTCTTCATCAGGCAAGATGTTACAAACCAAACAGGAAAAAAACAATTGGAGATGTTAGTCAGATGTCTTCATTCTGTTGTTTCTGTCCTTAGTTAAGACGGTATGAGGAGGGTATCTTTTGCAGACTGGGCCCTCATCCTTCTGGGCATGTGGCAATTTGGAGATTTTCAAAATTCCAGGAAATGTAAAGTTCATTTGCATCTCAACAAGGACTCCTCTTCTTGCAATCCAATATGTCTCCATTCCTGTGAGGCCACAGGCCTCATTGTAGGCAGAGGACAATGGATTTCTCAAGAAGTCTCCAAGTTTTTGTATCAGGAACATTTTGGTAGGTGTAGAGGTAAAATATGCCAATCCAGTCCAAATCTAAGAAGAAGAAAATTGTTTTACCTTGGGTGAAGGTCCCAGTCCACTGGCTCACTCTTCAGGGTTCCCCTGTTGCAGCTACAACGGTGAGTCCTTGTTGAGATGCAAATGTACTTTACATTTCCTGGACTCTGAAAATCTCTCAATTGCCACATGGCAAGAAGGAGGAAGGGCCAGCCTGCAAAAGATACCCTGGCCATACCATCTTAACTAAGGACAGAAACAACAAAATGCAGATATCTGACTAACATCTCCAATTGTTTTTCTCCTATTTGGTTTATAACATCTTGCCTGATGAAGAAGCCAGTGGACCTTCGAAAGCTTACAACAAGTATATTGTGCATTTCACTGGCTTTTTGTTTGAATCCTCTCTTCAAGCTAGTTTTGTTATGGTACATTGCAACAATACAGTAAATATTTCAGAGCTAGATACAAAGAAAATTATTAGCATTCCAAGAACATACTGTGAGATTTATTTATTTAACCCTTTGCTGCTTATCCAACTAAAAACAAAAAGCCATAAAAAATGGCACAAAAGGATACCTCAATAACTGCAACAATAACACACAGACCCTAACATACTCAGCAGTGTAAAAGCCATTGAGAACAAAAAAATATAATAGCAGAAGCTCCTATGAGAAATAAATCCATAAGGTGGATACCATAGAGAGGTGATCTTGCTCTGTATCATCGCTGCAAGTGATAGTAAATTATGGTATTTAGAGCATTTCTGCATTACTTTAAAAGAATGAGGAGGTACAGTTGGGAAAAGGCACTCCCCATGTGAAACTTAAAGACCATTCAGGGCTATAAAATTAAGATTCAGAAACTGGAATAGCAGCCAATGTAACATTACTATAACTGGACAAAGCTTTTCTTTCACACTGGCCAACAAATGAAAAGCCATATCCTGTTATTATATTCTAAAAAGACAACGCCAAGTTCCTCAGTTAATACCATAAAGATTTCAAAGTACATACTTTAAATAAAGGAATCTTAAATCACATACAGTTTATACCTGTGCATTATTCCATCTCCAGCATGAATTTAAATCATCCCACACATTGTGAATCTCTTTTGGGTATGTGATGGTCCACATTTAAGTCTGAAAGAGTCTGAATCTATATTTATTCATCCAATCCATGTTGACTTTTGCATGTATGCTTTTTCAAGTTGTCTGTCAACTTAGGGCAACCCCATAAATTCCACAGGTTTTTCTTAGACAAGGAATACTCAGAGATGGTTTTGCCAGTTCCTTTCTCTGAAACATAGCCTACAGCACCTGGCACCCACTGATGGTCTCCCATCCAAGTACTGAACCTACTTAGCTTCCAAGATCACATGGGATCTGGTGCCTTTAGGTATTTAAGCCCTGCTATGTTGACTTATCACTTTAAACAAACCCACAATTCATAAGTTTTTCTTTACTATTATTCTACAGTATCATTCCCTCCTTTTATCCCCAAGAAGTTTTCAAATCACAAACAACTCACACTCTAAGAATGTTTCAACAATGCTTGCAAAGAAGCTTTAAAATAACCCTATGTTCCCCACTAGAAATGCCCTGGAAAGACAGGAGTAGTAAACATTTCACAAAGTATGAAGTCACTGCAAAATATATTCAGCAAAAAACATATTAAGTTACCACCAACTGTGAAGCTGCATTCTATTTCCATATACTCTTTTCAAGCAATGAATAGATAGTCCCTTAGCAAAACAAATAATCTATTTCCATTGGGTTGTTTGTTCCTGCCTCACAGCACTATAGCATTTTTCATACCATCCTTACTTGCTCCAAATTTCATATGTAAACAACAAGAAGATTCTGTACTGTTAACACAAACAGTTTTCCATTCTTTGCATGTTTTAGTCTGTGGAAAGGAAAAAAATCAAACATCCTTCTTCAAAACCTGAAATGCAGAGACAAAGAAGAAGAAGGAAAGAAAGAGAAAGAAATAAAGAAAGAAAGGAAGGAAGGAAGGAAGGAAGGAAGAGCAAGGCAAGTGCTGAATACATTACTACATTTTCTTAGTTGTCATTTACTTTTACATACAAAAAGACTCCATATTTACACTACCACATCACAGGTGTCCAAACACTGGATCAGTTGCAGTTAGGAAGTGTCAAAATCTCTCCTTTCCCCAAACAATTACTTTGTCATTAGAGACACCAGTTCATTTTTGTTAACGTTTGCATTCAGACTTCAAAATCTAAGCTTCACCACACACACTGTTCAAAGCAAAACCAAATAAAAAGCAAATCCAGTGAGGAATAACCTGCTAAAATACTGCAGAAATCAGCTTCTACCATTTATCACCGCTCTGAGACAGCCCATTTCCTTTTTGCTTTGCATGTGATGGGATTAACTGTGAAACAACTTTGTGGCCTATTTAAATTATGTTTGACCACAACAAAGCAACAATTTAACCCTAAGACAGAAGGCTTCTTTGAAGTGTTGATTTCAAGTCCTCCGATATACAAAGGAACACGGAACTGTATATTGTGTACATTCTTCTCTGGTCCACTCCCCACACAGCTTTCAAACTTTAACTATAATTTTAAATAATGACTTTAAGTTTTTTCCCTTCATTATATGGCAACCTGTTTAGTGGACTGAGTCAGTCAATATTTAACCTAAAAAAAACACCCTTAGCTCTTTTAATCAATTGCCCTCTACTCAGAAAGACATAGCAATAGTCTTTCTTAAAATATCCATTGTTTCAAGGTAAACAGAAGACTGAAGGTTAAGGAAGGAAAAGATTAATACCACATTTATAAAGAGTGAGGGTGAGAAGGATAAGGATAGGAAACTGAGTCCTTGTATGGGAAAAGGAAGGATGCAAATGACATCAGTGCAGAAAGTGAAACAAGAAGGAAACCATCACTTTACAGAAGACATCTAGAAAAAAACAAAACTAAGATTGCAATAAGAACAAAGATCAGACATAGAAGGAATTACTAGGAGGAAAGTTATAAAGAGAGGGGAGGGGCAACTGTCAAGTCCCTTTTCTAGCCTACTAGCCTGTTTGGGCACAAGGCTCCAATTACCTATAAATACAATGCAGGTGGCATGGGAAGCCTTGCCTGCAGGTGTCCCTTTAACCAAAGAAGAATAAAAGGTAGGTGATGCTTGCTTGAAAGCAGGGATAGTGATTGTGTGGCTTTCCAGATGTTTCTAGAGATCTGCTGGGAGTTGCAATCCAACAGCATCTGGAGGGCTACACAATTCCCCCACAATTCTACCTAGCCCCCAATACTACTTACTGTACGTGCAGAAGGGAACATAAACATCAGGAACAGATTGGGATTAGAATGGCACAGGCTGCACTCTGTAAACCCAAATTCTTCCAGGTGGATACAATGCTTCACACAATCCCAAGGGAGTATACCCCACTGAAATAGGAGAACTAATGTCTGAATTAAAAAATGCACAGAATTGGACTGAAAGTACTGTGAATGTTGCACCCTTATCTGACCTGCTGTCAGAATAGTCCCTCCACATTTGCAGCTTTGACTTTTGAGGATTTGATTATACACGGATTCTATTAATATGTTCTCTCTAGGAATATCTAGGTCCTCCAGCACAACTCTATGGTCAACTTTAACCAAAAGTTGCACTGAAGGACCTAGAGATTCCTAGAGAGGTGTTCTCTCAGGTAAAAACATAGTGTTTTGTTATTTATGGTTCTTCCACATTCACAGGGGTCCTGTTCTCCTAACCCCAGCGAATGTGGAGAGATGAGTGTACTCAATTTTTATCTTACTTATTTAAAATATTTTACTTAGCTCTTTACTTAGATAGCTCTAACAGTGGCTTACAAAGATAATAATAGACAGCTTGTACCCTCAGGCTAACAATAAAAAAGGAACTACACAAAAGAAAAAAGTCTGGGAAGGAGGAGAGTTTGCAGGGCAGAGGATATCTTCATGTCATCTTCGATTTTTTTGGCTCAGTACTTCTCCAAAGATTTTAAGACAAGATTATTAATTTTTGGGCATTCTGCTCTGAAACCCATCACACATACAAATCACACAAGCACCTATGCTCTTAGTCATTCATTTCATTGTAATATCCAAGCCGCTGTCAAAATAAATTCTTACAACATTTACACAGTGAGGAAGAAGCAAGTTACAGGATAAAAGGATGGGAGGGAGGGTATTGATCAGCACAGCTGCAAAATCAGGATTATCAAATCACCTTTATCTAATCCAGTACAAGAACAGGTGACATTCCAGTAGAACTGCCACAATTCACAAAGACAGAATCAACTCTAGTGATAACTAAAATACACCAACAAATATGGAATACAAAACGATGGTCAATAGACTGGAAACAATCAATATGCATCCCCATCCACAAAAAAGGAGACAAAAAAAGACTGCAGCAAATGTAGGACTATAGCATTAATATTCCACACAAGCAGAATCATGCTCAAACTTCTGCAGTATAGACTCCACTCATATATGGAGAGAGAAATCCCAGAGGTGCAAGCAGGGTTCAGAAATGGAAGAGGCATTAGGGATCACAAAAGTAAATGGAGCACACCAAGAAATTTCAGAAGAAAATCAGCATGTGCTATAGCAAAGCCTTTGACTGCATAGATCATGAAAAGCTATGGAATGCTCTAAAGACATGGGAGTGCCACTGCATTTGATAGTCCTGATGAGGAATCTGTACTTGGGACAAGATGCTACTGTTAGAACAGAATATGGAGAAATAGAATAGTTCCCAGTTGGCAAAGGGGTCAGGCAAGGCTGCATTCTATCACACTATTGTTCAACTTAAAAGAAGAAAATATACAAAGAGCCAGGTTAGGCCCAGAAGATGGAAGAGTGAAGACAGGAGGAAAGAACATCAACAATCTTAGATATACAGACGACAACATATTACTAGTGGAAAACATCACATACTTGGAACAATTGCTAAGGAAGGTCAAAGAAGAAAGTGCAAAGGCAGGTTATAGATGAACATAAAGAAAACAAAAATAATGGCCACAGAGGATCAACTGAAACAATGAGGAAATTGGGATAGTTAAAGAGTTCCCATACTTTGGATCTAACATTGCTAAGAATGGAGATTGCAGTCAAGAAATAAGAAGACTAGGCATGGGAAGAGCAATCATGAAAGAACTAGACACGATCCTAAAATGTAAAATTATACAACAGAGCACTAAAGTCAGAATTATCCAAGTCATTATATTCCACATCACTGTGTACAGGTGTGAGAGCTGGAAAGTGAAGAAAGTTGAAAGAAAAAAAACCAACTCATTTGAGATATGATGATGGAGAAGACTGCTGAGGATACCATGCCCAGTCAAAAAGATGAGTCCTTGATCAGATCAAGCCTGAACTCTCCCTGGAAGCCAAGATAATGAAACTGAGGCTGTTGTACTTTGGCCACATCATAAGGCATGACACACTAGAAAAGACAATAATGGTAGGAAAGGTAGAAAGCTGTAGAAAGAGAGGAAGACAGCAAGCCAAATGGCTAGACTCAAATCAGGGAGGTCATGTGCCTGAATTTACAGGACCTAAGCAGAACAGGACAGGACAGGAAGTCTTGGAGATGCCTCATCCACATGGTCGCCATGAGCCACAGTCCAACAACAACACTAAGAGTAATCACAGCAAATCAGTGGGCAGGCCACTTGCTTTATACCTGGGAGGATACATCCCAGCTCAGGTATCGATTTACCAGGAGCCCTTATCACCACATCTTGGTCTCAAGTCCCAAGGAGCTTATCCCAGCTATGTGAAGGCAAATGTAAAAATGATGCAGCACTAAATTTTTGAAATGAACTCTCTCTCTCTCTCTCTCTCTCACACACACACACACACACACACACACACCAGACCAGCAGAAAATAGCATAATATCCCATTTGTTAGGATAAGGTGGCAGTCATTGAACTCTAAGCTGGGAAAGAGTGATATAACAGTTTAGTATATTTTACGTTGGCTGGGGCAACCGCCCATCCAATGGTAGTTGGTAGTTTCCATGCTAGTGGAACAGCAAATCTGTTTTGAGTTTTATTCCAGACTTTAAAAGAAGTGCTGAACTAGAGTGATGGAAATCAGCATCTTGGATAACTCTTTTATAGTTTAGATGAAAACCCACAGTAGGTTCAGTGCCCCTCTGGCATGAAGATCACAAACCACCAAACTTTACATCTCTGATTGACCATGCAACTCTCTGAGCAGTTCAGCGGCCAATTCATTGTGAGTCTAGCCCATCTCTCAGGGCTATAATAAAGATAAAATGAGATAAACTACAACCTCATGTGCCATCCTGAGCTCAATGGAGGTACAGTGGGATCCAAATATGAACAGTGGAATAGCCCAATAAAGTGCACAGTCTGTCACTTTTCATGCTACGAGAGTCTTTTCGTACAGGTACACAATACAGATTGTAGTATCTGTTCTAATGTCTTAATGTAAAGCCTAAACAACAATGTGCATTTTCTTAAGAACACAAGAAATTTTATTTTCTTAGTGTTTCTGCAAGACAATATAATCATTCCTGCTCTGCAAAAAGTCCTCGAATCACAGTTCTTGCCCTTCCTCGAGTACATCACTGTCAACTTCTGCCTTGAACAGCAAGTATAAGGACAGGGAAAGCATCCAAACACCGTGACATACTCCTGATAACATACAAGCTAGAGCCAGCTGCGGATATTGGGCAATCACCAGTTATCTCCTAGGCCTGGAAATGCCTAAGACTGCCATTTGTACTGGTAATCTCTTCCACTGGACAAAACAAGTTAGAACATGTCCAGATGGGTCTCTTAACTAAGCAAGCGGCAGCTGTTTCACGGCATGCAAGTTATACTGCATATATACGGTGCAGATACTTTGGCTGGTTCCATGACTATCCATGTAAGTGACAGTAAGAGGAACACACACACACACACACACACCCCAAGTGGTACAGCTGAATTTCTGTCAGGCTGGGCAGTGTGGAGATAATGTCCCTACAGCAAATCAAGATCACAGGAAGTTGTTAGGCAGACATCTAACATTCAACTGCAGCAATTCAAAAAGAGATGCACCAAATCAAACAATTTTATTTGCTTTAGAGAACACAAACACGAAGTCCTTTATTTGTGGGAAATACAATTTTGCAGCCCTACCAGCAGGGGTGGGGGATAGAAATAGAGCTAGCGTGGCGCAGTGATTTGAGTGTTGGACTAAGGCACTGGGAGACTAGGGTTCGAATCCCCACTCAGCCAAAGAAAACCAGAGAGTCACACTCTCTCAGCCTCATAGAAAGGAAAGCGCAAAGCCCCTCTGAAGAAATTCTGCCAAGAAAACCCTGTGACAGATTTGCCTTATGGCCACCGTAAGTCAGAAACACAACAGCAACAACAAATGGGAAGGGAGGGGAGGTTGGAACAATTTTGCAAAGGAAGAAGGAGAGCAATGTGTAAAGCCAGGAAAAAAATGTCAGTAGTGCTCATTGAGCCTAGTTTAGCAGAAAGCAGTATCTGAAGAATTTAAGAAGAATTAGTGTTTTCAGGGCAGTATAGCAGGGCTAGGTGTGGTAAAGAGCCTCTGAAATTGGTCAGGGACATCCTTTTTAAAAATGTCCATTCCTCACTTGAATCCCGACTCTTATAAATACTCATAACGTGCCATCCTGAACCCCACCCTAGCAGCATCAAGATCCTAAAGGCAGAAACAGGCAAGATGTAAATATCCTCTGTCAGAAAAGTTCAGGACCCCCATTCCTAATTTAGGCCAAGGTCTAGCCCGGAAATCTGTTCTGGGACCACATAACATGCTGTGAGCATGCATACAGCAACCGTTCCCTCAGCAAGGAATAATTACTTCATGCACATCTGGGATTGGCAAGCAAAACTCCCAGGCAGGCATCCAAGAGAACAATGCATCATTTACTGCTACAAGATATGACAATGTCCATTATTTTAGACAGCTTTTTAAAAAAACAAAAAAAAACACACACACACATAGTACACAAATGTGCATGAGATGGTCGTTGACAGTTTGCCACAATAACACCACAAAACTTCCATGTTCAGAGGCAATGCATCTCAAAGGTGAAGGTCTGTTTGCAATTATAAACAAAGGAGAGACATCACCTTTGTCCTCCAAAAGCAAACTTCAAGTAAAGGGATCTTGTAGTAGCAGCAGCACCTTTGAGACTACTTGAAAGAGAGAAGTTGGTAGCATGAACTTTTGTGGACTTGAGCCTGCTTCTTCAGATGCAAGACATGGAGTGGAAAGCCCACAGACTGACTGCAGGTCCCTTCTTGATCTGAGCATTTGTTCAAGATGATAGGTGGTTTGTCTCTGGACTCTCCACACCACCTCCTGCATCTGAGGAAGGAGGTTCGAGTCTCCCAAAGCTCATGAAACCAGCTCTGCTCTTTCAGTTAGTCTCAAAGGTCCTACAAGATCCCTTTGCATACTGATTTTCTAGACTAACATGGGGCCTTTGCAGACTGCCAGAAATAGTGCAAATTGAGTCCACTTTAAGGGTTAGGGTTAGTGCTAGGGAATCATGGGAATTGTTGTTGTTTTTTCCTGAGACATTGAGCCTTCTCTGTCAGAGAGCTCTGGTGCAACAATACAGTTCCCATAATTCCCTAACCCTAACCCTTAAAGTGAACTCAATTTGCACTATTTCTGGCAGTCTGCAAAGGCAAATGGTTATGTCTTTGAATTCAAGTAAGCAACTGAGAGCCAGCACGGCATAGTGGTTTGAGTGTTGGACTACAGCTGTGGAGGCCATGGTTTGATCCCCAGCTGGACCATAAAAAACCCACTGGGTGACCTTGGGCAAGTCACACCCTCTCAGCCTCAGGTGAAAGCAATGCCAAACTTCCTCTGAATAAATCTTGCCAAGAAAACCCCTATGATGGGTTCACCTTAGGGTTGCCATAAGTCAAAAAAATGACTTGAAGGCACACAGCAACAACAAAAGTAAGCAGCCAGCCATCATCATTAAAGCTTTAGTGAGGTTCCCAGCACTTCAGGCAACAACTCAGAGAAGAAAACAAACAAAAGCAAGCAAACAAAAAAACCAAATATGTTGCAATCTAGGCCCACGGGAGGAAGCAACAAAAGGAAGAAATCTCAAAAGCTGGCTGAAGGAGCTGGGGGGTCTCTACTGGGTGTTCCCCTTTCAGGCCCCTTGTTCAGGATGACCAGATGTCCTCAATGCAAAGGAGGACAAGGCACTGTAAACCGTAGGACCTTCAAGAAAAATCTAGGCCATTACGAAATAAAAGTTATATGAAATCCAAGCTTCTCAGTCCTGCTCCAAGTGGAGGACACTTTGGAATTCCTCCTGGACAGAAAGCTGAAATGGAGGATGTGTCTTGGAAAAGAAGGATGCTGGTTACCCTGCCTTTATCCCCAAGGCTTCCCACGCCCCACCTCAGGGTGACTAGATATGTCCTCAACACCAAGGAGGACCAGGCACCACAACATGTAGGACAGCTAAGAAAAAATGAGGGCATAACCAAATTGGGGGGGGGGGGGCTTTTTGGAATTCCTCCTGGACAGAAAACAAAAGCTTAAACATACTGATATTAAATATAAATCCATGCTTCTTATCCCTGCTCCAAATGTAGGACCTTCTGGAATTCTTCCTGGACAGAAAATAAATGCTAAAAAAATCTTCATATAAATATAAAGCTCATGCTTCTAGTCCTGCTCCAAATGGAGGACACTTTGGAATTCCTCCTGGACAGAAAGAAAAGCTCAAAACCCTCATATAAAACATAATATCCCTGCTTCTGAGTCCTGCTCCAAAAGGAGGACCTTAACAAATTCCTCCTGGGCTGATAGCTGAAATGTAGGACAAGTACTGGAAAGGGACTTCCCTTGTGTGTTCCCCACCTCCCAGATGGAGAACCAAGCAACACGAAATGGAGGACATGTCCAAATGGAGGAACTTAAGGAATTCCTCCTGGGTTGAAAATAAAAGCTCAGAACACTGGCATAAATTTAAATTCATAATTCTGAGTCCTGCTCAAATGGAGGACCTTAAGGAATTCCTCCTGGTCAGAAAGGCTGGAATATAGGACAAGCCCTGAAAAGGGGCTTCTTCCCTTGTTCCTCTCCGCCTCCCAGATGGAGGACCAGGCACCACAAAATGGAGGACGTGCCCAAATGGAGGAACTTTAGGAATTACTCCTGGATAGAAGTTGAAAGCTCAAAACACTGGCATGCTTCTGAGTCCTGCTCTAAATGGAGGACCTTAAGGAATTCCTCCTGGACAGAAAATAAAAGCTCAAAACTTTCATATAAAACATAACATCCCTGCTTCTGAGTCCTGCCCCAAAAGGAGGACCTTAAGGAATTCCTCCTGGCCAGAAAGGCAAGCCTTGGAAAGTGTAGGACAAGCCTTGCAGCGGGGCTTCCTTCCTCCCTTGTTCCTCCCCTCCTCCCTGTAGATGGAGGACCAGGCACCACAAAATGGAGGACGTGCTCAAATGGAGGACCTTTAGGAATTCCTCCTGGACAGAAAATATGGAAAGTGTAGAACAAGCCCTGCAAAGGGTCTTCCTTCCTTCCTTCCTCCTGCAGATGGAGGACCAGGCGCCACAAAATGGAGGACCTTTAGGAATTCCTCCTGGACAGAAAATCTGGAAAGTGTAGGACAAGCCCTGCAAAGGGTCTTCCTTCTTTCCTTCCTCCTGCATATGGAGGACCAGGCACAACAAAATGGAGGACCTTTAGGAATTCTTCCTGGACAGAAAGGCAAGCCCTGCAGCGGGGCTTCCTTCCTTCTTTCCTTCCTCCTGCAGATGGAGGACCAGGCACCGCGCCATGGAGGACATGGAGGAGGAGGAGGACCTTTCGGCCTCCCTCCCTCCCTCCGCAAGGGACCTGTCTGACCGACCGACCGACCTACCGAGGTGGAGGGTGAGGTTGATGCCGGTGGGGTACTGGACTCCGGCCAGCATGGTCTGGCTCTGCCACCAGGTGGTCTCGGCCTGGTTGTTGTAGTCGGTGAGGAAGGCGGCCGGGTGCCGGAGCTGGGCCCTGTCGGCGTCGCAGAGGTGGCAGGACTTGGTGACGCCGGTGACGCCCGTCTGGACGCAGTACTCCTCGGCCGGGGAGCCGCAGGTGTTGGTGGCCACCACCGAGGCGTTGAAGGCGGCGTTGACGAACTCCGGCATGCAGCGCTGCGGCCGCCCCGAGCCTTCCTCCCAGCACTCGTCCATGGCCGCCCCCGCCCCACACGCCCACGACGCCCACAACGACACCCACGACACCCACAACCACAACACCGGCAGCCCCATGCCCTCGCTCACACGCTTCCCCCGGCAGCAGAGACACGAGAGGAGGAGGAGCACAGTCACACTCCACGACTAGGCATCTCTCTCTCTCTCTCTCGCACACTCACTCGGGGCAAAGGGTGGGGGAGCCCGCGGTGCACGCTGGGATACGCAGCCCTCCCAAAGGAGGCGGAGAGGAAGGACCAAAAGGAGACCTCCACCAACATCCCTCCCTCCCTCCTTCCTTCCCTCCCTCCTTGGGCGGCGTTGAATGGAGAGGGATTCCCGCGTGGGAACCTTTTGGGGAGGAAGGGAGGAGGGCCCTCAGGGCAGAGAAGAGGAGGAGGAGGAGGAGGAGAGACCCAGCTTCCTCCAGCGCCCACACAACTTGGCTTTCTTTCCTTCCTTCCTTCCTTCCTTCCTTCCTTCCATCCATCCATCCTCCCTCCCTCCCTTTCTTCCTTTCTTTCCATTCTTTCTTTTTTTCCTTTCTTTACCTTCCTTTCCTCTTCCTTTCCTTTCCTTCCTTCCTTCCATCCTCCCTCCTTCCTTCCCTTCCTTTCTTTCATCCTTTTCCTTCTTTCTTTCTTTGTTTCCTTCCATTCTTCCTTTTCTTTCTTTCCTTCCATCCTCCCTTCCTTTCTTCCATCTTCCCTCCCTTCCTTCCTTCCCTTTCTTCCTTTCTTTCTTTCTTTCTTCCTTTTCTTTCTTTATTTCTTTCCTTCCTTCCATCCTCCCTTCCTTTCTTTCCTTCCATCTTCCCTCCCTTCCTTCCTTTCCTTCCTTCCTTTCCTTCCTTCCTTTCCTTTCTTCCTTTCCTTCCATTCTTTCTTTCTTTCCTTTCTTTCTTCCTTTCCTTCCTCCCTTCCATCCTCCCTTCCTTTCTTTCCTTCTTTCCTTTCTTCCATCCATCCATCCTCCCTCCCTCCCTCCCTCCCCTTTCTTTCCTTTCATCCACCCTCCCTTTTTTCTTTCTTTCTTTCCTTCCTTCCTTCCTTCTTTCCATCCATCCATCCATCCTTTCTTTCTTTCTTTTCTTTCCTTCCTTCAATCCTTCCCTTCCTTTATTTCTTCCTTTCTTTCTTTCTGTCCATCCATCCTTCCCTCCTCCCTTTCTTCCCTCCCTCCCTCCCTCCCTCCCTTTCCTTTCCTTTCATCCATCCTCCCCTTTTTCTTCCTTTCCTCCCTTCCTTTCCTCCCTTTCCTTCTTTCCTTGCTTTCTTCCTTTCTTTCCTTCCATTCTTCCTTTCCTCCTTCCTTTCTTTTTCTTTCTAACCCTCAGTGAACTGAGTGTTGGACTGTGGATCTGAAGTTGTTGCTTGTTGTGTGTCATTTCTGACTTAGAGCAAGCCTCAGGCAAAGCTATCATGGGGTTTTCTTGGCAAGATTTGCTCAGAGGAGGTTGGCCATGGCCTTCCCCTGAGGAGGCTGAGGGAGTGTGACCAGGGTTCAGTTCCCAACTCAGCCATGGAATCCCATTGGGGGACCTTGGGTAAGTCACACTATCCCAGCCTCAGTGGAAGGCAATGGCAAACACACTCTGAACCAATCTTGCAAGGAAATTCCATGATAGGGTCACCATAAGTCGGAAACCACTTGAAGGCACACAACAAGAAGAAGAACTGTCTCTTTAGAGGATTGTGGGGAACAAACTCCGTGAATTCTGCCCATTTTTATTCCCCCTGCTCCTGCTTGTTACCTTGAAGCAACAACTAGAAATTTTGTTTTTCTGCCACTTAAAATATATATTACAGAGCCGGAGGAGAGTGCAGAAGAAGGAACAAGGGACAGGAGCAACTTTTCTAAAAGTTACCTCGTTCCTGAGTTCTTTTTAGTCTCCAGTGAGGAAAGGATTACAGAGAGAGAGAAAAAAAGATGGGCTAGATAGATAGGATCAATTTTTAATCCTCTTCTGGGATCTGTAGTCGCCCATGGAAAACAGACTGGGAATTGAGAAGCGAATTTAAAAGAAGAAGAAGGAAGAGCACTTCTTCACAGAGCACATAATTAAAACTAGGGGGGAGGGTTGCCACCATAAGATTTAGGCGAAGACCACCACCTTTGGGCTGCATCCTGACTGCAGAAGTAATCTGCTTTAATAATAATAATAATAATAATTTTTATTTATATCCCGCCCCTCTGCCAGGCAATCGGGGCGGCGTACAACATTACAAAACATCAAAGCAATACATCAAATTAAAATCCCATCCCTCCTTCACCCACCCACCCATCCCCCCAAACATACAAGCAAATTAGATAACAATAATTAAAAATACAATTTAAAAAGCATAATTTTCCTGTCTTGTGGTCCTCCAAGAGCTATAAGATGACAAAATAGTCCTCTATGGCGAAGGTGTTCCCGGCGGCGTTGTGTAGCTGTCGGCGCTCTTCCGGCATCCACAGGGGTGGAGCGGAGGAGGGGCTGCTCAGTCCGCTCAGCTGGTCTCCCAGAGCTGGTCTTCCGGGGCTGGTAAGTGGTCCTCCATGGCCTTTGACACCACTTTAACTGCCCTGTACAACTGTAACCTAATTGTCCCCAAGAAGTTGGGTATTTATTTTAGCCACCTTGGAAGGATGCAAGGCTGAGTTGACCTTGGGCTCCTGGCTGGGATTGAACTCACAACCTTATGGTTTGTGAGTGAGTGGTTGCAGTACAGGCATTTAACCACTGCACCACTAGGCCTCCTATGCTAGGGAATTCTGGGAACTAATTTTGTGAGACCTTTAGCTTTCTCCGTCAGAAAGCTCTCCTGCCAGAATAAACTACAATTCCTAGGATTCCCTAGCACTTGGCCAGGGCAGTTAAAGCAGTCTCAAACTGGATAATTTCTGCATTGTGTGGTTTGGACCTTAGAAATTAAGCTTTTGTGTCTTGAAAGCCCTGCCCAGTAGTTTAAGGGACTGCCTCTAAGTATATGTGGAGTGCCTTTTCCTTTTCACTAAGTAAATATAGTCCAGATTTAAAAGTGTTTACTCTGAACTATGTGAGGGATTTCAGCAAGATGAACTTTCAACTGAAGTCTGCTTTCCTTTGAGTAACATATTAGGGCAGACCTGCCCAACTTGGCAGTAGGTAGCGGTCAGAATTAAAATAGGCTAAACTTCTCCAGGCTATAGATAGGTTTTAATTTTTTTATTATTGTTGTTGTCCTTGACGTTCCACATCCTTGCAGGCCATCCAGAATCCTTTGATGGGTCACAAGCAGCCCATGGGCCATTGTTGTGCAGGCCTGTATTAGGGAGTTGCTACATTACAATTGAGGAGCCTAAGGGTCTAATCCAGCCCACCAAGGGTTGGAATTTGGCTACTGGAAGGACCCCATCAACTCCTTCCTAAAGTTGTTTAGTCACCCAGACCACAAAGGACCCAAGGTGGGGAAATCAGAGGGACCGCTCATTTCAATTCTATATCCCTTCTCTAATGGGAAAAAAAATCAGTGTGCGATATGTTGGATAGAGTAAGTTTTCCAACATACTTTATTACTTCTTGTTGTTAACTGCCCTTGAGTTGATCTCTACTCATGGTGACCCTATGGATAAGACATCTCCAAGACCCTCTGTCCTCCACTGCTCTGCTTAATTCCTGCAATGCTTTAATACTGTGACCTCCTTAATAATAGAGTCCATCCATCTGGCATGTTGCCCTCCTCTTCCTCCACCTTCCCCAGCATTATTGTTTTTTCCAAAGAGTCCCCTCTTGCAATGCCAGGTCGGTTAAGAATAAGACTCATGTCATCCATGACTTACTCTTGGATGAGGATGCCAACCTGGCATGCTTCACAGAGACCTGGCTGGGAGAGGACAGCGCTGTTACCTGGGCGCAGGCCCTCCCAGCCAGATACTCTGTCAGTGAGCAGGTGAGGGGAAGTGGGCGGGGGGCGGAGTGGCTCTAGTTCATAAGACCAATCTAACCTTGACCAGGATACCTGTCCGGAACACAGCCCACTTTGAGTGTATGTACCTGAGCCTGAGGACCAGGGATAGTTTGGGGATTCTGCTAGTCTACCGACCACCCCGTTATCTAGCAGACTCCCTAACCGAGCTGACACAGCTGGTCTCAGAGCTGCTGCTGGAGTCCCCTAGACTTCTAGTTTTGGGGGACTTCAACTTTCCGCTCAAGACCAGTTTAACGGGTGCGGCTTGGGAGTTCATGGATACCATGACAAACATGGGCCTATCCCAACTGGTCCTTGGACTCACACATTGTGCAGGTCATACACTCGATGTGGTCTTTAGTACTGAACAGGAATATCCATGGGCGGAGGTTATTAGTACCTCCGCATTGCCATGGATGGATCATTTCCCGGTCAAGACGGAACTTAGAGCCTATATCCACCCCACCGGGGGTGGTGAACCTATTAGAATGGTCCGCCCTCGAAGGCTAATGGAACCAATTGGATTCCAGAAAGCCTTAGAGTGTCTAATGGTTGGAAATGCCAGCGACCCTGTCAAGGCTTTGGTTAATACTTGGAACACCGATCTTACCAAGGCCATCGACACGATCACTCCCAAGCGTCCTTGCCATCCCGCTTCTAACCGTAAACCATGGTATACACCAGAGCTTAGGAAAATGAAGCAGTTTGGACAACGACTAGAGCACAAGTGGCAGAAGACTCGACTCTTATGCGACAGAACTCGCCATAGGAACTTTCTCTGGTCCTATCAGGAGGCAATACATGCAGCGCAGAGATCCTTCTCTTCTGCACATATTGCGTCTGCAGAGTCTCGTCCAGCAGAGCTGTTTAGGGTGGTGAGGGAGCTGACACAGGTAACCCCTGCGCCAAATCCCTTGCTTAACCTGACGACGGACTGCTGTGACACATTTAACAACTTCTTTGCAAATAAAATCTCTCAGATAAGAGCCAACCTAGATGCCAGTATTGTAACAGAAACAATGGACGAGGTGTCCAGCGACTCCGCCGATGTAATTATACTGGATCAGCTGCAATCTGTGAGTACCGATGACGTGGACAAGCTCCTTGGGAGGATGAGGAAAACAACTTGCCCTCTAGACCCTTGTCTATCATGGTTGGCCATCCGGGGAGGGGGGGGATGCATTGAAGAGGCTCCTTAATGGAGATCATCAATGCACATCCTTCAGGGAGGGATATATTCCATCTTGCTTGAAGGAAGCGGCGGTCAGACTGCTTCTGAAAAAACCCTCCCTGGATCCTCTGGATATGAACAACTACAGGCCAGTCTCTTTACTACCATTTTTGAGCAAGGTGATCGAGAGGGCAGTTGCTCTTCAACTCCAAGCTGTCTTGGATGAAACCGATTATCTAGACCCATTTCAAACTGGCTTCAGGACAGGCTTTGGGGTTGAGACTGCCATGGTTGCCTTGACCGACAATCTGCGTCTGAGCATTGACAGGGGTAGTGTGACCCTGTTGGTGCTTCTAGACCTCTCAGCGGCTTTCGATACAATAGACCATGGCATCCTCTTGGACCGCCTGGGGGGGTTAGGTATCGGAGGCACTGCTTTGCAGTGGCTCTGGTCCTTCTTCTCAGGCAGGTCCCAGAGGGTGCTGCTCGGGGACAGTAGCTCCAGTAAAAGGGAGCTCACCTGTGGGGTTCCACAGGGTGCTATTCTGTCCCTGATGTTGTTCAACATCTATATGAAGCCGCTGGGTGAAATTATGCGGAGTTATGGAGCTGGGTGTTATCAGTATGCTGATGACACCCAGATCTATTTCTCCGTGTCTCGTTCGTCGGCCTCGAATTCCAATGGCATCTCTTCTCTCAATGAATGTCTTTGGGCAGTAATGGGCTGGATGAGGAAAAACAGATTGAAATTGAATCCAGACAAGACGGAGGTGCTCACAGTAGTGGCCCCAAAACCAAGAATTGGGTTGCAACCTCCAGTCCTGGATGGGGTCACACTCTCCTCTAGTGACTGTGTTCGCAGTCTGGGGGTGCTCCTTGACTTGTCGCTCCTGATGACGAATCAGGTAAATGCGACCGTCAGGAGTGCCTGTTATCAGCTTCGGCTGATACGCCAGCTGCGCCCTTTTCTGGAAGTAAGGGATCTTGAGACTGTTGTGCACTCACTGGTAACCTCACATCTAGATTTCTGTAATGCGCTCTACATAGGGCTACCCTTGTACTTAGTTCAGAAACTACAGCTAGTACAGAACATGGCAGCCAGATTAGTGTCTGGAACATCTAGGAGGGACCATATTACTCCGGTTTTAAGGTCCCTCCACTGGCTGCCTATAAGTTTCCGGGCCCAGTACAAGGTGTTGGTTATCACCTTTAAAGCCCTAAATGGCTTGGGTCCAAACTATCTCAGGGACCACCTTCTCCTTTATAATCCTCCCCGCACACTCCGGTCCTCTGGGAGGAATTTGCTGCAGCCACAAAGAGCTAGACTTGCAGCTACCTCCCAGAGGGCTTTTTCGGTTGTCACCCCCAGATTATGGAACGGCCTGCTGGATGAGATCCGTCAATTGACATCTTTAGACAGCTTTAAAAAGGCTGTCAAGACGGATCTCTTCCGGCAGGCCTTTCCGGGATAGATAATCCCGGCCTCAGGAATCCCTCCCGTAAGAGGGCTTCTAGGTTTTTAGTTTAAATATGTAATTAAGAACCGCTGCCATATTGTGAGTTGTTTTTAAATATTGTTGCTGTGTTTTTATATTATGTTTTAATTTATAATTTGATTTAATAACTTTTTAAGGGGGTGGGTGGGAATTAGATTTTATTATTGTGTGTGTATTTTATTGTTGTTAGCCGCCCTGATTGATCTCAAAGGGGCGGGATATAAATAAATTTTATTATTATTATTATTATTATTATTATTATTATTATCATGATGTGTCCAAAGTGCAACAGTCTCAGTTGGCTTCCAGGGAGGTTTCTGGCTTGAATTGCTCTAGGACCCATTTGTTTGGCCTTTTGGCTGTCCATGGGATCCTCAGCCCTCTTCTCCAGCACGACATTCTCTCAAAGGCATTGATTTTCTTCCTATCATCTTTCTTAACTGTCCAGCTCTCACATCCATCCATGGTAATAGGGAATACGATGGCTTGTATGATTCTGGCTTTTCTGCTGAATTGTATGTCTTTGAATTTTAGAATCTTTTCTAGTTCTTTCATAGCCATTCTCTTCTTCTGATTTCTTGACTGCAGTCACCATTTCTATCAATGTTTGATCCCAGGTATGAGAACGCTTTTACTATTTCTGTTTCCTCTAGTTTGAATGTGTGTAAGTTCTCTGTGGTCATTATTTTTGTTTTCTTTATGTTCAACAGTAAGCCTGCCTTTGCACTTTCTTCTTTGATCTTCTTTAGTAGGTGTTCCAGGTTTATGAGGTTTTCTGCTACTATTATGGTGTCAGCTGCATAGCTCAGATTGTTGATATTCCTTCCTCCTGTTTTCACTCCTCCTTCTGTGTCCAAGCCTGTTTTTGTTATATTATGTTCTGCATACAAGTTGAAACAGATAGAGTGAAAGGATGCAGCCTTGTCTGACCAAGATGGTGCCGTAAAATTGAAAGAGAAAATTCCTTCTTTGGAGGTTTTTAAACGGAGGCTGGATGGTCATCCGTCGGGAATGCTTTGATTGTGAGTTCCTGCATGGCAAGGGGTTGGACTGCATGGCCTTACAGTCCCTTCCAACTCTATGATTCTATGAGATTCTGTGTCTGTTTCCCACAGATTCCCATTAGATTTATTCCAACGTCCATATGAGCTAGTCTAGAGGACTATAATCATGCCGTTCCTACTTTATACACACTGTTCTCTTGACTAATTCCCACTGATTGGGATAAATCAATTGAAGTGTATAGAATCATGGCATTGGTGGAATAATTTAGTAAAGTGTGCTGTTGCCTGAAGATCACATAACCAGTTTTCTCTATCATTTCTCTATTGACATATCTCAGAGAAGGGGAATGTATGGCTCTCCAGATGTCATTGGACTGCAGCTCCTATGATTGTTTGACATTGTGCTGCTAGGTGTTGCAATCCAACAGCATTTGGAGAGCAAAGTGTTTTTTCATGCCTGCACTAGATACTGAATTTGACTTATTTGGAGAGGGAGTACATTTTTCTTCCGTGTTTGTGTTGTTAAGATGGGCCTTTCTCATACATTTTACATGTGTTGTGCATATAATCTGCACATTCTTTGATTTGCTGCAAATCCTCAAGAGGTTTGAGGAATCTGGAATAACATTCAGTCCATGCAGAAGATGGTCTTATGGCACCAGTTCTAGTGACAGCTGCTCCTATTTATATTGGGACTAGTTTTGGACAGACACATTTCCTGCTGGACCAGAATCACTTTGTTTTTGCAGTGGCTTCTCTGCACTGGCTGCTCTTTATCTCAGTGTTTGATGAAAATTCTGTTTTATGTATTTATGTTTCAAGAAGCTTCTAACGCAGACCCTTAATACGTTTTTAATAAATGTTACAGGCCAGCAAAAGCCCCAAAGGTCAATGAGTTCGAAGGATTTCTCAGTTTGAAATGCATTTGAGCTATTTTCTGTGATTAACCTCTTAGTTTAGAGTAGAATTGTTTGAGAAATAGGGCAGCTGAGAACAGAAAGCATTGTTTTCAGGGTAAACTGTTATACATCACATATTTTGTACTGTATATAGTCGTGTTTTTATCAGAGCACAACCCAACTAAGTGGGATTTCAAAAGATCTAGTCTCGAAATTATTTCAACTTGTGCCTCTGTAGGGAGAGCACAAAAAGAATTTATTAGCTTGTTTTCTTCTCTGTCAAACAGAGTATTCTTGGGAGAAAGTGATTTGATTGAATAAGGGCTTTTTGTTTCATCCAAGTGTGAGTGTTTAGGTGTTTCGAGAGCTATTAAATTTTGTTGGTCGTCTCTGCTCTGAATTACTTTACATGTGGGAAATAGTTCCTGTGGGGGAGCTTGGTTCTCAAAGAATCTAGAGACTAAAATTCCATATTTTGCTAGGGTGCTTTTGCAAGCCAGAATTATGTTGATTGTGTCCTTTTCGGAAAAGGTAATCACTGCACGCGCGTGGGTATAGTTGTAAAAAATATATTCAACTTGCTTTATATCTTTTATAGAGAACTTGTAGGGTTTTATTAAGTTTAATATGGTTAGTAGGTGGTGCTTTCGTTTAAACTGTGATATGAAACCCTTAGGCTTAGGGAAGTTAATCAGGACCAGTTTTTGATGGTTTAATTTTAAGTTCCATTTTCCATTATTAGCAGCGTTAGTGCTCTTCTCAGTAGAGGCTTTCCTTTTTAATGAGAGAAGATTCCAGGGATCTTGAGAGATTGTCTGTTCTCTTTGTATTTCTATTGTTCTTGACTGAGTTGAGTGTGTATGTACTCCAATTTTCTTTATTAATTCAGGCTCTTCTGTATTTTCTTCTTGTATCTTAGCTATTTCTTTCGTTTGGGGAGTTTCAATATTGTTTGATCTATTTTCTTTTAGAACCTTTTTTCTTAGTACTTTACTTTCAGTATGGTGTAATAGCTTCGACTTTTTGGATCTTTTTCTCATGATAGTTTTAGTTTTTCCCCTGAGATTTCTTGATCCCTTTGTTTTAGTTGCTCTTGTGCTACAAACGCTAATATTGTTTGATGATTTGTTTCTCGGAGTACTTGGACTAATTTTACTATTTGTTGAATTGTTTCTTGGATCACTTGAGCTGATTATGTTATTTGCTAATAGTGTTAGTAGATTGTTGCTTGCTAGCAAGAAAGTTTTTATATTCTCAATCTCCTTCATCAGCAAGAAAATCCATCCTGCGATTGGTAGATTCTCTATAAAGGTGGGAGGCGTAGGTTGGTTTAGATTCTTCTTGTCTTCAGCAAGTTCTTGTAGTTGTTTAGCAATTGCATTATTTAACTGGATTTCGTTTTTGTTGGGTTGTGTTTTTTCTGGGACGGATTGAAGATCTGCATCCCTCATTGCTATTGTGTGATGTCCAGAAGAAAGTGCATCCATTGGTACCTGTAAGTCCACTATAGAATTTGAGTGATTTGGAGGTTTTTCAGGGAGAGCAACATCTGTTTTATTTTCGAGGTATTGGATGATCTTTGTTTGCTTCCTAGTTTTGTTCGGAAGGGATTCTGCCACCATCGGTGTAATTCCCAAAGACTTGTATCCATTCCTTGTAAACACCATCTCTTTTTTGTTTTAAGCTGCCTTTCTTACTTAGCAAGGAAGAACATAAAATTGAACGATTCAGTTAATTACTTACTTACAGGCTGATGTTGTTCATCGACTCACTGTAAAGTATAAGTGGCTTTCGTTCACCCTTGTTTAGGTTGACTATTTGAAAAGCTACGTAACTGAAATTAAATTCTCCATTCCTATTCGAGTGAAACATTAAAACATTAAAACAGGTAACTGAAAATTAAAATTGTTTCAGAAAAAATAAGAATTTCCCTACTGGCCCACGTTCCTCTAATATTAAAACTTTCAAAGTAAATAAAACAAGGAATTCGTATTAAGGTAGAGGTTTAGTATTAAGTCCCATTTGCACCCCTCCTGAGTTAGTTGGTGGGAGGATTAAATTTCTGAAGGTAACCTTTCCTTTTCTATTCAAAAATTAACAGTAGAAATTTATAGCATTAAAAAGCAAGGATGACTGTCATATAGCACCGGTTCAGAAAGAACTAGTTGTCACCCTCTGGGACAAGGTTCCTCCTGAACTAACACGTTTAAAAATCAATTACAAAACATAAAAAAACATAGAGCTAGTGTTGGAGTAAAATTCAGTAATGGGGCATATAATCAACAAAATAACCCAAGCCCTTAAACTTATAACCTCCAGCCCCAGAATCTCACAGGTGTCTTGGGAGCTGCCTCTGCTGCTGTGTTGCTGCTGGGCTTCCTCCTCTGCTGCCAGGGACTCTGGGGCAGGGCTGAGAGAGTGTTTTATAGCTCCAGAAGCTCACAGGTGCCTTGGGAGCCGCCTCTGCTGCTGGGCTTCCTCCTCTGCTGCCAGGGACTCTGGGGCAGGGCTGAGAGAGTGTTTTATAGCTCCAGAAGCTCACAGGTGCCTTGGGAGCCGCCTCTGCTGCTGGGCTTCCTCCTCTGCTGCCAGGGACTCTGGGGCAGGGCTGAGAGAGTGTTTTATAGCTCCAGAAGCTCACAGGTGCCTTGGGAGCCGCCTCTGCTGCTGGGCTTCCGCCTCTGTTGCCAGGGACTCTGGGGCAGGGCTGAGAGAGTGTTTTATAGCTCCAGAAGCTCACAGGTGCCTTGGGAGCCGCCTCTGCTGCTGGGCTTCCGCCTCTGTTGCCAGGGACTCTGGGGCAGGGCTGAGAGAGTGTTTTATAGCTCCAGAAGCTCACAGGTGCCTTGGGAGCTTCCTCTGCTGCTGTGTTGTTGCTGGGCTTCCTCCTCTGCTGCCAGGGACTCTGGGGCAGGGCTGAGAGAGTGTTTTATAGCTCCAGAAGCTCACAGGTGCCTTGGGAGCTTCCTCTGCTGCTGTGTTGTTGCTGGGCTTCCTCCTCTGCTGCCAGGGACTCTGGGGCAGGGCTGAGAGAGTGTTTTATAGCTCCAGAAGCTCACAGGTGCCTTGGGAGCCGCCTCTGCTGCTGGGCTTCCACCTCTGTTGCCAGGGACTCTGGGGCGGGGCTGAGAGAGTGTTTTATAGCTCCAGAAGCTCACAGGTGCCTTGGGAGCCGCCTCTGCTGCTGGGCTTCCGCCTCTGTTGCCAGGGACTCTGGGGCAGGGCTGAGAGAGTGTTTTTTTAGCCCCTACCTTATTCAATTTCTACATCAACTCCTTAGTTCAACATCTGAATTCAATAAACTCTCATCCCCCCCGGTTAACCAACAGGCCAATTTCTGTGCTATTATATGCGGATGACGCAGTACTCTTATCTCAAACAAGAATAGGTCTAAGACGTCTTCTAAGTGCTCTAGCCTGTTACTGCAAAGAGGAACTGCTGACAATAAACTATAGTAAAACAAAGATACTGATATTTAACAAGAAAAAGATTAAGCACAAATGGCAGATAGATGGCCAGCCAATAGAACAGGTTAACTCGTACAAATATCTAGGTCTAATATTCCATTCAACAGGTTCTTGGATTCTGCAAACGAAGCACATCATTGCAACCGTGCAAAGAAGTACTAAAGCACTCCTTTCCTTTTTTTATACCAAAGGTGGCCAATACATCCCTGCGGCAATTCAAGTTTTCATCAGCAAAATAATATCACAAATGCTGTATGGCTGTCAGATTTATGCAAATGAGAACTACAAGCCTTTTGAAGTTGTACTTACTAAATTTCTAAGAGCCATTACAGGAGTCCCGACCTGTGTCCCAAATGTAATACTTCGCCTGGAGACTGGACAAATTTCTATGGAGGCCCGAATTTTGATAATGACAGTAAATCTTTGGTTAAAATTGACTTTTTTGCCAACGGGTCTTGTGCCACTAATTCTGACGGACACCTTCCAATCTAAATGGAAAAAGACATTGACTACAAAATTACAAAACATGGGTCTTCCGCCAGATACTCTTAGATCCATGGGGCACTCAAAAGCTAAAACAACTATTATCCAACGTATAAAAGATCTAATTCTCCAAGATCATCGTAGTCAGTCCGCGAGATATTTTAACTATTGGGATTGTGCTGGCTCATTTGTTATGGCAAATTATTTGACGAACCTAACAATACCCAAACACAGGAAAGCATTCTTGTTAGCCAGATTAAATGTATTACCTTCAGCACAGCTTGAGGGTAAATACAATAAGACTCCTGTGATTGAGAGAATATGCCCTTGCAATACAGGAAACCCTGAAACAGTCAATCATGTATTATTCCATTGTCCTTTTTACAGTGACGCCCGCAAAGATATGATCACCCCAATCCTTCTAAACAAACCGGGGAGTTCAGAAACTTTCTACTTAAAATACTTTCTGTCAGACTGTAACCCACAGATAACGTATAAAGTGGCACAATTTTGTGCCTCTGCAATTACTTGCAGGAAAAGAAAAATTAAATCCAAGATAGTAGAACATAGTGCATCTGAATTACTTTAATTTAGCTGATAGAAGTTGTTTTTCATTTTCACTTAAATTTATTTTCTTCTTAAATTGATCTATTTTACCTTCTTAGCAGACAGATTTATCCTCCTGAGATTTAAAAACAAAGCACCTAGTGTACAAACTATCCTATGTATGCACTATTTTACTGTATTGTTTGTTAATGTAATACTAATGCATTACTATTTATGCATTATTTTATTTTATTATTTTATTTTAACCTGTTTTAATGTTCTTGTTTCTTTTATGCTGGTCTTTGACCGTAATAAAGTATCATCATCATCATATTTTGTGATCCTCAAAAGTGACCATAAGCATATATTATATTTGCTTTCTATCTACTATCAATGTCATAAAACAATTATCTATAATAATTCCAATTTACTGGGTTATTGTGTTTTTTTAATTTATGTAGCATCACCATCAATTACATTATATTTTATAACATTTTATTTGCAACGCAAAACAGATTCCTATCACAAGAAGTATACTATCTCAATTTTACTAACAGGGGAGATGAAGGAGGAGGGTTGGGCCAGGCCAGGGTAAGAAAGCATGAACATACATAATTATAAGTACTTATACTTACTTTCAGTTAGGATGTGGAGTAAGGGTATTTTCATGCATTATATAGCAACAAGCTGAAGCTTGTATCTCTGGGTGTATGCTTAATGGGGCTGGACTTTCTGAAAAGTAGTTCCACACACTCTTTATCTACCACCTTTTTATGTATACACTTTAGAAAAAAATAGGTCTTCTACATTCACCTAAAGGTGAGTGCTTGGAGTAGCACAAACTATGGAAAGGGTGCTGTTTGAAGAAGGCTTTGAAAAAAGATGGGGCAGCCTGCAAATGTTTTATGAAAGAATTCCAGGAATAAGCAGGAACACTAAAGACAAATGGTTGAAGTCTTTAAAGAGAGTTTAAAAAAGTATTTCAGGCAAAATACCCAGAGCACAATTCTTGCTGACACCATTAAGGCTCAGTAGAGTCCTGCTCTTCCCTATTCTGACTTAAATTCCCCATATATTATAAGGGAATGGGAAGGCAGCCATAGGATTTGAAGGCAGAGAGATCTTGTAACATCTCTGAGACTAACTGAAATAAAGAAGTCGGCAGCATGAACTTTCGTAAACTACAGTCTACTTCCTCAGATGCATTTAGGATTTGAAGGGGTATCTCATGTTCTGAGCAGCAGCAGAAGTAGTTTATTTTGGCAATGGAATTTTAGATGGAGGCAATAAGGATATATGTTTATCAGAACAAGGTTTGTTCTTTACTGGTCTACCATGGGACCTGGAAGCTGGTAGATCAAGCTTCTCTACTTGTCCAATGCACAAATGCTTTTACTTAAAAACACCTGAGCAGTGTTAGTGCTGTTGGTGCAACTAACTAGAAAGTATCCACTAGAAACTATCAGTGGACTAGTCATCAGTTTGATTGTTTAACAGCTAGCTAGAATACATTCTCTGAATGTGAAGATGCTACTCCAGGGTTCAGTGGAGCTCACACCAGTGACATTCTTTTAAAGGTGAAGTTTAAATTGTGAAGCCACACAATAGCCATAGCTATCAAACAAAATCTAAGAGATGCTTGTCCTGAAGCTTTAAAAAAAAGGACTATCTTATGAGAGACTGTAAGAGAGAAATGATTAAAAAGTTCCCTTTCTGTCTTTCCTAATCAGCTCTTCCTCCTGGGCATGATCTGGTCTGAATCATGTCATTGTCATTGCTGTCTGATCAGTCCTGCCTGCCAGACGCAGCCAGGGGCTAGTTGTGATTTATTGTCCCTAAGAATGAAACCGCTATCACCATGGATCTCCCCAGGCTTTTTGAGATTCAGGAATGCAAACAAAGATTGGGTTTGCTCTTGTGTAAGACCTGGTTCTCTTTTTAGGGAGGACTGGCTGGATAGGAAAGGCAAGCTTATTTCTACACAAGTCTTTGTTCAACCAACAATCACTGAGGTACAAATTGGTGTGGGAAGGAAAGAACTACAGTCAATTTGTCACTTTTCTACAGATGTGTCACATGAGGGCAATATTCCAACTGGCAAATCTGAAGTAATGCATAGATGAAATGGAAAATTTCTGCTTTGTAGCAAATATTAGTATACTAGATATGCTTCAGTAGCAGTGAAACATGTATATTATAAGTATTTTAGGGTGTTTTTTATGTTAGGATAGGAATTTGAATTTTTTACTTTCAGCTAATGATGATTCTGAGCCATAACACACTTTATGAGACAAAAATCATTGTTGGGGATAGATGTGTGTTACTCTGATACTTCCTTAAGCAAAAATATATTTTGAAAAAACACACCTGTGTCTCCTTCAAAAATAAATCCATAATTGGGCTATACCATTAGGACCAACTAAAGTGACAAAGAAATGTGAAAGGTTTTGAATTCTCTAAAACTCAAAACTGGGCTATAGTTTTAGGAGATAGGTGAAGAAATAGGCAAGTCCTAGATTTTTGGTCAGATGTTTTAGCCATGATGTTGCCTGAAAAAAGATTGCATTAGTCACAGGTAGGTGTGTCCTTAAAAATCCATGGCCAAGATCCTGTATCACATTCATAGTAGCTATGAATGACATAAAGGAATCAACTCCCATCGTCCACCTTAAATTCTAGGGAGCTGCTCTGATGGAGGTCTGCAGCATGGTTGAATGGGGCACTTCAGGATAATACAGATAGGACCCTCCTGTTCCTGAGCTGCTGTATGATGACAAGAAGGGTTTTTATTATCATGGCAATGATGGAATAGGTTCAGGAATAGGTAGCGTAACTGAATATGGAGCAGTTACAAATTTGTAACTCTATGTTACGAATCTGTAACTGTAGTGCAGGGTGCCAGACCATATATATATATATATATATATATATATATATATATATATACACACACACACACACACACACACCAGGGAGTTAGAGTTTGCAGGCATTGTAGGATATGTAAGAACAAGATATTTGCGCATCCCATGAAATACAACAAAAAAGAAAAACTATCTCAAGATGTGAAAAACTGGGACTTATTTGCTAGCCGTACCCAATACATTGTGGGAAAACACAACCATTGTAATAATTATAGTAACATTCATAAGACGCCAAGATTTTTAAAAACATCTTAAAAACTCTCATATTTTTACCGTATAAGCATAAGGAACACGTTCCAAAAGGACCCTCTCCATTTTCTATTCCCAAAGCTGCTCTGAATAAAGTTGTGTGTTTATAACTGGATTTATGGTGACCTTTTGGCTTTCTGGGAAATGACTGGGCTATTGCGCTCTCTATCTTTATATACATTTCTCTCCTACTTAATACATTTATTTTTGCAAATTCCTGTTGTGAATATAGGAAAAGAGAGTAAACTAAGATAATTGTGTAAAAGGCAATGAAGGAATTTGTGTTAATGTAATTATTTCTTCTTGAAGATGGGAACCTCTGCAGCTGCAGTTAAATTTTGAAATTTAGTTACATCAGGGGTAGGGAACATAGATTTCTCTAGATTTTCTTGTCTTGACCAATGGTAAGGGATGATAGGAAATGCAGTTCACCAAGCTGTGGATGGCCACAAGCTCCCTACCCATAATTTACCATGCCACAGTTTGCCATGTTGTCCAAGGGTGCAGCCACATTGCAGAATTAAAGCAGTCTGACACCTACAGAATTCTAGTTATTTGTAGTTTGGTGAGGCACCAGAGCTCTCTGATACACCAGGCTGAATACTACACCAGTCTACAAATCCCAGGATTCTGTAGGATAGTCATATCAGTTAAAATGATATTAGAAAATTAGCAATCGACAATACAGAAGAATAGCTACAGTGACTGCTTTAATTCTGCAGTGTGGCTACACACCATGTAACTACTTGACAAGTTGGGTATTTTTATCATTAGTGCAAAAAAAAAAAAATGAACATAATTTTATTTCCATTTCATATCTCTGACCAGAAATTAGAAGTGGAGGAAACAACATTCGGCATTCTGCAACTGAAGAAAGAGTTATTTTAAACTGAATTAATTTCTTCTGACACACTTTGCTGCAGAGGGTGTTGGACTGCTTCCCTTGCTTGAACTGCTTTTGGAAAGGAGGCTCTCTGAAGAACTGGGTCAAATAGAGGTGACAGGGGATGACATTCTAGGTCTAATGATCAATAAGCAAGCCACTAGTGAGTTTGATTTGCACAGTGTTAAGAGTTCTCAGCTGTGAATGAATGTACTGATCTCCTTAGAAAATATAATTCCCCGCACCACTTTCCCCCAGGCAACGATGTCTCTCTCATCTTAGCTTAAAAGATTAACAAAAATCAAATACCTTTTTAGTATGTATCTTTCTGGATATCTTTCTATCAATGATCAAAATATGTAAGAAAAAGAAAGCACCATCGAACAGAAGCAAGTACATTGTTGTACTGAATAAAAGGAGTGGTTAGAGTTTCTTGTGAAGTAAGTGCAGCTGAATAGATACTTAATTTGGGATCTCTTGTGCCCACACCTTATAAATCAGATACTGTTTACTCAAGGCATTACAGATTCCATACTCCAGGCACTACAGTTATTTATTGCATCATAATTACTCATAATGATCCTAACTACTCTGGCCACTTTTCTCACGCTTGATATATGAGAGGGTGCTGAAAAGTTCTTGACCCGACCAAGAAAGGAATGACCTAGAGCCATGAAATGGACACGCTATTCCATATATGCACCCCAAAGTTTGATGCACTTGGCACATTGTTTCTTAGGTTTCTTTAACCCTTCCAAAAAAAAAAATCTGATATCTGGTCACTGAAATAATGCTTTGCTGCTGCTATCATCTCTGAATGACAAGAATGAAAAGGTGGAGCGAGAAAGCATAAAAAGACTTAAAAGGGAGCTTCTTTGTCAGAGGCTTGGTTAACTGAGGTATGTCTGTATATTGATAGGACTGCAACTTGAGTTTGCCAAGAACATACCACAAGCTACAGATGTGAAACAGCTCTGGACAGCCTCTTGGCACAGATCTCTTTTAGCCCTTTAGCAACCCCTTTAGGTGAAAAGAACTCCAGCAAAAGGTTTCATTTCTTTTTCTAGATACAGTGTAAAGTTTTAAAAACCCTTCTAAGGGGACATGCCCTTTAAGCTCAATAATACATTAAACTTAAAGTATATTGGATGCTTCTTCCTGAAACAGGAAGAAGTGGCTTCTTCCTGAACCAGTATCAATTGGTGGTCCTGGAAAATCCTGTTCCAGGGGATTTTCATGTAATACCAATGCATAAAGTTTTTAATCCTTCCAGAAAGGCACTGACAACAGCCCTACCACAGAGACATTCCTCTCATTCTTCTGCATACGTCAGAGGATGCCGATATTCTGCCTGCAAAACACTGATGGCACCATTTGCTCAGATTAAGTTAAAAATGATAGTTTCTGTTTTGCAGTGATATGTATGTGTAGCAAAGTAACCTCTTAACTTCATAAATGGAAGCGGAAATATTATATGATTCTTGTGGAATCTCATTACAAGTCTTCTATTAATAACCAAGTTCAAAATCCTCTATTTGGAAAAAGGCAAAGTGTTTCACTATAAATATATGCATAGGGACCACACTTTGAGGAATGGTAGGCAAATTGTGACTAGACTAATCAGCACATTTGGTCAATGCCAAGAAGATTGGCACCTGTCACGTTGCAACAACAGTGAAATTCCAAAGCTCCACTTAAAACAACTTGCCACCACTCTATGGAACTCTGTAGCCAAAGAACCCAATCCAAGAATTTTTAAGATCCCAATCCAAGAATGTAACTGTATCTGGAGACTAACCAAAGATGGCAAAAGGTTCTCTTAATCAATTACACCAGGAGCCTACAGGTTCAAAGATGGTTCAGGGAGCGTCACCAGTCTACGAACCTGGGGGAGGTAGGTAACACCATCCAGAACAAACAATCTGCATAATTTCTGGACTCAGGAATTGCTCATATGCAGAGAACCATTTTGCCAGGGTTCAGCTTCTTGCCCCTCATTCAGTCAATCCCATTTTTTCACAACCACATCTCACTCACATGAAGAAGAAAACAGGGCTTGGTGTCATCAACACATTAACGCAGGGGTAGGCAACCTTTCCCCTTTAAGGGCCGAGGGACTTCAGCTCCCAGAAGCCTCAGCCATGTTGGCCAATAGTCCCATGTTGGCCAATAGCTCCTGGGATTCTGGGAGCTGAAGTCCCTCGGCCCTTAAAGGGGAAAGGTTGCCTACCCCTGCATTAACGTCACTGTTCCACAGATCTCCTAATCACTGCATTTTATGGATTTAAATGGGATTTTCTCTCAGGTTCTGATCATATTTCTTAATAAACATCAGTAGATAAAATTTGACCACACAACATACATGGGCTTCTTCTAATTCTCAGATGTCAGTATGAGCCCCAAAGTTGCATGGATTACATTTTCAATAGCTTGAGAAATAAAAAGCAATTGCCATGACTATTTAATTTTTCCAGGAACTGTACTTTTCAGAAGAAACTAAACGTGCCCTTAACGCAGTTGATGGGATTATGACATTGCAATCCAATTCTACATTAAATTCACTGCCATTTCTCTGGATTTTACATTTCCAGGATCTCTGGGGTGGTGCTGGAGAGAAGCTGTGAATAATGCATGTGTGTGACTGATGGACAGACAGTCTCCAGCCAACTTCTCATAGGAGTTTTTCACATGGGGGAAATCCAGTGCTGAAACGGAGCTTTAAATTAAACAAAACCCTCAAAAGTGGGTGTTTTTTCAGACGACGTCGCTGTTAAAAGGAGGTTAATCTGAACGGAAATTAGACAAAAACTGCTTCTTTTTACTTTTGGAAGATCCCAAAAGTAAAAAGAAGCAGTTTTTATCTAATTTCTGTTCGGATTAACTCCTTTTAAAAGCGTTGGAGTTTATCACACGGAAAAATCCCATTGATAAATTGCTTCTGCTTTTGCGGGTTTTTTTTTCTGTTTAAAGTACCATTTCTGCACGGGGCTCCCCACGTGATAAACTCCATACAATCCTTGGGGCTGAAAAATTTGCCCATCTATGCTCTAACAGCATTCCTAGAGAGGGGAATGGAAAATAAGACAATTCCTCAGTATCTCTCCCTGTCTTCCTCCTAAATAAGGAATGCAAGCTATTTTCAAAAGAGAAATTTCTGTGGCCTATCAAGTAGATTCATTTAAAAAAAAAAAGAAAGAAAGAAAGAAAGAAAGGGGGAAAAGACACAAGGAGCAAGTCCAGTCAATTATAGAGCCCACTTTTTTCCTGTATAAAAGACTATCATTTGCTCTTTTTAAGATGCTTGATAAACTCTGGGGGTCTGCTAGATGACATAAAGGAAAGTGAAAACTTAGTTGAATTGCAATCAGAGTGATTTGGGGGGACCTGAATGGTCATGTCATAATCCTTTACATCAGTAGGGGGGAATTTTCAATTTTTCAGCCAGTCTCCAAAAAGTCTCTTAAAATACATGAAAACTGTAATAGCTAAAGCAACTATTCAAATTTCATTATCTTTTCATTCAGTAACTCTTGACAATAAACGAATTTTAAAGTATACTATAAATCCCCATTGTATTTTGGGATTTGGCTTGTTCTTAAATTTATATTCAAATTAGATTCATTTGAATATTAGAACTGGAACACATGCTGGTCTTACTACAGATTATATCTATATCTATATCTCCAGGTACTGAAAATGTTGACAAGTCTCATGAGGTGCACGTTTTCAACAAACAAAATGTGCATATTAGTCAAACATTTTGACTTAGATGAAGTTGGGAAATCATGGAAATTATTAAAGGATTGATTCCATGCTTGTAAAATACTCTGTCTTAATGAGCCTCAGAGCGGCTCTTTAAACAGTAACACAACATTCTAAAGTTATTTTCAATTTTCTTTCTTTAGCCCAGATGAAAGTCAGTTTGTGGAGGTTCCTGTAATCTCAAATTGTAGTTTTCTAAGGGAGTTTCCAACAGAAGGCTCTTAATACAGTCAAGAGGCATTGTGCAACTCTTCTGGTCCCTTCCCCCAAACTTTACCAAAATGTTTATTGGTAGGAGAAAGAATGGAAGTAGCAGTAGGAAAAACACTAGAGGTCTGCAAGATAAAAGTGGTGGTATGTAGACATTCTGCATTCAAAAGACACTACGAAGCCATCATTACCCAGAAAAAGAAAGAAGCCATGCATAGGCAATGGGGTATTTTGATAAATTCTTCCTTGCAAAAAAAAATACTAAACAGTTTTGGTCAATAGTTATAGACATGTTAGGAAACCTTGTGGATTTAATTCAATCTAATATACTGGCCCATCTTTGGGAATTTCAATTTTCTACTCTCTTTAGGGAATGTGGAGAGCAGGCCCCTATGGAAGCATGTTCTCTCTACCTGGATCTCTCAGGGGCTGAGCAGATGGGCTCAGCCTGTGCTTTACTGGCCCCTGTGCTCACCCTGGTTGGTCCCTCGATCAGGGCAGAAATGGGCAGATGTTCACACTCTCATCCCCATGCCATCCTGGGACCTGTCACTGGTGCACACTCTTTACCTTGCTGTGCTGTGGCTCCGACTGAGAAGCTCCCCTGCTGCTGCATCTGATGTAGAAACGGGTGCCTGGCCATGTGGGTGCAGTTAGGCACCCTGTTTTATTTATTCATTTATTTAATTTGTATGCCACCTTTCTCCCAGAAGGGACCCAAGGCAGCTCACATCTGCATCAGACATGCATTAGATGCAGCAACAAGGGGCTTTTGAGTGAAGGCGATGGCCAGTGAGGTAAGGAGCACAGGGAGCTGGTATAAACAGCCAGGTTTTGCTGCAGAGTTTCCTAGAAACTCCACAGAAAACCAGGGATAAATTACCCCAAGAGTAAAGGGAATTTACCCTGAAGTCAGGCTGGATCCTCCAGATCTGCATCTAGTCAAGCAGCATTAGTCCCAATCCTGCCTTCAGGGTCTTGGCCTGCATCATCTGAACTATACAATGTAAGGCCGGGGGTGGGGGTGGGTGGAACCTGGGCCTTTTGGCCTGTGCAGACAGTCCCTCAGACTCTCCCCATTGGGCTCCTGTGACTCAAGCTGAAATAAAGACATTAATTTCTCAGATCAAACCTGGAAAGTCTCCAGCGCCAGATTCAGTCATGCCTGAGCTTATGAAAGCTGCCACCACATGGTGGGCACCCCTACTAGCAGCCCTGTTCACCCAAATAAACAGGATTACTTAATTACCTAACATCTGGGCTCAGGCAATCATAATCCCTACTTTATTTTAAAAAAAAAATCCCTCAAATTACCAGGCCATTAGTCTATTTTCAGTAGTGGGTAAATTTTACACCTTATACCTTAACAAGAAACTTATTAGCTGGATTGAGGCTGGTTTTAGAAAGGGCAGGACAACTTTTAACCTTATCTGAGAAATACACAAAATCACTCAGTAACACTCTAGATTTGAAATCAGCTTTCGATTCAATGCCCAAAGATAGACTGTGGGCCAAAACTCTTTCCTCCTGTATTGATCAAAGAATACTTCTGTTAATCATGAGCTTATATCAGACTACTATAGAACAAGTGAGATGTGGTGTATAGGGTACCTTAAGCAAAGCTATCCCAAGGTTCCACATGACATTCTTGCAAACAAGCTGGTAAAATGTGGGCTAGACAAAGTAACTGTTACATGGATTTTTAATAGGTTAACTGGCCAAACCCAAAGGGTGCTCAACAATGGCTCCTTTTCAACTTGGAAAGAAGTGACCAGTGGGGTGCCACAGGGCTCTGTCCTGGGCCCAGTGCTTTTCAACATCTTTATCAATGACTTGGATGACAGTATTGGGAGCATAGTTATCAAATTTGCAGATGATACCAAATTAGGAGGAGTAGCTAATACCCTAGAGGACAGGATCAAAATTCAAAATGACTTGAACAGACTAGAAAGCTGGGCCAAAGCTAACAAAATGAAATTCAACATGAAGAAATGTAAGGTACTGCACTTAGGGCAGAAAAATGAAAAGCACAGATATAAGATGGGGGACACCTGGCTGAATGAGACTACGTGTGAAAGGGATCTAGGAATCCAGGTGGACCACAAATTGAACATGAGTCAACAGTGCGATGCAGCAGCTAAAAAGGCCAATGCAATTTTAGGCTGCATCAGTAGAAGTATAGTGTCTAGATCAAGAGAAGTAATAGTGCCACTCTATTCTGCTTTGGTCAGGCCTCACCTGGAATACTATGTCCGGTTCTGGGCACCACAATTTCAAAAAGGATGTGGAGAAACTGGAGCGTGTCCAAAGGAAGGCAACTAAAATGGTGAAGGGTCTGGAAACCAAGCCCTATGAGGAATGACTTAGGGAACTGGCTATATGGTTAGCTTGGAGAAGAGGCTGTTAAGAGGTGATACAATAGCCTTGTTTAAATATTTGAAGGGATGTCATATTGAGGAGGGAACAAGCTTGTTTTCTGCTGCTCCACAGACTAGGACCCAGAGACTAGGACAATGGATGCAAGCTACAGGAAAAGAGATTCCACCTCAACATTAGGAGGAACTTCCTGACAGTAAGGGCTGTTCGACAGTGGAACACACTCCCTCAGAGAGTAGTGGAGTCTCCTTCCTTGGAGGTCTTTAAGCAGAGGCTGGATGGCCATCTGTTGGGGGTGCTTTTATTAGGAGTTCCTGCATGGCAGGGGGTTGGATTGGATGGCCCTTGTGGTCTCTTCCAACTCTATGATTCTATGATTCTATAAAGGAAGTGCGCCAAGATTGTATTCTTGAACCCACATTATTTAACTTGTACCTTAATTATCTCTCTCCAGTTTTCTGCTCAGATGTTTTTCATGCTCCAAAACTGGCAACAGTTCGTATCCCTGTACTCCTGTATGCAGACGATGCTGTCCTACTTTCTTTTAGTGAAGTTGATGTAAAATGAATGTTGAGAGTGTTTGCTGATTACTGTAAGGAAAACCTGGTGACCATTAATTTCAACAAAGGCAAAAATATGGTTTCTACCAAGAGCCCCTCCCTGACTAAATGGATCATAGCAGGACAAAACATTGAATAAGTTAGATGGTTGAAGTACTTAGGTGTCACTTTTCAATCCTTTGGCACTTGGGTATCCCACCAGATTTTTGCTATTGAATCAGCATCTAACAGTGCTAAAGCTATAGTCCAGGTTTTTTGGGGTGTGTGGGGGGGGAGGTTAATATTAAAGGAGGACAGTTCGTTCCTGCTGCACTTAGGGTATTCCAGGCTAAGACATTGCCACAATTGCTGTTTGGCATCCCAGTCTAGATTATGGGTTTTTCTTTATCCCTGGAATGAATACTTTTTATGGCAATTACTCTGTGTACCAAACTGAACCATCAGAAGTCTAATGGCTTAAAACTGCTTGTTCTTCAGTGGAATATAGTGCTTGGTGTTGGGTACTAAGATACTGGCTAAAACTTTTTTATGAGAGACCTGAATCAGGTTATATGAATCTTCTTCAGGAAGACAACTGTACTAGTCACTAGTCTAAAGCTATCAGAGACAAATTACAGAGAATAGTTTTCTCTGACAACTTCCTTTCTACCCAAGAATTTTCTAAGGCAAAAATTTATTCTTGCTCACCAGGTTGAAGACATAGACATGCAGTATTCTCTATCTGCTGCTCATACTACCTGCTCCCCAATTAATCTAGGGACGTGTTGGCAAACCTATGGCACCCATGCCATCTCTGGCATGCAAAGCCATTTTGGAGGGCACACGGAGAGACAGGAGGGCAGGGGAAGAAGATGAATAGGCACATGCCTGCTCCTCCTCTTTCGCGCTATCCTGGGCCTTCATCTGTCTCCAGAGAGGCAGCTGAAGGCCTGGGAAAGAGGCAGTTGAAGGCACAGGAGGGCAGGGGAAAGAAGTCCCACCCCTAGAGGATGGAAGTCCCACCCCCGGCACCAGGTAACACCCAGTGCCAGAACACCTTTTACGTTGGGCACCTGGCCCCTAAAAGGTTCACCCTCACTGATCCAGGGCTATAATTTAACACTGATAGAGGCACTAACTGTCTTGAATATTTGACCATCTCTAAATACTGTATGGTTTTTACTGAAGCTCAACTTAGCATCATTCCTTCTGCTATGCTGGACAGTTGTTTTCATGTTTGTCCATGTTGAGGTGGACTAGTAGAGACTCTATTCCATGTATTCTTTTTTTGTTATTTTTACAAAGATGAGAGATCAATTACACCCCTTTTAAGTAAATTCCTTGGAAGCCCCTCTGAATGGTACTTGGTTTATTTATTAGAAGATATTTTTAAAAGTGTAATAGAAACTGTTGCAAAGTTCCTTTTCTCTGCTGCTAAGACTTGTAAAATTATGATTCAGACATATACATAACACTTGGGGTTCATCTTCTTTTAACTGTACTAATTATACCAAATGTACTAAATGCTTTAAAAAAAATATTTTAAATAACTCTTGATATTACCCCTGTCTGTTTTATATTGCTTAGCTTTTTATCTTGCTTCATATGATGGATTTTCTGTGTTTTAATGTTCTGTGAGTGCACAATAAAGATTGATTGTAAAATAATATGTCAAACAATTTGAAAATAATTATTTTCTGTTCTCAAATCTAAGTTCAAACAGACAAATTCTAGAATGATGGCATTTCGATCAGTAGGGAGAGACAGGAAATATAAATAAAAATTATTATTATTATTATTATTATTATTATTATGCTTAACTTCTCCTATTAATAAAATAACAGCCCCCCTACAGAGCTTGGAAGTAGTTTCCATTTGTAACTATTTCCTTTGCCTCACAATTAAGGTAAAGCTATTATTATTTTTATTTATTTCCCATCTTTCACCCACAGAACTGAGATTCAATAAAATTAAATTACAATAAAAATAAAGTTTTCAAAATCAGTAAAATATTAGTTACAGTGTAACTAATGTAACTTGATTTTTAAATCTAAAACATTAAAATATAAAAAGATTACATGATTTTTAAAAGTCGTATAGCATTTTATTCAATGCACTTTCATACAGCTAGATTCTGAAAGTCTGTCAGAGCAAATCTTTCCTGCTGGCAACAAGGATGGGCCTTCCTAGGAACTGAGTTCCAGAGCCTGGGACATCCACTGGAGAGGCCCTCTCTCATGTCCCCAATAGGTGTGCCTGCAAAGATGGCAGGACCAAGAGCTCCTCCAAAGATCTCAGAACAAGGGCAGGCTTATATGGGAGAATACAGTCCTTCAGATAGCCTGGACACAAGCCATATTTGGCTTCATAGGCTATAGCAAATTACACATTGCATTACATTATCACTATAACCCAATATGATATAGAGCAGGGGTAGGCAACCTTTCCTCTTTAAGGGCCGAGGGACTTCAGCTCCCAGAAGCCTCAGCCATGTTGGCCAATAGTCCCATGTTGGCCAGTAGCTCCTGGGATTCTGGGAGCTGAAGTCCCTTGGCCCTTAAAGGAGAAAGGTTGCCTACCCCTGATATAGAGTAACTTCTTTTGTAGTTTAAATTACTTTTATAGCTATAGCTATAGCCTCACTAAAGGTTTTGGGATTGATCTTACTGTGTTGCATTTTTATGTTGGAAGCCACCCCGATTGCTATGCAGAGGGGCGGGGTATAAATATATTATTATTATTATTATTATTATTATTATTATTATTATATTGTGGAGGAGGAACATGACATATTTCAAGCACTGGCTTGTCTTTGTTTCATGCTCAGTAAAAAAAATAACAACTGTTGTTTGTTGTTTTTTCAAAATAAGTAACTATGCACCCTTTGAGAAATGGGAAAGCAAATAATTACTTTTTAAAATTGTAACTATAATGTAAACAACTACTTTTAAATATTGGTAATATAACTGTACTAATTTTCCAAACAGTTTGGAACACCTTTACCTCTGAAATGTAATACTTACCTGGCCATGGTGACACCTGGCATTGTTACATCTCAGTTGGACACCTGCCATATGGCCAATGTAGAACTTCCTATGAGAAGTGTTTTAGAAACTTCAGTTGGTCCAGAGTGCTCTGAAACAGGTTCTTGTTAGTGAAAGCACAGGACTTTTCTGTTCTAGTGGTTACACTTTTTTCAGCTGACCCCAGGTTCAATTTTAATCATTAGATGGTGTGAATTTTAAACAGCATCAGACCAGTACATCTGAATGAATGACTTCTTCAATACAAACTGTTGTCTATTAATATGTTTTGGAGATGCATTTTCTGCTACATCTCATTGGTATCTGACACACATTTGGCAATGACTAGGGACAGGGCCTTCTTAGTTTGTTGTTGTTAACTTCCATCAAGTTGACTTTGACTTATGGAGACTCTATGAATGAGAGACTTCCAAGTCACCCTATCATCAACAGCTCTGCTCAGGTCTTACAGACTCAGGACCATGGCTTGATTGAGACTATCCATCTGTAACATGGTCTTCCCTTTTGCTACTACCAAGCATTATTGTCTTTTCTAGTGAGTCGTGTCTTCTTGGCCAAAATACAACAGTCTTGGTTTAGTCATCTTGGCTTCTATGGAGAGTTCAGGATTGATTTACTCTAGGACCCATTTATTTGTCTTATTTGTCCATAGCCCTCTTAGTGATGGTCAGTTATGCAAATCCATTGAGAATAATTGCCATGGGATCAGAGTCTTTTCACTCCTGTCTCAGTATCCTAAGAAGAAGGGTAAATGGTTATAGCAGACCTCACTTCAGTACTAGAAACAGTAACTATCTGACAATGTGGCATTAGATCGCAAAGACAATCTGAAGAATGGTGGGAAGCAGTATAAGTTAAATTGTTGAAGCAGAATAGGATATACCCCCACCCTCACTCCCACTTATTTACAACCAACTTTTGTGATGTAAAGAACATATAGGGTCCATATTGTGAATCCAATAACATTAAAAATCCACCAAAAATGATACTTTTATTGGGCCAACCAAAATGCGCAATATACATGTTGCAAGCTTTAGAAGCTCCACTGACAAGGTGTTAAAAACCATACAGGAGGGGGGAAATGAAGACATTAGTCATAGGCCTGCATTTTGTTGTGTTTGAACTAACAAAACTGAACAAAGAACTGTTTTGGTTTTTTGCCAATATGTTCCTGTATTACAGTAAATGCGAGGGAAACTATTGTAATTTTTCACTCAAAAATTAATTATGGCATGACTCCAGTCCATAAAAGTTTATGACATAATAAATGATTTTGGCTTTACCACAGCATGAAACCAAAAGGACCCAAACCTTAGTAGCCACTTCTCTTAGGGGAGGTGTAAGAATCCAATTATCTTTCCAGTTGTCCCTCAGATTACAATTTGAATTGTACTCTCTCTCCTCATCCTGCGGACTACTGGTGTTATCCAACATGTCCTTGCCATCTGTTGAAACCTGTTAATGATCTTTGTTTATTCATACATTCATTCATTTCTTCATTTAAAGTCGGTACTTTTCCAATATCAAACCAAGACCTGGGAGCTCAGCTGGGTTAGATCAACCTTTCAGAATTAAGAGCCAGTTCAAAGTCATTATTTTTATGCAACCCTGAGGTTCTACTATAAATAACACCAATTCTTTAAAAGAAAAAAAAATCCTCTTAGGATAATGGCCTTCTGGCAGATGTACCAACAGGGCTTTTCTACCCTCCCTATCACACATTTGGTTACTTTCCTGAAAGCATAATCATAGGACAACTAAATTAGAGAGGAAAACAGCAAATAGAGGGAGGTTTGCTGTGCTCATTCCAAGTTAAAACAACTGTTAAAACAAACGATTGGCATTCTGAAGCCACAGGTTTAATCATTGGCATTTCTTATTTATGAAAATATCTAAGAGCCCTAAGGCTGGGAAATACCTTTCCACGGGCTTTGGAGAGCTGCCATACAGAACCTTGGGCTAAATGGACCCGTGGTCAGTGCCAGCTAACCCAAACACTTACCAGTCAACATGCGAGAGTCCAGTAGAATTTAAATGCTGTGTATCCTGGATAGTTTTCCCTCTTTGAAGAAGAGTTCATCATTGAACTCAACCATCAGACACTGAGCTTAGTGACCTTCTAGATTAGTCCAAAGAAGAGTTTTCAAGATATAGTACTTTGTGTTTTGCTGGGGTTCTTCTAGTTGCTACTGCATTTGCATCCACTTGTTCTCTCCCCCTCTTCCCAAGGTTGTTTGCCATGGTTTCTTGTATTTGCACTAGGGCTCTTCCATAGGTTTTCAAAACCCCAGACAGGTTTGCTGAAGTGGTTTGAAGGGCAAATTTTCCTCTGATTTTGGAGTTATTATAGTGGAAAAGTACCACTTCACTGATGCACTATATAGTATTGTAAACCAGAGACAGAAAGACACACAGTGTGTGTGTGTGTGTGTGGGTGGGGGGGAATAAGAGAAGGATTTTTTTGTTCCACTATGTCTTGGAATTTAAAAAACAACAACAACCCACTTGAGGTTTAAATCAAAATGCTGCAGCAGGAATTACAAAAAAAAAATAGTTTAGGAAAGCAGAAATGTTTTTTGACTATTTTAATTAACCCCATGAAGTACACTCCTGCCACATTACCCCATCTGGAGGAGCCCTTCAAGTCATAGTTTGGCTGAATTTTTAAGGTATCAAGGGCAGTACATCAGTCCCCAAAGGTCAGACTACAGGGAGTCCCTCAAAGGTCCTTCTTCCCACATCCTTAGTTGTAAAACAATAAAAATAAAATAAAATAGAGGGATCAGTGTATGTATAGAGGCTTTCCCACCTTCAAATTTTTCCTCTCTGGTTTAACCATTAGTCATCCAAAGGCTAAATGCAAGTAATAAAATTTCCCCACAATCATCTCAGCTTTTTGTTCCCTTCTCTTTCTCTGTTGACTTCAGTGAGAATTTGAATCCAGCCTGACATTTGCTTTGGCTTATGAGACTCTGGTCAATGCCTTTAAACTGATGCACTACATAAACAATCATAACAACAGGGTGAAGCAATGCAGTATCATTCCCCGTATGTGAGACCTCTTCTTTGGTTTTGTCCATGCAGCACAAGAATTCACTACCCCATATGACATTTTGCAAAGAAGAGCAGAAGTATGTCAGAAGGAGAGATGGACTGGGTGAGAAAAGTTAATGCTCACCTGGTCACCCCAGCAAGACCAAGATAGATTAAAATCTAATCCACTAAAATTAGCCCTGAATGATTTGTTCCCCAGCTTCTAAGCCTGTCTGTGGCTGTATGGCCATCACATACTCTGAGCAGTCTCTTAAGTGCCATGATGGGAAGGTGCTGATGTACAACCTTGGCACAGCCAGGAGCCATTAAGCAGGCGAGGCCCTGAAGTGCTACTGCCAGTAGTGAAGTGCTGGATAAAAATGAAAAGCATTGAACCATGCTTTAAAAAATGGCAATTAAGCTTGTTTTCTGCTGTCCCAGAGAATAGGACCCGGAGCAATGGATTCAAACTACAGGAAAAGAGATTCCACCTCAACATTAGGAAGAACTTCCTGACAACAGTGGCATACTCCAACTTGGTGTCACCTGGTGCGAGGGGGGGGGGGGCGGGATTTCCAGTGTGTGCGTTGCACGGGACCATGCACGCATGTGCACCGAAAATTGTGCATGTGGCCCCGGAGCAGCCCAGAAAGCCCCATGACAGCCAAGAGAGTGGGCTCCGCATGCCCCTGGTGACCCAGAAAGCCCTGTGGCAGCCAGAAGAGTGGGCCCAAAGTCCCAGGAAGGCTCCACAGGGGGCAGAGGACCAACCGGGTGTCACCCCCCTCCTTTAGTGTCACCCCCCTTCTGGGGTGTCACCTGGTGTGGTCCACACACACACACCAATGATGCTACTGCCTGACAGTAAGAGCTGTTCGACAGTGGAACATACTCCCTTGGAGAGTAATAAAGTCTCCTTCTTTGGAGGTCTTTAAACAGAGGCTGGATGGGCATCTGTCAGGGGTGCTTTGATACTGTGTTTCTGCATGGCAGGATGGGGTTGGACTGGATGGCCCTTGGAGTATCTATGGTTCTACAAGTCTGTGAAGGGGGGCTGTGGGGGAACTGGAATGTATAAAATCCAGTGTGTGTGTCAGCTAGTTCAGTTGGAGAGAGAGAGAGAGAGGTTCAGATAAGGTCTGATAAGGATTCTGACAGGAATTCAGTTCATTTGATCCAGAGAGGACTGTGATTCAGTTAAACTAGACAGGTCTGATCAGTATTCCTACTGAGAGTGAGACAGTAGGGTACAGAGTATTTAAAAGCCTGCTATTGTTGTTGTTATTGTAACCACACTAAGCTTGAAGTAACCTACATAAGACACTTTCTTTCTTAATGTTATGCAATAAAGTTACGGTACTGTTTATTTTTTACAGTAGATGTCTCTGTCTGAGTGATTTCTATAGGCAAAGCAAAGCATACAACCAAAACATTGAACTGGCTGTGGGACACTTGGGAATCTTGCCTGTAAACACTTCAAAATAATGTTAATAAGGTAAACACAGGGCAAGTGTCAGTGACTAGAGGAAGCCTTCAGTAGCAGCATCAGCATTTTGGAGTTTCTTTTCCTCAAACAATGCCATCTAGAGCTATGTCTCTCTGCAGAGTTCTTTTACTTCCACGTCTTCCAGGCCATTCTGTGATGTTTCTACTGAGATATTGGCTTTTGGGTTGCACTCAGGATCATCTACATGATCTCTGAGCTACCCATTCAGAGTCATGGTTCTCTGTTCTCTCACATTTCTCTCCTCCTCTTTCATCAAGGTTTCTATTTCATCATGTTCCAGAACCTGATTCAAGCAGCCCTCTGTTGATGGATTGGTCCTTATGTTCTCTTCATTTTTGCCAGAGAATTTCCTCAGGTGCTCTGTCACTATAATGCTGCTGGTCTCTATCAGATTCTCTATGAGAAGGCTCTGATTTGATTTTTAAGGGGAAATGTTACTGCTTTCTTTCACATCTTAGGAACAGCAAACTTAACACAACCAGGAGCCATTAAGCAGGTGAGACCCTGAGGTCCTACTGCCAGTGGTGAAGTGCTGGGTATAAATGAAAAGCATTGAACCAGCTGAAACTTCATTGTTATGGCAACTATGTAAACACACAAGGCACTAGAATCCAGAACAACAACAGACATTTTTTGAATCAGTACAAGTATGTTAGTTCTCACATACCCCAGCAGTGCTCATGAAGGCTGGGCTGTGGCCAATTGCTTTCCTTGCTTTTGTCCTGTATCTAGTAGTAGTATGCTGACAATTAGAAGGTGCGCTTTTGAGAACAAATGCAGAGTTGCCTAAGGATGAAAGTCATCAATGCCACACTATGGAAGAGGAGGACTTACAAGTAGCACTGTCTTGGCTGTTTCCAGCTCCCTGGAGGAAAGGAGAACCAGCTGCTGACCTCAAGAACAGCCTGTGTAGTAGTTTGGGTGAAGAGGAAACAGAATAAAAGAAAATGAGGGAACTCTGGAAAGTGGGGAGAGGTGGAAGGCAGAAACTGCATGCCAGAAGAGAGGCTGCAAGAATCTCCTTCACACCTGAGCACTGGAGATGTGAAGAGTCTCAAGGATAGGTGTGAATTTATCCATGGACTAAGGCACCCCTTTGCTGCTTGAGTGGGGAGGTCCAATTTGGGAAGTCAAGGTTCCAGACCTCAACATTCTTGCAAAGCCTTTCCACCTCCACAGATCTCTGTAGGAAAACCAGAACCTCCCAAGAAAACCCTTATCTGCTACTCATGTGGATAGGAAGGACATATTCAAAGAGGCTGTTCTATCATGGAATGTGCAAGGGTGGAGGCCTGGGCAGCTGCACTAGTAGGACAAAGCCAGGGACCTGAGTGGTTGAGGGAGAATTTGTCTGGGCTTTGGTGGATATGGGATGTGGATGGATATTAGTGCAGAGCTCCTCTGGACATCTGGACATCCTTTTTGGTCAGATGTATTCCTGGAGATGTCAAACCTTATGGGACTTAATGGGCCACATTGCAGTGGGTGGACAGACCCACAATCTGAAATATTAGTACTAGGTTTGGCACAAGGTGAAGTAATTGGGTGAGTATGGCCAGAAATTTCAACCTTTTTCACTCATGCTGAAATGGAGGAAGAGGCAAAGTGCAACTTAGAGGACAAGGAGTTAAGGCCTTTCCCTTATTCATGTATCTTGAAGCCAGTCAGTACTTTGGCAACAAGATGACAGCACCTTTGGACCAGCCAGCTCCCAGGCACAACCTGCAAAACAGGCCAGGGTCCTTACTCCTGCTGTGTGTTCAAAGGGGATCTGCTATACTGTATAACAGGTACATCAGAATCTGGAGAGGAAAAGAAGTAGTTGGTGATTCCTCAAGGTCCCAGGAGAGAAATTTTACACCTAGCTCATGACATTCTAGAAGCCAATCATCTAGCAAAAGAAAAGATGTTAGAGAGGACCTTGCAATGTTTTTTAACTGGCCAGGGGTATATACCTCTTCCAATGGACCCTGCAACACACACTTACCCAATTCTTACAGTATTTCCTACTGACCTGCATATCCTGAGATTCTTTGCAAAGGGATCTAGTAGCAACTTTGAGACTAACTGAAAGAAGTTGGCAGCATAAGCTTTTATATACTATGTCTACTTCATCAGATGCTGGTACAGTATTCTTTTCTGGCTAGTAATTAGTCAGAAGGCTTGCTGATCATCCCTTTTCAGCCTGGGGTTTAATACTTTAATAATAATAATAATAATAATAATAATAATAATAATAATAATAATACTTTTTATTTGTATCCTGCCCCTCTGTCAAGCAATCGGGGCGGTGCACAACACTACAAAGTTATAAACAACAAATCAGCAAAATCAATAACAATAATCAATTAATAACAATAATAAAATCAAATCAATAACAATAATAAAATATACAATTTTAAAATACAAATTCTATATCATTATAATACTCCAAGGACTGCAGATGGCAAAGCAGTCCTCCGCGGCCATAGATCGCCACCGCCCGCTGCTTGGTGCCGGTGGAAGATGGTAAACGGCGGGTTTTAAAACCGCCGGCGCTCCTCCCTGTCACCTCGCAGGAGCGGCGGCTCAGGTCGCTCAGGTTGTACTCCAGGACTGTAGATGGAAAAGCAGTCCTTCGCGACCACGGGACGCCGCTGATGGCCTCGGGAACATTAGGACCCTGAGCGGGTCCGATGGTAGTCCTGCTCCCTCCGCCCTACGGGGATGTGTCGACTGGGGGCGCTCAGCTGCGCTACCGGCTACAGCTGGCCTCCGGAGCTGGATGGTAAGTCCGGGCCTCAGGCGCTGTCTCTCGCCGCTTTTGCTGGGCAAAGGGGGCCGTTTTATGGGCCCAGTTGGTCCCGTCGCATTACGCCGCCGGCACGCCGGTTCTGGAGGGGTTCAGGCCCTTGGAGGCCAGGTGTAAATGTCCTCTCCCTGCCGCGGCTCCTCCCGGCTCCCACAGCTGCCTTGATGGTCCTCTGAGGGCTGCAGGACCGGGCCAAACAGTCCTCCGCAGCCCCAAACGCCGCTGCAGGGTTGCCGGGGGAGAGATGGACTCTGGCGGGGATTTTATTCCCGCTGGCGCTCCTCCCAGCTCCCACAGCTGATGCAGTTCAGGCTGCCTTTGATGGTCCTCCGAGGGCTGCAGGACGGGGCCAGACAGTCCTCCGCAACCCCAAACGCCGCTGCAGGGTTTAAAGGAAGAAGGGCTCAGAGGTGGCAAGCCAATTCTCTGATGCAACTTTCCCCCACTCCCCTGCCACTGCTGTGTTCATCACAGAAGAGCAAACATATAGGTACAATTTTGTTACCTTGATGTTTTCCTTTCTTCCGCTACTGGGGCTGGTTTATGTCAAGAAATCAGAACATGGCAAAGGATGAAAATCTGTCCTCCCCTGCCAGCCCCAAATAAAATCCCAACTCCACTGCCTGCATTTAGGATAAGACAAATATGTTTGGATCCACATAACATGCAGTTTGGCCCTCCGTTGTGGCACTCTTACTTAATAGCATATTGCAAAGTTCTCTTTTCAGACATTGGAGCAGTAACTAGTGAAATCTGATTTGAATAACAAGCCCTTAAAGTAGGGGTAGGCAACCTAAGGCCCGGGGGCCAGATGTGCCCCCCCGAGGCCTTTGGACTGGCCCCAGGCCGGTACTGCCGCTGCTGCCGCCGCCGCTACCCCCCGCCCGCCATGATGATATTGATTATTGTTGTTATTACTTGTTTTTGGGGTTTTCTTGGCAAAATCTCCACAGGGGTTTTGCCATGGCTTTTCTGGGGCTGAGAGAGTGTGCGTGCATATATTTTTTAATTTTTTAATTTTTTTAAAATATTTTATTTATTTATTTATTTATTTATGGTGCTTTGGCCCCTCAATTGTCTGAGGGACAGCAACTCAGCCCCTGGCTCAAAAAGGTTGCCTACCCCTGCCTTAAAGTTTTACTGTATAAAGTGGATATTTGTAATTTTTCATAAAATGTACAACTTTAGAAGCTGCAACTGTATCAAAGTTTATAGCCTATAAACTTCTGCTGAACTGGTTTAAAGCTTTAAAAAGGCAATCTGCCTATAATTTGCTGGATCATGCTGAAATCCTAGGAGCATAAAATCCCCTCTTCTTTTAACAGTTATTAATACATTCTAGTTTGCAGTACAGAAGATTTGATTACAGAATAACTGATTTCACTTAGCAGGTTTTAATCTAAGCAGATGCAACTGCAGAAGGGATCAAAGAAGCAGTTTGACCTTGAGCTCACTTTTTTGCAGCCTCCCATTGACATCCAAAGATATGAGTGGCCGCAAATGCATTTTGGACCCAATGCAAGAGACATTTCAAACTTATAAATCTCTTCTCTTTTGGCCTTGCAAATATTTATCACCAAAACAATTAATCATAAGAAGAGATGTGAAAGCCAAGTCTGAAAATAATTCTCATGGCACCAATGCCAAGGATAGCAGTTTTGTGAATGGCTGCTTAATAAAAGTTACTGATGAAACTAGTGCAATATTAGCTGGGCTCCCTGGTATGCCACAGACATGGCAGCCAAGGATTAGCACAAGAGTGATTCCAACATCTGGACTGATCTCTTTAACACCCTGATGCTAAGCACATTATGAGAAAGTAACATTCATTTCAACTGAATTTGTTTCTGTGTAACTGGCTCTTGATTACAGCTCCAAATTTGGCACCAAGACAAGATTTCTGGCTCACAGAGAAACGAAAAAGAAACAAAAAAATGTTGAGTGAGAAAGGTAATTGTGCAGTGCCTTCTAGGAAGGAAGTCCACTCTGCTTCACTCAGCTCACAAGTGGGCAATTTGCACCATTCCAGATGCTTTTTACTGCAAATTCCATCAGCTCTCACCATTGGTTGTGCATGCCAAATGGGAGTTGCAATCCAAATACATTTGGTGTTTCTTTGTAACCCCACCACCCAAGGGAGATAAATGATGAGAATGTCTTGCTATCTGCTTTCCGGTCAAACTTTCCATTTCAGTTCCCTCAGTATACCAGGTCGGAAAGGATGTTTGACAGCAATTGTGTCAATAGCCCTAGTCAGGTCTTAATTCTATCTATTGACCTGGGCTTCAACAGGATTATTAGTGGTAGCAGCCATAAAACCCTCTAAGGCTCTCCAAAATCTTAAATAATCCATTAGCCTTTGAGGGCGGACCATCTAATCAGTTTACCACCCCTACAGTATGATTCTGCTTTATCTATGTCCTATGGAATCCCAGGACTTACTAGAGCCTCCACAAACTACAAACCCCATGATTCCACAGGATGCAACCATGGAAATTAAATGGAATCATTTAATGCAAAAGGGCTCCAGGCTTGGCAGAAAGCCAGGAAACCAACACTGGATTCTGTGGACTGGATGATTTCACTTATGGTCTCTTACTTCTTCCTAGGAGAGAACGAAATCCAGGATTCACCACTGAGGCTCCTAGGAAGATTTAGGGAATGGAAATTTCCCAAGTGTTCTCTCACCTGCTCTGTAACCTAGGGCTCATTCCCACTATGATATAAACCGAATTGCTGATTGGTTTATACGTGCCTCGTTCACACTGGAAACTGTTTCAGACCCGATTGCGTTCAGTCTGAGTTGCATTGAAGTGAGGCAAATGTAAAAAAATTGCTCTTTTCGAAGATGGATCATTTGGTGGTTCTTTTGGAAAAAAAATGATTTGGAAGCTTGTTCAACAAGTGTGAATGATGGATCAGATTTAGATCACACTGGAGGGGAAGGACTAAAGGCAGAAAGTTGGGGCTGAGATAGTGAGAGAGTGAAAGGGCCTGGAGAGAGTGAGCCAGGTGCAGGACATCTCCAAGCCCGGCGGCCGCCTCATAATAATCAGGGCTGCTTGGCCTCGCCCACTCCTCTGGGGGGTTCTCCGGTCCCTGGAGCTGGGAGGGTGGTGGGAGTGGTAGAAAGTCAGTATATGTGGGGGGGGGGAGTCAAAAGGGGTACCGCCAGTTGCCATCTCCTTCCGCCTGCATCCCTCCTTCCCTCCCCAAAGGATGCTCAGCAGGATCCACTGGTCCCTCCCTTGGCTTCCTCTCCACCGGGGCTGTTAGGCATCACACACACACCGGCCCAATCCCGGAGCCCCCGGACTGCCTGCTCCCAGCAAGGCTTGGGAGCTCCGGAGCCAGTTGGCACTGATGACATGTAGATGCAAGTCATATGATCGACACTTTTTAAAAAACGGCTAGTGTGAATGACAAGTGTGTCAAAAAAGACATGAATGCATGGAATTCTCGAAATAATTCGCTTCCATAGTGGGAACTACGCATTGGTACGAATCGCTTCTGTGACCCGGTGTCAATGTGACTTGTGAACTGGTTTACATGCAAGTGGGACTGAGTCCCTAGTTGACTATATAGGCTTTCACTGTGTCACTGTCTTCCCCCACCGCTACCCCAAACATATTTGAGGCACAGCTAGTGACACAGAGGCTGAAGATCACCTGGATAGTGGTTTGCTAACATGCTAGATATGCATAAAAAGGAGGAAGGAAGGGGGAGGGAAATGTGGCAGCACCTTTAAGACTAACCAGTTATTATCTTCTTATGAGCATTTGTGACTATAAACCCATTTCTTTGAACGCAATACCAAGTGGTTGAAGCTAAATACACTTCAACAATGAGACCATTACTAAAAGATACAATACAGCTCTTTTCCTGAATATTCAAAGATCTTAAGTTGTCCCAGTAGCAACTGTATCAATAATATAAAGTATGTTCTGGAGGGGGTTTGAAAATAATGCCAACTTGTTAAATTCCACCATGTCTTATGTCAGAGATTTTGAGATTTGAATCAAGAACTGGATAACTCAATGCTCAGAGTTCTAACCTCAGTACTCTCCAAACAACTTAGTGTGCAGAACAACAGGGACTTGGGAAGTGTGCTGGAGAGATCTTTATTTTTTCTTCTTCCCTCTTGCTGCTAACCCAGTCAACTGAATGTTCACCATGAAGTCCCAGATTTTGTTCCTGCTCTTCCTGAGTTTAAAATGGATTAAAATAAATAAAAAGCAAAAGCAAAAAAAAAGCAGCTTCATTTATATACCGCTTCATATTGCGCTATGGGATGTCTAAGCGGTTTACAACTGTAAGCTCATTGCCCCCCCCCCCAACAGTTGGGTACTCATTTTAGCGACCTCGGAAGGATGCAGGCCCTTTCTCCCCCATAGCTGTGATTGATTAAAATAAACTGACCTGGGGAGCTGGAATAAAAAGTCCCTGATTATACTGGGAGCAGACAGAAAATATTCTGGGATAAATAAAACATGTGTGGATGTTCAAAAATGAAATCAGAAAAAAACAGGGGGGGAAATTGAGACTTTCTGGACTTTTTAATCAGTCTGGATGTATTCTATGTCAGAAGGAAAAAGAGATTTGGGGTACCTGAGAGGTGTGTAAATGTAGGAGTTGGGCAGTCTTGGTGGGTGCAAATCAATCACAGCTATGGGGGAGAAAGGCTACAAAACTGAGGCTTGTCTCTGATAGAAGGCAGATAGGGAAAAGATGGCATAGAGATAGGGAAAGCTATAATGAATTATAGCCAAAGGGAAAACCTGATTAGGGTTTTGTGGTGCTATGAATGATTAAATAAGCAGTGGCATCACTAGTGGGTGTGGAGGGTGCAGACCACACTGGGGTGACACCATCAGATGGGGCGTTCATTGTCACCAACCCAATTTCCAGGAGTGGGACATCACAACATGCCGTGCTCAACAGCTTGTTTCCTGTGCAAATGCATTGAAAAGATGTTTTCACAGCTGTTTTCTCTATGCTCTAACGCTGGGGGCCGGCTCATAAATTTGATTGGGTATTTTGTTGGAATGGATGTAGGTATGGTGTAAAGGCAAGTTCCAAAGGAAAGGGCTGCAAGGGTTGTAGTGTTGCAAGTAACCATGGTTCTCTGAGGTGTTGCTTCCCATTGCTGAGGTTGATGCCATGCAGAAAGAAACTGAGCAGCAGGTGCTAGGCCTGGACAAGCATCCCAGTGAGGACAGAGATCATGGCCTGGAGCTCATGCAGGTGGGAATGTGTCATGAAACTTGTATGTACATTACATATAAAAAGTAATACTCAAAAATTTGGTATGATATGATAATCCAATTTGGTATGATATGATAATCCAATGTAACAAATTGCTATTCAGGATTCTTCAAAACATTCTTCACATATGAAGTTGACATGAAATGTGTGGAAGGAATTCTTTAACATTCCTCATTTGGTTATAATTAAACAGAAATATTATTTATACAAATAAACAACTTATTCCAACAGCACATGAATCAAACAGGTATTTTTGTCTCCTTCAGAAATGTTTATTTGTAGAATAAATAGTAGCAGTGTTATTCCATTGCTATGTTTTAATAAAATAATGAAAACAAAGGATATTACATTAAAAAAATTATAATCATCATCTATCTGGAGCTGGTAATCTGTGTACCATGAAAACAATTGAAAAATGATAATTTAGTACACTTCTGAATTATACTTCCTGAGTGGGCATCCCAGCAACCTTGGTGAGTCCAATGTTGCTGGATCATTTGTGGGAAGATGTCAGCCTTCCCACCTTAATCTTGGGGTCCTTGAACCCTCTCATTCCAGGGTCCATGAGGAGCCCTGTCCTGTATTTCACCTGACAACCCATATCTCATTCCTGAGTTCCAGCAACTGAATTTATATCCAGTAGATACTTCCCTTCTTACCTTGTCTCCTACCCATGCATTGAGAAGCATATAATTAAATTCATTTTCTTCCCTGAGTTTTAGCAGCTACTAATTCCATGTCAGCCTTAAAAAAAAAATCTGGTCTCATAGCTTGTACACATAATGCCACTTGTTCTAGCTTCCTCAAGCTCACAGCAAAGCCTAGTAGTTGGAATGGTTATTTAGGCCACATGGGAATCTGAATATCTATAAAGTACTGAAATGTTCTGATTGCTAAGGCCCTCTGACTGGGCAATGAAGTTGCCAGCGTGAAAACTGGAAAATGCTCCGGCACCTTTAATGGTTGTATAAAAGAGAGAATTTCAGCTGTTGTTGCTTGTTACTTGGTTGTGCGATGAGCAACACTTGCTGCAATTCCCTCTTCCACACAACCATTGAACATACTAGAGTTTTCTCGAGTTTCCATGTTCCTCAGGGCTGCATGTGGCTTTAGGCCACACTTTCCCCACCTTTGGTAGACTCTAAGGACTTTATATCACACAGAAGAAATCCTGTGCAGAAACAGGATTTAAAAGCTGGAGAAACCCCGCAAAAGCAGGTAGATTTTCACACACATCGCTGTTATGCTGTTAACCTGAACGGAAAGTAGTCAAAAGCCGCTCCTTTTTACTTTCAGGATTTTCCGATAGTAAAAAGAAGTGGCTTTTGACTACTTTCCGTTCAGGTTAACAACAGTTTAACATCAATGTCATCTGAAAATCTACCCGTTTTTGTGGTTTTTCCCTGATTTAAACCCTGTTTCTGCACAGGATTTCCCCCATGTGATAAGGTCCTTAGATTGTTGCAGCCTGTCCTTTTGGCTTACATGCACTACCAAGCCCATCTAAATAAAGGCAGTGTTGTGTAAACTCTCCTATTGTATTTCACAGGAGCCATAGAAAGGCTACCACGTGGGAATGAGAAACACACAGGTGAATGGATACCCCCTTTTTAAATTCTTCAGAGGAACAAAGAGAACCAAAATCTATCAGATCAAAGGAGGAAACCGAAGGGGTGAGATTATACTCACTTGAGCCGTTTCAGAGTTCAAGATTACAACACATTAAGAACTCATTTAGCTGACCAGATTCTAGCCCTGCTGCTCTTTCTAGCCCTCAAATCTTTGAGGTTAGGGATCAGGTATTTGCTCTGCTTCTTCTCTGCCATGCTGAAAGTGGTGCTGGAGCTCTGTCTTTGTGAACCAGGAGGAGAACATGGCTCATCATCGCCCCATCTGTGAGGTCCAGAAACTCAAAGAGCAGCATAAAAACCTGTTGCCTCCATCATAATACATTGGACCACCTTGGAAATTTATCATCATAGCAACCATGTAAACACACAGAGCTCAGGAATCCAGAGCTGCAACTACCACTTCTTGAAGTCCTACATCAGGGGTAGGCAACCTTTCCCCTTTAAGGGCCGAGGGACTTCAGCTCCCAGAATCCCAGGAGCTATTGGCCAACATGGGACTATTGGCCAACATGGCTGAGGCTTCTGGGAGCTGAAGTCCCTCGGCCCTTAAAAGAGAAAGGTTGCCTACCCCTGTCCTACATCATGGAGGTTTAGCAGAGTGAAAACTGAGGAGAGTTCCTCTACCTTTAATGGTTTCATAGAAGGGGAAATTTCAAGAGGTGGTGCATGTTACCTAGTGGCCTGGCAAGCAATACTTGCTGAAATGCCATCATTAAAGGTATAGGAGTGCCCTCCAGTTTTCATTCTGGCAATCTGATGTCAGGTAGCAGATCTCAAGCCTCAGTGGTGACAGTCATGGGGCACAAGAGGCAAGGTTGCCTACTGTTTTACTGACTTTGCTTTTGGGCAATAGCCTGCCTGATAGAGAGATAAAATGTGTGGTTTTCCCTTTACTTTATCTGTGTGCCAAGACAATCTTCGCATAATCAGGTGGTTATGACAGGTGCCAGGCCAGGAAAAAAAGGGGATCAGCCATATGGTTTTTGAATTCCAATATTAATATATTACCACCTGTTTTATTGAGACAAAGGGGGGATATGAAAGTGACATGTGGGTATGTGGAAATTAATGGAAATTGATAAATAAGGGGAAACTTGTTCACCTATCTAGAAAACTATATGTCAGAATATTGTGAAGTTTTGGAGTATGTATGAAATATTCGTCCCATTCTCTCTTCATTGTTCTCTGTATATGTGTAGAAAATGTACAAGCAGCATTTCCTCATACTGTTTAAAGGGCATTCACAATTTGTAGCCTATGAAAGTCCACTAGCTATGACTACCTCCACCATTTTATAAATTGCCTAAAATGTGCTTATATGATGCACGTATTAAAAACAAGACACTCCAGTCTTCAGAGTTACACAATCTAATAACAACACAAAAGGGGGGGGGGAGGATGAGATGGGAATGGAAAAACAAACTAACTCAAGGACTAGTTTTTCCAGTGTCAGATTCTGAAATGGCCTGTTACTAACTGTTCAACCTTTCTGTAAATTTTGCTATCCAAGGCAGGCTGCAAGTCTGAAGTCTGTGAACGTCTATTCAATATTTCTGAGGTGCAAACTGGCCCAGATGTGGGCAAGCAACATCAGAGTGTGATCAAAATGACAAGAATTATAATAAGGAAGAACACACTAGATAGGAGTGGCTACAGCAGTTTGCATTTTGCCTAAGCCTATTGGGATGGGCAAGTCTTACCCCCTTCTTCACCTCTCCCTCCTGCTGAGTTAAATTAATGCAAATTACTTTTTCACGTTGAACTCAGTTTGCAGCAAGTGAAGTAAACTGAGAACAAAGGGGGAATGTGGCAAGAGGAGAGAGAAACTGGGATATTTTAAAGCCAGCTGAAAAAGTGGAATGACAGAGGACTAACAGACACTGTCCCTGCCAATTTGGTGAGTATGTAAGCACATTTCTATATTATACAGTACAGTCTCACCTTGGTATCCAGATACAAAAAAAAAAATGGGACTTCAAGTCCCATTGTCCCTAATGGTGGCGTAATATTAGAGTGGCTGTGTGCACGCATGGCCACTGGGACAACGGGGCTTGCCATCTGCGGATGCTTAAATCCACAGATGGCAGGTTCACAAATAATGAGTTTCTACTGTAAAACACAGGCCTAAATCCTATTGTTAGACCAATCTAGAGCACAGCCATGAATCAACTGATTTTCTTATATATACACTCACCATTCAACCATTGATTATATGGATCTACTCTAATTGGGACTAACCAACATGATCCCAGCCATACTTTAATTATGCCAGATTAGCCTCCAAAATAAAAAAAGGGGAGGAGCAACAAAACAAACAGAACTCAAATATTTTATCACCCCCAGCCAGTGTGGCATAGTGGTTTGAGTGCTGGACTACGACTTTTAAGACCAGGGTTCAATTCCCAGCTTGGCCATGAAAACCACTGGGTAACCTTGGACAAGTCACATACACTCAGGAAAGGCTAAAACAACCCTCCTCTCAATAAACCTGGCAAATTCGGAATTCGGAAATGACTTGAAGGCACACAGTGTGCGTGCATGCGCACATGTACAGGCACTATCATTCCTTACCTGAAGGATCTTTTTTTTCATTATGAAGGTGCTGGGCTTTGAGATTTTCCAGGCTCTTTCATCTGTCATGTGTTTGGCAGGGGCCTCAGATAGGGTTTTATCAATAGTTGCATCTGGGCTCTGAAACTTCCTTCTTAGGAAAGCAAATCTACTCTTCCCTTCCCTTCCCTGCCCTTCCCTTTGATGTCCTTTCTGTCATTGGGTACAGGTCTTTGGCCTTTCAAGCTGATTTGTTTTTTTGTTGTTGTTTTTTGCTGCTTCTTTTCATTAGGTTTTAACTGGATTTATAATTTGCATAGAATGATAAATTTTAACATGATTGTTCTATTGTGTTACTTTTTTGCTGTGCTATTGCTATGTGGAAAGACAGTATACAGATTTAATATAGAAAGGCCTTGTCTCTTACACTCTTGTCCACAAAGTCTTAGATTTCCTGTAGATCCCTCAGGGATCCCTCCAAGGAGAAAGGCGGCATACAAATGAAATAAATAAATAAATAAATACAGGCAAATGAAAGGTAAAAAGCCCATCCTCTGTATCCATGAAAAGATGAAAGTCCATCCTTTCATAATCAGATGATCCATAGGGAGAGGCAGGAAATACAAATAAAAATATTGTTGTTGTTGTTGTTGTTGTTATTATTATCCTCCGTATCCATGGATTCTGCATCCATGTATTCAACTATTAACAGTTCAAACATATTCACCAAAACAAGTTCCAAAAAACAAATGAGTTAACTATTGTATACAAGGGAAACCATTTTGCTATGCCATTGTATATAATGGGACATGAGCATCAATGGATTTTGGTATCCATGGGGTCCTAGAACCAAACCCCAGCAGATACCAAGGGCCCACTGTAATACTTTTTCACAAAGTGGTAGTTGAAAGAAAGGAGATACACACTTCTTCTCCCACTCTTCCACCACTGTAGAAGGGACTGATCTTTTTTAAAAAGTCTTTTAATTTATTGAGGTGATTTTAGTTTTCATCCAACCATGTTTTCAAATCTCTGAAAAGCAGCATAGCTATTCCTCAGCAGCATGACTTGTTGCTATAGGAGTGGAATCAGATTTATGTTTGTACAGCACTAGGAGTAACATCTGGTCTATGTGTGTTTTCATCACCTGGAAGGTCTCGTACAGCATTTAACCTGGTTAAAGTCTTGCTGGATGTTATACTAGCCTATAGAACAATAGTAGCTATTTTTCTTATTTTGTATGAAATAGAGCCAGTTGTCTTTCTAGCAACATCTGGGTTTTTCAATTATGGAATGAGGAAGAAGGAGCAAAAACACATTCACAGCTCCCATGCAATGCATTACTACAATACACAGCTAATAATTGTCTCACACTGAGTCCAAATACTCAGTGTCTCAAAAATTCCCTCCAGATGAGAATATGAGACAGCAGGTGTTCCTCTGTTTTGTTGTCCCTCTTCTTATAACATCATGACAACTGCCAATTCATTTAGATCCAAAAATAAAGACTAAGAATCTGACCAATTATGACATCTTTAGTTAAACAGGAAAAAGCTGTCAGATTGTGCTGGATTATCTTTATAAGAACAGTAGCCCCATGTAGTATATTCTAGCACATTAACCAAACATCTGGTAAGAATTTCCTGTTCTATGAATCTGGCAAATCTGGTAGTTTTTTTTAGTTTCCTAGCAGGACTCCAAGATAGTTATCTACTCACCTTGGCTTTTGGCAACATCTTTCCTCCTGTCTTTGTCCTGCAACTGAACCTGTCACCTCATCACCATGCCCCCAAATTTTGCATTTCTTTTGCTATTCATGCATACAACATACTCATTCACAGCTTAAAAGTCTGTTTCTAGGCACTTCACTCCATGCATCTGATGAAGCAGACTTAAGACTATAAGGGTTTATGCTACCCACTTTTATCTTTCAGTTAGTCTCAAAGGTGCTGCAAGATCCCCTTGCATACCGATCCAGACTAACATGGCCATGTATTTGAATTCCAATGTTGACAGTATATATTTAGCACTGAATACATATTGCTCAAAGAAAAATAATGACCACAGATAATTTATATAATTTTAAAGTAGATGACGAAGACATTATAGTTCAAGATTTTCCATACCTGGGCTCAATCATTATTCAGGATGGAGACTGCAGTCAAGACTAAGGCTCGGAAGTGCAGCTATGATGGAAACTAGGCAAGATCCTGAAATGTAAAGATATATAATTGAATATTAAAGTTACCCTAAAGGTAGGATTGTCCGTGCTGTCATATTTCTCATTTTTATGTATAGTTGTGAAAACTGGACAATGAAGAAAGCTGATAGGAAGAAAATCAATTTATGTGAAATATGGTGATAGAGAAGAGTTTTACGGTTACCCCGGACTGCTAAAAAGACCAATAAATAGGTCATAGAGCAAATCAAGCATGAATTTACCCTAGAAGTCAAGATGACCATATCATGAGAAGACATGACTCACTAGAAAAGACAATAATAAGGCAGAGGGCTGTGGGAAAAGAGGAAGATCATATTCCCGGTGGGTAGACTCAGTCAAAGAAGCCACAGCCCTGAGTAAGACCTGAACAAGACTGTCGATGTCAGGGTAACTTGGAGGTGATAGGGTCACCATAAGTCAAAGTTGACCTGACAGCAGTTAAAAATATATATATTGCAAAAAAATGTTCTTCTAGCAAGCTATCAGATTTGCTAGCCTCATTGGGCAATACAGTATATTCTTATCAGGTGGTAGGTTAACTTGCTATAACATTTTAAAAACCAATAAATTCTACATTCAGGGCTAAATTAAATGTCTGATAGTTTCCTCTGGTATAGCTGTTTTCGACATATTAGGTAGCTGGGAAAAGAAGGGAAACATTTAGCCAGATTAGGACCATGGCAGAAGGGGTCTTTAAATCTTCGTCCCTGCTGAGGTCTTTTTTCTCTCCTTCTTAAACACACACATTGTTGTTAACTGCCTTTGAGTCGATCCCAACCCATGTGGATGAGAAACCTCCAAGACTCCCTGTCATCCACTGCTCTGCTTAGGTTCTGCAAATTGATACCTGTGACCTCCTTAATAGAGTCCATTCATCTAGCATGTGGTCTTCCTCTCTTCCTATGTCCCTCCACCTTTCCCAGCATTACTGTCTTTTCCCATGAGTTGTGCCTTCTCATGATGTGGCCAAAGTATGACAGTCTCAACTTTATCATCTTGGCTTCCAGGGAGATTTCAGGCTTGGTCTCTTCAAGGAGCCATTTGTTTGGCTGTTTGGCTGTCCACAATATTCTCAGCACTGTTCTCCAGCACCACATATTTGCCTTGTATTTGTAATGGGATGAAACTTGGGCTGTTGTACGGATCAAGTGGGATGCCCTCAAGTATGCCAATGCTTCTTGAACAGCATGACACAAATGTATACACAACACATTTATTTTAGAGCTGGCAAATCTGTTGCCATTGCTGGATGTCTTTGGCTTCTGCATCTTTCCTGATAACACTGGGAACAAGAACAGTACTCAGCTGAGAAGTTGGCAGCATGAGCGTTTGTAGACTTAAGTCTACTTCCTCAGATGGATTCAGTGGAAAGCCAGGGACAGGCCTATATATGTCATTGATGTGTGAGAATGTCAATTCAAATTCAAAATCCTTTTTGTATGGAAATGAAGTGGCAAATCCAGTTTGACATTGCAGACTAGCCTGGAAGTAGACTTAAGTCTATGAAAGCTCATGCTGTCAACTTTTTTCTTTCAGTTAATTTCAAAAATGCTACAAGACCTCTCTACATACTGATTCTACCCAGGGGTAGGCAACCTTTCCCCTTTAAGGGCCAAGGGACTTCAGCTCCCAGAAGCCTCAGTCATGTTGGCCAATAGTCCCACGTTGGCGAATAGTTCCTGGGATTCTGGGAGCTGAAGTCCCTCGGCCCTTAAAGGGGAAAGGTTGCCTACCCCTGCAGACTAACATGGCTATATCTTTGAGTACTCAATTGAGTATGATGCTTTTAGTCAGATATTAGTTACCCCTTAATGAGTTATGCTTTATTGTTTTTCATGTTCACTGTCATACTTTGTAACACACATAATAGAAACACACATAGAATACACTTGCTTAGATCCAGCACACAAGTCCCCAGCAGCATGCTCACTCCATTATTGGAGATGCACAAGAATAGCCAGGGGCTTCCAGCTGCAGCAGCTCCTGACTGAATGCAGGGATGTGCAAAGACTTATTCTGGCTGCTCTTGTATATCTGGAGGAAAACAAGCAGTCTCTGGATATGATGGCTTCTTCTTTCCCATACGCTCAAGGGAAGCCAAAATGTGCCTGAGCGCAGCTTGGACCTAATCAATGGCCGGAAATATAGAGCCATTTCTGGAAGCTCTCAACCTCTCTTGAGGCCTGGTGTATGGCTGTGATGACATTACACAGGACGTTACAAGAGACCACCTTGTGTCAAATCTTTTAAACTACACACACTAATGCATCTGAGGAAGTAGACTGAAGTCTACAAAAGCTCATGCTGCCAACTTCTTTCTTTCAGTTAGTCTCAAAGGTGCTACAAGATCGCTCTACATACACACACTACAGCAACTGGGGGGGGGGGGTTGCAGACTGCCAGAAATAGTGCAAATTGAGTCCACTTTGAGGGTTAGGGTTAGTGCTAGGGAATCATGGGAAGTGTATTTGATTGTGGCACCAAAGCTCTCTGACAGAGAAGGCTCAATGTCTCAGAAAGAAAAACAATTCTCATGATTCCCTAGCACTAACCTTAACCCTAAAAGTGGACTCAATTTGCACTATTTCTGGCACTGCAACCCCCCTAAGGCAACCTTAAGGCAATTCCTATCATGGCGTTTCCTTGGCAAGATTTGTTCGGATGGGTATTGCCTTTGACAACTTCCAGAATTGTTCCAGAGAATGGTTCAGCTTTTGGGGGGATGCTGAGGGCTACAGTCCACAATTTAACTTTTTCAAGACTGCCAAACCTAGCTTTGACTGCGTATTGTGTGCAGTCTGCGTATTTTATTTATTGTCCAAATAAAAACTAAAAACACTCCTAGAAATGTAAATCCATGCTTCTTAGTCCTATTGAAAATGGAGGTCATTTGGAAATGCCTCCTGGATGGAAGGTCAAAATGGAGGATATGTCCTGGGAAAGGAGGACATCTGATCACAAAGGAGGACAAGGTGCCACAAATGTAGGGCACCCAAGAAACACGCAGGACATTGCCAAATAAAGACTAAACACACTCATATAAATGAAAACTCATGTTTCATACTCATGCTCAAAATGGAGGACATTTGGAAATCCCTCCTGGATAGAAGGTTGAAGTGGAGGACATGTCCTGGAAAAGGAGGACGTCTGGTCACCCTGTCCTAACCACAAAGGCGCACAAGGCGCCACAAATGTAGGATATTGAAGAAAAATGTAGGACATTGCCACATAAAGACTCAACACACTCATATAAATGCAAATTCATATTTCATAGTCATGCTCAAAATGGGGGACATTTGGCAATCCCTCCTGAGCAGAAGGCTGAAAGGGAGGACATGTCCTGGAAAAGGAGGACAAACAGTCACCCTGTCTCAACAGTTCCTGGGGGGCTACCATAGCACTATTTTCGACCGGGTTTATATTAACCGCGGAGGGAGACAGGGATGATAACGGCACGTTCTGAGAAAGTAACGACATTCCCTGACTCCCTCGGAGGGTCTCCGTCCGGCGCTCCCATTGGCCGCCTCCGTCCGCGCGCCATTGTCCCTGGCTAAGTAGTTCCAGCAGGCGGATGAATCCCTTTAACGGACCTCAAGGGAGGCTTAGTGATGAAGGAAGGAAGAGGGCGGAAGTTGCTGAAGTGATGGCGTCGAGCGCCCCCGAGAGGCAGCAGGAGGGAGGAGAAGGAGAGACGCCTGAGGAGAATAATGCAGGCTCCGGGCGGAGTCCGCCTCGAAAGCCCGGGGCTCCGGCGGAGGCAGGCAGCGGGCAGGAGGAGGAGGAAGCCGGACCTCTGCCGGTGCAGTTTCCTTCTCACCTGGGAGCCCTGACCGGGAGGGAGAAGGCGGCGCTATACTGCGACCGCCTCCTCAAGGGCTGCAAGGTGCGCCTCTAGTGGCCGGGAGAGGAAGCGTTTGGGACCAACCTCTGTGGCTGAGGAGGGGCCATCTACACTGCAGAAATAATGCAGTTTGATCCCACTTTCAGTGCTGTAGTTCCATCATATGGAATCACGGGGCTTGTAGCTTAACAAGGCCTGCGTACCCATGGGGGCAATTAGCTTATACGGGATGTACTAAAACATAAGACAGCTCTTGCCCATAGGGAAACAGGAAAATACTTGCCCATAGGGAAACACTGGAGATGTTTCCGTGGGGTTGTTAACTGCCCTTGGTGACCCTATGGATGAGACATCTCCAAGGCACTCTGACCTCCACTGCTCTGCTTAAATCTTGCAACCCCTTAATACCCATAGTGACCTCCTTCATAGAGTCCATCCATCTGGCATGGGGCCTTCCTCTCTTCCTACTTCCCTCCACCTTCCCCAGCATTATTGTTTTTTCCAGAGTCCTCTCTTCTCTTCTCATGATATATCTGAAGTATGACAGTCTCAGTTTGGTCATCTTGGCTTCCAGGGAAGTTTCTGGCTTGATCTGCTTTAGGACCCATTTGTTTGTCCTTTTGTCTGTCCATGGGATCCTTAGCAATCTTCTCCAGTACCACATTATCTCAAATGTGTTGATTTTCTTGCTATCATCTTCCTTAACTGTCCAGCTCTCGTATCCATACGTGGTAATATGGAACATAATGGTTTGTATGATTCTAACTTTTGTGCTGAGTTGTATGTCTTTGCATTTTAGGATCTTTTCTAGTTCTTTCATAGCCACCCTCCCCATTCTTAATCGTCTTCTGATTTCCTGACTGCAGGCCCCATTTTTATCAATGTTTGATCCCAGGTATAGGAATTCTTTTACTATTTCTATTTCTTCATTGTCTAGCTTGAACTTGTGAAGGTCCTTAGTGGTCATTATTTTTGTTTTCTTTATGTTCAACAGTAAGCCTGCTTTTGCATTTTCTTCCTTGATCTTTCTTAGTAATTGTTCCAGGTCTGTAAGGTTTTCTGCCAGTATTATGGTGTCATCTGCATATCTTAGAGTGTTGATAATTCCTTCCTCCTATTTTCACTCCTTCTTCTTCTATGTCCAAGCCTCCTTTGCTTATAATATGTTCTGCATACAAGTTGAACAGATAGGGTGAAAGGACGCAGCCTTGTCTGACTCCTTTGCCAATTGGGAACCATTCTGTTTCTCCATGTTCTGACAGTAGCCTCTTGTCCTGGGTACAGATGTAATTCCCAATGTTTCCCTATGGGCAAGTACAGTAGCTCCTCTGTTCTCACAGGGGATCCGTTCCGAACCCCCTCCCCCTTGCAAAAACGAAAACTTGCCAATAATCAAGCCTCATTGGCTTGAATGGTCACATGCCATTTAATTTAATGGAGCTCGCCCCTCCGTGAATCATCAAGAACGTGGACTTCAAATCTGTGATCACAGAGGGGTGACTGTACTGTCATTTGTTTTAGTGTGTCCCAGTTTACACATTGTAAAACTGCTTAGGGAGTGCTTAAGTACACTGAAAAGCAGTATAGAAATGTACTTGCTATTGCAATTTTGCCTTTTCAGCCTCACAAAACTAGAGATTCCCAGGCTGCATCCACAGCCACTTGAACTACTGTGGAATTCTGGGAATTGTCCGTTGTGGCTGTGGTGCCACAACAAATGACAGTTCCCAGAATGACATGGCATTGAGCCATGGCAGTTAAAGTGGTGCCAAAGTGGATTATTTCTGCAGTGTGGACTCTGTAAGATGGAGTCATGGCAGTTTGAATGCTTTCAAACTGCATTATTTTTATAGTGTAAATGAACTCCATGTCACAATTAGTAGAAAGGAGACAGCCTTTAGGGATCTCTTATGGGAAATGGATATGCGTTCCCTGATGTTGACTCACACCTTACTTTTATCTGCCAACTTTTTCCTAGACCTTGGAAAAGTTTGTTTTTTAAACAACATAATTCCTGGTGCTGTGGCTCCCAAGCTCTGTTTCTGTCATAGCTGTCTTTAGACTCTAAAGTTCAGTGCAATTATTCATGGAAATTAAAGAAAAAATATTTGTACAGTGCAGCTCTATAAAGGGCAGGTCTGGAATTATAGGATGGCTTAAATCTTATGGACAGAGAAAAATGCAGGACCACATAATTCCCAGGGATAAAAACATTGTCAGCTTGTTACAGTGGTGACTGCTCCAGGTCCAGATTTGTTGCAGGAGCTACTGGCTTTTGAGCCTCAAGCCCCTTCTTTTAACTACATTTTGTACTATCATCTGCCGTTCTTGGTTACCATGACCGTTTCTACCCATGTCCACATCTGTATTGTGTGTCCTCCTATATGTAAGTAACTGCTTGAGGTTTGGGAGCTGTCTGTAGGTGAGTAAAGGTCTGCCACCAAGAGTCCCTGAGAGGGCAGCAATATTGTCCAGAATAGGTTGTAGGTCATTGATGATACGACTGAGTAGTCTCAGTTGGGAGTTGTATATCACCATTTGTGGAGTTGTGTCATTTTCAAATTTTCAAGTCTTGGTCCAAATCCAGATGCCAACTCTGCCCACACTTCTGTTCAGGAAATGTCATCACAAAGTCCCAATGACATCACCCACAATATCAGAGGGACTTTCACGTGCTCATCCTCCAATATAATTTATACCATACTATGTTAGCAGTGCCCTTCTGCACTTTACATTGGGCAAACAAGAGGATAAATAGACATAAATCAGATGTTAGGAATGGGAACACACAGAAACTGGTTGCAGAACACTTCAGTCTCCCTGAGCATGCCATCTTGGACCTCAAAACAGTGCTTGTTGAACAAAAGAACCACAGAGGAAGATAGAAAAGTGAAACAGCAGAACTGGAATATTTCAACAAACCGCAATCCATCCGCAGTAGGTTGAACAGAAACAATGGTTTCGTGGCAGACTGCACACATCTCAACACTAACCCACTCACCCTAATCCTCATGAGGGCACCTTTGACCAGTTCATAACATCTCTCTGGTTTCTGCACTACGTTCCAATACTCATTCATATGGTTATCTACCGTACTCTCCTCGGCTCTAGGCAACATCCTTCCTTCTGCCTTTGTTCCCCAACAATAATTGTTAAAACTGAACTTGTCACCTTATCTCCATACCCACAAGGTTTTGAATTTCAATTTACATTCTCTCACACAACCGGCTTATATAGGTCTGTCTTTGGACTCTCCAGGTTGTGTGTCTGAGAAAGTAGGTTGAGAAAGCTTGTGCTATCAGCTTCTTTGTTTCAGTTAATCTCAAAGGTGGTACAAGATCATTTCTTTTATATGTTCAACCATCACTCCAGTTAAACTGTGTGTCATAATATGCGTTTCCAAGAAAGAAATATTATTTAGCAGTTCCATCACTATTGCTCCTAAAGTACTTGAGTCATTTCACTTGTCATGAGATTTGAGCCAGTACATAAAACACGTTCTTCAGTTGGAGTATAAGAGTGACTTGGTGTTATCTAGTAAAAAGTTTCTTATGTTTGTGTTGCAATCTGTTCATTTATATGTTGTTACCTACCAGTTTTATAAATCTTTATAGTTCTTCACAAGTTTGTGCTTTTTAATATAATTTATACTTTTTATGTAATTTTATAAATTAGACATAATTTGAGGCTTGTGGTGAAGGGAGGCATGATTGTACCTTGCTAGCATCTGTATGGGCACACCTCTGCTCGGATGCTCTGTCCCAGGGGAGCACTGCACATACGACTGTGCACAGGTTCACAGCAATAACCATCCAATGGGATGGCAGTCGCCAGCGGTTCGCTCCTGCAACAGTGCACAGGGATGGTGGGGGAAGAAGTAAAAAACAACAACCCAGTGGTGTGGCTTCAAGCCACGCTGTGTGGTCATGACATGCATACTCCAGGTGCCTTCGGAGCCTCCGGTGCGGTTAGTGGGGACTCGGATTACTTTCGGAAAAGGCAGCTTCAAGCTGCTTTTTCCTGCCCGTCTCTTTCACCCCTATGACAGGCTGTATTGGAGAAAAATAATACAAAATGATGTCTTTGAAAAATAACCGTTTATAAAACTGGATAAAGTTCATAATTTTGATAATGTATATGTCTCACTTCTATTCTGTAAAAGGCAGAAGACGCCAGTGAGGTAATTAGTAAATATCTTTTGGAAAAGATGAAGCTAAAGGAAAAATGGCTTGGAGTCTGGAAGACCAATCCAGACCTCTTTTTTGTCAGTTCTGAAGAAATCCCCATACCATATGTTGGTGTGCTTGTTGAGGTAACAAGATCAATGTTTAGTATTTATTTTATTACTAAGATAAATAACAAAAGTATTGATAGTTTTAAAAGTATACTGCTTTTCAGAAAACTAGAGTTTTGAAATTAATTTTAAATATTGGAGAGACCGCTACTAGTCATGGGAATTTCTGCTTCCTTGTTTCAGAAAATATTACAAACCTTTGTTTAGAATATTCTAGTATTTCCATTACTGAGTTAAAATACTGCAAGAAGGGAGTTAAGTTCTCCAGTGGTTTAACTAGACTGTAAACTTAGCTGAACATAATTATGTGTAAATCATCGTGTGAATATACTGGATGTATTCTGCTTTAAAGCAGCTTAATGGAACTATTTTTATGAATGTAATTTAGCTCTGAATTTATTACACCATTTGCATATTAGTATATAAAATGTCTTGTCATCCAGTAACCTTGTGTGTTGATTTTGATTATATTTTGAGAAGAACTAAAGCAGGATGGAATTTACATAACCCTCCAAATGTTGTTGTATGGCAACTCACAACATTCTTCATCACTGGCTATGCTGGCTAGCTATAGTAGTATATGTGGGGCAGTAATATTTAATGCCCACTTGAAGGTCATATTTATCATGATGCCCTTAAATTGAAGAAGTGACATTTTAGCTTTTCATATGACATTGTGTAAGGAATGTAGTCTGGTCCAGTCCAGTGGCTTTGAAATGGAAAATTGGCCAGTGTCATAAATAAGAGCATAATAAAGGTTGGCATTCAGTTGGTGACATAAAGCAGGGATAAGTTCAGATTTTGCCTGTATATGTTGGAATTGTGTTGTTGTTGCAGCAGAGGTCAGAATTCAGTACTTCCCTGCACAATAACCAAAACCTCCTGAAAACCCACCTTTTCCACACTACCGTCCTTAGACATGACCACATATTGGTTGGAGGCAAGTGGTGGGTGGCTGAAAACTGTTTGGCTATGTGACTATTGGCAGATGCACAATGCTGAAGGTATCTCTCCATGTCCACCAGAGGTCCTGGCAGATGTCATAGTTGTGCATCTGACTATAATTACATAGCCAGACCTTACTTAATCATTCTCCACTGGCTACTACATTAAGGGCCGAGGGACTTCAGCTCCCAGAATCCCAGGAGCTATTGGCCAACATGGGACTATTGGCCAACATGGCTGAGGCTTCTGGGAGCTGAAGTCCCTCGGCCCTTAAAGGGGAAAGGTAGGCAACCTTTCTAAGTCTAAGCCAAAATGTTTATTCTGTTTACATTTACTAAACAAAACCTTTAATATCTCAATATCCCAGAAATATTTGAACTCAAATAAAGTTATTAAGAAAAAACACACTCATTGTGGTTTAATTACTGTATACAAACTAATTCAAAATTTCAGGTGGAAATAATTTTTTTCACATGTGTTCACATTATTTTTTTCATATGTGTTGCCTCTATTCATTGTTAGAAATAAATGTTATGAAACGATAGATTATTTTTTTTTTAGAAATGGAAATTTTTTTGTGGAAAAAATAATTTTTTTAAAAAAGTTTTTTTAAAACTTGAGATACCTAGAACAGTCTGGAAAAGATTAACTTCTATCTTTTCCAGTTCTTACCTTTTTAAGATAAACTTTGGTGTTGATTGTCCCTTGCCGGGCAGTTTGTGTTCAGGTGGAGCTCTGCCCTTTGGCAATGGAGCTGGCTGCTGTCAGTCAAAGGTCACTCTAGCCAAACAGTTTAAAACATGCCACGTTCCCATTACGAATTTTCTTTCCATCTTTGATCAGCACAAGACACTTGTTGACTGCCACAGGGGCCCTGATGTAACTCTTCTCTCTTATTCAGCACAGACTTTATGCAGATCAATAATGCTGATTTTGGATTTTTTTTCTAAGTGTTCAGTCACTACTATCATTACTTGAGCTGGCTTCCTTGTTTACACCTTCAAGTATTTGTGTTTACTTCTTGTTGCTATTCTCTTTGGTGTTATGCGGACTGAGAGAATCATATAGCAGTAGAAAGTTAAAATAAGACTAAGGGCTGGCTAGCAGGGACTGGAACAGCCTACCTATTTCTAGGTTATACACTCTAACATTCTGAGGAATCCTGCTCATTTGGACTGGATTAAGTAAGAGCCAATCATAGTAAGCACAAAGAAAGAAATAGTAGATGTTAATGCTAACAAAGTTCCCAAACACACTACAGAAATAATCTAGTTTGAGACCGCTTTAACTGCCCCGGCTCAGTGCTAGGGAACTATTCTGGGAACTGTAGTTTTGTGAGACATTTAGCCTTCTCTGTCAGAGAGCTCTGGTGCCACAATAAACTACAGTCCCCAAGATTCCCTGGTACTGAGCCAGGGCAGTTAAAACGGTCTCAGACTGGATTGTTTCTGCAGTGTGTTTTGGACCAAAGTGACTTATCCCACAATAAAGATTCCTTACTCAGTTTCCCTTGCTTGGTGTTTATATTGACTTCATTGTATATGTTTTCTCCCTGTTGCTTTTCACACTTGTTCCTTGCAAGTCAGCCAATCGACATTTATAGAATAATTTGGTGTTTAGAAAATAGAGCATTTCAATTTTTATCAGCCATAAATTGGTTTTTCATATATTAAGTAAAAAAATAAAATTGCTGACTATACTGATTTCTCTTTACATCATAATGGTTTCTTTGTTACATTTTAGGTTACTTGCAAACTGCCCCAGAATCTCTCCGCTAACATCAAAGTTTCTGTCTCTGTTGCTGAGCCCTTCTCCTCTAATATTGCCAATATTCCAAGATCTTTAGTTGATGAAGTTCTGGAAGAAATGGATCATTGTGTGCCTCTTTTGGAAATCTATCCTGTACAGGGGCAGGATAGTGTAGTGTCTGATATAGCCAAGGCTTTGGAAATTGTGAGGTATGTTTTTTCTTAAATGTAGTATTCAATAGGGTAGTAAATATGAAGGACATGCCAAAATAGAAACAATTCAGATACATAACCAAATATAATAATGATTGTGATTAAGGGCCAAAATATTTTAGGGAAATTGCAAATTCAATTATTGCACTTTGGGAGGAATATTAGCCCAGGAGGAGGGCATATATATGTTTTACATAGTTCCTGCCATGTCTAGTTTAAATAAATCCCAGGTAAAAAGTGATGTGAAAATGCTCTGCTTGAGGCCTTGGAAATTTGTTTCCAGTCCAAGATGCAGAATTCACTGGCATAGATACATGATTTGAGTTCATAAAAGGCTACTTTCTCTGTTCATTCTAAGCTTACAGAGCCCTAAATTATTAAAAACTTAACAATTCATGTGATGGTTAGCTAACATCTGATCATCTTCCAGTACCATATAATTTTAGTTATTTGATAGTTTCCAGGTAATGAAAAAATGCTAATAGGTACAAAGATCCAAGAAAGATTTTGAAATCCATATTATAACATTGTGGCATTCTTTCAGCATGTACTAGTAATTTGGTTTTATTACTTTTTTGGCTTTGAAGTTGGAAGTTCAGTAAATATGTACAGTCTTTCAACCAATCTTCATATTTACAACAGAGGTAGAAATCATGGTTTTCCAGATGTTGTTGGACCATAAATCCTGGTATTCCTCACTATTGGTTGTGTTAGCTAAACGACTTGAAGCTAGAGCTGATAGTAGATGCCATCCAGCAACTTCCAGAGCATTACAAGATTCCTACTGCTAGTTTACAAGAATGATGTTTCTATTAGCCAAGGAACAAAAGAAATAATTTTTTAAAAAAATATATTTGATCCCACCATTTTAGAGAAGCTGAAAAGCACAAATACCTGCTCATGTTTTATTTGTTCTGTACTCAGCAAAATGGTCTGTCTTTATCATAATAAAAATGTGCTAATGTCTTTATTGCTCATTGTCATTTCATGTTATTTTTTGTTTGGTTTCTGTAAAAGTGTTCAGGCTGCCCAGATGTTGTGGGGCTTTAATTCCCATCGGTTCCTATCAACAGGCCAGTACAGAGGATGTTGGGAATAGCTTGTTGTTGTATGCCTTCAAATCATTTCCAACTGATGGTGATCCTAAGGTGACCCTATAATGGGGTTTTCTTGGAAATAATTCCAGAGTGGGTTTACCTTTGCCTTCCTCTGAGGCTGAGAAAGTGTGGCTTGCCCAGGATCATCCAGTGGATTTCCATGGCTGAGCGGGGTTTTGAACCCCTGGCTCCAGAGTTGTAATCCAATGCTCCAACTACACCATTACTTTGGCTCTCTGAGGGAATAGTGCTTCATTGTGACCTTGGGCAAGTCGCATGCTCTCAGCCTCTTGAAAAGCAACAGCAACCTCTTCTGAACAAATATTGCCAAGAAAACCCTATGATAGGATCACCTTATAGTCACCATAAATCAGAAACGACTTGAAGGCACACAGCACACGCACAATATATCTGGAAGGCCACAGGTTCATTAGCACTGTTGTACAGGAACTAAATCTGCTTTGAGTATTTTTTAATCTGCTGTGCTCACATAATGGGAGTTGGTGTCATCAAACAATGGAATTGCTAAACATAAAGAAGCAGTTGTTTTTTTGTATTTTTGAAATCACTCAAGTGCTGCAGTAAGAAATGGGGAGACACCTGCAGAAATCACTGACTGTCTTGGAACAGTTTATTTAGCATGACAGAAATAGTGAAATATAATTACAGTACTTATTAGGAATATTTCAGAACAACTTGATGCTTTAATATACAGTTGGCTGTCCTTATCCATGGATTTTTTTCATCCACAAATTCAAGCATCCATGGCTTGAAAATATTCAAAAAAAGTATAAATTCCTTGATCAAATCAAAAAACCCTTGATTTTACATTTTATATAAGGGATACCAATTTGCTATGCCATTGCATTTAATGGGACTTGGGCACCCACAAATTTTGTTGTCCACGGGGGGTCCTGGAACCAAACCCCAGCGGATAACAAGGACCCACTGTATTTAACCATAATAAGACATCTACTACAGCAAATCAAAGCAAAATGAAAATACAAACATAAAAGGATAAAAGACATTTTAGTTGGCATATATCTTCCAGAAACTGGTCACAAAAGGAATGGTGAAGAAATAATATCCTATAGGAAGGAGAGCACAACTGATGAGTTAAAAGATTTTAAAAATAAAAGCAGCATGTGCAAAAGCATTCTTCTATATTGCATTGTACAGAAGTGCTTATAGAACATGTTTCTGAAGTTTTATATTGCCTTTCTCTTTTCCTCACTCTTTTATCTCTTTCTAAGTTGTAAGTCTTAACAATTAATGCTTCTAAACTATGTTACAGTATAATATACTTTGATACTCTGAAGTAACACATCAAGGTCATGTCACTGTGCATCTCATTTAGGTTTTTCTATGACTTCCTTTGGAGAGATTGGGATGATGATGAAAATAGTGAGACTTATGCGGCACTGATAGAAGAGAGAATTAAGATGTAAGTATCTTTGTCAGGCCTTGTTTTCATAAGTAGAGGAAATGCAAATCCTATAGTAATATTTCTCGAACAAAAGAAAAAGAATTTTTAAAAGTCACCAAATGAATTCTTCATTACCTTAATGCTAACATATTACGATGGCTAGGTTAGAAGCCTCCTCCCTGATATTTTGATATCACATATAATAGAGAAATATCCTATCATGTGAAAACTTCCTTTTTCACTTTGAAGTGGTGCAGCTCAAAGCCAGGATTACCACTTCACAGAGATGTGAAGGCCTGGGGGGAAAAACCTGGAAAAATGTATAAGGAGGTTCTTCCTGAAAAAGTTGAAAAAAATTGGATTATAACCTTTTCTTTTAGAATTATTAATAAATATTTGTTTGTAAAAATACATATCTTTAGATTGTACAACTCTGGCATGATTTAGTGTTTTGAATTGATTGTATCTGTAAAGGGCCATGTAAATTTGTGGTGCTATACAAATGATGATGATGATGATAAATAAATAAATAAATAAATAAATAAATAATAATAATAATAATAATAATAATAATAATAATAAATATTTAAGACATAGTTTTCACATATTTACTGCCCCAAATCATTTAAAACTATGTAAGAACGGTTTTTATGCAAGATTTTATGTATCATATAGATAGTTACAATTCCTAGTCAAAGGCCCGAAGCACATAGCCTGCTTCCAAAGTGAGCTATCGCTGCAGTGCCAAGCAGGCCATGGGCCGGAGTGGATTTAATCAGCTTTTAAAAGGTGCGGCTCTTGCCCAATAAACATGGCCTTGGTGTGGCTTTTGGCCACTTTGGAAGGGTGAAGATGACACATGCCCCCAAAGCAGGCGGAAGATGCACCGAGGCTGTGCTTTATTTGCCCTATGCGTTTTGGGCCTAGGTTTCCTTTTCTCATTGTTTTTATGGGTGTGTTATGTTTGTATGACCAGTAGAACCAGTAGAAATAACTAATTTCCTTTGTTTTGCTAATGCTGATGATTTCTTCTGTTTTTATTGAGGATTCTTTGCTTGCTTCTCAGAAATTAGCAAAACCAAAGAGGATCTTTGTAGTTCAGGACCTTGTAAGCTCAATTTCTAACAAAAATAAAAAATTTAAAAAGTAAATTCAGTTTGTAATTTTTTCTGAATAAACAGCACTTTCAATATATAAAACATAATTTTATGTCTAACCGAGTTATGTGTAATGTGTTTTATATTGTAAAGTATATAGTGTATACATACTTTATACTCTAAAGTTTCAGTCTATAAAAGGTGTTAGCACTGCATCCCAACCCGCATTTTTTTCTGAAATTGCTTCGTCCCTCACTTTTACATTTATGCCATCTCATTTACAGTTTGTGGGAATGGAGACTCAATTTTCTTGTATAAAGTTTCAAACGGAGATGTTCTAATTTTCTTAACTCTTCATAGTTGGTGTGATATTCAGAATGGGATTATTCCTGCTCCAATTGCTCATCGTTTTAGAAGAAATCTGGAAAAGTACAAGAGCATGCATTTGGAACTGATTCATTACCAAAGTAATATTAAGGAAGAACCCACACCTGAAGAAGCAATTGAATGTTGGAAAAAATATTATGAATTAATAATGTTATGTGGATTATTAAAAATATGGGAAGATTTACGTCTAAGGTAATTTCATTTGCCATTTTTTAAAAAACCAAAACACCAACGGGCTGTTAAAGTAAAACAATATTGGTTGCTGTCCAGTTATTTGTTTTTAATATCTATCATTTTGTTTATTAATTGTAAATATAGCCAGCTTGGTATTAAATTACATAACAGTCCCATATGTGTCTGCTCACTGCTAGTTCCTGGGATTAACTGCAAGGTAAGTGGCTATAAAATTGCAGTCTTAGATGCTTATATGCTGTTAAAATTGGAATCACAGAGGCTAGTTCAGAGCCCCATATTCTTATAGAAAGTAGCGATAGGAAGTACAGTTCTATTCTGCTTATCAGTGCATTTAAGCACTCCCTAAGTGGTTTACAGTGTGTAAGCTAATTGCCCCCCACAAGCTGGGTACTCATTTTAGCGACCTTGGAAGGATGCAAGGCTGAATCGACCCTGAGCCCCTGGCTGGTATTGAACTCACAACCTTGTGGTTTGTGAGTGAGTGGCAGCAGTACAGGCATTTAACCACTGTGCCACCAGTGATCTCTATTCTTGACTGTGGTAGCTATTCTTGTATTGTTAGTAAGATTCATCCAATTGTTTTAGATTTGTAGTAGATTACTGATTTTCTTGACAATATTTCCCCCCCCCCCCATAACCATTGGTTGAATACATATTTTTCTTGCACCATTATGCTTTAATCCCAAGCATCTCCAGTTGATAGATCTGAAATAGGGGAGCTGGGAGCCTCTCTCCTCCATTCAGAGGCCTCCTAGTCTGAATCTGCACTGCATAAATAATTCAGTTGAATATTGCTTTAACCATGCTATGGAATCTTGGAATTTTTAGCATCCTAGGGTTTGTAGGATTTGTTGTGGCATCAGAGCTGTGACAAAGAAAGCTGAATAGATCACAAAACTACAAATCCTGAAATTCCATAACATTGAGCCATGGCAGTTAAAGTGGTATCAAAACTACAAATCCTCAAAATCCATAGCATTGAGCCATGACAATTAAAGTGGTATCAAACTGCATATTTCTGCAGTGTAGATTCAGCCCTAGCAGCATATTATGTAGCCAATGAAAAGCAGTTTGAGCTCAGTGTTTCTATACTAGCCACATGCTTTTCCCTTCTGCTTTTGTACATATATTCCAAGATAATATATGGAAAGACCATACTGATAAATAAATTCCACTTTAAACAGAAAATGTATTAAGATGTATTTAAAGTAATTTCTGCTTTCATTGCCTAGATTAGAATAAGGATTACAAATAAACATACTGTGGACAAACTTCCATGTTAATTCTGCAGTTTCCTGTGACATAAAAGTTGCCACACTTAAGTTTAGTCAGTCATGTTCATCATTTACTGCATGTTATTTTGATTCCATGAACTGTTAAGTTCTTTTGTCTCTATTTAATATTATATTACTAGATTTAGATAATTAAAAGTTTGTTGCTTTTGTGTGCCTTCAGTTCATTTCCCTTTGTGTGCCTTTCAAGTCACAACCCTAGGTCCATGGAGTTTTATTGGAAAGGTTTGTTCAGAGGTGGTTTTCCATTACCTTTCCCTGAGGCTGAGAGCCTGTGACTTGGCCAGGGTCACCCAGTGGCTGAGCTGGGAATTGAACCCTGTTCTCCAGAGTCGTAGTACAATACTCAAACCACTTTGCCTAATTTAAATGACTGGAATCCTGTTGGTCAGAAACATGCATGTAACTGAAGTTGACACACGTATCTTTTCTGAGTGCCACAGCATCTGATAGTCCTGATGTGTAACCTGTACTCGGGACAAGAGACTGCTATTAGAACAGAATACCGAGAAACAGAGTGGTTCCCAATCGGCAAAGGGGTAAGGCAAGGTTGCATACTATCACCTTATTTATTCAGTTTGTATGCAGAAAATATTGTCTGCACAGCAGACTTAAGAGTCAGAGACAGGAGGAGTGAACGTTAACAACCTAAGATAAGCAGACAACACAATACTACTAGCAGAAACCAGCAAGGACCTGAACAATTAATGAATAATGTTAAGGAGGAAAGCACCAAGGTACACCTAATGCTGAACATTAACAAAAATAATGACCACAGAAGAGCTACAAGAATTGATCTTGGATAATGGGAAATTCAAAATAGTCAAAGAGTTCCCATATCTTGGATCAAACACAGACTAGAATGGAAACTGCAGTCAAGAAATCAGATGAAAACTAGGAATGGGAAGGGCAGCTACAAAAGAGCTAGACAAGATCCTAAAGTGCAAAGATATAATTCTGAACACTAAAGTGAGGTTGGTTTTAGCCATTGTATTCCCCATCACCATGTACGGATATGAGAGCTAGACAGTGAAAAAAGCAGATAAGAAGAAAACTCATTTGAGGTGCGCTGGAGAAGAGTGCTAAAGATAGCATGGATGGTCAGCAAGACTGAACTCTCCCTGGAAGTCAGGATGACTAAATTGAGACGGTTGTATTTTGGCCTCATCATGGAAAGGCGTGAATCATTAGAAAAGACAATGATGCTGGGAAGGCAGAGAGCTGTAGAAAGAGAGGAAGACCACATGCTAGATAGTTAGACTCGATCAGGGAGGCCACAGGCCTAAGCCTGTACAACCCGAGCAGGCAGTTAAGGACTGGGAATCTTGGAGATGCCTCATTCACAGGGTCGCCATGAGTTGAAGTCGACAGTTAACAACAACAATGTTTTCTGATACATTGTGCACAAAGTGTTATTTATTAGCTCCTTGCACACCATCCAAAACCTTCTACTAGTTCCCCTCTGATTTCTTTATCTTTTGACTGTATATTGTTTTGACTGTAAATTAGATTGTGTTCAGTAATCTCAAAATCTCCTGTTTACAGCTGTCAATCTCCAGAGGACTGCTGCTGTCATTTACTGGCCAAGCTGGGGAGTGGGAGGCAATTCAGTGAAGAAGCAGCTGGTGTCAGTTGTAATGGGAATAGGAATGAAGCTGAAGGAAAAAAAAATTCCCCTCTGCCTCTTAGCCAAGACAGGCTGCATCTTCATCACCTGACCCTCCTCCTCCTGGGCTAATAAACAGTATTGTCCCCTGGGGCTCAGCTGCTGGGGGAGAGATAACTGGCATGGAGCTGCACGTCCAGAGCACATCATGCTCTGATGCACAATGCTCCTGGCTACATGTATAGATTTTCTTACAGTTGCATATTCAAAATTGATTCTACATGTATGGTATATTAAAAAAAAATAAAGTAAAAGCTTTCTGTAACTGAATGAACTAGTGGAGGGCAAGGAGCATGAGAACTGAAAAAAATCCCTAACTACTTTAAAATTTCAGTGTGATAATCAAACAATCTTGAATTAAACCCGCTTCCTTACCATCGTCCTCCTAAGTGGATTGAAAATTCATACAGGATGCAGCCTGATGGAATGTCGTCTTTGCTTATGCATCCTATACCTAATTCCATAGTAGTGGAGAGATCACATTCAAAATCAGGCAACAGGTCACATTCTACTCCAGTAGATAAGAGATTGGATATATTTCGCAGGAGAGTCTACTCTTCAGCAGCACTGACACTGACTGTGAGAGTGGAAAATTTACAGCCTGCATGTCAGCTTATCAAAGGCCTGAAACAGATGGGGGCGCCTTCTGGGTGCTCTGGAGGAATGACGTTTAGATGACACATGTCCCTGGAGTGCCTGGAAGCCGCACCGGGGCTGCCTAAGGTGGCTCAAAGCCAGCCCCCAAAGGAGCGGCTCTTTTTAGCTTTTTGCTGCAATCTATTTGGGACCACAGCAGGAGGCGCCCTCATGGCGACAGTGTATGTTCGCCGGGCCCCCGGGGCAATTGGGCCAGGAATGGCTTCTGGCTGCTCCTGGATGCCCATCTGTTTCGGGCCAAAGTTTCCTATGGGACAAAATGGTATCTTTTATTCTCCATTTGCCAGATGAGCATAGAGGAGCAGCTCTGCAGTTTCATCAGGAGGCACAGTGATTGGTCACACAACGAATATAATCTGCTCATCATATTGGAGATTGTGCAGTTAAAGTAATGTCTGGTGCAATAGCTCTGAGAAGATATGCTTGCCTGAGATCAGCTGGCCTATTACGGGGCACACAATGGAAAATAAAGGATCTACCATTCAGGGGTGGTGGTCTCTATGACAGCAACACTGATGAATCTTTAGATCATTTCTTTAAGGCACGTCTAACTGCAAAAAAGATGGGGTTTGGAACCCAGAAGCAACAGTACTGTCCTTACATATCTCAGTGGCAATGACAATCATCTACATATTCCAGATCAAAATCGCCTTCCCGTTCATCCCATATCGGGAGAAGGAACATTAACAAGATAATCAAACTTAGAGTTCTCAAGTATTCCACAATTGGCATATTCTGTGACACTCCTCCATCCATGCCTTTCATAGAAGAGATTTCTGCTCTTACAGAAAGATGCCATAGGAAAACTGCCAGCTCACTGCAAGAGAGATGGATATTTATTTCATGCTTCCAAAGAGAGACAGAGGTCTTTGTCCAATCTTGGACCTAGGTGGCATTAATTGATACATAACACCACACAAGTTCAAAATGGTGACACTTCATTCTATTCTACCATTCCCCAGGAATGGGGATTGGTTTGTATCCATAGACCTCTGGGATGCCTACTTCCATATAGGAATCATACTGTAATATCAGAAGTATCTTTGTTTTACAATGGGGGGTGGGTGGGTGGGACTGCAAGATTGTCTTACGTCAGTCTTTCCACAGCACCAAAGGTGTTCACCAAATGTATGGCAGTAGTGATCTCTTTTCTAAGAACTCAAGGTGTGCAGATTTACCCATATTTAGACATTGTCACCCTATTCTGGAACATTTGTTTCATTGCATAGATCATGAAAAGAACAGGTTGCATACCTGTAACTGTAGTTTTTCAGGTGCTCATCTCTGCTCTCACACAGACCCACCCTAGCACCTTACTTTCAGGTCCCTGTTCATTTACTGTTGGAGGATTTTGAGCTAATGGTAGTTTGGTGGTTGGGACATGTGCAGTAGGAGAAGGGAATAACTGCCAAAGCTATTCAGATCTAGACTATTCTAAACAGAGTTCTGCACAGGCCGAAACTCATTTGTGTGAAGGCACAGATGACCATTCGAAGAACCAGTTATAAGTAAGCAACCTGTTCTTTTCAAGATCTATGCAATCAAAGACTTTGTTAGAACACAGCAAAGAATTTCAAAAGAAAATTAGTGTATACTTAATAAATTATGTCATCCAACACATATTTATTGTATGATCCATAGGTGCCTCTTCCTTTCCTGAACCCAGCTTGGGTATCTGGCATTTCTTGTTCTATATATGGTAAAAATCATTATTGGAGAATTGTTAACATCACTTTGCATGCATGGGAAATTAGTGGGATGGTCCTGTGGTTACTGTAATTCCTGTTGTCCCCTTTCTTGGGGATTGGAATGGATATTGAACATTTCCAATTTGTGGGCCATTGTTTTGTTTTCCATATTTGTTGTCAGATTGTAGTTTGGACTACAGTGGATTCTGTCTCTGTAGACTGAAGCAGTTCTGTCAGTGTTCCATTTATTCATGGCGATTTATTTCTCCCCTGTGCTCTGAGCACAGTTTATACTTCACGTTTTAAAATTGGCAGTTTGTCTTTGTACGTCCCTGTCATTCTTTCATCTCTTTTATATAGTTATTCAATTAATTGTTCCCATCTTCTTTTTATTTCTATTTGATCATGCAATGTGTTCGCCTGATGTTCGTAAACCATTCCCACTCTTGGTTTAAATTTCCCTTTGATCTCTTAGATCTTGTGGAAGAGGTCTCTTGTTTTTCCTTCTTTGTTTTCTGCTATTTCTTTGCCTTGATTATTATAGTAGTTGTCTTTATCTCTGCACACAAGTTGTTGAACAGTTGCATTCAAGGTTTTGGCTCTGTTTCTGTCACCTTTAACTTTTGTTTATCTTCTATCCTTGACTGTTTCATCTGTAATCCATTGCTGTTTCTCTTTCTTTTTGGTTACAGATAGTGTCTTTCTGCACTCCTCCCTGACAGTGTTTCTGGCTTCATTCCAAAGTTCTTCTGGTTCTCAATTAATCAAGACTAGTAGTGCAAATCGGTTTTTCACTCCATCTTTAAATTCCATGGGGATGTTTTCCAAATTGTCTTTTGGCATGATGGTTGGTTTAGCATTCTTCTTTAGTTTCATTCTCACTTTTGATATTAGTAGTTCATAGTCTTGGCAATAATCTGCTCCACATCCAGACTCTGTCTTCAAGGAATTCAGTTCGCCTAGTGGTTGTAAAAATGCTGTTTAAAAACTTTGTCCCATCAATCTTTACATGACCTTAACTTTTCTTAATACAGTTGTCCCTCCCTGTTCGCGGACTTGGAGTCTGCGGTCTTGCTCTTTGTGGGGTGGCAAGTGGGGAGGGACAAAATGGTGGTGCACACTCCTGCATGTGCCATTACTTTCAATGGGGCTCCAATATTTGCAAGTTCCCTTTTTTTATGGGTGTATCTGTGTCTGGAATGGATCCTTCACAAATTGGGAAGGATGACTGTATTGTTTAAATGTTAAATAATTCATTCATTTTTTTCCTCTAAAGAAATGAGAAATCAAAAGTCAAGATTGATGACACGCATTTCTGAGGTTCACAGTGCATTGTTTCAGTTGTAAATTAATTGTTTGGCAAAAAAGCAAAAAATAAAATAAAAGTAATACTGAACACTTCATATTTTGTTTGCTCTGCATTTTAAAAGGGTTTCAAGTGCCAGACATTTCTGGCATGTCCATTTTGTATAGTGATATTGTTCAGGCCTAAATATCTGCATATGTTTAAATCTGAAACAAATAGAGTAGTATGCGTACTTTAAGCTAGCTTGCTTAATATACATCCACAGAATACTTTGTTTAAAAATAATTGTAGTTTAAGTTCATTTTCAATTTCAGGGCTCATGGACCTCTTACCCCAAGAATATTAAAACGAAGGAAAGGATACCGAGAAGACAGAAAAACAGTAACTTATATTGTTGCAAAAACAGTGACAGCGGAAATGGTAAGGAAATGTTCAGTTGCAGAAATATCCGAGTGGCTGATTGCTCCTCCTCTTCGCTGCTTCTTTATGTTTTCATTTCTATCTCTTCTCTCCCTTCCACAAGTTATATAGCGTTTCCTTTTCCTAAGCTATAATGTGCAGAATTATTCTCCCTCGCAGCAGTGTAGACTGAGTCAATGTCTGCTCTTTGGGGTTTTTTGCTTTTTGATGTGGTAGTAGTAAAGCTAAGGATGAATATCGCTTGTTTTCTATCCCAGCACATTTAGACAGAAGGATCTTCATTTCATTTCATTTTAATTTGCTTTGTTAAACTGTTTTCATAGACTGATGCTTCAAAAATGTTAGTAAAGGAGATAAAGACCAGCATTTTTATGTTGGTAAGGTGTTTTGTTATCGCAGTCAATGATTTTAGAATGTCTCTATTCCTGACTTTAGTTGTCCGGGAATGCTTCCAGCACATATGCAAACACAGCTGATAAGAGCGGCTCGGCCAAGACAAGACCGAGTTGCCAGCAGGCAACCTCCAAATAACAGACCTCTCCTCCATCCAAATAGAATAAGCCACAAGCCAGTCCAGTTTCAGGATTCCAGAGATCAACAACTACAAGTCCAGTCTGAGTTCAAAGATGCCATAGGGTTGGTCGACGAGTCCATTCCACAGTTGAGGGTACAAGAGCAGTCCAAGGGTTAGGGAACAAGGTATCCAGGGACAAAGTCTAGGGAAGCAGAATCAGCAGCGTTTATTAGATGGAAAGCACAATAATCTTTGACAAGGGAACTCAGCATCTCCCAGTGCCTTAAATCACAGAACCATTCCCTTATCACAGCTGCTGAGTGATGGATGAGCGTTTTTCAGCTAGCCTTCTGGAACACCAAAGGCACACCTTTTCAGATCTTCTCTGGCTGAAGGTAGGGATTCCCATGTCCTGTTGCTCTACATCTCCCAAGCCTGAGACCACTGCTAGGGCAAGGCTGAGCCGCTGAGCCCCAGAGTCCCCTGAAGGAGACTTCACACAGCTAGGGCCAGGCTGAGTCAACTCTGCAGGGGCTGGGAGAGCAGAGCTGGGACAAGACAGGGCAGAATTGGGCCCTGGCACAGCCTCAAGATCCCCCTGCACCTGAAGGGCCAAGACCTCCTCGTCCTCTGAGTCCTCCTTGTGGCTGGCCATGGCATTAGTGTTTATAACTAAATTGTATGTATTTTTCAAATAATTATCCATTTCTAATTTATAAATTGAGTTGTAACAGTTGCAGCAATTTGATGTTGACTTAATTCCCTTTTTTCACATTGTCTCTCCCCCATATATCCAGGTTAAAGACTTATCTTCCGACACACTTACTCAACAACATGATAACTTAAACTCGGCTTTGGACAGCTGTTACAGTGGAGATCAGGTCCTTATCTTCCCTGGAGAATATAAGGCAACAAGCCTTTCAATGTTAACTGAAGATATTATCATTAAAGGTCATTAGAATATTTATTTTCTTTTTCTTTGTGTTTACAGTTACCAGATTAGAAGCAGCTGCTGTGATTTTTAATGAATGGATTAAGAAAATTTAAAGAAAATTTGACAGACTGAACACTGATTAAAACATGAATCATTTTTCTATCAAGGCAGTTCTTGTTTTTTTATCTATACGCGATACATAATATACATAGTAAAGTTGAAGCAATTGTGGCAATGTGCAGCACTGCTCAATGATTTGAGATAGCAAATAATCACTTTAGATGGAGTGAAACCTAGTTTTAATAACTAAAATATCCTATTTTGTTTAGGAACTGGAAGACCAGAGGAAACTATAATTATTTCAGATCCTGCTCATGAGAGCTTTGTAGTATCCAGGGCCCAAAATGTGAAATTAATGAATATTACCTTACTGCAGCAAGGAACTGTTGACGGCATTGTAGTAGTTGAATCCGGACACACAGCTTTGGAGAATTGTGTTCTGAAGTGTGAAGGAACTGGCATCTGTGTACTTGTTGGAGCTTCTTTGACAGTTACAAACAGTGAGATTACGGGAGCTCAGGTACTCTTTCAGTTCAGCATATGATGCAATATATATGTGCTAGTGTAATGTTTGCATAAAACAGTGAATATACTTACAAAAAATGGTCTGTTCTGTATATCCTACACATATACACAAAACCTGGTTGAAATAGGCTAGTCCAAGAAAAACTTTTATCACTGTATTCTTCTAATTAAATTGTTGCTTCACTAATATGTTAAGTTTTTCAATACCTGAATATGCAAAGATGGTAATCTTGTTCATTTGTCAATTGTTACTATTGCCCAGAAATGGAAGCAGGCAATTCTGCTGAAAACACATTTATTGAAACCTCCAATATGGTTTAAATGAAGGAAATGGTTGAAACCAAAATAATTTGCACTGTGAAAGGTTCCTCCAGTGTTTTAACCCGGAAAATGGAAATGAGATTAGAAGAATCTGTGGAGAAGTATACCTTCCTTTCTGTTTCCTTAATCTAAATGCCTATGTATTAGCTCCACATCAGAAAACAGGAAATATTGATAAGCTAGTGTTTTCTCCACATGTTGAACATACAAAACATGCAAATTGACATTTTAAAACTTAATAAGTAAAAAACAGGTTGCTGCTTCAAGAATACAAGGAGCTGCAGTATACTGTGTATACTTGTGCATAAGTCAAAAAAGTTTGGTTAAAAAAATTGACCCAAAAGGCTTGGGCCGACTTACACATAGGCCAATACGGTATCAAGCCTCCTCCCCAGCCTGGCTGTCTCCTGAGGGGACAGTTGGGATGGGGAGGAGAGTGGAGGGCTAGCAGTGGCTCCCTGAACCTTGTCCCCAGCTGGGCTACCCTATGGAAGACAGCTGGGGTGGGGTGGGGAGGATGGAGAGCAAGCCGCCAAGCCTCATCCCCTCCCTGGCTGCCCTACAGAGGACAGCCAGGGTGGGGAGGAGGATGGTTAGTGCAGACCTCCTAAGCCTTGTCCCCAGACTGGTTGCCTCTCGGGAGACAGCCAGGCGGGGGGGGGGGGGATGGAGGGCCAGACTCCCTGAGCCTCGTCCCTAGCTTGGTTGCCTCTCAGGAGACAGCTGGGGGGTGAGCACTAGCTCCTCGAGCCTCGACCCCACTCTTGCTACCCCATGCATGACAGTCAGGGTGGGGAGGAGAAGAGGGCAAGCTCTGGCTCCCCAAGCCTCTCCCCAGTCTCGCTGTCTCCCAGGGGAACAACTGGGCGGCAAAGAGGAAGAAGGGTGGGCACTCACCTCTCAAGCTTCCTCCCTACCCCGGCTGCCTCCTGAGGACACAGCCATGCTGTGGTGGAGGGGGTGAAAGAGTGGTGAGAGTTTTACCCTCAACCTATCCACAAGTCAGATCAAAATCCCTAATTTTGGCTCCAAAAGTTGCCCTTGGCTTATACATGAGATTGACTTACAGTCGAGTATATACAGTACATAGCAAAGTTCTCACCTTTTATGTAGCTTCACAGGATCACAGAAAGTACATAGTTTTAAATGGGCAAGTTTTTAAAGTGACCTTTCAGATAACAGCCATTCAGTGGTTCAAAACACACTGCAAAAGAATCCAGTTTGAGACCGCTTTAACTGCCCTGGCTCAGTGCTAGGGAATCCTGGGAATTGTAGTTTATTATGGCACCAGAGCTCTCCAAGAGAAGGGTGGCTGTCTCTCAAAACTACAGTTCCCAGAATTCCCTACAACTGAGCCAGGGCAGTTAAAGCAGTCTCAAACTGGATTATTTCTGCAGTGTGTTTTGGACCTATGGGACACAATGAAGCTCTTCTCTAGTTGTTAACCAGTGCTAGATGCTGTTGTCAGTTTCTTTTTATTCATGCAAAACATTGACATTTTGCAGTGAAGTTATTCTTGTCGTCAATGAACATTAAACTAAATTGGGGTGTGTGTGTGTGTGTTTTTTTTTACATTCAGGGTGCTGGAGTTGAGTTATATCCAGGAAGCACAGCTATTTTGGAGGGTAATAAAATTCACCACTGCAGTAACTTTCGAACCAGTGACTCCTCCCGAGGTAGTCTTGGTGGAATTAATATTAAGGTAAATCATTGTGGATTGCCACTCTTAATAATGTTTTTGGAAGAGACGTGGAAGCAGGGGAACATAAAGTTGAATAAATTGACTAAACTGCAAAAGACAAGAATTCATAAACAAATTTTTGATTCCTTAACAGGTCCTTCCTGCTCCTAAGCTAAAGATGAAAAACAATCATATTCACAGTAACAATGGCTATGGAGTGACTATTATTAAGCCTTCTGAACAACTTTGTGCTACAACTGAAGAAACAGTGGGATGTGCTGCAGCAGGAGATGGAGAAGATTCTGTTTCCAAATTAATGCAGGAACTGAGCCTTGAGATAAATACTAATATACTAGAAGATAACGCTAAAGGCATCAGCATAGTTAACTGAAGCTGCAGATTGCACATAATTTCAGCAGTTTGCTTTGATATATTTGGAAAACGTACTTTATTAAAAGACACTACTAAGTGTTATCATGTTATTATGGATACTGTTAAAACATGGCGTATGAGCATCATACTTAACTGTTTCTAAGTAAAGAGAAAGCTCTTTATAACTCGCTGTGAATAGAGAATTTAAATTTAATTTCTCTTTAACAGATATCTGCACCAGAAACTAAAATTACATTTGCTAGCCTTATAGATCAAAGGATTGTAATTTGAATTCTAAGCCTGGCTTTCCAAATGTAATTCCAATGATGTTCTTGATTAGGAAAATAACCTCTGTAGGTTCTGTGACACACATATGCAGTGGCAATACTAGGGAGTGCAGTGGTGCAGCCCATACCGGGGTGACACCTAGTCAGCCCCCCATACCATCAAGTTGTGTTCTCAAGGGAGGCCGCGTGCACTCCCTTCCCCTCATGCCACCCACCTTGTACTTCTCCTGAGGAGGATGACACAACGGGGGGGGGGGGGGAGTGTGTACCACTCCAGGAAGTCCCACCCCTAAAGCCTCATCGTCGAAGCCCTGCCCCCACACCAGGTGACAACCGCTGTGGGGACGCCACTGCACATATGGGTTTCTTTACCTGCACACAGCCTGTCAGAGCTGTTATTTTTTTAATGGTGGCTCCACCTCTTCTCCAGTGAACATGCAACCATTCCCACTGTTTCCCTCCATTCCTTTTCATCTGCTGCAGTTACAGCAGCACATTGTGAATTTCTCTCTGCTACACACTCAAGACTGCTAAGAGAATAGTTCTTTTTTCATCTCTTCTGCATCTTATGCGGTTTCACTCTGTTTATTATTATCTCGATTTATTCTGTCAGGATTTTGTCCTCATGTTTTGAACTCATGGCATCAAGCACAGTTGTTCATGACCTCTAAAGCAATATTTAAGAAGTATCTTCCATGTGGGGGCAAAACCCCTCAGTTATCAGAATAACTGATGGTTATTCTCACTGTCTGCTCTGCTTTGGAGAAAGCCATGTATCTGAAACCACCAAGCCAGGGGTAGGCAACCTTTCCCCTTTAAGGGCCGAGGGACTTCAGCTCCCAGCATCCCAGGAGCTATTGGCCAACATGGGACTATTGGCCAACATGACTGAGGCTTCTGGGAGCTGAAGTCCCTTGGCCCTTAAAGGGGAAAGGTTGCCTACCCCTGCACCAAGCACTGCAAGGTTTTTTCCAAGCAACAGCAGAATAATCAGCAGAAAATCTCTGAATGGAAAAGTCTCTTCAGGATACAGTTACTTATATCCCAGTTGCCTCTTTTGAGTTCACATTCACAAGAACTATTAAGATCCAAGTACTCACCTGTGACTCCATCTTCTGTACTGTTTTCAGTAACCATTGGTACCTTCCTCTCACTTCTTATAGAAGACACAACAGGTTTGTCCCTCTACAATGATTGTCCATACCAACTTCTCCATAAAGAGAAAACAAAAGTGGCTTGTCCCTCTATACCAAGGTCTGATCTTTGCTTTCCATACAGACGAAATAGAGGAAGCAGTTTGGTCCCCCCATACTGACAGGCTATAGTTGGTACCATTCCTCTCACTAGAGGAGACAAAACAGGTCTCTACTGAGAGCCAATCGTCAATACCATTGTTTAATCTTTATACAGAGGAAACAAAAGAAGTGATTTGTCCCTCCATACTGAGGGCCTGTTGTTGGTACCATCTCTCCATACAGAGGATATGCAACAGGTTGATCTCTCTATATCAGGGGTAGGCAACCTAAGGCCCTGGGGCCGGATGCGGCCCCCTGAGGCCTTTGGACCGGCCCTGCCGCCGCCCGCCATGATGATATTGATTATTTTTGTTATTACTTGTTCTTGGGGTTTTCTTGGCAAAATCTCCACAGGGGTTTTGCCATGGCTTTTCTGGGGCTGAGAGAGTGTGCATGCATATTTTTTTAAAATTTTATTTATCTATCTATCTATAGTGCTTCGGCCCCCCAATTGTCTGAGGGACAGCAACCCGGCCACCAGCTCAAAAAGGTTGCCTACCCCTGCTCTATATCGAGGTCCAATCATTCAATGCCTTCTTTTCTCTCCATATAGTGGAAACAGAAGGAATGGTTCATCCCTCTATACTGAGGGCAGATAATTGGTACCATTTTCTCACTCCACATGGAGGCAACACAACAGGCTGGTTCTTCTATACCGAGGCCCAATTTATTAGTACTATTTTTCATTCTGTACAGAGAAAAGAGAAGAAAATTTTAGCCTGTCCATACCAAGCACTGATTGTTGATGCCATTTCTCACCCATACATACTGAATGCTGATAATTAGTACCATCCTCTTGCTCCTACAGAAAAAAAATTAATAGGTGTTTGCCTCCATACTAAAGGCTGATTGCCAGCACAATCTTCTCAGTACATATGGGACAGGGTCAAAGACGTTGTACCTCCATATGGAGATCCACTCATTGGTACCTTTTTCTTACCCCATATGAAGCAAACATAACAGTTCAGTCCCTCCATACCAAATGTTTATCAACGGTACCATATTCTTATTCCCTCTGGAAGAATCAGACTAAGAAGTCAATCCTTCTATGCCTGGGTATCATAGTCTGTCATATTTTTCTACTCAATATGGAGAACAAATGAGAAGTCAATCCCTCGCTATCAAGAGCCAGGTATTGGTACCTTTCTCTAGTTCTGTACAGACCATGTTCTGATGCATGGATAATTTTCAATGGAGGGACATATGAGTCTTCTAAGACATTTACCTTCTTTAGGGCATTATTTCAGGGCTGCAACTGTGCTTCTACTGATCACTACTTTGGTCCCTGATATAGGTCTGTGCACCTACTACTTCAGACCATAAACTCTGCTGCTTCATCCAACTATAAGGAGCCCTGGTGGTGCAGTGTTATGTGCCAGTACTGCAGCCACAGGGTTGTGAGTTCAACCCCAGGGCTCCAAGGTTGACTTAGCCTTCCATCCTTTCGTAGGTCGGTAAAATGAGCACCCAGCTTGTTGGGGAGCAATTAGCTTACAGGTTGCAAACAGCTGTATAGAAATGTAAACGCTATTGCTACTGCTTTATTCAAGAAAGAGTTCATCATAGTTCTCTAACTTTCTTGCCACTTTTCAGCACAAACTCAGGCAGCAGGCACCTTTTGGTACCATCCACTTATGGAAAACTTGATGAGTTCTAGAATTAGTTGGATACTGTAGCATCAGAAACCTAAGTCAATTATTACAGTGTTGCCCATTCTGAGACCTCTCAAAGGACTTGCTCTCCTCCAGTTAACACAAAGGTAAAGCATCTGATTGTCATGCAATGAGTTTATTCTGCTGTCTCGTTCTCATGGATTGCTGACTACGGCACAGAACTCTATGGGAAACATCCCCACGTTTCATAAGCTGTTTGTGTTTCCATCCCAAAATGGGAACCTTGTGCTCTTGCAAGCCACCAAATCCTGACACCAAACTTGCTCAGTGATAGCCATAGCTGTTGCTACTGCATTCCTGCCCTATGTATCTCTTGCCCTACTTGCCTCCCTGACCCCATTCGGGTTGGGCAGTGGTGGTGTGGATGGAGAGGATTCGCCTCACCATCTGTTCCCACGGTTCCCATACTGCTCTAAGGATGTCTGGAGTTAGTCTTCTGTGCTCTTGCCATAAAGGGGGGAGTAGGATCAGAGGAGAAGGAGAGTAGTTGGCAAGGCCTGAGAACCATTCCCCATCCTAGGAATCCTGGCCATATTAAATCTTCCTTCATGCACCCAAGTGAGTGAGCAAAAGGAGGGAGAGGGGAAGGTGTGTGTGTGTGTGTGGGGGGGGGATTAGAAATTCAAGTGCAGAGCATGGAAAAAAGTTTTTGTTTATTTCAAAATAAATAACAAAGGGAGATAAGAAAGGAAAAGAAAGCATAAATCCAAGGATTGGAGTGGCAGTAGAGAAGATGAAGCAGAGCAAGTGAATATATCCCAGCGGAACAGTAGGCAGGAAAAAAAAGCTGGCCTTTTGGGGTTACCTCCACCCACATGGGGTCACTGGAAGTTCTTTCTTTCTCCTATCTGGAATGAACGGGAGGAGCATAAGCCAAACTACAGGATGTTGGGCTCTTGTCTAATGGGAAACTGATTAGTAAGATGGCTGAACTGGGAGAAGCCAATTCAGTTTTCATTGAGATCACTGCGTATTATTTCCTACCTGTCTCTGGACAGTGATGGGAGAAACACAGGGTGTGTGGATTCCTTCTCTCACCAACCCAGAGAAGCAGTAATTAGAAGACTGAGAAGCTAGGTTCCCTGCTGAGATTCTCTGAAACCAAGGAAATGGTCTTGAAGACAAATGGGAGCACTGTAATGGTGGATAAAACTGTAGAGAGCAAGACTGATGATAGTAGAAAGGTTGTTTGGCCAGTTGCTTTGAAGGTGCTCTCATCGTCTAGCTGTGCTATTTGTCAGCCATCTTGCTGCTAATTAGCCTTTGCTCATCAAATGGGAGATCTCTGATTGTGGCCTTCACTTGGGAGGACAATCCAGAAAAATGGATTCAAGCATGGCTGTGCAAGGTGGTAGACATAATCTTTGCCTTGTAATCAGCAGGGTGATGGGAGATACTTATCTGTTGCACAGAGTTCATAAGCCTCTAATTGTCACAGCCTTCCTGTTTTCTGAAAACTTGTTAAGGAAGGGGGCTACCTCCCTCACAGGTGCTGCTAGTACATGGCCCTTTATTGTAGTGATCCTGAAAGCCATGGCTAACAGGACCTTACAACCCTCTTTGTTCCAAAAGAGTAGAATGCAGTTTGTTCCCGTTTGCTATTAGATGTTTCCAGTTGAGTTGGGGAGAGGGTGTTTGAAAAGAAAATTGTACTCCTTGTTCTAAACCCTGCATTAATTCTCAGTACATCTGGATGTTGTTGTGATAGGTTTTTCCAAGACTACTGTGTGATGCGAAGAAACAAAATCAACATCAGAAGCACTACTGACAAAGGGAACTGGGTCTTGATTCTTTTTAAAACTGGATCTGATACAGAAGGTGGAGTGGGATTAACTTGAACTTCCAGTGCCTTAGCTATCTGAAGTATCTGGTCTACATATGAATGAGTGTCCTCAGATGGTGAAAGAGGGTCTTGGTCCCCACTAAAACATCCAGCAAAGTGGCAGTCAATTTGGAGTATGAAGAGGAAGAATTGGGCTCATAATCAATACCAGATTCCAAATGAGTACTGATCTCTCATGGGAAGAATGCAATCTTGTCATGGTCACTGTAACTGCAGCAGATTGCAGGGCATGGCACACTAATATCCATACCCTAGCAGAACTGATAGAAGCTTGGGCTGGTTGGTTGTTGTGAGCAAGAGGCACTGGTGCCATGGGTTGGACTGAGGTTGAGTTCAGAGCCGCAGGTTCCCGGGGAGACGCCTTTGTGTATCAGTGGAGAGGGAGGCTCCTCTACATGTTCCCTCCATTCCCCTTGATTACCAGGGTAATAACCAAGATCAGACGGGACCGGTCCAATGTCATCCTGATCACTCCGTGGTGGCCCAGACAACCTTGGTTCGTTACACTCCTGGATGTTTCCGAGAACGAATTCCTCCGCCTCGATCCTCGACCGGACCTCCTCTCTCTCCACGACGGCCAGGTCCTGCATCCGGACATGAATTCTCTTCAACCGGTCGCCTGGAGAATCCGGCCTTGAGCAGTTTACCTTCCCCTATAAGGGCGGTTCTTGGGGCATCCTTAAAACCGTCTACACAGAAGTCCTATGTGTTAAAATGGTCCAAGTTCCAACACTTCTTGGACTTGAGGGGCTTGTCTCCATCCCGAATTTCAGTGAATACTGTACTGGACTTCCTCATGTCTTTGGTGGACAGTGGCCTCAGTCCGGTCAGTCAAATGCTACTTATCTGCAATTTGATCTCATTTTCAATTTCAAGGAGCTCCTTCCTTTTTCAAAGAACCCTTAGTGAAGGCCTTCCTTAAGAGACTTTCAAACCTTCACCAACCTATATCGGTACCGACGCCAGGCTGGGACCTCGGTATTGTTCTCTCCAGACTTGCTTCTGCCCCTTTTGAGCCTCTAGCCACGGCGGACATGAGGCTTCCATCATGGAAGACGGCCTTCTTGGTTGCAATCACATCGGCCCGCCGGGTCAGCGAACTGCATGCCCTCAGAATAGATCAACCTTTTTTGATCTTTCATAAGGACAAGGTGGTATTGAGACCTGACATTACTTTCCTCCCGAAGGTTGTATCAGCCTTTCATTTGAAACAAGATATCGTGCTTCCAACCTTAGCACCGAGCCCGACCACTGATGAGGAAAGGCAGCTCCATCTCTTTGGACGTTCGTCGAGCTCTGGCTTTCTATGTGAACAGGACATCGGGCTCGAGGTGTTCTGAAAATCTTTTTGTGTGCTACGGAGAGGCCAAGACAGGCTTGCCTGTCTCTTCTAAGAGATTCTCTAAGTGGGTGACTTCTACCATTCACCTCTGTTATGAACTCGCTAAGAAAGAACTTCCGGTTGGGGTACGGACCCATTCAACTCAGGCGGTAGCTGCATCCTCTGCCTTTTTGTCTGGAGTACCGTTGGAGGATGTCTGCAAGGCTGCAGTCTGGTCTCAACCCTTGACCTTCGTCAAGCACTATAGGATGGACTCCAGAGCCAGACGTGAGGCAGCCTTTGGAAGGGCAGTGTTACTGTCGGGACTGCACTGAGATGTCTACGCCTACCATCAGATTGGGCTCAGTGAGTGATGTGCATTCCCCTATTCTAGCCTCTCATGTTAGATATGGTGTTAACTATATTCGTGGCAGGACACTCCCTCCTCCATTGACCAAAGCTTGTCAGTCTTACCCATTTGTGTGATTTGCAGAGACCACGAAGGAGGAGGACAGGTTGCTTACCTGTAACAGTATTTCTTCGAGTGGTCATCTGCGAATTCACACAAATCCCGCCCATCCTCCTCATTTGTGCCTGCTCATGTTTTGTTTACTTCACAGCTGGCGGCGAACTTCCGGAATTGAAGGGGGTGGTACCGACAGAGGGCCTTTATAGGGATGGGCAGCGCTACCGCCAAAAAGTTGCAACTTAAGTCCAGCCCAGTGAAAAGTTACAACTTTAAAGTCTGCTTAGTGATTCCAGAAGGATCCAAAGTTGCTGAGCATGCGCAGTCATTACCCATTTGTGTGAATTCGCAGATGACCACTCGAAGAAATATTGTTACAGGTAAGCAACCTGTCCTTATCCCGCCTTTCTCCCAAAGTGGATCCTGAAGCCTCATGTCTCTGTTCTTGTGGGCCTGTGGACTCAGGACTTGCAGAGAGCACAAGATTGGACATTGTGACTCTCACCCAAGCACATTAGGGGAGTGTTATGCGGGTTCTGATCTGGGATCTTCCCTCCTCATTCATCGCAGCACTTAAAAGAAGCAGACCATGAGACCATATTTCAACCAGAGTTGCGGTCTTTCAAGATATGAAGCAAAAGTCAAAGTCAAAAACAGTCTTAGGTCAGTCGATCAGCAATGGCGTTTCAATTTGAAATCCAAAAGAGTAGTCAAACAATTTGAACAAGGTCAAAATCCTTATAGTGTAGTTGAAGGGAGTGATTCCAAATGAACAAAGTTCTTTCTAAGCAGCAAGCGCGGCGGACAAAAGGAACTGAGAAAGAGCGGGAAGACAATGGGCTTAATAGAGTGGGCGGAGCTACTGCCAATAAGTCTACTCTAGTGATTCCAGAAGTTTCCAAATAACTCATTTGTGTGATTCGCAGAGACCATGAAGAAAAAGAAATGTTTCAGTAATCATGCCAATAGTGATAGCACTTAAGGTGGCAGCTTTATAATCTTTGGAAGGAGTCTGGTTACCAACCTGAATGCCTAAGTGATTGGTAAAATCATTGGTGATTTGAGTTTTTCAGGGGTTCTCTCCAGGATGGTTTCCATCAGACATCTCTGAGATGACAGGAAGAAGAAATGACCTTTCAAACAGACAGTGGTTCTAACTGTCTGAAGTTTTTCCCTTATAGCAGTGTTTCTCCATTATTTTCTGTCACGCCCCCCCCCCCAGGAAAGAAGAAAACATTTCGTGCCCCCCCGCGCGATCACATGGGCGGGTTTGGCCAATCAGGATAGAGCTACTGGGGCTGTGCTGGGACAATCTCCCTCTCTCCAGCCGTAACGGGCCCCTTTATGGAGCCTCGCGCCCGCCCCACTATTTCAGAACCGCTGCCTTATAGGGAGCTCACTTTTTGCAGCGAGTGATAGAAAAAAAAGGGAGCAGAATTCAGAGAAAGGAACAGACAGTAAGGAAGGACTGATCACTAAATGGCCATACTTCTTTAACACTAAAGGAAGAAAACTAACTGGTAGAAGGATTAAAGTGAACTGCAGAACAGCCAAGCATTCCTTATCTCATTTGCTTCTCTGGATTTCAACTGTCACTGCTCTGACCATAAAGGAAGAAGATTTAGCAAGGTGCAATTCCATCATGCTCTAAAACCACTCTTGAGACTTTGCTGCTACTGAACTTAATTTCCCCCTTCCCCCATCCCCTTTATGTTGTGTCTTACTTAGTAAGCCCAAGAGCAAGGGGAATGGATTTAATTATTTGTAAAAAAACCAAGAGCCTTTCTGCTACAATGGTGTGTTATAAAAGCTATAAATAACTTCTCTGAACACTGTCAGTTTTGTGGCAGATGAGGAAGGAGAGCAGCATAGGTGTGTCTATGCATGTACATAATTAGATGTACGCAAATGGGGTTCCAAAAGCTATTCCACTCTAGCATTTTCCCAGAATGACTTTTCATAGGCACAAGACCTGTTATGTGTGAATCAAAGTTATTGTTCTGCCTGCTTTTAGAATGGGCTGCAAGAGCTAACATTTTTTTGGCTTCTGAATTGGCAGGTTAAGTGACTGTCATATATGTTCCAGAACTACTAAATTTATCAATTTTTTTTAGAGTTTCAATATAGTTAGAGTAATTGACTTTATTGCAGAAGCTGCACATACCTATTGAAAAGCAATATAATTTTTTGAAAACACATCACATGATTTTATTTAAGTCCTGCACCAAGATCATACAGGTGTGGAAAGAACAGATCAAATTCACTGAAAGGTTTCAGTTAACTAGTTTATAACATTTTCTACAAGCTTTAAAATAACCACGTTTAAGTCATTGTCAAAATGAAATGTGGTCCCAGTGCATTATTAATCCTTGGGGGGGGGGGGGGGAGGAGACCTTGTTTTATTATGAGCAAAATGAACAAATAATGGAATACAATTATAAGAATCTGAATATTTTACATAAATAAATGTTTCAAACTATTATGAACTCATAGCATGACTATGAACAGTTCTACATTACTAGCAAAGTAAACATGTAGGAAAAATTAATTCATGCATCATTTTACACTGGGATACTACAATATCAGTAGCCACCTCTACCACCCCAACCACCTCTAAATCCACCTCCACCTCGGTTTCCACCACTTTGATATCCTCCACCAGACCCTCGAAAGCCTCCACCACCTTGAAAACCACCTCCCGTTCCTGAATATCCCCTTCCCATAGAACCACCACGATAAGAATTATATCCACCTCTGTAACCACTTCCATATCCACCCCTGTAGCCACCGCCACCTCTTCCTCTATAGCCACCTCCTCCATTGTCATATCGTGCCATCTTGGGTGGACGAGGGCCATCTCCAAACCTAGAAACAAAAATTAATGTATTTCCTATAAAAATCATTATACATAATCCTTAAAATATACAATTATGATTCTTACACCATGAAACTGTGTTTCAAAACCTAATTTGAAGTGTGAAAAGTTGGTGGCTTAAATTTTTAAGCATTAAAGACAAAAAATCCTATTTCACTTGTGACTTCATACATCTATCCAATTCCTTCAACTAAACCATCATTTTATGAAGTTATAGATTGAAACTGTCTTATCTTGTCCATCTCTTTTTGAGTTGGGGTAATAAGAAATAAATATGGCATGCACCATTTTACCCTTTTCCAAACCCTGCTTTTAGTTTTTGTTATAGCACTTACTTTATTACTTTTCACCAATTTTTCTGTCATAATTCAGAGGTTTAGTTAAGATTTATGTATCCTACCTATTTTCAAATATTTCAGTGTGGCCAATATTACATAAGTCAGACAATTAAGAAATAGCAACAAGCAGCACAATAAAAAGCTATCACAGATCCAGGTTCACATAGCCCAATAAAATGCACTGAATAGGCCTCCACTCCAGTAGTTAAATGCTCTAACTTCAGAAAGCAGAGTACCCAGAAGATCCTTGTACAAAGATCATGAACCACGAAGCAGGCTGACATGGAAACAACGTGTCTAAAAGTGTGACCATCTTTATAGTCACCCATGCCCCCGAGGTTAGGACTTTCAAACTGAAAACCAGAACCTTGAACTAGACATAAAAACAAGCTGGTAATCTTAGTTCCCGGAACTGCTTTGGCTGCTTTCTGAATTGGGTGCAAATTCTGGAGGTTCTTCAAGGGTGAGCTTCACACACAGTCTAGAAATCCAGCCTGAGTGTTACTAAAACATATATATTTCAGATTACCACTCCATGTTACTGACACCAAAGTAAATGGAAGGCACTGCAAGTTACTGGGCATGCAGGAGTGATACTGAATGAAACAGTATTCCAAAATCTGAAAATTAGTTTTGAGGCTAAGTGTGACTATTCAAAACATGCAACTTCTAGAATGGAGTATCTGTTTACAGTTTCAAACTATAGTTATATACAGGTGTAACTGTACATCATCACTGTATGTTGTTTGTACTTAATACCATTACATTTCACCTGCAATTTTCTTATCTCATCATCCTTTCAGGTAAGCTCCTTTGGAAACCCACATTATTAGCTTATTTTCCTATTCTGAATACTTCTGATACCAGTCCTTAAGAATGGTCACTAGATTATTGATGAGTTTCATTCAATATAGTTTATACAGTTCATTGTAGACCCCATGGTTTCATTCATTCCCTACAAAGACTGTAACTTTTCACTGTGATTCTAAGATGAAAGCAGAGAGCTAACCTCATATTGCCCACTGTGAGATTGATGCCAGCAGCTAAAGGCTTTGAGATTTCCCCAATAACATTCAGCATGTTTTTGTTCAGTGGATCTAGGTCACTGATGATTTCTGGATTTTTGGTTACTTCCACCACAAGCGCTTCCATTGCTGCACGCAGGGCAGTGATACAGGCAGCTGCATTGTGAGGCATCCGTAGCTTGATCCTAAAAGAGACAAGGCAAGTTTACTAATTGTAAAAAGTCTGTATCATATATATACATATTTCTCTGCTAGAAAATGAGCTTCTAAGAGTGGATTTGGTAGTGGGAGTGAAAGGGAATTCTCAAGGACATGTGCTTCATTTTTTAAAAATGCAAGAGACAAAATGGGACAAAAATACCTTTCCAAAGCAATGTTTTAGTATAATTGGTAAACAGAACTGTTATCCTATTTTTTGTAACATCTGCACATTAATAATGGTTTATGTCTAAAAAGATTATTTTACTTACACCATGAACACACAACAAAATTCCTATTACTTTTTAAATTTTATTACAGTATTCAAAGACAACTCATTTATGTGCTACAGCCCTTTCCAGCTATGAAATCAGTTACTGTATCTCAAAATCCTTCCTCCGTACATTTAACATCTAGTTAGCCAAATGTTCATACCAGTCATCCAACATAATAATCTCTCCATCAGATGTAACTTTCTTGGAGCCAAAGAGAAGCAGCTGCAAAGGGCTCACTAAGGTCATTGCTTTGGCAGAGATGGCACGTGTGCGGATCTGCAATCAAACAAATGTGTAAATTTCAGTGTGCATCAATTTAACACAGAATCTGGTGCATTATATAAAACCAAAGTTCAAAAAACACATAAGTTTCTAGTTGTCATTCTACAATGAAGGATTAAATACAACTCAATACTGCCTAAATATGTAGAACTCACAAGGGAGTAGAAGCAATGTCAATGCGCTAAAGGCAGGGCTATTTTACCCTGTACTATCCTGCTTTATGTTAACTTGTTTATATCTGCTCCCCTTTCTCACTCTAAAATGTAAGCATTTTTATAATTCTGTGGGACAAGGGATCAAACTAATTTAATACTCAGAAAAGTTCAAAGTGTATTCTGAGCACAAAATACAAACTGTGCAGTTGCACTATGACATTTGGCAACCTAGAACTAGTGATTTATGTGGCTCAAGTTATATGGTAACAGGTTATAAAAGAACTGATTCTTAAATGGGCCTTAATACATAAAGCTTGGAAAGTCATTGCATTAGCCTTCCTCAGCCTGGTGCCCTCTAGTCTAGATGTTTTGGACTATCACACCCAGTAGATGATCAGTGGTGAAGAATGATGGGAATCTTCATTATACAGTCAGCTCTCTTCTTCTGTGGGCTTGCCCTCCTCATACTGGAGCATTTGTGGATGACCCTATCCCTTTCTTCTCAATGGGCTTTAAAGCCCCATTGAGCCCTATCCACTTCCGGCGGCGGCGGCAGCGGCAGCGGGACTCTGGGCACTCCTTGGCCCCAATGCCTGGCTTACCAGCGTGCAGGAGGAGGAGGGCGGAACCACCTGGGCTTTAAAGCCCCATTGAGCCCTATCTACCTCCGGCGGCGGCGGCAGCAGCGGCATTGGGACTCTGGGCCGTCCTTGGCCCCAACGCCTGGCTTACCGGCGTGCAGGAGGAGGAGGGCGGAACCACCTGGGCTTTAAAGCCCCATTGAGCCCTATCCCCCCCCCCAGCGGCAGCGGCAGCAGGACTCTGGGCTGTCCTTGGCCCCAATGTCTGGCTTACCGGCGTGCAGGAGGAGGAGGGCAGAACCACCTGGGCTCTTAAGGCCCCATTGAGCCTCATCTCCCCCCCCTCCCCTATGGCAGGTTGGATGGCCTTGAAGGACCATCTCCCTCCTACATTCTTTCTGCCACTTATGCAGCTGCTGCTTAATTTAAAGACTGGAGTCAGCTGGGTACCCATCCCCCTCTTTACATGCTGGAGCTGACCACAGTCTGGGAGCAGACATTCAGGTGGTGTGGGGGAGGGGAAGGTATAGCGGTAACAGAGCCAACAGATGTTACAAAAGAAGGAGGAATTGATGTGTGATATCTATCCCTCCTTCAGTTGGCTCTGTTTCCCATGATAACTTGGGAGAGCGTGCCAACCATTCCACTGACCCTCAACCTGCTCCTTTGCAATGCCAGGTCGGTCAAAAATAAGACCCATATCATCCACGACCTCTTGGTGGATGAGGCGGCCGACCTGGCATGCTTTATTGAGACCTGGCTGGGGGATGCCAGCTCCGCGACTTGGGCGCAGGCTCTCCCAGCTGGGTACTCAGTTAGTGAGCAGGTGAGGGAAAGTGGGTGGGGGGGGGGCGGTATAGCCTTGGTTTATAGGAACACCTTAACCGTGATCAGAAAGCCTATCTGGAAAACGATGCACATCGAGTGTATGTACCTTAGCCTGAAGACCAGGGATAGTTTGGGGATTCTGTTGGTATACCGGCCACCCCGTTACTTAACAGATTCTCTAACCGAGCTGACCGCCCTGGTTTCTGAGTTGTTGCTGGAATCTCCCAGACTTTTGGTTCTGGGCGATTTCAACATTCCACTCGAAACCAGTTTACAAGATTTAACTGGCGCGGCTCGGGAGTTCATGGATACCATAACTAACATGGGCCTATCCCAGTTGGTCAATGGGCCCACGCATTGTGCTGGTCATACCCTCGATGCGGTCTTTAGTACGGAGCAGGAATATCCGTGGGCGGAGGTCAAAAACACCTCCACACTGTCATGGACGGATCATTTTCTGATCAGGGCAGAACTAAAGGCTATTATCCACCCTCCCGGGGGTGGCGAGCCCATTAGAACGGTCCACCCTCGAAGGCTAATGGAACCAATAGGTTTCCAGAAAGCCTTAGAGGGTTTAATGGTTGGTAACGCCGGTGATTCTGTCGAAGCCTTGGCGGACACGTGGAATACCGATCTCACCAAGGCTATTGACACAATCGCTCCCAAGCGTCCTTTCCAGCCCGCTTCAAATCGTAAGCCCTGGTATACCGAGGAGCTTAGGAGGATGAAGCGAGCTGAACAACAACTAGAGTGCGAATGGCAAAAGACTCGTCTCTTATCCGACAGAACTCGCCTTAGGAAGCATCTTGATTCCTATAGGGAGGCCTTGCGTGCAGCACGGAAATCTTTCTGTTCTGCATGCATTGCGTCTGCAGAGTCCCGCCTGGCAGAGCTGTTTAGGGTGGTGGGGGAGTTGACAAAAGGTTTCTCCTGCACCGAACCCCCTACTTAACCCAACAACAGCCTGCTGTGAGGCTTTTAATATTCACTTTGCAGATAAAATCTCTCGAATAAGAGCCGACTTGGACGCCATTGTTTTAGTAGAATCCATAGACGAGGTATCCAGGAACTCTGCTGATGGCATTTTACTGGATCAACTACAATCTGTGAGTACCGATGACGTGGACAAGCTTCTTGGAAGTGTGAGAAAGACAACTTGCCCCCTCGATCCTTGTCCATCCCGGCTGGTCGTCCGGGGGGGGGGGGGGGGACGCGTTGAAGGTGTTCCTTCGGGACACAATCAACGCGTCATTCAGGGAGCGTATTGTACCATCTTGTTTAAAGGAGGCGGCAGTTAGGCCACTCCTGAAAAAGCCCTCCCTGGATCCCCTGGATAGAAACAACTATAGACCAGTCTCCTTGCTCCCATTTTTGAGCAAGGTGATTGAGAGGGCAGTTGCTTCCCAACTAAGCAGTCTTGGATGAAACTGATTATCTCGACCCATTTCAAACCGGCTTCAGGGCAGGATATGGAGTTGAGACTGCCATGGTTGCTCTGACCGATGACCTCTGCTTGAGTATCGACAAGGGTAGTGTGACCTTGTTGGTGCTCTTGGACCTCTCAGCGGCCTTTGACACCATAGATCATGCCATCCTCCTAGATCGCCTGAGAGAGCTGGGAATCGGAGGCACTGCTTTGCAATGGTTCCGTTCCTTCCTCTCGGGCAGATCTCAAAGGGTGAGGCTCGGGGACAGTTGCTCATCCAAAATCGAGCTTAATTGTGGTGTCCCTCAGGGCGCCATCCTGTCCCCGATGTTGTTTAATATTTATATGAAGCCGCTGGGGGAGATTATTCGGAGGCATGGAGCTCGGTGTCTTCAGTACGCTGATGACACCCAGATATATCTCTCCATGACCAGATCATCGTCTCAGACTTCAGATGGTGTCTCTCCCCTTAATGACTGTCTCAGAGCGGTAATGGGTTGGATGAGGAAAAACAGATTGAAGTTGAATCCCGACAAAATGGAGGTACTCAGTTACAGGCCCGAAACCAGATCTGGGAATACAGTCTCCAGTCCTGGATGGAGTCACACTCTGTGTTCGCAGTCTGGGGGTACTCCTTGATTCGTCGCTTCACATGACTAGTCAGGTGAATGCGGCGGTCAGGAGTGCCTGTTATCAGCTTCAGCTGATACGCCAACTGCGCACTTATCTGGATGGGAGGGATTTGGAAGCTGTGGTACATGCCCTGGTAACCTTACGTCTGGATTACTGCAATGCACTCTACATGGGGCTATCCCTGTGTCTAACCCGGAAACTTCAACTGGTACAGAATATGGCAGCCAGGTTGATTACAGGAATACCTAGGAGGGAGCACATAACACCTGTGCTGAAATCCCTCCACTGGCTGCCGATTAGTTTCCAGGCACAGTACAAGGTGTTGGTTTTAACCTTTAAAGCCCTACATGGCTTGGGTCCATCTTATCTTAGGGACCGCCTTTCCCCATATGATCCCCCCCGCGCCCTTCGGTCCTCTGGGAGGAATCTGCTACAGCCAAAAAAAAAACTAGGCTGTCCCAGACCTCCCAGAGGGCCTTCTCTGTAATCGCTCCCAGACTCTGGAATGGCCTGCCGGATGAGATCCATCTTATTACCACTCTTGCTGCTTTTAAGAAAGCAGTAAAGACGGATCTCTTCCGGCAGGCCTTCCCGGAATAACTGTCAGCCTAGGGATGGGTCCCTGACTTGTAAATCTGATTCCTTATATTATTTGTTGTTAATGTTTTTAATATTGTATTTTAATTGGTCATCTGTTTAATTCTGTTTTAAGGGGATGGGAGGGTGGTACTATGGGATAATGGAATGTTTTTAACTCTGTTCTATTTTAATATTGTTGTACCCCGCCCCGATGGGGCAGGCTATAAATAAAAAATTATTATTATTATTATTATGGCGGCGCATGCATGCACACATTGTGCCGCCATTGGGAAAACCAGATTTGAGGTCCCACGGATTATACTATCTGTGGGGCTTTGAATGAACCCCCCATGGATACGAAGAGCCAACTGTAAATCTCTGGAGAGTATCTCACTAAAAAAGACGGCATTACATGTTAATAAAGAAGTGTTGATCATAAAGAATTATGAGTTAGCTGTACTGGACTAACAGAAAGCAAAATGTTCTCATAGGACTTTGGAGACTAATGGAAAGAAGTTGTAGCATAAGCTTTCATATGTATGGAGATGAAGATGTATGGAGAGAATCTTAGGCTTCAAGCAGACAGGAGGCTTGGAGTGGCCTCTAGCTGCTCCAGCCGCGAGTGAGCCCTAAGCAGCACAGGATCACATTGACCAGATGCTGTGGTCCCAAGGCTGGTTGCTGTCACAGTCTACAATGGACCAATGGCAAGGACTGTTTTTTTTTATTGCTCCTTTTGCAGCTGGGTTTGGGCCTCCTTAGGTGGTTGTGGTGCAGCTTCGACCCAATCTGGGGGCATGTGTCAATTGAATGCCACACCCCTAGATTGGCTCAAAGGCAGCGTTTTTGGTTAATTGAACTCAAAGATGCTACAAGATGCCTTTGCACACTAACATTCCAGACTAACATGGTTATGCCTCGGAATACACAAATGCAGGTTTTCTGCAACATGGGGCATATCTTGTAAGCTAAGAAAACAGATATTTTCAGATCTGAGGAACATTTTCAGTAGAAAATCAATCTTAAGTAGTGTCTAACATTAAATCTAAAAAGAAAAGATAATTTGATAACCAAAGATTTATTTTACACTTGCCTACCTTTTCTCCAAAAACAAAGAATGGAGAGGGATACTTCATGTCCTGACTGCTGAATGGGCAGTTAACAGAAGATTTGTGAATAAGTGCATTGCGTCCCTCGGTGGTGAGAATCTTCCTTTTCTCCTTATGGAAACAGACATTTGGATACAAGCCAAATGCTAGTAGAGAGATAACAGTATCCAGACTGTTGTCTGGTCCAGTGTTGTTAAATATCTGCGTCATCAAACACTCTGGGAAGAGAAAAGAAAACTGGCTTTTCTGCCTATGCTGCAAACAGTGAAACTGTGCACGTTTAATAGACCCTTACCACCACCACCATCTAGCTCTTAAAACATTTTACCTTCTGGAAATCCAGAGTTAATGAGAATGTCTTTCAACTGCACTTTGGCTTCCCAAGTCATTCTGAGTGTTGCCATGTTGAGTCTCTTATGCTCACAGAAACGTATTTCTGCATTTTCTCCACCAATTCTGCCAAAAGAAAAGGGCAAGACTGATTTGGAACCAAACTGTAGAACCATTCCACAGGCAAACATCAATGTGCTGACATAGTTAACATAAAGTCCTGTGGGACATCTCATAAGAAACACAGTTATTTGCTACTTGTATTACCCTGAATCCATTTACCTTGCATGATCCCAGGCTTGGAACACAGAGAGCAAAGCCACATGATCAGAAAACCGGTTACCAGCAAAATTCCTGTGGACATACCCCAACCTCTTCCCTTCACTTATGAAGGGCTCAGGGAAGCAAGTGGCTGCAGAGATGGTACACACAGCATCTCCCACACTGAAACAGAAGCCACATAACAGGGAATTACTGATAAAATGTAACAGCCATGCCATTACCAGAAATGTATAGAATTCACTTTGAATACAAATTAGGAGGCTGGATGGTGGTGGAAACAGATTATTATTTTCACAAAACCTGGATAAAAACAGAATACCCCCACTTTCAAAATATATACAGGCAGGTCAATATTTGGTTCATATCTTAAAAACTATTGCTAAACCTAAGGGCTCGTCTCTCTACTTAAGATCCAAACCTTACAAAATAGGAACTTACTAGAAAATGCATCCCATTATCATCATTTTCCCAAGACGAGGTTCAATGGGGAGCCTTGCTAAAATTCTCCCCAGTGGTGTCAGCTCATCATTGCAGTCCAGGGCATCAAGCTCTGAAATGGAAGTAACACCATCAGCAAAATCCATGACTTCAATCCAACACAAATATCAAGAGCCACTGTGCCTAATTATTTTACAATAGACGCAAGCTAACTAAAATACTCCCAGATGGTGTCAATCACCCCATTTTAGACCATCTCTAGCTGTTCCCCCACACCAGTTGGAAATAAATTAAAATTTTACAAACACCGGGAAAAGATGGTCACCTCACTGAGGCCCTGTTAAAAACCTGGCTGTGCTGTTATCAATCAACAAAAATTTTCAGAGGCAGTCTCATGTTATCAACAGATTGTGGAAACCAAGTTACAGATACGGTAAGTATAAAAAACCCAAGACAATTCACCCTGGCCTGTATGTGTCTACAATATAGATGAGTGGGTAAGTGTGTGATTGTGAGATACAAAGATTAAGAGGAAAGAACAATATGCTTGGTGACAGGAGGAGTCTACCAAGTACCTCTGAGGGTGTGTTCTGCTTCAATGACTGCATCCAAAGGTGGTGGCTCTATAGCTTTTGCAAGGAATTGCCCAATTCCTCCCAGTCGTAGTAGTTTGATGCTCAAAGCAACTTCATGCAGTGGTGTTCGGAACATTTCAGGAGTCATGTGTGTCTCAAGCCTGGAGAGATAATGAAAGGAGAAAGGATAGGAAAGGTTTTGAACATCTTCAGCTCCATACTAATAAGCAGTAACACTACTTGGCTCCTGCCAATTGTGCTCTCCCCAAAGCACACAGACACTCACACTTGAGCATCAGTCGTTCAACAAGTCTCAGGTTTTTCCCAGAACCTGAAAATCTGCTCCCTTTCCTTGCCACCTTGGATTGGTCTACCCTACCATCCTGAGAATGCCTTACACTTCTAATGTTTTAAAACATTTCTCACTCTTCAGCTCATTTCCAAAATCAGAGCCAGGCTGTGTGTGTGTGTGTGTGGGGGGGGGGGGGAATCCTAAAACAATGAAGTCCTGAGAGTTAAGTTGGCAAGAGATGGAGGTTAGCACTCTCCCTCTAGTGTCAAACATTATTTCAGAAACACCCAGCTTTACGGCAAAACTGACAAGTATGGTATTTAACACAATATGCACGTCTGTTCTGGCACTTGATAAAAGCAGTAACAGTAAAGTGTACTTCATTTCTTTTTAAATAAATCCCAAGAAGCTGCAGTAGAGGGAGAAAAAGCAAGAGGGCTTTTCCCCTTAACTGTCACATGCCAGCAAATGGAAAGGAAGTGGGAAGAAGCTTTGCAAACAACTTTCTCCCTCATCTTTTTGCTTTTATTATGACTTGCTAGACTGCAAGTATATAGGAAAAAACTGCCTTTTTAAAATGATTCCACTGAAGCCATTCCCAAAACTATTTTTTTTTTGGGCTGAGAAACAGGACAGAAATACTATTCAAATAATAAAACCATTCAGTGGAAATCAGTGCAGGATTAGAGCCACAGTTTCTCTCATGTGCATCCTAACAAATAAGTCATTCCAATTACCAAACAGCTAGGAGTTTGGATTCTCTGGTTACCCAGTTCAGTGTAACTTATTCAGACAGTTCCAGAGCATAGAGGAGGAAGAGGAGAAGGATAAATAATAATGAAGACTACTTAAAAGGAACAGATCTGTACTGTATTGTCTATTTATTGTTTACTAGTTGTGTGATTTTGATGTTCTTTTTAATGTCTATGTTTTTATCTGGTTTTTAATTTTCTTGATGGTTTAATTACAGTTTTAAAGTTTGTATGAAGTGCAGTTCTGAACTGGGGAAAAGGCAGGAAGAGGAAGAGGTGGCTTTATTTATTCATACTGTATTCCAGCCTTGCCATCATACTGTTCACAAAAATCAAGATAGCTTACAAAAACCAAAACAAATAAAATTTAACATCAGTAAAAACACGTAAAATATGAAAAGTTAAATGACTGAAAAAACTAATGGAGAAGAGAGACGTGTTGGTTAAACAGAAAAAAATGAATGTTGGCTCCTGCCTTCTCAGATTGGCACGTGGGATAAACCCATCAGTAGTGGATTGCTCCACCTGTCATCCTGAGAATTAGAATCATACTGGTGCCTGTCATCAACAATGGACTGTACCACACATACAAAAAATGCTTTCATTATAAATAGTTCACAAAAGCCTGCTATCTAGCCTTTCTTGAAAGGGTGTTTCAAAGTTGCCACCAAGGCGGCTCTGATTTGTGTTCCTTCCAGATGTCCCCGCAAGGGTAGTGGGAGAGAAGTCCCTTCCCTGAAAGTTTCTAAGCCCTGTCAGGCTCATACTGGAAAATGCAGTCCTTCAGATAACTTGGAACCTGAGCCATCTAAGGCTTTATAGGTCATAGCCAGCGCTTGGAATGGTACCTATAAATGGACCTATACCCATATAACAAAGGAATTACGTGCTTCCTATAATTCACACCAAATGACAATCTGGGCTACTGCTCTTTGGACCAAGTGAAATTCCTGAACATGTTAATCCAAATGGGATACAATTAAGGCATGTGTAACCATGGCCACACATATAGCTACAACCTTGCATCTTCAGAGGGAGTACAATTCACCCAGCAGAGGCTGAATCCCTATTCCTTGACCCACTTTTCACTGAATGTGAGTATCTCTGCTTTCTCCAAATCAAGTTTCAATCTGTTTGCTCTCATTACTGATGACAGGCACTGTTTTAGAAAAGGAACAGTTCCCTGGGAGGCAGAAAAATAAAGCTGGGTGCCATCAGCATACATTGTTAGCAGACTAAATCTCTTCCAGTAGTTTCATGTATATGTTAAATAGCATGGGGGACAAGCTCTTCAACCCTGAGGGTCCTCCCAGGTCCATGGCCAGGGAGGCAAAATAGGGGTCCCCTAGCACCACCACCTTCTGGGTCTGGTCCTTCAGGAAGGAATAGAGGCTCTGTAAAGGTATATACCCAAGTCACAATCCAGCAAGATGGCCAGAAGTATACCAAGGCTCCTGGTATTGGAAGCTAATGAAAAATCCAAGAGAAACAGTAGAATTCAAGTATACCTTTCAAAGCGAGCTCTGCTGCAGAGGTGGAAACAGAAACCAGGACGGACACGGCCAGCCCGCCCTTTCCGCTGCTCCAGGTTAGTTTTTGAGGCCCACACAGTGGCATAGTTGGTCATGTTGTTGTGAGCAGTGAAAAGCTTCACTTTTTGTCTGCAAATCAAGTTGGGAAAAACTGCTATCAAACAATTTGCTATCAAATTTGGTATCAAATTATTTCAAGTTCTCAAAGGCTGGGGGGAGGGCAGCAAAAGGGTAATTATCTTGAAGAAGGTCAGGACTAGACAGTAACACAAAAAAACCACCTTGCAGCTCAACAAAATAAAAAGGAGAATCAAAAACTCACTTGCAAGAATCAATAACGTAGACAACATCATTGATAGTAATGCTGGTCTCTGCAATGTTGGTGGACAAAATTACCTGGAAGACAACCATAAATTTGTTCTAAGTACAAAAATGTATTTAAAAAATCAATCATAATCTCAAGATTATCCCAAAAGATCTATCCTTCTCCTTGCCTTAAGGGTAGACAAGGGAGGCTCACCTTGGTCATTCCAGGGGGCACCGGATCAAACACTTTGCGCTGCTCCTCTCGAGGAATCTGGGAATGTAGAGGAAGAATTCTGTATCGCTGGCTTCCTACAATAAGAACACATGAATGAAAATACTTTAATAAGTCCAAGGAAGTTCACCTCTCTCTCTATAATCCACTCTTTTACAAAATGACTATTCCCCTCCAGTCACTAACTCTGTAGACCCAAGGGAGGCTCCTTCACCTTTATTAACAGAAAGGGAAAAATAAAAACTAGTTGTACCAAAGTGTGGATTCATTTCCAGGTATTTCTGCATGGTATATATCAAATTCCAGCCAGGCAAGAAGACAAGGACTGCCCCTGGGACATTCAAGGTCTCAATATACTTCAAGAGAGCCTCAATGAGTTCAAAAGGTGTTTCTTTTTCATTCAACTGAGCCATGTGATGTTTCGTTTCTGGGCCGTAGTCACCACTGCAGATAAGATTGCAATTGGTCTGAAAGAAAAAGTGTAGCACATGCAAAACACACTTTCTGATAACAATATTTTTCTGCAGTTTCTATCAAGAAGTTGGCTAAGCAGAAAAACACATTAACATACTGTACAGGAAGGACTCAGACTCAGTTTTCACTGTTCAGAACTAGAAACTTATTTTGACCCATCATTCAAGAACTCGTACTAAACTGCCAATATTTTAATTTGCTGCTAAATTCAGCATTTGCTTTACTCAGAGATGCCTGAATATTCAAGGTCCAGTCAAGCCATACTAACAGGCATCATGTTAAGGTTTCCATTTGTCTCCTGATTTAAACAGTTGGATGCTGTTTTTCCATCATCCAATGCCAAAGTCAGCACACACAAAATCATAAGAAATTACATTCTACATAACAGCAAAACTAAAAATACTGCCCCAAACATTAGAAATAAACAGAGATGGAGCAAAACAACTAACAGACAGCAAATCTTAGGAACAGCTGAGACAAAAAGAAAGTTTTTATTTGATGGCTTATTGCAAAAGAATACAATGTCAACCAATTTTAGTATGGAACCATTTTATTCAGTTCTATAAGGCAGTGGTTTAGTCCTCTAGATGTTTTGGCTTTTAACGTCCAGTATCCCTGATTAGTAGTCATATTTGCTGATACTTCTGGGAGTTGCATTCCAAAACATTCGAAGGACTAAAGTCTGAGAATCACTGTTCTAGGATATATCTTTTAAGAAATGACAGTAACTCATCTTATGTCCCGATGGGTTTAGTTATAAAGTGCCCATGATCCTACTAAAAATATAGTCCTGCTTTCTATATCAAAGAAGTTTGCTTGTTCATGCTTATTATTTAAAAAGAACAAAGCTTAAAAACATAATCAACTCAATAACCATTTTATCAATTCAAGTATTATTATTATAAAAAAGTACATCTATCAATGCATTACCACTAACAGCTAGTTCCTTATTAGTGCTGATGAAATTTTATATGGGGAAGAACCCCAGCCTACATACATCATCATCTTCGCCACCTTCCTCATCTTTATCTTTTTTCTTCTTGTCCTTTGGTGGAGGAATGAATTTAGTCATCTGGATACAGTCTTCCAGAAAATACTCTGAAACAGAGAGAACAGTCAGATAACTGTAGGATTTTATCACCTAATCATTTAAAAAGAGCCTATTGGTATCTCCAGCAGAATGTCCCAATGAATCCTATAGATGAAGGTTCACTTCCTTGTATCTAAAAGGATGGCAAAAGCTTTAAAAACAGTATCCCAGAAGTTCAAATTGCTGGTGTCCCCCCCCCCCCCCCCCTATAAAAAGTACTACCAGTATCATGCTATAAACTTTTAAGATATATACTCTCGCCAGACACCATCTTTCGGGCTCTTTTTTGGCATTAACAGCACAACACAGTTTTTGAATCTCATGTCAGAGTAGAACACAACAACACCTGTACAAGAAATGACTCTGTCTTTTATATTTTGCATAAACAAACACTCACAAGCTTTACAAATACTTGAGCAGTCAGTTACCTTGAACAGGAAACGTTCTGCCATAGACCTCTATGATAGGACAATTAAAGAAATATTCACAGAACATGCTGGTATCAATGGTAGCAGACATGAGAATGACTCTGATTTCAGGATAGGCCTGAACTACGTCCCGCAGAACCACCAACAGGAAATCAGTCTGTAGAGAGAAGGAGGACAATCCCTTAAGAAAGCTTTAAAAAAAATCACATTCACAAAGGATGCATCTATATTGTAGAAATAATGCAGTTTGGTACCACTTTAAATGCTGCAAATCCATCCTATGGAATCTTGGTTTTGTACTTTTACAAGGTCTTTAGTCTTCTCTGCCAAAGAGTGCTGGTGCCTTACCGAGCTACATATCCCAGGGTTCTGTAGGATGGAGCCATGGCAATTAAAAGTGGTGTCAAACTGCATTATTTTTACAGTGTAGATGCACCCCCCAAGCAACTAGTACACTTAAGGTAGCTATGAACTTGGGTAAACATTACATTATCGTTCTAAAGATGCTGCTGTTGTTATTATTTGCCATCAAATCAACTTTTACTTATGGCGACCCTATGAATGAGGGACTTCCAAAAGCCCTCATCATTAACTGCCCTGCTCAAATCTCGTGTTAAAGGACATGCAGTACATAGCTAATACAATAATTCAGCAAGTGTTCAGACCATTTTGCACCATTATCTTAAAATGTTATCACAACCCTCAAAAACAGGTCAGTATTAGATAGCTGATTTTATCATCCCTATACTATAGATGAGGGAGCTAAGGAATAACAGGTTGCTTATAGGAAAGATTGTTCTTCAAATTATCATCTGTGCACTCATAAGGTCTGCGCTCATAAGAACACCAGAGCTAAAGGATTCTGAAACTGGAGCGCAGAGGATATGAGGAAACTAAAACAAGAAAAAGATTTATGCATTAGTATTGTTGTGTTCTGGTAGACAAAAAGGAATTCAGAGCAGAAACACCAAGAGATACACTTTCAGAGCGTGCTTAGCATTGTACATCAACTCTAAAAAGTTCCAAATTATGTGCTCCATAGGTGAAGAACCCATATGTGGGAATTACACAGAGGGAAAGTGGCTTGCTTAGGTGTTCCAGCTTCACAAAACCACAACTAATAGTGCACTGTGATCCAAAACCCCAACATGGCTTAACATTAAGCAACAGCCTTCACCCACACAAATACATTGCATCTCCCTTATCTGAAATATCTTAGATCAGAAGTGTTTTCAGAATTCAGCCCCCCCCCCCCCCCGATTTTGGAATACATGCATATAAGGAGATACCTTGGAGATAGGACCCAAGCCTAAACATGAAATTTATTTATGTTTTGTATACACATTATAGATACAGCCTGAAGGTAATTTTATACAATATTTTAAATAATTTTGTGCATGAGACAAAGTGTGTGTGCACTGAATAGTCAGAAAGCAAAATTGCCACTATCTCAGCCACCATGTTGATAATTTTGGAATATTTTGGATTTTGGAATTCTGGATAAGGGAGACTCATCCTGTACTGGACAGATTTAAGTGCATCTTTCATGTTTGCCCAAGACTGTAGGACAAACAGGTAAAAATCTGTACAGCTATTTTCTAAATGTGATTCACACAGAGGGTACAATTTTTAGTTCTAGGTTTTTGCAAGTAGATATCTAGCACTGATTTTAAAGTGACCAACAATTAAGATATTTTTGTTTTTAATCCTAGACAAAGTGTGTAAAAGTCCAACACGTGCAGACTATATGGCACAACAAGAGGAATATTACAAAAAGAAAAGAGAGAACAAACTAACTCACATTAATGTCTCTCTCATGGATTTCATCCACAATAACATGACTGATTCCACGAATCCCAGCTTCCAGTTTCCTCAGGAGGACACCTTGAAGAAAAAGAGTCCATGTCAATGCAGATGACGTGGTTTTCCAATTCCCAGCAGTACTAAAATGTGCCTATGTTTTGGTATCAATTAAATTTATTTCTTATCATTGGCTGGTTCTCATTTGTTGCATTTGGGGTTTACATTTTATCTTTTTAGAATTGTTGTAGGGAGGGTAACCCAGTGCATTGTGCACACCCAGTGTCTTAACCTCACACTGACTCTTTGCTTTATTATGAGAGAAAGTGGGAAACTGTGAGAAAAGAAAAATCCATACATTTTCTTCTAACTACTACATCTACCCAATTGTTCTAATGGACCTAAAGAGGAAACCCTTTCCATTTTTATCACATTGTAAAACTTCTAGGCAGGAACCAAAATGCCCAACATTTCCAATATTGTCCTTGTTCTCTAAAACCACTGTAGGAAAGAATTCTCTATTTTTGCCAGATCAGTTAATGATGATGGTAATGATAGTTTATATTTATATCCCACTTCCCCTCCCCCAAAATGGGACACAAAGCAGCTTACAAACTAAAAAAAATACAATTAAAAACATACTAAAGTGGGCATTAAAATGAAATCAAACTAGTACAACATTAAAACACATCAGTCATTAAAAGAATAAAATACAATATAAAAAAACTTAACAGTACAAATAAAAACAGTTAAGAATACTAAAAACACATTAAAAATAAAAACTATATACAGATCCTTAAAAACCTTCAAATCCAACACAACAAAACATTAAGAGCCCAACCTCAACAATCTCTAAAGGCATAAAAATGTTTTAACTTGCTGCCAGAAGGACAGCAAGGATGGGACCACACTGGCCTCTTTGGGGAGGGGTTCCAAAGTCTGGAAGCAGCCAATGAGAAGGCCCCATCTCCCTTGTTCCCACCAAATGCACTTGAGGTGGTGGTAGAAGAGGGTCTCTCCAGATGATTTTAAAACCTTAATAGCCTCATACAGAGAGATATGGTCCTTCTAAGAGCCAGGGCCTAAGCTGTACAGCGCTTTCTAGATCAAAACCAGCACTTCAAATTGTGCCTGGAAATGGATCGACAGTCAATGAAGCTGTTGCAAAAAGGGAGTTGTATGCTCCCTGTAGCCAGCCTCAGTTAACAATCTGGCTGCAGCTCTTTGGGCCAACTGAAGTTTCTGAGCATTTTTCAAAGGCAGCCCCTTGCAGAGCCCATTACAGTAATCCAAACAGGATATAACTAAGGCATGTACAACTGTGGCCAGATCCAACCTCTCCAGGAATGGGCACAGGTGGCGCACTAGCTTTAACTGCACAAAAGCACTCCAGGTCACCGCTGAGACCTGGGCCTCCAGGCTCAGCGATGAATTCAGGACTACTTCCAAACTGTGAACCATCTAATAACACAGGTTTAATCCCTATTCCCAGATGTTTTTCAACTGACCAGGAGTACCTCTGTCTTGTCTGGATTGAGCTTCAATTTGTTTGTCCTCATCCAGTTCATTACAGTTGCAAGGCACTGGTTTAGCACAGGAATGGTTTCCTTGGAATTAGGGGAAAGGAGTAATAGAGGTGGGTATCATCAGCATACTGATGATACCTGACCCCAAAACTCCAACCTCTCCCAGTTTCATAGCTTCTCTCTGTAACTTCCGTATTCTAGCTGAGGAATTAACCAATAACCAGGACACACCTACAGTGCAGAACATCACGCTGGCATGGGGCCGTGGAAGCACTGATTCAAAGCGGACACTGTAACCACAGCTATTCCCAGGTTCTTCTCCTCTCTCGTAGGCAACTCGTTCTGCCACAGAAACAGCACTGATCCTCCTGGGCTGTATAGAAAGAAAATTGATCACAGAACAAATGTAAAAATTGCATCAGCTGATCAACAGCAAGTCCCTGTAACAAGCCCCATGGAGAAAAAACACAGGATGTGCTAACAATCTCCAGAAAGGGTGGAAACATCTATGTCTCTTGACACAGGTGCCCAAACAGACTGCACACAGAGGATCTCTCAATGTTCATAACGTCATGGTTCCTACTTCAAATACACACTCTGTTGTAATAAAAATTATGCTTGGAGCAATAATCTCTATTGTGAAGTGCCAGCAGGAATGTTTAGATACTGTTCCTACACAGAAGGAGGAAAGGACCCAAGATCACTAAGATCTGTACTAATACCATCATATGCAACAATAAGAACAGCAACAACAAAACCAGCAATTTTTACCACAAAACTTTCAGTATCTTATCCAGTACAGTGGTACCTCCACTTATGAAATTAATTCGTTCCGACAGCCATTTCGTAAGTAGAAAATTTCGTAAGTAGAAGCAAATTTAACATTGAAATGCCCTAATCTGTTCCAGGTCCCCAGATTCAAGCTACAACTCAATACAAACGTATAACAAAAATACAATCCTGAAGATTAAAAGCCAAAAATACCACAAGCCAAAAATCCAGTCCTGAATATCAGAAGCCACAGAAGCCAAAAATACAGTCCTGGAGATCAAAAGCCAAAAATATCAGAAGCCAAAAAACCACAAGCCACAAGTCCTACCTTCCTGGATCTCAGAAGCCACCAATTTCACTAGCCACACTTCCTCTCCTCTTTCGCAAGCCCGAACAGTGCTGCCTAGCTGAATTTCGCTAGGCAAACGCTTCCTCTTTCGCTAGCCAATACAGTGCTGCTTTGCTAGATTTCACTAACCAATGGCATGCCACGAAATTCGGAGAGCAGCTCGTTCGCGCCAATTTCGTAAGTTGGAACGCTTTCTTAAGTCGAAGCAAATTTTTTTTATGAGGCACGTTTCGTTAAGTCGAATTTTTCGGTAGAAGAAGCATTCGTAAGTAGAGGTACCACTGTATTTCCTTAATGGAAAATAATGCACAGTTCAAACAATTATATTTTAACAATCACAAAAACACACAAACACGAAAAGTTAGAGGAAAACTTGTGATGCCTTCCCCATGAAGATACGTCACATAGCTACTACCAAACTACCAGCACATGTAATCATGGCAAACACAAACAAAATGAAAGAGAATGCTTGGCATCTCCAACAAATCAAAACAGGAGTTATTCGTATTAAGCCATGGTCAATATCTAGATCTAGTGGCAACTATTTTTGATGGGTATTATTGCCAAATATTGTATCGAAGATGAATGCTGTTTTGAATAGGTTATTCACCTGAGTCACAACAATGCTACATTCAGCAGCTCTTCCACTGTAGATATATTCATCCAGGATGTACTGTGGAACTTGAGTAGTTTTGCCACAGCCTGTGGCCCCACGGATAATAACAACAGAATTATGGTGGATGGCTTCTTGAATATCTTGCTCAAATTTCTTCACAGGCAGGTTCTCTCTCTCTTGAAGAATCTGGGACAGAAAGTCCACTATTGATAGTCTGCAATTACATTCAGTCTAATATCTAACAATTGGCAGTTTCCTTCTCTTAGGGAATAGGTCACTATTCTGCCCCTGACTTCTGCACTTTGAGAGTCTAGAACAGGGGTAGGCAACCTTTCCCCTTTAAGGGCCGAGGGACTTCAGCTCCCAAAAGCCTCAGACATGTTGGCCAATAGCTCCTGGGATTCTGGGAGCTGAAGTCCCTCGGCTCTTAAAGGGGAAAGGTTGCCTACCCCTGGTCTAGAAGGTGATAAAGAAACCTATGTGTGCCATTTCGCTTCTTCTCTCTTACTGTAAAGGACACAAATGCTTCACATATTCTCTTCCTGTGTGTGAAAGGGAGCATGCACACATAGATCACACTAGGGGATGAGCTTTAGATTCATCCAAGAGATGAAACTCACATCCTCCGACAATGGCAAAAGACTGGGTCTAGGGAAGAATTGCTTACTGTATATGCTCAATGTTAAGTCAACCTAATATATAAGTCGAGGCTAAAACATAGGGGCATGTAAACAATGAAGTAAAGTAAACAATGTCAAACACCTTCTGTCAGGCATAACTGTTTGTGCTGCATGGATGAGGAGAAAACGACAGTAAATCATGTCTGAGTGATGTGGGAGGGGAGGTGACCAGGTGTAGGCAGGACTAATAAAATGCACACATGTCTAAAATGATGAAAAAGTAAGGAAGATGGCAACAATGTTAGCAGTGATTATAGCTTTTAATGTGAAAAATTTGCTTGATTTTAATGCAGAAAAGCTTACATACACAAATGTCTTATTAAAATCCTTTAAAGCCTGAGTCCTCTCAGCACTCCTTTGAAGGAAAATGCCAAAGAGCTGCCACCACTACCATTTTCCTGGCCAGGCATTCAAAAAGGCCAGAAGCAGTGCTGCGGCGGGTGTGGGGTGGGGTGTGTCAGTGCTTCTTTTATGGTGCAGCCAGGACAGACTAAGGGCCTATACAGACTGCCAGAAATAATGCCGCTTGAGACCACTTTAACTGTCCTGGCTCAGTGCTAAGGAATCATGGAACTGTAATTTATTGTGACACCAGAGCTCTCTGACAGAGAAGGCTCAATGTCTCAGAAAAAAACTACAATTCACATGATTCCCTAGCACTGAGCCAGGAGAGTTAAAATTGTCTCAAGCTGGATTATTTCTGGCAGTCTGTACAGGCTCTAAATTCTCAGTTTTTGCCACTCTACTCAGAGAAGAAGATCGTTCCTTTTTTGATAAGAGGTAAAGTATAGTACATACATATAGTACTTACATTCATCTGTGGATAAGTCAACCCAAGTTTTTTGGGTAAATTTTTTGACTAAAATTTCTAGACTTACACATGAGTGTATACAGTAACTGCTACTCCTGGACACGTCTATCTTTAAAAATGCTTTATAGTGGTAAAAAGAGGATCCAGTATAGTAGCGGCAGGTTAAATAAGGAAAGGTGGTCATGCAGAGTATATTATGTAAACTGGGCTTCCTGCCAGTGGAGTATAGCTCTCTGACCCAGCAGAAACGAAGTATATTGGCACGCTGGCATCTAATATCTGGTATTCAAATTGCTGCACCATCAAGTCAACACGTGCCTTAGCAATTACTCTTCATGACCCTCCACAAAGTAAACAGCCAGCAGACTTACCTTCTGCAGCTCCTGATCATTTTGCAGCTGATACATGAGACTGCTTTTTATGTCAATGCTTATCTGCTCTGGTGTAGCCTTGAAAAAGAACACAGGACATGAAGATACAATTTTCTTTAACAATGCTATTACTAACTCAACTAAGGTAAAACTAAGGCAGCTAATCCTGTAAAACAGAAAATAAATACTGGGACTGGAATCAGAACATAGTTCATGAGAATTTGCAAACTACACTTACATATGCCAAAGGACCCTCATCAATATTGCAGCTGGTCCATGGATTCCAGTTTGATTGAGGTGGTGACCATGGCACAACCCCCATCTGATTTTGATTTTGAGATGGTTCAAAGTGGGCCAGCTTCCCAAGGTTGAGTACAGCAGGGAAGCCGGGATCATCAGGCTGCAAATTAGGAAAACAAAAAGTTGTTCTGTGAAAATGGGGAGAGACCCAACCTAGTATGAAAGAATGAAAACTTATCTTGACTTCACACTCACTGGTGGAATGATTTCAAGACCCATCTCCTCTACGATACTTTGAAGCTGATTTTCCAAATGAGAAGTGATGTTGACTTCATAAGGCTCTATCTGTGAAATAATCAAGAATGAAGATCTAAAACAGCATAAGAAAATGCTCAGAGTAAAAAAGAAAACCAGTCCTTCAAAATACATACCTCTCACAGAATTAGACCTCGGGGAAGAGGACTAATAGATAGGGATCCATAGGAGGTGGGAAGGGAGATAAGGGTTAGTCTTCTCTCTGCCACCGGTTGGGTAACCTCCCCCTTACTTAACGACTGTGCTGAGAACATCCAGACACAGATTCCAGATAGGCATGAAAAGAGTTCTTTTAAAGATAACACTGGGTCTAATCTGTTTATCAGCTGTTATAACTTAAACTTCATATATTCAGTCTAGAAACATCTATATAACTTTGATCTCGTCTTAAAGTTGGAGGAGTCATCATTCCTGGATATTCTAGTTATCTTGATTGGTATTTTGTTGGTGAATAAGAGGTAGCTGACATCTTATAGTAGAGGCATACAACGTTCCACAATTGAATATTAGGGTCTGTTTAGTATGTCAATTACCACCAGACTGCAAACAGCTAAGCAACATTATAATAGAAGAGGAGCTGTAGAGATGCCACCTAAGATACAAGATAGTTCTTCAATGCAGGCTTGGGTGGAAGAATTTTTAAAAATTTTCCAAAAAGAAATATCTCAAGAGCTCAAAGAGCATCAAAAAGAATCAAATGATAACCTTAATAAAGGTCTTAACAAATTTGAAAAAACACTAGAGGAACTCACTAAGGACATGACAGCGTTGAAAAAAGAACAAAACAACATCAAACAAAAAACGCAATTATTAGAAGGAACTACAAAGCGACTAGAAGAGCAACAAAAATTGGAAGAAAACCAAATTTTGATCCAAGAACTAAGGTATAGAGAAAAATGCCTAAAGTTTAGAGGGCTAACCAAAACAGCTAACGAGGACCTTTATACAAAAGTAATTCCCGCGCTGGCAAGATTCTTGGATATAGCAGAGGAGTATCTTGACATGGAAATAGATAAATTGTTTAGGATAAATTCAGAAATAGCGAGGGAGAAGAACTTACCACGTGATGTGGTTATTAGATTTGCTAGGTCAAAAATAAGAGATGAAGTACTTCAACGTAGTTATAAGAATATTTTACAAATAGAGGGCCAAACGATAAAAATTTATGAAGCTATACCCGCTACTATCCTGAAAGACAAGATTACAGGCAACTGACTCTATTCTTGACAAAAAATAACATCAGATACTCATGGGATAAACTAGAGGGCATAGTTTTCAAATACAATCAAAAAAGATTTAGAATAAACACCAAGATAAAAGCAGAAGAGTTCCTTAAAAGAGTAAAAAAAGATAAGGAAAAGAACCAGGAATCTCAAAGTTCAGATAAAGACGACTCTAATCAGAGAGAAACGGTGAGGAAGGATATAGATACCCAGCAAGCTAAGGGAGATGAATTAGTCGATGTAGGTGTCTACGTCAAAGAAATCTCGACGTAGTAAATAGGGGTATAATACTGAATTGAATTGTGAAGCTGTAATTTTAGCTACGGACTTATCTTGTTTTTTGAGTGATAACTCTGTAATAAAAAGAAAATGAATAAAAATCTTGGCTTCTTTTCTTGGAATGTAAAGGGGATAAATACTATACATAAGAGAAATAAAATTTTCCATTATTTAGAAAAGAAAAAATTGGACATAATCTGTCTGCAAGAAATAAAAATTAAAAAAGGTGATATATACTATGTTAAAAATTCCAAACTAGGACAGTATTTTTGTTCATTGCATGATAAGAGTAAATCAGGTGTAATTTTGTATGTAAGGAAAAATATACCGGTCAGAGAAATCTGTAAGGACAATGAAGGTCATTATATAGCTATTGAAATATCTTTGCCATATGGCAAAATACATACTGGCCAAGTGAAAATCAACTTACAGAAAAATATGTATGGAATATTCTTGGCTCAAAACACAAATAGGAAAGTAGGTAAGGTTAAGTTATAAAAAATTGAAAATAATTTAAATAGTATATTTAAAATCACCACATAACATAAATGCTATGCTATACAGAACACAGCGTTTATCTATGCTATATAGAACACTGAAGAGATGGTTGCATAAGAAAAAGTAAAATAGGAAAAACAGCAATGTTTTAAAGTATTTATTGATTATATATATTACACCTGTCTGTCACAAATGGAACATAAGGGGACTAATAGTAACACACGCAATTGAAACATTAAATTAGATTAAAACACACAGTAATTTAAAAATATATCAACAATGCCTAACCAGTCAGAACCACCCAAATGCCTATGACTATTCTGAATAAAAAAGGGTTTTATCTGCCAACAAGATTTTCAGTTTCCAGAGCCTAGGAGTTACTCCAGAGAAAGCCCTCACTTGTGACTCTACCAAAGATAATTCCACAGGTAGAAGGACTGAGAGAAGGGCCTCCCCAGAAGATTATAAAACCCCAACAATCCATGGGAGATATGGAGGAATACAGTGAAGTCCTAAAGGGTTTTACAGATCATCACAGTCAGTACTGCTGACATACTAGATTCAGCTGTGGCAATATACTCCTAGGCAATTAGGTTCAGGATAAAATCAAAGAATACACTTAAACTAGATACTTCCGGGATGATCCCATCTGGTATTCAAATTGCCGCATTTAACATAGGTTGAAACCATAACCCTTGATATGTTTACAGACTGAACATTTCCTGTGTCCATATCAGGAGTGTAAATCATGCAGCCCTCTGGAAATTGGATTACAATTTAAAGCAGTCCTAGTTATATGCCTAAACTGGATATGATATGATGAACCCCCAAAAAGAGTCATTAACTATATAATCTAATTGTTTTATGCAATAAAGTAAACATGATTAAAGTTATTTTAAAAATTGCAAGTTAGGCAGGATCTCACATTGTAACCATTACAACTTAGTAGTGACCTTTTATTTAATGGCAAAAATCCCCATCAGTTTTTGTGGTGAAGCTTAGGCTCTTAGGGTTCTACAGGGACCTAATGTGGCCTTCTCCAACTCCAGGCAATTTCCCACTTTTACTTCAACTCTACTAGTCACTCAACCGTCCAAATACAAATCACTTCCCAGGAGATCAGAACAGCATGGCAAAGCCTCAGCTATATGGTCTTTGAACAGTGATTCCCAAATTCTGTCCTTGTTCTGGACTTCAGTTCCCAGAATCCCAGATGACTGGCCTAGATGAATGAGGCTTCTTGGAGGTGCAGTATAAAAATACCTAAGGACCAGACTTTGGGAATCAATGACTTAGAACATCAGAAACCTATGTTCTCTGGTTTAATAGGCTGTGAAAGCATGTGTATACATGTATATATGTATGGGGAGGGAAGGAACTGCAGGACATTTCCTACGAGACTCACCGATTCACCTTCCTTCTTCTTGGTCTGCCCAGAATAAGCTTCAATAACACCTAGATGGTAGAGCTGTCTGACCAAAGACAAAGCACAAGACTGTGCTGCCAGCTTTTTATTTGAGCCATGTTCACGAGCAAAGATTCCTGAAACAAAGAAATACAAAATCAGATTTTCTTGCTCTTACTCTGTAGGACTGACAATTTAAATATGAAGTTACAAACATAATAATCAACTGCCAGAAAATAAACCATCTCCCTTGGGAGGTATAGCACTTGATTACTTTAGACCAGGGGCCAGCAACTTACGGCCCGTGGGCCGGTTCCGGCCCAGGTCCCCGTACTTACCGGCCCAGGCGGACTTCCATCGCCGCGACTCGCTGCCGCGCCACAACCACCATTTTGATTTCCAAAATGGCGGCCGCGACGCGTTTGCGCATGCGCACTCAAAATGGCGGTGGTGGCTGCAGCGGCACTGTACGCGGGTGGAGGGTCACGTGTGGCGGCGGGGTGTGTGCGCGCCGCCATTCCCCCCCCCTCGGCCCAGCGGACGAGAGGACTTCGGGGAACCGGTCCCCAGCTCAAAAAAGTTGCCTACCCCTGCTTTAGACTATATTTCCATCAGGCAACAAAGGTTAGGAGATGCTCAAGAGTAGTTCAGCCAAATTAGCACTATCTTGTTCAAGGGCAAACTTATTCAAGGATTACCATCAGTGTAATGTCTGCCTTTAACCTGTGGTCATCATCAGAGACCTTGTTATACGTCCCACCACCTACAGGAGGAATGGACAAAGTGTGCCCCTCCCCGCTATTTTTATGGCCTCTTGGCCCAACCAGGGTTGTAATATTCCCCCCCCCCCCAAAAAAGGAAAAAGAATTTGACTCCAGAATTTCACCACATGCACTCTAGGCGATCACCACATCTGAAGATCCCTTGCACCCCCTCCCTGGTCAAACACAATTTTTGCACCAAAATCTTCCCAACTGTCCACAAGGGCGTGGAGTGCATTTCCATATTTTCCAAATTTGGGCCCAGGAGAAGCCTTTCTTGAAACCTAAAACACACTGAAAATTATTCCATCTCCCCTAAAAGCATTTGAAGGCAAAAACATTTTTTGTGTGTGTGTGGAACAGGTACAGCCCTCCAAGGTTTCCTAGAGGGCTAGTCCTCCACAATTGCCCACCCCGACCTACAGTCTGGATTAGTGAGATCACATCTTTTTGACAATAGCACCCTGATTTTGACAGAAATCAGATAGGCTCTCCACCCTTCTCTGTTTTAGACAAGTAGTGAACACTGCCCTATCACATTAGGCTTTTTATGTTTTGATACTTTATAACTTTTTATGGTCATTTATAAACTTTGTTGCTGTTGTGTACCTTCAAGTCGTTTCCAATTTATGGCAAGCCTAAGGCAAACATATCATGGGATTTCCTTAGCAAGATTCGTTCAGAGGTCATTTGCCATTGCCTTCTTCTGAAGCTGAGAGAGTATGACTTGCCCAAGGTCACCCAGTGGGTTTCCATGGATGAGTGGGGGTTCGAACCCTGGTCTTCAAAGTCCTAATCCAATCCTTAAACCACTAAACCACACTGGTCACATACATTTTACTGTATGATATTGTTATTTTTCTATATGTGCCATTTAATCATTTAATTGTTCCCCTAGTACCTGGTAGGCAAAGGGTACAAATTTACAAAATGAATAAATACATAAATGGCAGGGGTTGGACAAAATTGAAACAATGGACAAACTCTGGCATGCTCAGAGACTCTTGATGCCTTTTTTTCATTCAGCAAGACTAGTTTTCAACTTGCACAGGTAGAAAGGAAACTGACAGACTATCTGTATGTGTACACTTTCTGCCTATCCTTATAGGATGCATGAGACAGGCCTATATGCAAGACTATCTTATGAGATCTGAGGGCTCCCAAACAAATGCAAATCTTGTGGGATCCCAAAAGCCCATGCAAATCTTGCAATGACTGCTAACCATCAGGAAATAAAAACATCCCCTGCTGCTTGGCATCAATCTGGCCAGACAAAGAAGAGGTAGCTACGGTTCCATTAAACAACCCCCTGGCATTTGGTACATAAGGCCTGAATGGTTTATGCAGAATTAAATGCTTCACAGTCTGTGTGGCAGGATCAGGTTTGCTGCCTACTCTCAAATAGAGGATCTGGTACTTGACTGTCCTGATATAGAACCAGATTTTAGGACCCCAAATATGAGATGTATTGTACAAAATGGGACTCCTTGAAACCCTGGCTTTACCTACATTGCAGACATAATTCAGTTTGTCACCACTTTAACTGCTATGGCTTAATGCTATCAAATTCTACGAAATGTAGTTTTGTGAGACATTTAGCCTTCTCTGTTAGAGACTTCTCTACCACAACAAACTATAATTCCAAGAATTCCATTTGAGCCCATGGTGGTTAAAGTGGTGTCAAACTGGATTATTTCTGCAGTGGGGATGAAGCCCCTGTTGTCAGAACTGTTTCTAGAGGGCAAAAACTCTCTCAGATGGCCTTTTCTGAAACTTTCAGAACTCTTCTTTCTCTCTTGGCTTTGTGTTTGTTCAAGATGACATTACGCCATCAAGATTAGCTGAAATGGCTGAGCCTTATTAGCATATTCAACAGCAAATTAAATCCTCTGAATTGCACTACTTCTGCAGTAAGGGCCACCTCCAATAAGACACTTACTTCTGGCCAGCTGCTTGACATAAATAGTCATTTCTGCAATAAAGCTCCTGCAATACATACAGAAAAAGAAGCATTGGTATTTTGATCTTCCTACACAGTCAAAGTTTTCAGGATAATAAGCCACGCCCTTTAATTCATTTGTATTTTCCAACAGTAAGCTAAAGCCCACACTTAAAAGTTGGTTCTACCCTGGAGATACTATAAAACAGGCAGCTTTTCTCAAAGCATTTATCATATTTTGCTTTTAAAATGAAAATATCTTTCAAGGACTCTGTGGACTCTATCATGTGAGGAATGACCAAAAAAAACCAAGGATGACCCTCAAAGTTCCCAAATGAATATGTATGACTAAAGGATCTACAGATAATAAAACTTTTCTGAAAAATTTACAGCAATATTCTGCAAAGCAGAACCACATTTTAAGTAATCTAACCCTCAAGGAAATCCATAATACAAACACACCATGTATGCTTTTGACTATCTTAGCCTTACAATATCTATTTAAATACAGGTTTCTTTACCAATAAGAGCCGAAATACACGAAAACTGACAATACATACCTCTCTTTCAATAAAGGAATCACTTCTGTGAACAACATATCCAAGAAAAATATGACCTAGCTTGGGAATAGCCCCAAAGACATGAATAATACAAAGACAGCTTCAAATACCCTGTTTGGCATAAAATGTTTGGTTTCCCACAGCAATTTACCACAGTGAAGAAGGCTTCAGCATGCCTACATGACAATCTTCATTACCACAAATATGATTTAGGTCTTAATCCTGTGCAATCCTTACTGAAAGAAATGCACAGGAGCAAACTTTTAGTTATTTCTAATGGAAAGTACCTAAATAAATTCCTTGCAAGGAATCATGAATCTGAATTGCTTTTTACAGAATCACAAGATCTTAAAACTTGCAGGTGCAACCCAAAGAGTCACCTTAGATTTTAAAAGGTAAACCGCCCCTTCAATAATTATGCCTTTAATACTTCTGCAATGCAATCTGCAGGGAGAGGCGGGAAATATAAATTATTATTATTATTATTATTGCAACAAGGTCATAGTGTTGATTATACCACTGTAAATAAAGAAAGTTTGATAATGCTAAAATCTTGCTCTTAGGCTCCTTCCTAAACCACCAGTGAACTGACCTTTAGGCACAGCGGCTTCATGAGTCAAAAGGCCACTGGCTCTCAGGGACACAACGGCCACCCTTTCATTAGTGACATCGATGTCAGTATGTTTCTCAGCCAGGCTTATAGTCAGCACTCAATTCATTCTCCTCCACCTGAGGGGGGAACAGCGACACCAGAAATCAATTTACAATAGATTCCCATGTGATTGCTTAGTACAGCCTAAGCAGCAGCACATGTGTGAATGAGCAAAAATATCTGGTGTCACTGTTGGCCACCCCTTTTGACACAAAATTTAAACTGCACTGCTGCTTTTGAGTCATCCTCCAGTCACACCATGGACAGAACACCCTGTATGTGCACCAGGAAAAGATGCCTGTGTTTAGAAGTATATAGTTGCAGTAAGTTGTTTTTTTTTTTTTTTGCAAAATAACTCCCAATTGCAAAATGAATGCCCTTAGAGAGGCACAGTACCCCACTCTGATCTAGTGGTGTGGAATAGAATCAAGTCCACTGTTGTATTTTTCTATACCCCCCCCCAAAAAAAATTCCCCTAAAAATTCACTATTACATAAAATGTATTTGTAACACAAAAGAACGGATACACTATCGGACAAACTGGTCAGTTTTCAATCTGCATTTTTTCAGATAATTATTCATTGAAATTATATATTTTGGACACAGCCAGCCCTCCTTATCCATGGATTTTTTATCCATTGATTCAAGCATCCACAGCTTGAATATACTTTAAAAATATAGAAATTCCAAAAAGCAAACCTTGATTTTTCCATTTTGTACAAGAGATATCATTTTTATGTGCCAAGGTGTATTGAATGGGACTTGAGCATCCACAGATTTTGGTATCCATGGGGACTCCTGGAACTAAACTCCAATGGATAACAAGGGCTCACTGTATAAAGAAAAATGCACATGGTTCTTAAGCTGTACTAAAATTGTTGTGCCACCAGTTTTCAAAGCCTTCATTTAAGGAAATGTAAAAAAATTTCTAAAGCTAATGTTGCATAAGCATGACAGTGCTACTGCAACAGCCCTGAATGCTGCCTCTAAAAGCAGATGTTTTCCTTGATCAACAGAGTAAGGTGTTGGGATATAAAGGGGGTTGCACTGAGGAGAACAGTTAAAATTAATCTCCTCTTGATTCCATTAGTAGAAGCAGTTACACCACCAGATATGTTCCTTTGATCCTGACCAGTGGGATCATTTAGATGTAATGAACCAGACTGTTTTGTTCTCTGGTGTGCAGTAGAGGAAATCCGAAAAACCTACCGTATTTTTCGCCCTATAGGGCGCTCCGGCATATTGGGCGCACCCAATTTTTAAGGGGGAAAATCCAAGAAAAAAGGATTCCTCCCTTTAGCCGGAGTTGTTCAATGGGCTGGTGCTGGGATTGGAGACCGATCCCAGCACCAGCCCATTGAACTGAGGTCGCGGGGGGGGGGGGGGGGGAGGAGGGCTTCTCCCCCCCCTCCGCGACCTCAGTCTTTGAATGGGCTGGGGCCGGGATCGAAGCGATCCCGGCCCCAGCCGATTGAAGACCCGCTGGCGAGGGAAGGAGCCTTCCTTCCCCCCCCCCCCCGCCTTGGTCTTGGAATGGGCTGGTGCCGGGATCGTTTCGATCCCGGCACCAGCCCATTCCAAGACTGAGGCTGGGGGGAGAAGGAGGGCTCCTTCTCCCCCCCCCCCGCCTCAGTCTTTCCATGGGCTTGTGCCGGGATCGAAACGATCCCGGCACAAGCCCATTCCAAGACTGAGGCCGGGGTGGAAGGAGGGCTCCTTCTCCCCCCCGGCCTCAGTCTTTCCATGGGCTTGTGCCGGGATCGAAACGATCCCGGCACAAGCCCATTCCAAGACTGAGGCCGGGGTGGAAGGAGGGCTCCTTCTCCCCCCCGGCCTCAGTCTTTCCATGGGCTTGTGCCGGGATCGAAACGATCCCGGCACAAGCCCATTCCAAGACTGAGGCCGGGGTGGAAGGAGGGCTCCTTCTCCCCCCCGGCCTCAGTCTTTCCATGGGCTTGTGCCGGGATCGAAACGATCCCGGCACAAGCCCATTCCAAGACTGAGGCCGGGGTGGAAGGAGGGCTCCTTCTCCCCCCCGGCCTCAGTCTTTCCATGGGCTTGTGCCGGGATCGAAACGATCCCGGCACAAGCCCATTCCAAGACTGAGGCCGGGGTGGAAGGAGGGCTCCTTCTCCCCCCCGGCCTCAGTCTTTCCATGGGCTTGTGCCGGGATCGAAACGATCCCGGCACAAGCCCATTCCAAGACTGAGGCCGGGGTGGAAGGAGGGCTCCTTCTCCCCCCCGGCCTCAGTCTTTCCATGGGCTTGTGCCGGGATCGAAACGATCCCGGCACAAGCCCATTCCAAGACTGAGGCCGGGGTGGAAGGAGGGCTCCTTCTCCCCCCCGGCCTCAGTCTTTCCATGGGCTTGTGCCGGGATCGAAACGATCCCGGCACAAGCCCATTCCAAGACTGAGGCCGGGGTGGAAGGAGGGCTCCTTCTCCCCCCCGGCCTCAGTCTTTCCATGGGCTTGTGCCGGGATCGAAACGATCCCGGCACAAGCCCATTGCAAGACTGAGGCCGGGGTGGAAGGAGGGCTCCTTCTCCCCCCCGGCCTCAGTCTTTCCATGGGCTTGTGCCGGGATCGAAACGATCCCGGCACAAGCCCATTCCAAGACTGAGGCCGGGGTGGAAGGAGGGCTCCTTCTCCCCCCCGGCCTCAGTCTTTCCATGGGCTTGTGCCGGGATCGAAACGATCCCGGCACAAGCCCATTCCAAGACTGAGGCCGGGGTGGAAGGAGGGCTCCTTCTCCCCCCCCGGCCTCAGTCTTTCCATGGGCTTGTGCCGGGATCGAAACGATCCCGGCACAAGCCCATTCCAAGACTGAGGCCGGGGTGGAAGGAGGGCTCCTTCTCCCCCCCCGGCCTCAGTCTTTCCATGGGCTTGTGCCGGGATCGAAACGATCCCGGCACAAGCCCATGGAAAGACTGAGGCCGGGGTGGAAGGAGGGCTCCTTCTCCCCCCCGGCCTCAGTCTTTCCATGGGCTTGTGCCGGGATCGAAACGATCCCGGCACAAGCCCATGGAAAGACTGAGGCCGGGGTGGAAGGAGGGCTCCTTCTCCCCCCCGGCCTCAGTCTTTCCATGGGCTTGTGGGCCCTCCTTCTCGCCCCGGCCTCAGTCTTTCAATGGGTTTGTGCCGGGATCGTTTCGATCCCGGCACAAGCCCATTGAAAGACTGAGGCCGGGGGGAGAAGGAGCCCTCCTTCTCCCCCCGGCCTCAGTCTTGGAATGGGCTTGTGCCGGGATCGAAACGATCCCGGCCCCAGCCGATTCCAAACCGAGGCCGGGGGGGGGGGGGGGGGGGAAGGAAGGCTCCTTCCCCCGCCGGCCTCGGTCTTCAATCGGCTGGGGCCGGGATCGCTTCGATCCCGGCACCAGCCGATTCCAAGACTGAGGCCGCGGGGAGAAGGAGCCCTCCTTCTCCCCGTGGCCTCAGTCTTTCAATGGGCTGGTGCCGGGATCGCTTCGATCCCAGCACCACTCCATTCAAAGACTGAGGTCGCGGGGGAAGGAGGCTCCTTCTCCCCACGGCCTCGGCCCCTTCGCCCTATAGGGCGCACTCACTTCCCCACGCACGTTTTGGGGAAGAAAAAGTGCGCCCTATAGGGCGAAAAATACGGTACCTGGTTCTAAGATAACCAGAATTTCCCACTAACCTAAATACAATTGTTACTTCTAACCTGAGTAGATGCACTAAATCAGGGGTAGGCAACCTTTCCCCTTTAAGGGCTGAGGGACTTCAGCTCCCAGAATCCCAGGAGCTATTGGCCAACATGGGACTATTGGCCAACATGGCTGAGGCTTCTGGGAGCTGAAGTCCCTCGGCCCTTAAAGATGAAAGGTTGCCTACCCCTGCACTAAATCATTTGAAATTTGGTAAGCCTACATGTCTGTAAGTTCTGCTGATTCAGTGGGTCCCCTCTAGTTGGAACTAACAAGTGGAGTTAGGCTGTGATACCTCACCTCTTGAAAACTTAACTACAGCGTGACAACTACAACTTAATTACATTCTGACATAATGGCAAGTCAGAATTCTGGCTTATCACAGATGAAGTGTATTTCTGGGTCTGGATGCCAAAACAAGCAACCTAAGGACAAATAAAAGGTTTGGCCACTCCTGGCTGCAATGGAAGTGAAAGGGCAGCACACCTCTACAGGATTCTGCCTTGCTACTGTTTGTGAACTGTTAGCGAATAAGCAAATATCACAAACCATAGTGTGATTCTGGCTCATTTAAATAACAGTTTAATCAAAATTCCCTAAATGTGGATGAAGTGGAGAACTTGCAATCCTATGCATTTATTTACTCAGAACTAAATTCCACTGTGTTTAGTGGGGCCTATTCCCAATTAGGGGCACAGAATACTACAGCCTTACAGTTATGTCTCAAAGAGTTCCAAGTGAAGGGAAAAGTATGCTGTTGAGCAGTACCTTAAACTGTTTTTACATACTCTAATACTACTTATTTTAAACAAATAAAAATAAGATTTGTGTAATATTCTAATTTTGTTATTGTAATGGCATCTATCAGTTCAACAATTTTTAGCTCTTGGAAAAACTGATTTGAAGCATCTCAATTCATCAGATAACCTGTGCCTCCTCAGAAATTACATCTGAGACTGCCTTGCAGCAGATGGCTGCAAGTGAGCAAGTTACACCAAGAATGCATTCTTAACATTCTGCGTGCCAAGCAAATTTAAATTTTGGAGAAATCTAAACTATTGGATACCACCACATTTTCTTCCTGGAAACACAAGTAATCCATTTGAGCGTTCCTGGGAGTAACAAGTCTTACACCCTGGAATGCTCTCTGGAAAACAGCAAGCAGGCTGAGAAACATACTGTCACTCATCACTCCTCTATATAGGTTCTATGATTTGTACTTGAAAATAAGCTCTATTATGAACAAACACAATTTCCACACCTGTAGAGGTAAAAGCTTTTAAAGTTAACATTTTCCAAAACATTCTTAATTAGGGCTGCCAGCTTTATTTTACTATCCTGCTCATGTGTATGGAAGAGCAATCCACTGTGCATAAATCAAGCAGGTGAAGTTTTTCCTGGTACGAAGAATGATGGGAAAATCATCAGCTGTTTGTGTATTATCAGTCAGGTTGCTGATACACACAAAGGAATGTTGCCAGTTTATAAAAAAAGATGGCACCCCTAACAAATGTTTTCATATTCAAAGAAATGCACAAAGAAGTATCTTCAAGGACAGCTGAAAGAAAAAAGAAATGACGTGAGGTACATGTAAATCCAGAAATTAAATCCCTCTCTGATTATTAAATGGTTCAGCTGAGTAATAATGTGCCCAGTCCAAGAAACCCTGGCTTGGTGAAGCTGAAAAGTGATGAGCTCAAGCCCTTTTTCCTATTCCCTCCTCTCCCCTCCATTCCTCTTTTACCCTTGGCAGGAAAGATATCCCAGACCACTAAATGTCTCCCTCCAATGTAGAAACAGGAAAAGTATGGTTTGATGGACTGGAATCATTATATCTGAACATGAACACAAGCCAGTCAGTACACATAGCACAAATAATGTGCAAGGCCTGAACTCACCTGCAGATGAAAATAACCCACCCCTACAAGCAATGGAGATAAAACTACCTTGCCTGCCAGGAAAAGACTAGTTTAGTGCTTTCCTGTCTCTGTCTCCTGGCCAAGTGGAACTGCCACAGGAAATAGCCAGTGTATACCTTTATTTATTCATCATTATTCAAGGGACAGAGATGGTGGTTGGCAGGGGCAATTTGGTAAAACACATTTTTTTTTTCCTGAGCAGAGAAAGTCAAAAGTATGCAGTCTATGGTCCACTCCTGGCATTAATTTGAAGCGAGTCTTAAAATTCAAGTTGTCAAAGCATAATCCTAAAATTCCCACTGTGATTGCATCTCTGAACTATTATGGTAGAGAAGTGGCAAAAATGGAAGATGAGAGCAGAGAAACAGGCAGGAAAGTGGAACAAGAGACAGATGACCACTATCTGTCCATTTCTTTCAAGGCTGCTTATTATGTGTTCTCCTGCTGACATGTTTCTTTCTGAAATGATCCCTAAACAAACATGTTTTTGTATCACATGGTACCTTTCTCTGGCTTAATATTATTGACCAGGCAGATCTCAGAAATCAAGCTTAGAGTAGCCAAGACTATCACAGCTTTGCTGTAAAGCAGGAACAGGCAAATGTGTGGGAGGCTAGAGAAAACATGCACTGGGGAAGTGATATGATATGACTTTCAGTTTGTCTTCCAGCTAGTTTCAAGGGGCGGGGATTTTAGGGGATTATGGAGGGAACAAAGAAAACTGCAAAATGTTGGGAGTGGCTTACTTACACTTTATGTGTTTACTGGGGGGTGTAGCCAAGGCTTTGGAAAATGTAAAAAAGGGGATTGGGGGCACTTGTGTCATAATTTTTTTAAAAAGAAAAGGAGTGATTTTTCTCACTCCAACCTAAAGTCTGATCAATAAAAGACTTTATCAAGCAATTTTTCCCCTGGAATTATCCTAGTTCAGACTATACGTGGAAGACTTTACATTATTAATCAATATAAAACATGACTTGCATATTACCCCCCCCCCCAAAAAAAACCCCCAATAAAAGATAAAGATTTAACATAGCCTTATCTGAGAGATGCTAACTTCTTGCATGTAGGGTTTTTAGATGTTTTCTGCAGTCCAAGAAGAATCTTTCATGTGAAGTTCCTTAATATGTAGTTCAGGTTTACAGAATATGCACCACTGAACTGCATTTCTTTATAGTAGGGTTATTTTCTTTCTTTTCTTCTTTAATTTTACAAACTTCGATTGTTGCTTAAAGACTATGAGACAGAAGCTGGTTTTATCAATCAGAGAAATACATATTGCTGAAGTTTTGTTGCAGAAAAGCCAACAGAGGCAGTTTTGAAATTCAAACAAAGGGACCCAAAAAATTAAAAATAAAATACAGTCTTCAGATTCATACGATTCTGATCACTTAGGATGACCACTTCATGCTACCTTCTCTCCTCCAACTCTTTTTATTAGATACTACATTCTCCATTTCGAAGTGCAGAACATCACATCACCTTCAAGCAGCCTGGAGGGACGGCAACATATTGTACAAACCTGTTATGATCAGGACCCACTTGAGTGTACTTATATTCTCCCTGGATCTTCTCCTTTTGGAAAAACTGGTTCAGGCGTGCCTTGGCATTCTCCAAGGTCCAATTCCCATGAAGCCCAGCATTTAAGTCTACTTCTTCTGACTCCAAAGTCTAGTGGTTAAGAAACAAACATCTTGCAATTACAAGTGCCATTCTTAATTTTGTTATGTTTTGGTGTAAAATAAAACAATCTTTATGATTACGCAATCATTTTGCCTTCCAACTCAATGAGATGACCATTTTTTAAACTATTGTGACTAAACCGCTAGATCTGTATACTGGGAAGTCTGGACACATAAAAGTACAGGTATTTATAAAATGCTCAGAATTATTCCACTGTCCTCTAACTATATTGCCCTAGATTATTTTGGAGAAAGGCAACAATAACCAATATCATATTTTGTATGTTAATCAAGGAAAACAAAACATCAGACTTGGAGAATTATCTATCTGCTTGCCTTTAAAGCACTTCACACACGCCCTTCCTAAGAAGCATACATAAGTATCTTCTTTGAACAAAGAGGCAGCTATTCTGATTACAGACCAAATCTAGAATTATAATAAGCACACATTTTTTAGCTAACTGGAGATAACAAATTAAAAAAAAAACCCTTACTGCCTGGGCCTCCTGCTCCTCTTTTCTGGAATAATAATCCTTCAGATTAGCACCACGATCCCACTGAGCTCCACCATAACCTGAGCTTCCAGGTCCAGACAGCTGAGCACCATCTAGCAGTGGAGGGAAAGAAACACAAATGTTTCTTAGTTGCTATAAAACATATGCTATGTATTTATAAAACAGAGACAGCACAATACCCCTCCTACAAAGCCACTCAGTAGGGGAATTATGGCAACTCTGAACAAACTAGAGACATGTCCCAGGATGCTCAAAAGATGGCCATTTTATTAGTTAAAAAGAAAAGCCCAGCACATTTTGGCCTGTATACACTCTCAAGCCCTTTTTCAAGGACTATATAAAATCATAAAAGGACAACACGTAAACATATGATACCACATTACATAATTCATAATTGCACTGGTACACTGCCTATGGCATTTGCATATCTGTTTAGAATCAAGTTCATAAACTTTTACTAGACATGTTGAAAAATGTAATTATGATTTTATGCAATGCAGGTCCTAGAACACATCAAGCCTGAATTTCAACTGGAGGTCAGGCTGACTAGATTGAAGCTGTCATATTTTGGACACATCAGGTATGACTCACCAGAAAAGACAACAATGCTAAGTAAGGTAAAAGGCAGCAAGATCAAAGGAAGACCACATTGCAGTTGGATAGACTATCAAGTAGGCCATGGACCTGAATCTTCGAGACTTAAACAGGGCTGTTAAGGATAGTCTTGGAGATGTCTCATTCATAGGTCGCCATAAGTTGAAGTCAACTTAAAGTCAGTTAACATACACACATTTCATAAAGCACAAACATATCTACAGGAGGCAGATCAAAACAAGTATTTAAAATGTTAAGAGAAAAAATGGTTGGAAGTGGAACTTCTCTCAGGTTAAAAGTGTTAAAAAAAAAAGCTATATAAAGCCTATGCTACATAACGTTACCAGAAACTATATTAACACTTTCAGATAATGTATCCGCACTATCACGGTAGAACTAGACTTTACAGCTAGAAATTAATGCTTGGCTACCAATTCCAGTTATTCTAGATGCCCGACAATACACACCGTATGCCCAGACAGATGTTTGAGTCCTTACCTATTTCTGTTTGGAAAGCCAGATGAGGAGGAACTGGCCCTCCTAAGGGAGCATTACCTCCCTGTGCTGCTCCTTCTGTTTCAGTCACACCTCCACTGGAAGCGACCACAGGTCCTGCCTAAGCAAGAAGAAGCATTCAATGATTTGCAATACTGCATTCCTAATCCCTTCTCCAAATTCTAGGAAATCTCATACAGTCTAGCTATATTAACTAATTTATTTAATAGCTGCATTTCTCCCACCATGAGACTCAAAATAAGTCACATGTCCTGCACATTCCAGAACTACCGGTACTTACTCCAACAGCTGGGATTTCTTCACTCTTGATTTCATTCACTCGAACAAGGTAATTAAGAAAGTCTCGTGCAGCATTGGTCTGTGCATCTTTCTTGTTAGTGGAGTTGCCCATGCCAATATAGTTGAAGCCTGTCACTCGAACCTGTATCAAGTGGATAAATATGCCAGTAAGTTTAAAAAAAAAAAAAAAGGAGTGTACCACCACACTGTTTTAAATCATTACCAACTGTCTTCAAAATGGGAATTCAGCACAAAGCACAGCCGGTGAGTCTTCTTTAAAGTGAGCAAATTATGTATAAAGTGAAACAACGCTGTGCTTCTGTCCTGCCTTTCCTGTTGATGTGCTGCTCCTGGCTCCTTTATTCAACTAGCTACAGGCAAAAATTGGTTGGGCATACAAATGCCGCAGCATGCACTAGAGCTGCACTCTCTTCAGACTCTCATCCTGCAACTCCCACGTCCAAGAAAATCAATAAAAACTATGTTCCACTGTTGTTTCCAATGATTTCAATCATGGATTATCTCATATTAAAAACTTAACCTATATGAAACAATAGAGGAAAGCTTACACAAAATAACAAAACACTAAAAAGAAAAGAACACACGTCATATCTAATGTACAGTATAACTGTTTAAAGAACAGAAAGTAAGTTAAAAGAAGAGCAGTATCAATGTATCAATCTTACTGCGATTGATCTTTACACAAGGCACCTGGAATGAAAAGGTTTGTTTTTAAGGCAAATTGCACTCCAGAGAGCACTGTTCAATTAAAAAAACAAGGCACGCACTCCTCATGCACCGCTTTAAAGATACATGGTGCTTAAACTGCTGCAGAGGCAGTAACAGGAGATGCAAGGGCCTCAAGAACAAGTAGGCGGCACATGCTTGTGTCTCACATGTGGCTTAAATACAATTACAAACCTGGCTTAAATATAATTTAATTGTATTTTTTCATATTTTTACTTAATAAAATACACAATCTTAGGGCTCCTACAGAACATCCTAAAGAATGAAGCAGTGTGAGATATTAGTTATGTAATACTGCCATAATCCATCTAAAGTAGTACACTACACTAGCTCCATTAATTTAATTAATTAATTAAACCTGTACTTAACACACTCTCTTAGAAATCTTTGAACACATACTTGAACCTATCCTATCCTGAACAAATAAGGCATATAGTCAAGTATTTTGAGATCCATAAACAAGCCAAATATTAATGCACTTCCTTCTTTTATACTGGTGGTTCCCAAATGCCTAGATGCTGTTGGATTTCAACTTGCAGTCAGCATGACACAATGGTCAATTCTAGTCTACAAATATCTGGGCCCCCAAGATTGGGAACCACTGTTTTGGACACTGTTTCGCCCACTAGAAGGTCTATGTGAATGTAAAGGAAAAATAATTAATCACTATGCCCAACTAGAATACATCTACCAAGTCAATGTTGGCCTACCATTCAGCAAGTGATTCAACAGGTTGGCTCTAACTGACAATAAAATTTGATCTAGCACTTTGAGCTATATTCAGGCAGACTCATCACCCAGTCCTCACCTCACACATAAACTTCTGTCGGTTCTTGTTGCCCACAGCTCGGATCTCATAAACTGGGGTGACTTTGCGTTTGCCGCACCAGGCGTACAGGAAATTCTTCACGTCCCCCATCGTAGGCACTGCCCTGTGAGGAAAAATTAAAGACTTGAAATTCTAGGCAATTTTTTTTGGTCTAGAAACAAGCTTTCCCTGCCAGTTATGCAGTTCTCCCCACTCTTCCACACCCAACTAACATAAGAAAATCCAGGACTTTCTTGCTGCTGCAAACTGGCAACGGGTTGTCTCTCTGGTCCTCTTTCACACATACCCTAAGTAGAAGATAAACATTAACATGTGTGCAGAGTCATGTCTATATTTGAAAAATTTAACTAGTTTTTAAGCATTTAAAAGCATGTCTTAGCAACATAAATGCACTCTGCAGCTACTTTCTCCATAGTGCTGTGTAGTACAGTGATTCAGAGAAATTCTTTGCTTCTAATAAACCCCCAATGTAATTGCTGTTTGTTCTGGTGGGTGGTAATATAGCTAAGAGGAATTTTTTTTTTATTATACTGTACTTTGAAATACATAATGGAGAATCAGAAAACTGGAGCCCTCCAAACAGTGAGGAACTGCTTCTCCTATAATCTATAAACAGGCCAAGTTGGGCTAAGAGAATGGGAATTTAGAGTCCAACTGCTCTGCAGGGCTGCCCACTGTTCTAATACATTAATTACCCTTGTTTTACACAGTACCTAAATTCCCTGAAGGTATCAGATCCCATCTGATCTCAGATGTTAAGCAGGGTCAGCCCTGGTTAGTACCTGCGACAGAAGACCACCAATGAATATCAGGTGCTGTAGGCTATATTTCAGAGGAAGGGTAAAAGGTAAAGGTATTCCCCATTGACAAGGTTGTCAAGTCACGCCCAACCATAGGGGGCAGTGCTCATCTTCATTACTAAGCCAGCGTTGTCAGGGACTACTCTGTGATCCCGTGGCCAGCATGAATGCACAGAACACTGTTTACCTTCCCACAAAAGTGGTATCTATTTCTCTACTTGCACCTGCATGCTTTCAAACTGCTAGGTTGGCAGAAGCTGGGACTACTGACAGAAGCTCACCCCATCATGCAGCACCCGATCCTTGAACTGCCAACCTTTCAATCAACAGCATCAGCGTCTTAACCACTTGAGCCACCGCATCCTATATTACAGAGGAAGGAACTGGCAAAACCACCTGAACATTCCTTGCCTAAGAAAACCCTATGAAATCCATAGTCGCCATGACTTGAAGGCATATACAACCACACCTTAAAACAATGGAACGAGGCCAGGTTCTGGTTCTTTTTATGGGTGGCTATTGTAAGTGTAGAGCCAGTGACATAGTGGTTTGAGTGTTGGACTATGGGTATATCTGCACTGCAGAAATGATCCAGGATGACACCGCTTTAACTGCCATGGCTTAAAGTTATGGAATCTTGGGATTTGTAGTTTGGTGTGGCATCAAAGCTCCCTGATAGAGAAGGCAACATATCTCTCAAAACTACAAACCCTATAATTCCACAGCACTGAGCCATGGCACTTCAAGTGGTGTCAACCTGAATTATTTCTGCAGTATGGATGCTGCCTTTGTTGTATTTCACGATAAAGCAGCAGCAAAAGCAGCCTCATTGGCATCTTTATGATGACCAGTTTATTTCTGGAGTTTATTTCCTGCACTTACTCTGAAGCACCTGGAGAAATAGGTGTTATTCATATACAAACTTGCACCTGAAGGAGGGAGACTTAACGCAAATGGGTTCATCTTGAATATCCTACAAAGGTTAGAATTATAGGCTGCACCAGCACTGCAAAAATAATCCAGGTTGACATCACTATAACTGCCATGGCTCAATGTTATGGAAATCTGGGATTGATAGGTTTTTGTAGTTTTTTGGGGCTATGAGGCTGTGTTCTAGAAGAATGTATTTCTGACGTTTCGCTTGCGTTGAAATGCAGGTGAAACGTCAGGAATACATTCTTCTAGAACACAGCCTCACAGCCTGAAAAATCCACAAAAATCTATGGATGCTGGCCGTGAAAGCCTTCGACTTCACACTGGGATTGCTAGTTTGTTCTTGCCCCAGACCTCTTTTGACAGACAAGGCTAAACTCCTCACAAAACTACAATTCCCAGATTTCCACAGCACTGAGCCACAGCAGCTAAAGTGGTGTCAACCTGGATTATTTCTGCAACGCGGATGCAGCTCATGACACTGGAGACCAGGTTTCAGAGCCTGGCTTGGCTATGGAAGCCCAATGGGTGACATTGGGCAAGTCACACTCTCTCAGCCTCAGGGGAAGGCAATGGCAAATCTCCTCTGAACAAATCTTGCCAGGAAAACCCCATAACAGGGTTGCCTTAGGATTGTTATAAGTTGGAAACAACTTGAAGGCACTAAAAAACAAACAAACTGCTAACGTCTAGCAAAAGTCACACATAAAAATAAATACATCAATCGGAGTGAAACAGAGGGGCTCCTAATTAAAATAACACCTCCCTTGCCCCCCCACCTCCAAACCAAACCAAAGCCAGGCCACAACTGAGGGCCTTTACAGACTGCCAGAAATAATGCTGCTTGAGTCCACTTTAACTGCCCTGGCTCAGTGCTAGGGAATCATGGGAACTGTAGTTTATTGTGGCACCAGAGCTCTCTGACAGAGAAGGCTCAATGTCTCAGAAAAAAAACAACAATCCCCATGATTCCCTAACACTAACACTAACCCTTAAAATGGACTCAATTTGCACTATTTCTGGCAGTCTGCAAAGGCGCTAAATGTCTCAGAAAAAACTGCAATTCCCATGATTCCCTAGCACTGAAGCAGGGCAGTTAAAGAGGTCTCAAGCTGGATTATTTCTGGCAGTCTGTAAAGGCCCTGAATGGAGATGGATGGATGATAGGGGAATGACCCTATCTATCCATGATAGGATATATTCCCATGAGAGGGGAAGGGCCCCCCCCCCCTCCGCTCTCACTTCTCTAAATGCAAAAGAGGAGACCCCAAAACAAGCCAGGAAGCCTAAGTGCCACGGTTTTCCCAACCCGGCCCCCTCCAAAGGCGTCCTATGATGGGAAATGTACTCAAACGAACCTGAGGGGCGTCAAATGAGGGGAACCCGCTCCCCTTTTAATCGCTATGGGGAAAAAAACGGACGCCTCACGTCTCACTACCTCTCCTGACCCAGACTCCACCAAAAACCCCACTGCGCCTGCGCACTTCTCCCGCAGCCCTTTCGCGGCCTCACTCAAGGAGCCCTGCGCGTGCGCATTGGCCTATGTTGGAGGACGCCATTTTGGCGCCTGCGCACCTCCTCCCCGGGTCCTCGCCTTTCTCCCTCCCTGGCCCATTCTCCCTCCTTTTCAAAGACCGAAGCATCAACATATGCACACATATATATAATATATACATTAAATCCTGGTAAATGTAACCTGGTCCTACCGGGGAGATAGCTGCTTCAACCACAAGCCGGCCCTGGAGCCCCTCCAGCAGCCGCTCTCCACTATCCACACAGCGGCAAAATGGTGGCAGCGGAGGGTTCGCGCCTGCGCAAACCTAGGGAGCCTCAGGAGCCACCTGGCGTTAAAAGGGAAAGCGCGCCCCCCGAGGAAAGAAGGGGAACTGCAGCATGTGCAGAAATAATAAGCACTTAGGGAGTGCTACTTCACTGATAAGTGGTATAAAAATGCAAAGTGCTGTTGCTATTTTGCATTCCAGTCACCTATGATTCAAGACTGTGAAAACAAATCTTATAATTGTCTGTTGAGGAGTTAAGTACTTTTCTGGGAAGGCAACCAGAGAGAGACCTAAGCCTTAGGGTTGCCAGGTCAGGAGGATCTCAGGGCCAAAACCTGAGACCTGGCCCTGCCCTCAAAATGTCATTCAGCATGCTACATTATACACATTTGTTAAGAGCATGTCATTCAAAGAAGAAGTACAAAAATCTAACAAATATTTCTGTGGTTGTGAATTAAAATTGCTAAGCTCTGCTCTGAATGGGGGATGGGGGAGGGAACCATTCTTAGCTGTATTTATACGACTCTGCAAGGACTACTTGCAGAGATGAACTACAATTGAGCTTGTAATCCAAATGAAAATTTCAATTAAGAACGTTTTTCAAACTCTGCATGCTAAAGGTTGTTCACATTAACCCTTTTGCCATATATTCAGCATCTTCTGAGGCAGAAAATACTAAAATATTTCCCAAATGAGATTGCCAAGCAGATCCCCTGGATAGTCTACAACATCAGTGATAGTCAGCAGCGTGTGTGTTTGTGTGTATACACACACACACACACACACACACACACCTCAATTGTTTTCAATGCAGCACCCTTGCCTTGAGATTTCTCCACTTACCATGAGGCCCAGTGGAAAGGATCCAACCTTGAGACTCAGGGCCAGACCTAACAACCCAACTATGCATTGTTGTACAGGAGGGTCCTGAAAACTCTTAAAAATTGGGCATTGAGCTACTGTATTTCAGAACTAGAGTTCTTGAAGATCTTGCCTGCTGTTGTTCTCTAGTGAAATATAAAGAAATCTAGCCTCTCATCTTGTCAGCAGTAGTACAGACACCTCATGATTCCCTTTGATAGCCACTTACTCCCTGAATTTGTCTAATCTGCTTTGGTAACCCCATGTGTGTTCAAGAGTCCTAATCCAGATCAGGACCATTGCACCATCTGCTCTGATCCATACCTAATTAAGTTTCTCCAATTGCTAATTAGTTTCTCCAATTGCTAATTATGTGAATGGTGTCTCATCGAATGTAGCCCTTGGTTCACTCAGAGCAACAGTAAAAATGGAACAGATCCATACCACCAGTAATTGTGAAAACCATGTATGCCTGAAAATACTTATCAGAATCCTTTGCGGTACACAAATTTACTTAGCTGGAAAATATGGAAAGGGTTCCCTCACTAAAAAAGGGGGCCCTGTGAGGTTGTGAATCCGCTGCACATCTGGAATGGAAAACAAGGTTCCTAGTTACTTTCTGAAACACACTGCTGTTTAGTAGTTGTCCACTACTAAACAGGTTGCAACATGCCCTGGTTACTCAGTGGCTAGAAGAGAGATATTCTGTGCATTCCCCAAATCATTTCTATGAAATCACACATTTCAGGACTGAGCCCTAATATGAAGAGCATGTTTGTGGTCTGAGCCGTGGTACAAGTTAAGCCATGGGCAGGGCCTATTCCTTCCTTGCATGTTAACAGTCTAGAATAGACCATTTAATTTTATTTGCAAAGCAGGATGTACTACTTATATTATATATTCTTTCAATATAGGAATCAAATGCTTGGAATTACAATGAGTTGCTATCAGGGTTGTACAGAGGAAAAGACCAGTTATTTGCCCATAAAAAATTAAAGGTCAAGATGTACCTGGCAAGCAAGCCACCATTCATATTCAACTTCCCATTTTCATATTAGATTAGTGCAAGGAGAGATTTGCCAGGAAAACAACAATAACATTGGCCTGTCCAAATACATTCATAATGGTCAGTAGTTTCAAGTGTCAGAGCTGGCAGTTGTGCTAGTTTGTTCTAGCTGAATTCAAGGGGGATGAAAAATGGACAACTTGCCTTACTGGATCCTTCAGCTTCCCTAAGAACTCAGCTCTTCTGTACAGCTGTCCTCCTCGCAAAAGGGAGAACAATATGGCCTTTTCTACTGAAAGTGAAAACTAGGGAAACAGCACTGGGTGGTACATTCAGAGAACTGAACAGTAATGGAAAGGTACTTGAGAACACCTTGTATCCTCAAAGAGAATGTACTTATTCAATAGAAAGCACAGCACAACCTTTCATAGCAGAGGGTACTTGAAAGAAATATTTGAATCAGAAAAACAGAAAATGATGTTTGCTCTTCTTTATTCTTCCAAAATAGACATATGGATTATTTATTTTTTTTGCAAAAAAGTTTGCAAACCGCTTGCTCCGGCAAGAACTACAAAAAGAAATGAGCTCTTTCCAATATTGGTGGGGTTGAGTTGGGTAGAATCTAGGAGGGAAAGTTATCTTTATTCAGTCTAGGTACTCTCTTTAAATATCAGGATTGAGATGGTGTGGGCCATTCAACTAAAGCCTCTCACAAATGCAAACAGAAGCCCTGATGAACCAGGTGGCACATATATTACTTCCTACACTCAGCGTTCCAGTTCCAGCAACTGGTACATGCCCAAAAGCAAACCAAATTCATATTGTTATATCTCCCTGGTGTGAGGATGTGAACCATAATCGAACAAGGATGGTGCAGTCTCCTTTTTCATTCCGTATCCTGGCAACTGAATACAAATTTGGGGGGGGGGGGGGAAGAGGTGGTATATACGGTATCTATTATACCAGAAGTATTTTTTTTTATCAAAACAAGATTAGAATACAAATCCTTCACCTTCCCATTTGTAAAAATGATATTACCAAAGGGGGGGAAAAGTCCCCCTGTAGATTAGTGACAACTTGGGAGACCAAATCCCAAAGTTTAATTAGAAAGATAACTCAGCACTTCACCTGCCAGCCTTCCTCAACTTGACATCTTCCAGATGTGCTGAATTTCCAATGCCACAGCTATCAGGGGCAATGACCAAGCTGCCTGAGAAGATGGGGAAAGTTTGGAGGATGGGGACCTGCAGTGAACTGGAGGTACTCACCAACCCTACCGTCTCCTGGAGAGAGAGAGAGAGGAGTCCCTGCCATTTTGAATGGGAGATTACTGATGATTCTGCTGCATATACAGGAAGATCCTGAATGTTATATCGAATGCGGCAGAATTCCCAATCATCTCCCTTTCTAAATGGCAGGGACTCTTCTCTCTCTCTCCCCTTTGTCCAGAGACATTTGTACTGATTGTCCAGCCATTTACAAGTTCCTTCTCTTCTGGAAACTTCATTTTGATCCCAGAATCTACCCTGGGATACGTTTTGCCCTATAAATATGACAGCCAAGGCACTACCAATTTGGTCTTCTTTTGAAGTCAGACAGACATATCTCACCTGATATATAAAATAAACATCTGAACCACTTTCATCTCACACACACACACACACACACACCAACTGGAACTTCTGCTTCTGGAACTGGTATGGCATCACCCTCTTCACTCCTGAAAGTTGCTAAATGCTACCACCTTATTAAATCATTAATTCTTGGATGTGAGTATGAGTGAGCAGGTGTTTTTGTGTGAGTGGCGATTTCTTTTGATCTACAAATAAAACTAAATTTGGACCAGGCATTCTGGAGTTCTGTTTCTTGGAACTGATACACACGGGGTTGATCCCTGCTTTTACTTGCCCAAAGCCTACTCAGCAGCAGTGGCGTCACTAGGATTGGTGTTACCTCATGGTGTCAACCTCCCCTTTTGACCTCCTCCCATACCACACCATACAGAATCCTTAGTCATTTTGTTTTTGCACTAATGTTACTCACATAGATGTTTGAGCAGTGGTGTCACCCCTTTAGGATGTCCCCTGGTGCAATCCACACTCCTTAGTGACACCACTACTCAGCAGTGTTAATTGCACTATCAAAATTCCCCTATTAAACATTGGTTCTGAGTGCCCCCTGGGACCCTTGCAATTTGGGTAACAAAGGGTTTGCTAAAGGACTGCCATCCAGAGCCAAGTCCCAGCTACAGGATTACTCCTGCACCTGACACTTCGATGGCAGGGTCACCATGGCTTCCATAGGGCTTTACCCACCCTGTATCTTCTTTAATGGAGGAAGGTGCTAGGTAGGTTTGTTGTGTACAGGTTTCTTCAGCTGAGGAAATTAGTGTGATAATGCCTATGAAGTCAAGCCATGGCCATGCCTCCTAATGTCATCTAACCCATGTCTGATGCAGATGATACCAAGCCCCCTACCATATTTAGTTTCCCCTGCTGTACATATGGAGGGCATCAGGTGTAGAAAAAACTACTATACACTGTCCACAGTAGAAATTTGTATTAAAAACTTATCTTTGCTTTTCCAGTTATCAGTAAACTACATTTCCCTTAGTAAAGATTTTCTTCTGAGTAAACATGCACAGAAAGAAGAGTTGAGGTGAAATTTCAAGTTTAGGATTCTCTCTGAAACAGTCTTTGCTTAGAAACAAATTGATTCTGGAGTGTACCATGATTTCCCCCCAACCTCCATCCCTTAAAATAAACAGTTACCCAAGAAACTGTTGTCAATCACAGAAAACATCACTGATTGGTCATGCCTAATGTTAGATGTTTCACTAGTCAGGAAGGTTGAAAAACACTTTGCAAGATTCAAGAATTTGTATAATCATAACAACTCTGGAACCTCTGAGTTCTATAATAAGGAAGCAAGAGTAAGATCGTCTAAATCCAGTTATATTGGTCTTCATCTTGTTTTGTACGGAACACTCAAGAATTTCACCTGGAAGCAGAGGTTCTTCATTTGCTCCAAACAGTTTTCTTCTATTTTCAACACCAATTTGGTTTCTTCTATTTCCGCACAGAAATGATTAGCAAATATTGTTCAATAGTCAATATTCATGGACAGCACAATGCCCATCTCATTTCAAGCACTCAGTTCTAAGAGATAACAGATCACTAAGTCATACAGGACCATGGTGGCCATGTCACTGCTTAAAATAAACTGTTGGGACAGTTTTTTAGGCTTTCTAGTTTGGCTTTTACTTTGAGAACAAACTCCTCTGATGCGCTTGAGAGTGGAAGTCGTGGCGGGCCCATTGGTATCCCTGAAACCAAACTCATCACTACTTTGATCTGTGGAACACCAAATCCTATAAAAGTAAAGAGCACAAATTAACTTCATCACAATAATATTTATATTGCAGGGGTGAGGAAAACGTGTTCAAGTGTTGGTCGACTACAACTCCCAACAATCCTAACACAGCACAGGTAATGAGGGAGAGGGAGAACTGTAATCCAACAACAGCTGGTGGGTCACACATTTCACATCCCTAAAATAATGTTTTCAAAGTTGAAGTTTTTCACGTTCTTTTTCTTGTTTAAATCTTTATTACAGACCTATAAAAAGGGGTGGTAATGTTTTAGACTACCAAATTCATAGCAGGGTACAGACTCAATCAAGAGACTAATCATAGAATTATAGAGTCGGAAGAGACAACAAGGGGCCATCCAGTCCAACCTCCTGCCATGCAGGAACTCCCAATTAAAGCATCCCTGACAGATGGCCATATTTGATATTAATCAATTAATATTTGTGATGACACAGTACAGGTATGCCTCAATTAACAAAGGGCAATAGGTTCCTGGACATGACTTCTTTAGCAGAGAATTTGATACCAGAAAATAGGGATAGCTTGCTACACCACCAAAAAAAAAAAAAAGCAAAAAAGCATTCAATATGTTTCAGCAAAGTTTTCCTTACCTTGCAAAGTAAAGAAAAATGTTTTGGAAAGGACTATATATATATGTGATGTATTTGAAAGTTTATTTTATAATTGTAAAATTTTGTGGGTTTTAACTAACTTTTACTGTTTTATTCTTTGTGTAATTTTTAAATAATAATTAAAAAAAACACATTTTGGACCTTCTAGAGACCATTTGAAGACTTCTTCCAAAAAGTATCCAAATGTGTGTGCGTGTGTGTATACTTATGATTTAACATGCTGGGATTAGCTGGTGAGGCAGACCTATCTGCTTTCCCCTTTTTGCTGTTCACTCAGGCTCAGTGAGGGATTCTGGAAGTACCTGTTGCTTACTTTGCCTTTTGTAAGCAGGCACACAAAGCTACAGTAGGATCAACTGGAGTAGAATCTCAGCTCAAGCTTCATTGCATTGCTTACTGCAGAACACACAGCTGCAACCTCTTTTTCTCCAGCCTTTCCTTATCATCCTCCCAATGCTGATGCTGCTAAAAAATTCCAGCTACACGGAGAACAAGGAAGGAAAGGGACATGGGTGGGCATAACAAAACTTTGTAAAAAGGAGCTTTTTTTTTGTTTTTATCAAAGGCTTTGTTAACTGATGTATACCTGTACTCTCAAAATTCAGAGGATGATCATAACACACATGCCTGGCAGACTGGCAGAGGAATCACTGTTGTTAAAACTTCAACAAATCCATTGACTTTTTTCATTAAAACTTTATTAATCTGCAGTTTAGCTAAATTATATTTAAGTGAGCAAGCTACAGGACTCCATGTGTGTGTGTACACATATATGAGATCCAATTTCAGATTACGGTATATCCATATATATGGGAACACACAACATTCTAATAGTTTAAATGGAAGCACCAATTGCTTTCTTGTTAATAATCTCGTAGCTTATTATATCTAGTATGTAAATCGATGTTTAATTTTTAATGTTACTGATGTTATTGCTACAATAATCTTTCAATAAAATTTTAATTAGTAGAAGAAAAACAATGCATTTCAAAACAGAAGTCAGAATGAAAAAAATCTGACTAGATTCCTTGGAATAATAGGCTCAAGCTCCACAACAATGGGGCAAAAAGTGTATCTGAAGAAAGACAATTTACAAAAGAAAAAGAGTTAGTTGGTTGAATGGAGTCCTTCATAACATACAAGGGTGATAGAAACTCAAACTTGTACAGAATTCAGAATCCAGGAGGGCAGATAAACATTCAGTCTACTGTTGTACCTACCCTGTGCAATAACAAAGCTGAGGAATTCCTGAACACAGAACTAGGAAAGACAACAGAATTATTAGTTAATTTTTTATGTGACTTCTTTTGCTTAGGCTGTTGGTATTACAGGGATTCTGTTCCTAATCAGAAGGAAGATTCTAGATGTGGGGTGCACGCATGTGCCACATTGCTTAGCCTCATGATGTGTGAGTTACTTGGTTATATCTTGCTCTTAAGAGCCAACATGGTGTAATGGTTTCAGTGTTGGACTATGTCTCCAAAAAGCATGGTTCAATTCCCCACTCAGCCATGGAAACCCATTTGGGGATGTTGGGTAAGTCACACTTTCTCAGTCTCAGAAGCAGGCAAAAGCAAACCCCCTCTGAACAAATCCTGCCAAGAAAATCCCATGACAGGATCCCCTTAGAGTTTACTTAAGTCAGAAATAACTTGAAGGCACACAATAATCTTCTCCTTATATGTTTTTAGACATCTACATGAAAGTACCAAGATCATTTGGGGATTTGGAGAAAGAAGTGTTATCACAATGCAGTTGATGTTCAACTCTCTTATCCTTTATGCCAAATTCAATGGAGACTGTTGAAATACTAAATCTGTGTCTAGAGTCAGTAATGGATTAGATCCAGGCAAATGCTGTACAGGAAGGTGCCATTCAGCCAGTTCTGGATGGCATCACACTCTGCCTGACAGATCAGGTTCACTGTGTGTGTGTGGGATGGGGGAGGCTTATAACTCCAGCTGTGTCACAGAGTGCCTTTTAGCAGCTGCCACCATCCTTGGACAGAGACAGCCTGGTTATGGTTGCCCAGATTTTAATGATTGCCAGTTAGAAGACTGTAATATACTGCACATGGTGTTGCTTTTAAACCAAACTGCAATTACTTCAAGACACAGCTACTAACTGGAACCAGGCACTGGAAGCTTATCTTGCCATTTCTTAAAAGAAGCTCTTTGAGCTTCCAAGACCATTTCCAAGTCTTTTTAGTTTCAGATTTCTTGAGACCTGGAGGTTTGTGAACTCTCCAATCACCCTGTCAATGTGCCAAGGCCTCAGTACAGGGGCTGGGGAGAGCAACCAGTAGCCCTTCAGATGTAGCTGGAATGCAGCTCCCATTGGCCCTAGCCAGCATAGTCAATGAACAAATGGTTTTATTAGGATTTGCTACGTAGGATGAATGGAAGTCTAGTCCAAGCATTTGCCCACTTCTGTCTTGAAGGTCTCTTCCAGATGCTTCCACACTTGTAGTGAGGTGGCTGGCAATGGGAATGGGTGGCTCTTATCCAACAAGAGACATATATACCTGGAAGTCTGTTTACATGGGCACACTGTGTTTCAAGTTCCAAGAACTTGGGATCATTACTTAAATTACTAAAACATTGTTGTGTGCCTTCAAGTAGTTTCCAACATATGGTGATCCTAAGGCAAAGCAATCACTGGATTTTCTTGGCAAGATTTGTTCAGAAGGGGCTGCCATTGCCTTCCTCTGAGGCTAGGAGAGCATGACTTGCCCAAGGTCATCTAGTGGGTTTTGATGGCAAAGAGGGGATTCAAACCCTGGCCTCCCAAAGACCTAGTCCAACACTCAAATCACTATACCACACCATATAATACTGTTTACTCCTATAGCCCATTAATACTGGATGTGATTTTGATGGTGCACTATTTGAAGCACTGTTTAAAAACATTCAAAAATAGAGAAATGGTCAAATTCCCCAATTACTCTTTAAGGTATTTTTAAAATGAGTTCCATGTAATGTTATTATTCACTGTAGTTTCAAAGCTCCTATACAGAGAAGTACTTGTAAGTTACAAAGGATGTTATAGGTACTATATACAAAAAGGAGTGGGAGAAGGTGCCCAGGAATCGTATGCTACACTGAGATGAGCATGAGTCCGAAACATCGTACCTGGTATTTTTGTGCAGAATTAAGATCTGCACCAGCAAAAGCTTCCAGCACTAGGTGGTTTGTCTTGCCAAAGTAGTTATATGTACTGTAAAAAACAAAAACAACCCAACAAACAGTTAGAATTTGGCATTAATGAAATATCAGCAGCATCACTAAAATTAGACTACAGCAAGCAGAGTAATAGTTTTGATCCTATTCTTCCAGTGTAGAAATTTTACATGCAGACACACGAAGAATACCCCAATGTTGTTACTCTACAAGATGTTTTCACCAGTTCCCACCTACATGACCTACAAATTCAGGCCAATAATTCAGTATTGGCATCCAGCTCCTAAAGATTACAGGAACCTCCAGGAACCCAAGACTATATCTACCATTACTTAGATTAGCCCTGGGAAGTGCACACATTTCTTATGTTTGTCAGAAAACACCCATCTTGAAGACCTGGTGCACTCACAAAATGTCTCTGCTTCAGCCTTTCCACACAAAGTTATTCACCCCAGTTGCAATTTATAATTATCAACCCCAAACCAATTACAGTGATGCAATGTTTCATTCACAGTAGCTGTAGGGAAAGAGAAGAAATACTTTCAACCCCAACTTTTAAAATGTCTCCCCCCCCCCCAAAAAAAAATAATCAGAAAAAAGGCCCCAACCCCACTTGAAAATGACCAGATGTAATAAAACATTTTAGGCTACCAGGGCTACCAAAACGACAATGGTGGCAGTGTGGTGAAGACTCACTCACAAACAGCAATAAACCAAGGACACTGTTTTTGTGCTAGAGAGTAAGCTTCAGTCACCCAAAACATAACTTCCTGATGCTGCTGGATACACTGCTGCAGAAGTTCAGAGGAGAAAAAAAAAAGCCCCTCAAATGTACCCACCCAACAATAGACAGTGTCTCCAGAGGATTCAAGGATTAATTTAAGACTAGCTTGCACACAGGACTCAAGGATGACCAATGACTGTGTGTGATTCCTCCATTACAGAGCAACTACCACATCCAGTCTATATTTGGTACCACTCTGTACTGAATGAGTTTAAAAAAAAAGACACCATAGACTGTTCTTGTATTTGGTCTACATTTATCAGAAGATCGGGAAGCAATTTGAACATGCATATTTAGACTTGCCTTTATTCACAACAGTATTTACTCCAACTGGAGAGAACAGGCAACTGTAAGAACAGGTTGGGATTTGAAGACAAAATCAAACAGATGCTAAACCAAGAAAGCCTATATATTTCTCAAATTTAATTTATCATAATTGACACTAAACTGCACAAATGAAAGGAGTGCGGGACCAAGGGCAGGAGCAGGAATGCACTAGATGAGAATCCTCTTTACTACAGAAGATTTGGCACTTCTGGGGTCATTCTGATCTATGTGGAAAAGACTATTGAAAGTAACTGACCTTCCAACTGCCCCTGTTGCTCCCATCGCCAGGGCACACAGGAGTTGCTACTTAGGGAAAAACAAAAATGTTAGGTTTGATTTCCTTGTAGTCTGAATCATATTAAGATATTCCAGTAGAATCATATGCAGCAGAAATATTTCCACTAGTTCACTTGATGGGTAGAAATAATTCAAAACATTAACAAGGCAACTCTTTGGCACACAACGGAGAGGGGGGAAACGATACTTTGGGACTATTACTTCCAAAATATCTCAGTCAGAGGCTTTGATGGTAAAGGGATTCTGGGAGCTCTAATCCAAAAAGGTAATACTGCCCAGTTCCATAGGAGATCTTTGGGGATACAAAACCTTGTATACAGGTGACTCTGTCATTTCTGCATCTCTTTCCACTCCACTCACAGCAACTGTATGGGTCTATGTCATCCCTTTCTTTGGGCTCTTCCTAGCTCACCACTGCCTGAAGGTCCCCAGGACTAGTAGAGGCCTTACTCTCCCAATTCCATGTTGCTCTGATTACCAAATTGCAATTTTCACTTCCGTTCTCCACCCAGCTGATTACAAGCTCCTCAAGTGGAACATGCCTCTAAATTTGGAGCATACCTACTTTTTACTTGGATGGAAAATGAGGTAAGATCCAGTTAGCAAGGGATGCCCTTAGTGAAGACTAGCAGAAAAAAGCTAGGAAGCCATCTTGTGGTTCTATTACAACAGTCCTGGCAGATGGATTGCCTATTAAACTAGGCCAGTGGGTTGGATGACATGGAGGTCTTTCATCCCAAGACCCATGCACTTCTTCTATTGAAAGAGTAGCATAGGGTTCTTTGCCTCTCTTTGCAAAGAGAAGGGAATCCCCCTGTTGTCTCCAATCAGCAATCTGAGATAACAAGAAGTGTCCTTCACCTTACTTTCCTTCTCAATGGGGATTGCAAGCAGAGTGGAGAGGGAATCCCTGTTATCTTCGATCAGCCCTAATCTGCTCTTTCTCTGATTAGAGGTAGTAAAAAGAATCTCCTCTGACCCATTCACCTTCACAATGTAGAATGTGTGCATTATCCTGATAAATCTGTGATTATCCTGCTATATCAATGATTGAAAATAACAGGAAAAATTCCTCCCTCCCTCCCATTCCCAACTGGGAAGGCAAGCAGGGCAGGTTAGAATTCCCCAGCAGGCAGGACTTCAGGGAGGAGGAGGGACAATCCCAGATCCTTTACTGGCCAGGTTGAAAATTAGGGCCTTAGTCCTCCCAGTGGTTTACACTGGGGTCACTGCAGCTTATGCTAGTATAAATACTGTTTTAGGCATTTTGCAAATAGGTATCCAGTACCTATGTAGAAGCAGCTGGGTACTGGAATGAGGAGGCAGAAATGCATCTGGTGCTGTCTGGTTACCATTGCTCAGGAAGGGAAAAGGGGCAGGCTTCATCCTCCCAGAGCTCAAGAGACCAATGGCTGCTTTTACTTCCATGGCTGCTCAATGACGGCTGGATTGTATCATGTTACAGCTCTGCCCAATGGTCAGTGATTGATCATCAGGGGAACGGCAAGGGTATTGTATTTTACAGGTGGAAAAGAAAAAACAGCTATCATTTAAATAGACACACATATCCTCCCACCCTGAAGCCTTACCATTCAACGACAGACCAGCACACAGATTAATATGTAAATCATTTCCTCCTAACCAAGAATCACACAAGTATATATACCCCACATACTTCCATGCCACCACCCTCTGAAGATGCCAACCACAGTTGCAGGTGAAACATCAAGAATAAATTCTTCCAGAACTTGGCCATAGCCCGAAAACCCACAGAAAACTATAGCAGCCATCACCTTCCAGATGTCTAGTGTGATTAGGCTGGTAGAAATTTATGTTCATCTAAGCAGTGAATAGGATCTTGGTCTTAGCCTACAGATCTGAGTTATCTCTACTTGCATTTGCTGCATAATTACTCTTATAGAAAAAGGTCTTACCTCATCCACACCATAGAGAAGTGAAAATTGGCCTTTATCATTTTTCTTTGCGCACCGTCCAAAATCCAAGAGGTCTGTGTCACTAAACTTCACCCCCTTAAAGCTGGGGATCTGCTCTATCATCCCGTCTAGCAGCTCTTCAACACAAACTGAATTGAAAGGGTCACAACAACAACATCAGAAAAATTCAGATCTCCCCAGGCAAACATATCACTGCTCACAAACATTATGGCATAGTAGTTGCAATTCTATTCTGCAAGACCTGGCAAAATACTCCAGAAACTATTTTCCATAATTATGGGTGGCAATGAATTCCATGATAGCAACACATTATAAATAATAAGACTATAAAATATTCAGTATTGTCAATTTAAATTAGAACAAATTTTTTCTTGCTTCAGACCAAGAGTTTGGGGAATTGTAGTCCCTGAACAGGACAAAGGAAGTCAAATTGTATTCTCAGCATCCTCAGGCTACAATTTCCAAGATTCTTAGGGGAAAAGAAAGTCACAGTAATTCTGGCAAAAGTAAAAGCATGAAAAACAGAAGTGAATTAGTTATTTACCAATATTACTTCCACATATGAAACTAATCACTACTTTCTCCCCCAGACACAGTTCTGCTGGAATGATTATTTATCAAACTTTAGAAATTTCTGCCACATTAGGTTGGAGTCTAGCCCGACCCCCACTACATCAGTAGTACTATATATGCTTACTCAGAAATTAGCCTTGCAGAATTCAATTGGACTTACTTAGAAGAAAATATGCCTACAACTGCAGACTTCAAACAAGATTGTCTAGACCAGGGGTAGGCAACCTTTCCCCTTTAAGGGCCGAGGGACTTCAGCTCCCAGAATCCCAGGAGCTATTGGCCAACATGGGACTATTGGCCAACATGGCTGAGGCTTCTGGGAGCTGAAGTCCCTCGGTCCTTAAAGGGGAAAGGTTGCCTACCCCTGGTCTAGACACAGACTGAAGGTAGACAATGGGGCAGAAGGGTTGAGTCAGGGGATGACAGTAGCCAGATCTCATGAGGACCTCATATATGCCATCTTGACCATTATGAGAGCCAAAGTGGAGATGAAGTAGGAGCTCAGAACACATGACTTCTTACCAGCCACTCACTGCAAAGGAACTACTTGAATGCTACTAGGTTTCAATGTAAATGCAGAGGTGACTAAAGAGTTGACTTGACAGAGAACAAGACACTGCAAAGCAAAGCGAGTCAGAAAATACAGAGCAATTCTGTTGTCTCCGCTGAAAGACAATCCACCTTTGACCGTTCCATAACTGGCACCTTGCAGCAGTCATTTCAGTAGGCTATATGAACTGAAGCTCAGTCCACTTGGATACTGTAAGAGCTATAACATCAACTTACTTTTTTCCTCTTCCCTCCTCATCCTATTTGTTGTGTTTCTTATCTTAAAGTTAGACTATAAGCCTAAAGGCAGTCAGTTTCATGCTATTTATCTCTGTAAGCTGCCCAGATGACTTTGATGGCTAAAGGACAGGGTAGAAATACCTCATACAAATAAATATAAATGTAATGAACAAGTAAAAGCAGAACAGACTGGTTTTGGCATTTCTCTAAGATTAACTAGGATGGTCTGGATGAGAAGTACTTACTTTTTATACCGGTTAGGCGAGGGATGTGGTAATAATAGAATGGGATACCAGGAGCTTGACATGCAACTTCCCGCAAGAAGGCGACTAGTCCATCTGAAAGAGAAAAGGCAAGGAAGTCAACTGGTTTCACCAAGTGTAAATAGATGGCTGGAGGTGGTGGAACTCATTATGCTCATCTTGCAGAATTTAAGAAGCTATGGAAGGCATATCTTCTGCTCTGGAATTCTTGTTTAATCACCTCACTGATATCCAAAATTTCATAAGGCATTGCCTATTCACTCCCAAGGAGAATGTCTACATCAGGGGTAGGCAACCTTTCCCCTTTAAGGGCCGAGGGACTTCAGCTCCCAGAAGCCTCAGCCATGTTGGCCAATAGTCCCATGTTGGCCAATAGCTCCTGGGATTCTGGGAGCTGAAGTCCCTCGGCCCTTAAAGGGGAAAGGTTGCCTACCCCTGGTCTACATTGTAACAGCTAGAATTGTAATTTTCTTTATTAAATAAAAGCAGAGATTTTCAGAAAACAGAATTTACAACTGATACCATGTTCTTCAGCTTGTTTACACTGTAAAAAAAACACCTACCTCTGAAATGTGAAGACAGTAATTGAGGAGGTGATGCCAAAAGATGTTTTTGCATCAATTATCAGAAACTGTCCATGCACCATGCTGTTTTATGGTCACATGCAGATACAATGTGGCATGTTAGTCCTGAAAGCCCACTGACAAGAGGAAAAATAAGTAGGACTAAGTGAAGTACTAACCTTTATTCACTGATTTGAAGAAGGAGGGGGCAATGACTGCTATGCCGTCCACTCCTATACCTGCTGCATGCCTGGCCTGAAAAGAGTGGAATGGAAAGAAATCAAAACATACATTTATGCTGGTAAAGACCTTTGTCATGATGATACTCCACAAAAAGAATCAAGTGACTTATACTAGACCAGATGCTGATGACACAAATGTGTAAACTTTATAATTTCACAGAATGCTTGTACAGTCCTACATAACCATGGAGATTATCTCAAAGAAAATATGGTGAGATGGGCCCAACGTTTTGGATATGATATCGAACTTAGACAATGGGAAATAACATGGGAAAAGAGACTAAAATATACTCTGTGTCAAAGTATTAAAGAAAATTATAAAATATACTGCAGGTGGTACTTAACACTGGAAAAATTGTCTAAGATTTATGAAGGATGCAGTAACAGCTGCTGGAAATGTTTAAAAGAAAAAGGGTCAATATACCACATGTGGTGGACTTGCCCAAAAGCAAAATAAATAAATAAATAAATAAAATTTGGACTCAAATACACCACATGATAAATGAAATTTTGCATATAAATATAAAGTTTAAATTACCATCACCACCCAGTTGCTTTTTTGACTTTTAGAGGTAAGGAAACAGCTACATAAATTTCTGATAGTCCATTTCTCATCCATCCCATCAAAGAGTCTTCTCTTGCGTTCCCTTCATCCCTCTCTCATAATCTCAGCTCTTTACCTTTCTACTTTCTTTAGATTACTGATGCTGGTGTGGAGCACAGAAAAATCCCAGGGTTAAGAGCTTGAAAAATCAGTTTATTGAGACAAGTGGAGGGCTTCTACTCTGTGATATCCAATACTTGTCACCCGAACTTTATCATTGTCTAGCCCAGGGGTCGGCATCCTATGTCCCGCGGGCCGGATGCGGCCCTTGGAGGCCTTCGGACCGCCCCCCTGCCCGGTCCTGCCACCCCGCCACCTTTCGTGGCCCCGCGGCGGTGCTGGGCCTCCTCCGTGCACAGAGGATCCGGTCCCCAGCACCATTCCCCCCCCCCCAGCCTGTCGGCAAAAAAGGTTGCCTACCCCTGCTCTAGCCCAAAGGGACATTTTGAAAAAGTGAGACAGTTTTGCAAAAGTAGCACGGACTTGAAGAACCAAATGGCTCACGAAATATGTGTTGGCTCTTCAGAACTGTAGCTTATTTAATTGACAAACAGTTTTGTTCAGGAGTAGCCTAAATGTCAAAATCCCAATTTGTGTTAATCACTTTGTTTTACAAATTTAAGCTGCCAGTTTTTGTTGGCCAATTTGAAACTTAATTAATTACATAACTGAATTTAATTTGTTAATTCCTATCACAACTTACATTTTTGAAATCCTATAGTAGGATTGAGCAAACAATGGGGCTGAAAGTGGCTCAGGATGTTTTTGGGGGTCCTTGACAAAGTCACAATCCCCAGACCGACTTTTTCTGGCCAAAAAATGAGGTTGAACTGCTGGTTCCCGAAGTCTTCAGTTGCAACATTTTACCTTTAAAATCAGGGGTAGGTAACTGTGGAAGACTGGGGACAGTATTAGGCCCCCCGCCCGGAGTCCTTGGAGGGTTGCACTGGCTCAAACTTTAAGCAAAGAAACGATAAGCATGTTGAGCCAATATGGTGTAGTGGTTTGAGCAGTGGACTAGGACTTTGAAGTCTAGGGTTCAGATCCTGGATCAACCATGGAAATCCACTGGGTGACCTTGGGCAAATTTCTGTGTCAGAGGATGGCAATGGCAAACCCTCTGAGGAAACTTGCCAAGAAAACCCCATAATAGATATGCCTTAGGGTAGCCCTTGAAGACACAACAACAGCAACAACAAAACAACAACATGGAAGGGGGCATTTTCACCACATTTTAAGTTTAGGTCCAGGATCCCATAAAATGGGGTGAAAATGCATCCCACACCCTCAAGTAAACATTTTGGAGCATTTCAGGGCATATATATATATGTATATATGTTTGAAAAATTTTGGAAAAAATATTTTGACCCCTGGGGGGTCTGGGGGCCATCCAAAGGTGGTGGAAATGCCCCTAGAGTACATTTGGGAGCATTCTTAGACAAAGAACAAGTTTTTTGCACACACAAAAAAATTCTTTACTCCTGGGAAGCCCTGGGGACCAAAAGTAAAAAAGCTGGAGGGGGGGGGGCGCATGTGACCCTTGGGCTGCACTTTGCCCACCCTTGTTTTAAAAAACTTGCAAGGCCTTCCTGTACTGTTTACCATTAAAAAATACCCATTTTTGAGTATCAGAAGTGGATTTTCAGTTACTGTACTTTGGGGTTTTGTTTTATCTTTTGATAGCCCATAAAGCCTCCAGAGGATCTCAGTACACAAAAGGAGTCCCTGGCCTTTGTTAGCATACCTACACTCTCTGCGCTGGATATGGGGTTTCATATTTGATATCTAGCACTGAGAATGTTTTCGAGAAGTCACAATGACCTGTGGAAACTAGGTAAGGGGTCATACTCACCTATATACATGTGGGACACCTAGTTAAAAATACAATTAATGCTGAATGAGTTTATTGATCCATTCCAACTGTCCCCAGGCTCTTCACACATCCTCCTTCAATAGAGACTAAGCAAGTTCCATCACAAAGCCATTGAAGACCACACCTCCACCAGAGGCTGTGTTCCTATTTTATCTTTCCTATCTGACTATCCAGTTCCAGTCTTATAAATGCTTTGTCTATGCAATTACAGTTTCAATCCTATTAATGCTTTGTTACTCCGGAGTTAATATCATTAGCCGATCCAGAGTCTTTTTATCAATTCCATGGGAAAACCATCAATGCTTTTGTTACACTGTGGGATAGCATCACACACCCCTCAACGCCAGGAAGTAGGATATAAAAATCAGCCCCAAACATAACCACCTCATGCTCACAGTTTGCCCCTAAATCCTGTGTGCACAGAGGATCCTGCTCACTCACTGTGTCACCCTCAGATAGTCTCTGTGTCACTCTCTTCTGTATACTCCTCTCTTCAGGACTGGTAATTATCACCCCCTCTAATTTGTGATTTCTCGCTATCCAACCTTTCACACCTTTCTTTCTGTTAGCCTTGTATGGTTCTTCAGGGCGCACTGGTTTTGCATGTCAGGGTGCACCTTTGCACATTTCTATATAAACCTCTCTTATTAATTGAAACTTTAGTTAGTGCTGGTATACATATATAGAAAGATCCCCAAAGTTACCCTCCTTTTGCTGGCCTCCTTTTGAGCTATAATTTCCCCAACATTCAAAGGAGATGCTGACATTGCTGGTGGGGACCCTCATGTCTCCCCACTTTTTAAGGCAGGGGTAGGCAACCTTTTTGAGCTGGGGGCCGGGTTGCTGTCCCTCAGACAATTGGGGGGCTGAAGCACCAACAATAAATAAATAAACAAACAAATAAATAAATAAATTAAAAAAAATATGCATGCATACTCTCTCAGCCCCAGAAAAGCCATGGCAAAACCCCTGTGGAGATTTTGCCAAGAAAACCCCAAGAACAAGTAATAACAACAATAATCAATATCATCATGGTGGGCAGTGGCGGCAGGACCGGCCTGGGGTTGGTCCAAAGGCCTCGGGGGGGCGCATCCGGCCCCCAGGCCTTAGGTTGCCTACCCCTTAGGGTAACAATCTGCCTTAGTTACCCAGTCCTGCCATACATATTGTGGGTATTTGCTATCCGCTGGGGTTTGATTCCAGGACCCCTCCCTGTTAAGATACTCTTCTTCAGTTTGAACAGGGGCTTCTGTAGCTGCTTTAGAAAACAATTAGAGAAATTCAATTATGGATTCATCCAACATCTCTTCTAGCTTAGATTCAGGTTCAAAGCTTCTTGTTATTAGAGAAATGTGGAAACGTTTGAAGCTTTAGCGATGTGTTCCAAGTGCCTAAAGTGAACTGGACTAATGTGATCAGCACATAAAAAGATGTGGTCCCTCTCACTTAACATGAAAATTTCCTGTTGTTAAACCACTAAAGCCAGTTCTAATGCACTGAAGTTAACTAACTATGTCAATAAGCAAAAGCATACTGGGATGGTGTAGACTGCACCATTTATCTCCCATAAACTCAACCTTTTAATGACCAGACAAGTTACCTTCTTACAATCCAGCGATCTCTTATGCAAAAATAAAAACCATCTCAAGGAAGAAAATTAACACACAGACTCACCAGTTCCTTTGATTCTGGTAAACTCAATGCTCCAACATGAACTATCACATGATCAAGTCTGCAGAAAAATAAAAATAATTATGGTTTTGATTGGCAGATTGTGGAAAGTGTGGCAGGAGGAGTCATAATACTAGCAGCATGCACAACACATTTCAAAATGTTTGTTTTATAGCATGTATCTAGGAGCTTCCTGTTTGTCAGGGTCAACTACACCTCTAGACAGAAGCTCATGTGCTTGAGCCTGAGCAAGATGGATCAATGTACACACTTAGGCAACTGTGCGTGTGAATGCATGAACTTAATAGAAAAATTGTTTGAGGGCAACTGAGAATGAATGAAGCAGTGCAGCAGTGGTACTTATCTCTCTCCTCATCCATTTTTTCCCACTCCAGATCACCTTTCCAACAGTTTCCAGCCACAGAATTTAAATTATAGATCAGCCATTTCTAACATGCATTTCATGTAGGGAAAGACTAGTGGCCCTCTAACACCTCCTTTAGTTGCTTTCAAGTCACCCCTCCCAATTTAGTTGAAAGGAGGTTGGAATTTAACATGCAGTCAGTCCAGCCTTTCATAATCTAGTGTTCTCCAGATGTATTGGACTACAACTCCCATCACTCCCAGTGATTAGTGCTGAAATGTAGAGGGGGAAATCTATGGAATGCTGTGGCAGTGACCCATGGTAAGCAGCAATTAATATTTTGGACTGAGTTTGATAAAAAAAAAAGCATCAGGTAAACATACAGTTATGCCAAATATATATATAAAAAACAGGAAGATTAACCACAATATGAAAAACATAAGAAAAAAAATATTTAACCTAGATTTCAAACAATTGTAGGAAAAACGAAGAAGCACATATCACATCTTCCATTCTGATTTCTGCAAGGTGCCAGAGCCTTTTCTCTGAAACATCATGTTATTCAATAAATAAAAAAAAATCAAGGCAGCACTTGTTTCACAAGTTTTATGTGCTGAAAGACACAAAATATTGGGATGCATAATCATGTGGTCTAACCACAGGCTCTTTAGCTTTATGAACAGAGCAGACTCCTGAGCTTTACTTCTCACACCAGTCTTCCTTCTGTCTCTGTGCCAAGACAATGGCAAGCTAAGAATATGTTGTGAAAGGCCAATATTCTCTCCTCTCCCATATGCTCTCTCTCTTTTCCTCCTATTTTTCAGCCTACAGGAAATAATTTTAGGAAAAAGAATGTGTTTACATAAGTAATCACTTCCTATTTTCCCTCTGTGAATAGGATTGAACAGAGATTCCATTAATGACTAAGCTGTAACAATTGTTCCAGGAAAGGTTCTGTCACAAATTTCCACTCCTCTCCCATTTACAGAATTTTAAGGGGACTTCAGACAACACCATCCTCTACTTACAACTAAGGGAGTTTATCACACGGGATAAACTGTGCAAAAACTGGATTTAAACTGGAAAAAACCCCCACAAAAGCGGGTAGTTTTTCAGATGACGTTCGGAGTTAACCCGAACAGAAAGTAGAAAACCCCTGCAAAAGCGGGTTGATTTTTAGATGACGTTAGCATTAAAGAGAATTAACACGACATTAATCCGAACGGAAACTACGGTAGATAAAATCCGCTCCTTTTTCTTTCGGAAAATCCTGAAAGTAAAAAAGGGCAGGTTTTGGATACTTTCTGTTCAGGTTAATATCATATTAATGTGATCCTGTGCAGAAACTGTTTGGGTTAATGTCACATTAAGCCCATTGTGTGTGAAAAACTACCTGCTTTTCCGTTTTCCCCCCGGTTTTTAAATCCCATTTCTGCATGGGATTTTGCAGTTTGCCCCCATGTGATAAACTCCTAGGAGGCCAAATGCAAAATAGGTCTGGGTCCCAAAAGAAGAGAGGATAGCACTCGTAGCTTGTAATTACCAATTACATCTTCAGAAATTCCATCTTCTGCACAAGGAGCCCTATCCTCTTTTGAATATGACCACCCTACTAATAATACTCCCTTTTCTACCACTGCCTTTCTCTCTTCTCTCACCATGGACAATCTTTTAGGGAGAAAAAGAAAGTATAGTTGCACAACATTTTGTATGATAAATTGTCCATCAGGAAATGGCATGACTTATAAGCAATACTTAAAGGAGAAAAAAAGTAGGTGGGGACTGAGAATACAGATTACACAATGTGTCTTTGCTTAGACAGGCAATTTTTAAATTATATTTTTGCAAAATACAGCAATAATTCTAGAGTTACTCACTTATCTTTGCCTCTGGCCACCCACTCCTCCGCCAGCTGTTTCCTCTCCTGAATGCTCAGGGACATGCCTTCCCCTGTGGTTCCATTCACTGTTAACAATTAAAAAAAAAAAGAGTATGTAACACACATAAGAAAGATGGAATGTATCTTTTTTTTCAGTTTAGATGAGGGTCTGCTTCACATCCCATTGCTTACCAAGGCACACATTATAGAACACAGCAAATCTATCTTTAATTTTTGGAACAGGCATCGGAGAGGTCCATTTGGCTTTTTCAGGTAGCTAGTTAAAATACTTTTACTCAGAGCCTTTCCATTATCTGTATGTTTGGTAATATTAACAACTAGGAGCTGGGTTGTGTTTCCACCCCCCCAGTCAATTTGGATGTCTTTGTTGTTGTATTTTTATTATTCATTCTTGTGTCTGGTAGACTATGTAGTATAGAAAAATGGTAATCAATAAAGCATTGCTGGCTTTACCAACAGTTCAAAAGCTTAGGGTAATTAAAAACAATAATTTCTTAATATGTTGCTGAAAAACTTTAGGGGGAATTGAGCTCTTCTCCTAAACTGCTGTCAAGATTTCCTATGGCTGGGAACACTTTCTACATGGCATGTGTGTGTGTGATGGAATCTTTGCATGTTACACCAAGTCTAAGGGCATGGACCAAAGTGCACACTCAATCTGTGCATGCACTGGCCTGGTCTTTTGTGTGACCTCTCTGTTGGACACTTGAGCCAAGAAGAGTTGCCTAAGTTATCTCATAGTACTTTGCAGACTACATTTGCAAGATGAAAGATAGTGACGGGCAAGCTATTTCCAGGAATGCTTGTCTGCTATTACTAGGCTTATTAAGGAGCCTTTCAAGGAACAATTAATTAAAAGAACAATTAATAAGCCCATGCTCCAAATCTATATGGCTTTTATGCTGATTAAATGGTTGTGGCTTCCTCAAAGACCTCTGGAACTATAGTCTGGCAAGGGGCTTAAAATTCTCTGCAACCCGATTCCTATATCCCCTTACTGGAAGATAACTTGGGTTTCACTTGGATAAGAAATCAAATATAAAACTAGGATTCAGACGAAGATCAGCAACAGCTCTGGGGTGCTGTGGAGACCTTGTGTATGATGATTTCTCTCTAAGGGGGTCTATCTCCATGTTTCTGTCCCCACTGTTTCAATGATTTGCTTCCTCCCTCTGGATTCAGTCTGTACAACCACCCAGAAGAAGAGCCTAAAGCATGTGAAAGACATGTTAATGTTTCCTCATTTGTGTGGACCTTGGCAGATGTCCAACTAGGCAGACCTCCTTATATCTGCTTGTCACAGATATGTCTAGTCATTCAGGCCACACAGTCTACAGTCACCTTCTTGAACAGCGTCACCAGTTGCCAACCCATTCCCTAGCTCAAAGTCAAAAGCTCTTGCTAATTCCTGAAGCTCTAAATAACTTGGAAGCTGAAGGGATGCCTTCTTCTCCTTCCTGAGTCTGTCCATTAATTAGTTAAGGTCACCTTCAGAGGCCCTCTGGTAGATGTTTCCACCATCAGAGATTAGTTAGATGGTGGCTACAAAGTGCAGATCTTCTATTTTCATTCATGGTATATCTCTGGAATGTCCTCTTAAGGCACACTTGGCTACTGATATCTCCTTTCATGCCTTCTGGCATAAGGTAAAGACTTTATTTCCCCCTTGCCTTTTAAAACTTTTGATTGGTTATACCAGGGGTGGAAATAATTTAGCCCTTGAGATGCTGGACTACAATTCATATCATTCCTCACTGCTAGCATGCTGTCTGGAGATTGTGAGTGTTGCAATTCAGGAACACATAAAAGAGCACATGTTTCTTATTTCTTGTCTAATGAATGTATTGCAGTAATGCATTGTTTATGCTGTTTACATAAACAAGGCTCTACTTAAAAAACAAGATGGTGCGCATTAACCAAAACCTTGCAATCATTTGTCCTTTTAAGATGCTGCAAACCTCTCTAGCACCAGACAACCATTTACTAATTTACTAATGGTTATCTGGGGCTAAAGTGGTTTACAGCACTTTAAAAGGATAAATGATTACAAAGTTTTTGTACCATTTACTAAGTAGCACAACCACTTCACTGTATATGCAATCTATTACCGTAAGTGTATGACTGGCTGTTTACAATATTTCTTCAAACCATTAATTACTGCTTAATAAACCATTGAGTTTATTCACTATCATTTTGCCCATTCTTCATGGAAAAAGCAAGAGGGTTTTGTGCAATGCCCAAATGCTTGATTATGTCTTTGTTGCACCCAAACAAGCCAAGATTGCAAGCCATCTTTAAAGCTGAGTTGGTGGCTTACAGATGACTTCTTTGGGTGCACTTAGCTATCATTTCAGGTTCAGACATCATATAAAAGTCTTCTTTTCCAAGTGTTAGTGTACCCCTCATGCAAAGGGAGGGCTAAAGTGGGAGATAGTAGACAGCAAGTACCAGCACACTGTTTATTAACATTCTAGTTTATTAAGCCATTTATGTGTCGTGTACCCATTTCTGGACAAGAAAAGTTTCAAGATTATGCCATTTGTACAAAAGCAAATGGGATTCCTTAGAGAACATGTTATAAGCAACATCTTACCAAATACATTTTTAACACCTTGCTCATTTATCAGGTAGTCGACATACTGGCCAATCACAGAGAAGTTGATTTCTCTGAAAGAAAGGAATGCAAGGTATAAGAAAACTGCTTTTGCAAGTAACATCTTACAAATTGAACTTGAGATGCAGAGCTATCTTTCCTTGTTCTACCACTGATACAAAGCACACAGTAATTTGGAAAAGTTCAAATTAGCCTCTAATATCCCTCTCAATATACTAAGCAAAGTAAAAAGACTTTATAAAAGCAAGCCAATTCTTATTCAATTTAAGCAACAATAAAAAAATTCTAATATTGATTTGATCTTTTGAAATTTTATGGCACTTCAGATCTGATGCAAAGATTTCTTAGAGCCTGGATTTTTAAAAAAATTCTTGCAACCCCTTAATACCCGTGACCTCCTTAATAGAGTCCATCCATCTAGAATGTGGCCTTCCTCTCTCCCTATCTCCCTCCACCTTCCCCAGCATTATTGTCTTTTCCAATAAGTCCTCATAATGTGTCCAAAGTACAACAGTCTCAGTTTGGTCATCTTGGCTTCCAGGGAGGTTTCCGGTTTGAACTGCTCTAGGACCCATTTGTTTGTCCTTTTGGCTGTCCGTGGGATCCTCAGCACTCTTCTCCAGCACCACATCTCAAAGGAACTGATTTTCTTCCTCTCATCTTTCTTAACTGTCCAGCTCTCACATCCATACATGGTAATAGGGAATACAATGGTTATAGTCTAAAGCACATGCTGATCTTCTTCTGGAATTCCCTGGTGCGCTCCATCAGCCATCATATGTTTGCAATGAGGTCCCTCATGCCTCTTTCTTTCCTGAACTCCTCTTGGACCTCTGGGTTTTCTTTCTCCATGTATGGTTGGAGTCTATGTTGTCTATGTTAGCTGTGGGATACTGGGAACTATAACATTTTCAAGTTCCTTGAGGAAAGCAGTTCTTCCATTCTGGCTACTCCATTTGTTGGTGTTTACAACATTTATTAAAAACTAGACAGGGCAGTAGGAAAAGAAAGTCTCTACTAGCGTTTTGTAGAAACAGAGAGAGCACTTTTTTCCTGAAAAGGTGAAAGGAGTATGATAATAAGACTTTGCCCACTGTAGTGCTCTCATTCATATCACAGTACAGTCAGCCCTACACATTTGTGGCTTTGATTATTCAAGGATTTGATTCATATGCTCTCTCTAGAAATCTCTAGTCTAGATCCTCCAGTGTGACTCTATGGTCAACTTCCACCTAAAGTCATGCTGGAGGACAGAGAAATTCTTAAAGAGAACAGTCTCAGTCTCTAGGCATTTGTAGGTCCTATAGTGCAGTTCTATGCTCAACGTCTGGCAGATGTCGACCATAGAGTTACCCTAGAGGTCCTAGAGAAGTGTTATCTCAAGTAAAAACAATAGTGTCTGTTTATTTGGGGTTTTTCCAATTTCATGGTGGCCCTTTGCCCCTAATCCCAGCAAATGTGGGGGATCCACTGTGTGATCGTTTCTGTTCACCATTTTTCCCTAGGTGTCAGACAAGACCAGAAACAAAAGGAAGACAAAAGAAAAGAGGTCCACTATACAAAAATATAACCTTCAACAGCCAAACAAATCAAACCAAGATATCTCCAACACCTCATTATAGTCCAACTCTCCATACTCCATATGGCAGGAAAGATTTCTAAGAATAGGCTTGTTACTGAGCAATAGGAAAACACTTTCCTAATGATGTCACCAGGTTTTGTTATCAGCTGAGGAATGCAAAACCCCATTCTGTGGGGGTTTAATGGCACTTCCTATTGGGCAAGAAACAAACTAAATGAGAAAGCCTTTCTGTTTTTCCATTTCTCATCTAGTGTCCATTGAGAAGACATCCCCCCCCACCCACCCACCTTCTTTGTGTACATTTACATGGCCTCACAGAAGGATAAAAAAGTCCTGGTCCAAATGATTACTTCACATTCTTTCTACTCCAAAGTTACCTCGCAATTCATAGTGAGAACATGGAATTGCCAGTAAGCTTTGTACCACTTGCTGACTGAAGGAAACAAGTTAATCTGCGGAAGCAGGCAATCTTGATTTATAGAGGAACTGTCAAATCCTCTTCATTTCAGGAGAGCAAAAAAGATACTTATTTAGAGACATATTTTTGAGATGACCAAAAACATGCAGGAGATGCCCCTTTCAGCCCTTGATTTTAGCTATTTGTATTATTATTATTATTATATTATTATTATCATCATCAATAATAATAATGATAATAATATTTTATTTATATCCTGGCTTTAGCCGAGGCTATCAAGGCGGCTTACAATCTAAAAGCACAATCCCATACAATACAAAAACATTCACCCCCACACATGCACATACATACACAACTTACAGACTAATCTACCTACTCACAATTTTAACAACACATTAAACATTAAAAATAATAGAATCACAGTTGGAAGAGACCACAAGGGCCATCCAGTCCAACCCCCTGCCATGCAGGAACTCCCAATCAAAGCACCCCTGACAGATGGCCATCCAGCCTCTGTTTAAAAACCTCCAAGGAAGGAGACTCCACCACTCTCCGAGGGAGTCTGTTCCACTGTCAAACAGCCCTTACTGTCAGGAAGTTCCTCCTAATGTTGAGGTGGAATCTCTTTTCCTGTAGCTTGCATCCGTTGTTCCAGGTCCTACTCTCTGGAGCAGTAGAAAACAAGCTTGTTCCCTCCTCAATATAACCCCTTCAAATATTTAAACACGGCTATCATATCACCTCTTAACCTTCTCTTCTCCAGTTCTAATTCTATAATTGTTAGTAATCTTCATTGACTTCCAAATAAATGAGTATTTACCTTTATAGAATAAGCGTAAATGATCCCGATAAACATAAAATTCTCTATTTATTTATTGTTTGTATATAGATAAGTCCTAAGGTTATTTACATATTCTAAGCCAGTATCCAATAATGAAGTATCTCTTTATTATATTATGTTTTTCATGGCATCGTACATCTCCCAAATATAATTTCGTGTGTCTACATTCCATTCCTATCTTTTTCTATTCCAATATTCCTTAAACCTTATCCAATCCTTTACCACCTCCTCCTCTTCTTTCTTTCAATAAGCCTGTTAAGATATCTGATTCCATAGCTTCCCAGGTTTTATCTTTCCATTCTCTATTAGAAGGTATAATTGACTGTTTCCCCTTTCTAGCATATAAGATTCTAGCTGTTGTCACCATGTACAGTAACACACGTCTATTTTCCCTTTCAAACTCTTTTCCTAATACCCTTGCCATATTCAATAAAAAGGTTGGACCCAGAGGTATGTCAACTTCATATATGTCCGACATTAAGTCCTTTATTCTCCTCCAATATTTCTGGGCTTCTTCACAGTCCCACCAAAAATGGTAAAAAGTGGCTCTTGGTTTATCACACTTCCAACAGCCATCTCTTTCTGTTTTATATAATTTGTTTATTTTATCAGGTGACAAATACCACCAAAATACCATTTTAATATGATTTTCTTTGTAGTCTTGGCAACAAGTAAATTTATTTGTATCATACCACACCTTTTTCCATTTTTCTAATTCAATGGGCTTCCCAATATCCTGTGCCCATTTTATCATAGAATGTTTAATCTTTTCATTTTCCACATCTCTTTCCTTTAAAGCCCTATATTTGGTGATATGTCCTTTATTTTTATCAAAAAAAAAATAGTATCTATTTCATTCTTCCCATTTGTGATTCCTGGGTTCTTGTTATCTATTTTATATTTTTCCTTCAGTTGACTATATAAAAACCAATTTTCCTGTATTCCTTTATCTAATTGGTCTCACGTTTTCATTGAATCTCCAATTTCTCCTCTCCAATTTATTAACTCTTTGTACATTAGCCAAGGTGTCCTATCAATTTTAGACCTCCTAAAAAAGCCCTCCTGGGGTGAGACCCAACTGGAGATTTGATTATAGAATTGTTTTCTTATTTTTAACCAAATTTTTAACAATGTGTTCCTTACAAAGTGATGTGAAAAGTCTTTGTTATCTTTAAGTTTATTGTACCACATGTCGGCATAAAAGCCGAATCTCATTTTGGAATGTCCCAACTCTCTTAATCTTTCATTTTTTAGATTTACCCATTCTAACCAATTAAAGCATGATGCCCTGTAATATAATTTGAGATTTGTTAACCCACAACCACCCTTTATTTTTTCTTCTGTTAACAACTTCCAACCTATTCTGGCCTTCTTGCCTTCCCAAACAAACTTTAACAATTATCTCTCTGATTTTAGCTCTTTGTATTGTGCAAGACCTCAGGAACAAGAGGCAGACAGTACAGGAATCAGAATGAATGTGCTTTTTTGTTAATCAGGAACGGCTATCTCTGTGGTGTGTTTCAGCTGCAGAACAACCTCAGTCTTGTGCAATCTACTTTTTTATTTTGTTGTTAGAATCCTCATGGTCCATTGATAGGTTTTAAGTTTAACAGACAAACAATTCTGAGGACACACTCTTAACAGTTAAGGTTTAACTAATCTGCATTCAGTGGCTCTCAGCATTTCTGCTTGCTTAAGAAAAGACCCTTACAGCAGGGATGGGAATTATGCATCCCAGAGATCTTGTTAGACTCAAGCTTCCAGCATTCCTCCCCACTGGCTATGCCGGGTAAGTCTGCTGAGACTGGAAGTCCAAAAACATCTAGAGAGCTGCATGATTCCCAACCCTGCTTTAAAGTCTCAGGCCAAAGTCCCCCTTGTCCAGTATTCTTTGATATGCCATTCTTTGAAAGGTACAGTTGGCCCTGCATATCCATGGATTCAACCATCCATGGTTTGAAAATATTCCAAAAAATATAATTTCCAAAATGGAAACCTTCCTTTTGCCATTTTATATGAGACATGTTTTTATTGCACCATTGTATTTACTGAGACTTGAGCATCCACAGATTTTGGTACCCACAGGGGATCCTGAAACCAAACCCCAGTGGTTACCAGCAATCCATTATATTTTGAAAGAAATTTGTGATATGGTTTGCTCTTCACAACCAGGGAAGGGGACTAAAAGTCTTGCTGGGTACTTGGAAACACTGGGCATAGATTAGTTAAACCTCTCAGTTTCAAAAGCTACTTTAGGCCAGGAGTGAACTGGCTCCTGTTTAAGAAACATTAACCCAAAGCCCTTTGAATGGATGACCAATTCCATGGCTCATTGGAATCTGGGTAAAATTATTAATGTTATCCATGTGTATGAAACCTTACACAGAGACACTAAGTTCCCCAATGACCTTCTCTCTCATTTGCACACACTACATATATATATTATCTATTTTCTAGATATTATATGTGAAATCCATTGGGTGGTCTTGGGCAAGTCACACTCTCTACCTTAGAGGTAAACTCTGGCTAATCTTCTCTTAATAAATCTTGCTGAGAAAACCCTATGACACGGCTGCCATAAGTACAGGTCGACCTGAAGGCACATAAGAACAAATGTGTGTGTGTGTCTATACAGGTGTAGCAGTGCATCTCAGATCCCTGCTCCAAGAAACTTAGAACCATGTTGGTAAGACCTAAAAGAAATGGTTAATAATTGCCATTTTGAAGGCCATTTCCCCCTCCTTTTAAAGAGATTTGCCTATCGGCAATGAAGGGAATGATAACATGATTCTCATTTCAATGTTATTAACTTCTGAGCCCACCAAACAATATTGCCATGGCTTAAGGGCCAAGGTAATATTTACCCATCCTGAGTCATTGGAGTGATGGTGGCTGCCACAAGACCCTGCAATTTCTTTTGGGGTGCCATGAAGCAACTGGGTTTAGCCACAGAAAGAGAAGAAACCTGGTTGAGACAAGAAAATAAGTATGTGTTGAATAACTTCTGTTAATAACAAAGCCTTGCAGACAAAGTCCACAACAAACAACAAGTTTAAGTCTTTCAAGCAGAATGCTTAGCTTTTAAAATCATTACCTGGAAGCAATTTTTATTAAGCACTTTCAAGTCATTTTCAACTGATGGAGACCCTAAAAGGAAATTATCACAAGGTTTTCTTTGCAAGATTTGTTCCAAGGAGGTTTGCCATTGCCTTCCCCTGAGGCTGACAGAGTATGACTTGCCAAAGGTCGCCCAGTGGGTTTCCATGGCCAAGTGGAGATTTGAACCCTAGTCTCTCAGAGTTCTAGTCCAACGCTCAGACTATTACACCTCAAACCATTAAACCATATTGGCTCTCACTGGAATCAATACAAGGTATAAATAACAAGAACAAGTGTTCCAGTGATAAACAAGACCACTTTGCTTTAAACAGCTTCATTAAACAACTCCCTGAGCTTATTTCCCCCCAAAATATGATGATGACCACAAGGTTCTGTCCTGGGTTCAGTGCTATTCAACATCTTTATCAATGACTTGGATGAAAGAATAGATGGCATGCTTATCAAATTTGCAAATGACACCAAATTAGGAGGTCATATCCTAATATCCCAGAGGCGAGGATCAAAATTCAAAATGGCCTTAATAGATTAGAAAGCCGGGCCATAACTAACAAAATGAATTTTAACAGGGAGAAATGTAAGGTACTGCACTTAGGGTGAAAACAATTAAATACACAGATATAGGATGAGGGACACCTGGTTTAACAAGAGTACATGTGAAAGAGATCCAGGAGTCTTAGGACTTTATCGCACTGGGGAAAATCAGAGGGTTTAAACAGTAATTTTCCTGGGAAAGTTGCATGATCACGGCGAAGATTTTCACACAATTCAAGAGGACTTAGGCCTGTTCAGACTGCCAGAAATAGTGCAAATTGAATCCACTTTAACTGCCCTGGCTCAGTGCTAGGGAATCATGGGAATTATATTTTTTTTCTGAGACATTGAGCCTTCTCTGTCAGAGAGCTCTGGTGCCACAATAAACTACAGTTCCCATGATTCCCTAGCACTGAGTCAGGGCAGTTAAAGTGGACTCAGTTTGCAATATTTCTGGCAGTCTGCAAAGGCCCTTATTCTGGGAAGAACCAGGGGATAACCAGCAACATCCTGTGAATGATTTCTTGCTGGTTATTCCCTGGTTATTCTGGGGATAAATCCTCTCTAACTGCAATGCCATGCAACTTTCCCAGGGAAAATAACTGTTTAAACCCCCAATTTTCCTCAAGTGTGATAAACTCCTAGTAGACCACAAGCTAAACATGAGTCCACAGTGTGCTTCAGAAGTAGTACAGGAAAACATCTCCAAAAGTAAATTATTTATCTTAAAGATGCTAAGGAGGCTGCGTTTGCTGCTGCTTGGCAGGCAAACTCAGTCCTCTTAGGGATTTTGGACTTCAGCTCCCAGAAGCCTCAGCCATGTTGGCCAATAGCTCCTGGGATTCTGGGAGCTAAAGTCCCTCGGCCCTTAAAGGGGACAGTTTGCCTGCCCCTGCCGAAATACAACTAAGGCTGCCTCTGCACTGCTGCAGAAGTAATGCAGTCTGACACCACTTTAACTGCCCTGGTTCAGTGCTATGGAATCCTGGGATTTGTAGTTTGTTGCCGGCAGCAGAAGCTCTCCGAGAGAGAAGGCGAAACATCTCACAAAACTACAAACCCCAGGATCCCCCAGCCTGGAGCCATGGCAAAGTAGAGCCAGCCTGCTGGATTATTTCTGCAAAGCGGAGGCAAGCCTTGGCAGCCTTCATTTGGAAAACCTGGGTCGCAAATGTTACAGGGAGGGATGGAAATATAATCCTGGGCAGCTAGGTTTCAGATATCCAGACAAAATGATGGCAGAAGAGGAGGAGGAGGAGGAGGAGGCTCAGTGCCTCACAAAACTCCTCAGTGCCTCAGAAAGTGGATTATTTCTTCAGCGTAGCTCTTCACAAATCACAACTTTTATCAGCTCTCAGAAATCCCAGTGTTTCTTTTTTCTTCCCCTCCTCCAAAACGGAGCCAGTTTGTCCTCTAACCGTTAATCTTTGCTGTCGTATAGTCCCCTCACATCCCCTGTAAGGCACCAGCCCAAAAGAAGCGGGACAAAATGTCTCCCTCACTTACCTTCCCTCAGAAAGTCAGTCAGACTGCCCTCTTCCTTCCCTTCTTTTGCCTCAGGAGCCTTCATCACCCAGCCGCCTCCTCTGAGCATGCGCAAAACGAACACAAGCGGCCATTTGCATCCTCCTCACTAGCTGCAGCCACAGGGCAAAAAATAACCGCTTTTTAACTGCCACGGCTCCAGGCTGTGGAATTCTGGGAAGGGTAGAGCTCCGCTCTGGGGTCACAACCAACGACAGTCCCCAGAACTCCGTAGCCCCGGGGGCCCTGGCGTTTTTATGCAGGCAGGCATTTTGTATATATAATGCTCAGCAGGGCCAGTTTTTCTACTAAGATCTCTTCTAAGGAATATCAAAGAAGAAAGTGCAAAGGCAGGCTTAATGTTGAACATAAACACAAAATAATGACCACTGAGGACCTTCACAAGTTCACCCTAGACAATGAAGAAATAGAAATAGCAAAAGAATTCCCATACCTGGGATCAAACATTGATAAAAATGGGGACTGCAGTCAGGAAAACAGAAGACTTGGACTGGACAGACTGCCAGGAATAATCCATCTTGAGACCACTTTAACTGTCCTGGCTAAGTGCTAGAAAATCATGGGAATTGTAGTTTTGAGGCATTTAGCCTTCCCCGTCAGAGAGCTCTGGTGCCACAACAAACTACAATTCCCATGATTCCTTAGCTCTGACCCAGGACAGTTAAAGTGGTCTCAAGATTATTTCTGGCAGTATGTTCAGGCCCTAAGAATGGGGAGGGTGGCTATGAAAGAACTAGGAAAGAGTCTAAAATGCAAAGATATACAACTCAGCACAAAAGTCAGAATCATCCAAGCCATTGTATTTCCTATTACTATGTATGGATGTGAGAGCTGGACAGTTAAGAAAAATGATAGGAAGAAAATCAATGCATTTGAGATAATGTGGTGCTGGAGAAGAGGGCTGAGGATCCCATGGACAGCCAAAAGGACAAACAAATGGGTCCTAGAACAGATCAAGCCAGAAAGATCCCTAGAAGCCAAGATGACCAAACTGAGGCTGTCGTACTTCGGACATATCATGAAAAGACAGGACTCATTGGAAAAGACCATAATGCTGGGGAAGGTGGAGGGAAGTAGGAAGAGAGGAAGGCCACATGCCAGATGGATGGACTCTATGAAGGAGATCAGGGGTATTAAGGGGTTGCAGGAATTAAGCAGAGCAGTGGAGGACAGAGGGTCTTGGAGATGTCTCATCCATATCACCACCATGATTTCAGATCGACTTGAGGGCAGTTAACAACAGGGCAGTTTATATAGAGTAGGGTTTTTTAAAAAAAACTTTTTATATACTTTATGTGATTTTATATTGGGTGGAGATGTTTTAATTGTTTTGAACTTTATTGAGATTGTAAAATGTTTTATCCGTGAGCGGCCTTGGGTCCCTTCAGGGAGAAAGGTGGCATATAAATGAAATTAATAATAATAATAATAATAATAATAGTTGGCAGTCAAAGTGGTGTCAAACCAGGTTATTTCTGCGGTGTGAATCCAGCCGCTATCTTGGGTTCCTCTCTGAGGAGGATCCAAATACAAAGCAAAGCTCCTGACTGCATCCGCACTGCAGGAACAATCTGGTTTGATGCCACTTTAATGGCCATGAAACACTCTGCAGAACTAATGGGTTTTAGACCGCTTTGACTGCCTTGGCTTAGTGCTAGGGAATCCTGGGAATTTATTGTGGCACAGGAGCTCTCAGACAGAAAAGGCTAAATGTCTCACAAAACTGTGATTACCAGAATTCCCTAGCATTCAGCCGGGGCAGTTAAAGCGGTTTCAAATTGGATTATTGCTGCGTTGTGTTTTGGATCCATGGCTCCAGGCTATGGAGTTCTGGGATTTGTAGTTTTACTGTCAGCTCTGGTGCCTCACCAATTTACAAGTCCCAGAATTACATAGCATTGTGCCATGGCAGTTAAAGTGGTGTCAGAGTGGATTTATCTCTATAGTGTGGATCCAGATCTCTTTACTGGCACAGGCACGGGAAGATGCGTAACCAGTTTTGTGAGGCGAATGGCTTTTCAACACCAGAGACTAAAAAAATAATTAACAGTGTAGATATAATCATCCCCCCACACCCCAATCCCTGAAACCAGGGCAGATCGTAGCCCTAACAATGCCATCCTATATTGTGACTGTTAAATGATGGATTTTAAATGTGGATTATTTTAATATGTATACATCTTATTTGGACTTTTAAATTGTTGTGTACTTTATTGGAGAATGATACTTTATATGGTAACAGCAGCAAGATTATTAGTTGCCCAAAAATGGAAGAAAGAGCAAATTCCTACTGCAGAGGAATGGTTAACAAAACTAATGGAAATGAAGGAAATGGACAGGTTGATGGCTTTAATTAATCAAAAAGACATTATTAAAGTGGAAAAAGAATGGGCTCCAATCGATGAATATATTAAAGCAACGTAGGGGTGAAACAGCAAAGTTAACAAGGGAAGAAATGAAGAAGGTATAACAAATGAAGGATAAAAATAGGTTTTATTAAAATGAATAAAATGACTAAAAGGAGAAGTAGAATAATGAGAGCTAAAAGAAAGGGGGTAAATAAAGATGTAGGAGATGTGATAAGCTGAAATAAATCTGTACATACTGTCGAAGAACTATGGAAGTTTAAGTTATGTTATGTTAATTTTGTGATGTGGTGTTATGCTGTTAGATTAGTTATGTTATTTTATGTATGTTTAATGTGTATGTTTATATATGTTTATATATGTTTTTAATAAATACTAAATACAAAAAAAATTGTGTACTTTAATTGATGTCTTTTAACCGATGTTGTCTGTCTGTTAATTGTTGTTGTTCCCGCCTCGATCCATGGGGAGAGGTGGGTAAGAAAGCATCATCATCATCATCATCAGTCTGTTGTTGCTGTTGTTGTGTGCCTTCAAGTTGTTTCCAACATATAGCAACCCAAAGGTGACCCTATCACAGGGTTTTCTTGGCAGATTTCTTCAAAGGGGGCTGCCGTTGCCATTCTTTGAGGCTGAGAAAGTGTGACTTGTCCAAAGTCACCCAGTGGGTTTCCATGGCCAGGTTGGGATTCAAATCGTGATCTCCAGAGTCCTCGTCCAACTCTCAAACCACTATGCCACACCAGCTCCCACACTTCTGTAACAAACCTGCATATCAGATGTTGTTATTATTTTTGTGTGTGTTATCAAGTTGACTTAGATTTATGGCGACCCTAAGGATGTTATCACACGGGGAATCGCGGGGAGAAAGTGGAAATAAACTGGACGAGCGGAAGACTTTAATTTATGGGATTTGTCCCATTCCGCCTCGTCTGATAACTAAATTCGAATTTAAAAGGGGGTTAATTCGAACGAAAACCTGATCTTTTCATTTTCGGGATTTTTGAGGAAATGAAAAGATCAGGTTTTCATTCGAATTAACCTCTTTTAAATTCGAATTTAGTTATCAGACGAGGCGGAACGGGACAAATCCCGTAAATTAAAGTCTTCCGCTCGTCCCGTTTATTTCCACTTTCTCCCCGCGACTCCCCGTGTGATAACGTCCTAAGACAACCCTATCACAGGGTTTTCTTGGTAAGTTTCTTCAGAGGGGGATTGCCATTGCCATCTTCTGAGGCAGAGAGAGTCTGACTTGGGACGTTATCACACGTGGGTCAGTTTCGTTGTTAAAGAGATAATAAAGTGGAAATGAAGCATCCTGAAAAGAAAGTGAAAATAGAGCTTAATTACGCAAAAGCTTTTCACACCTAATTACAGTAATAACGGAATTAAGTTAAAAGTGAAAAAAAGACGCTTTTAACTTTCATACACAAGTGAAAAGAACCCATACATGTACTGGAAATGGGTGTGTTTTGTGACAAGACTCCTCCTTTTCCAGGGCGAGTCCTGCATTTCCCAGGAGGAAATGTCAGACTGTCCTCCATTTGGGGTCATGTCCTCCTGCACAGGTCCTAACCCCCTTCCGTTGGGGTTAGGACCTCCCAAGAGAGCTGAGGAGGAGGAGGAGGAGGCTGGAAAGGCAAGGCAAGGCAAGCCGAGGCAAGGGAGGGATTGAGAGGGGGAAACTGGAGGTAGCTCCCATGCCCCCCCCCCATAAGCCTTTCCCCTTTGTAGGACCTGCAGGGCAGAACTTCATGGTGAGATGGAGCTCCAAGTTGCTCCACATGCACACCCCACACTTGCACCCACATCCACCCACAGCTGCTGCTGTGAGGGAAGCCTTCTTTCCCTTCCTTTTCCCTCTATCCCAAATGCCAAACTTCTCCTCTGTCCCAAACTTCCCTCTCCTGGGCTGCCTCCCCTCCCCTTCCCTTCCCTGGCACTGAGAAGGAGCCCAGGACTCTCCCTCCCTGGAGGCCCCTCCTCCTCCTCCTCTTGGCCCTTCTCCAGGTTTTAAAAGAGAATTGTCCATGCGTATTTGCTTTTCACATTACAGTAAATGCGAAATTACTGTAATTTCGCAAATGCATTTCCTCTAAACTCCCGAAATTAAAAAGATCTCGGATAATACCAGTTTCTGTCCAGTTTCTGACCAGTTTCTGTGCGACGTCGTGTGAAATCGTGAGGCACAAATTCAGTTTTTGTTTGGGATTTGTGTGGATTAACCAACAGATTTCCCCCGTGTGATAACGGCCTTGCACAAAATCACCCAGGGGATTTCCAAGGCCCAGCAGGGATCCGAACCCTGGTCTCCAGAGTCCTAGTCCAATGCTCAAACCACTTTGCATACAGATATTCCAGGGCTATGGCTCTAAATTCTACTCTCAGCAGTAAACATCAACCTTTGGTCAGATACAGAGTGCATCTACATTGTAGAAATAATGCAGTCTGACACCATTTTGAGTGCTGTAGCTCCATCCTATGGAATCCTGGGATTTATAGTTTTACAAAGTCTTAGCTTCTGTGAAAAAATGCTGGTGTTTCACAAAACTGTAAATCCCAGGATTCTGTAGGATGGAGTCACGGCAGCTAAAATGGTGTCAGACTGCATTATTTCTACAGTATAAATGCACCCTTATCCCCTTCACTCATTAAAGAAGGGAAAACACCTTCAGTCCAGAGGATATTGGCTGGAAAATACTATATTCCAGAAATTTAAATAATTAACATTTAATCGTTTGAAGATTCAACTCCCTGCTGATACGCGCCACAATATGAAGTGTTGTGTTTTTTAAAATGTAAAATGTTGCTGTTAACGGTTCTCAAGTCAACTTTAACTCATGACAACCCTATGGATGAGACATCTCCAAGACCCCCTGTTCTCCATTGCTCTGCTCAGGTCTTGCAGACTCAAGCCTATGGCCTCCTCGATCGAGTCTTAACCATTTGGCCTGTGGTCTTCCTCTCTTTCTACTGCCTTTCTAACATCATTGTCTTCTAACGAATCATGCCTTCTCATGATGTGACCAAAGTACAACAGCCTCATTTTAGTCAGTTTGGCTTCCAGAAGGAGCTTGGGCTTGATTTGTTCAAGGACCCATTTGTTTGTCTTTTTGGCTGTCCACTATATCCTCAGCACTCTTCTCCAGCACCACATCTCAAATGAGTAGATTTTCTTTCTGTTGGCTTTTTTCACTGCCTAGCTCTCACATCTGTACATTTTTATGCGGAAATGGATGGCTTGGACTATCCTCACTTTAGAGTTATTTCTTTATACTTTATGATCCCGTGCATTACTTTCATAGCTGCCCTTCCCAGTCCTAAAACATTCAGGGGTAGCTGTGTGCGTGCTTGGGGGCGCCATTTTGGAACGGCCAATAGTGGTGGTGCCATGTGCATGGCGCCGTCACCGTTGGGCGTTTCAAAATGGTGCTCTGCGTCATGTGCGCATGCGCTCAATGCGGAGTGCCATTTTGGAAGGCCCAATGGTGCCGGCACCGTGCAAATGCGCACGCCGTCAGCGCCGTTGGGCGTTCCAAAATGGCGCCTGCTGCCGTGCGCATGCATGTGCGAGCACAGGCGGCATTTTGGCGTCCAAATGGTGCAAGCGCTTGCATGCGGCGCAGTGGCAGCAGCATGCGGCAGCGGCAGCAGGACCGGCCATGGGCTGGTCCCAAGGCCTTGGCGAGCCAGCCCGGACCCGCGGGCTGTAGGTTGCCGACCGCTGATCTAGAGCCTGACAGCAAATAAAATGATTAAGGGCTCATGAAGATGATTTGAAAACAACAAGCTAGCTAGGCTTGATCCAGCAGCCGTAGTATATCCTGTCCATACCATACATTGTGCAGGAGGATAGCACTGCTGTGAAAATAGCTTGTTTTCTATAAAGAAATGGAAGATCACACCGTGTATAAGTCCTATACTCACTCTTAAAAAAACAAAACAAAAAAAGGACTTTATCACATGGGGGAAATCCCGTGCAGAAACGGGGTTTTACATTTTCAGACAATGTCACTTTTAAAGTGTGCTTAACCTGAACAGAATGTAGTCAAAAGCCGTTTCTTTTTACTTTCCTGAAAGTAAAAAGAAGCAGCTTTTGACTACTTTCCATTCGGGTTAAGCACACTTTAAAAATGATGTGTGTGAAAATCTACCCGCTTTTTGTGGGTTTCCCCCACCAAAATGTTCAGACACAAAGTGTTTGAAGTACAAAAGATACTGCTGCTGATACATAGAATTCCTGTTTGGAGAGATCTCCATCAGCACATTTTTGATGAAGAATTGCCAAAAAATAATATTTTTTTAACAAAGGGTTACAAAATGACAGTTGTGGGAGGTGGAAGTCACTTATAATGTCATAAGTGTTGCTTGGTAGAGTGACTGCAACTCTCTCAACCGTATTTTCTGCAATTATTTCAGGAACTGAAAGGTGTGAATTTTCTTAATGGCAAAATGCTTCCTTTCTGAATAGTGGGAATGTATGGGAGGTGGGTGGGAAGAAACCTAGAATCCCTGTAACAAATATTGAACAATTACAGCAATTGATTGAGTTAAAAAGATGGTAAACATGGCACTATTCCCCCCCCCCCGAAAAACGATTCTGACACTAGATGGCGCAGATTCAACATTAAAATAAAGCCCGGGGATGGGTAAAATACAAATTGCTTTAAACAACATATATAGCAGCATGATTAGAACTAGGGTCATACAGCAGATCCTGGAGGTGGTCTTTGGTGAGGAAACAATAATGGTAAAAAGGGTTAACTTTCTCTCTCTTGTCCTATAGTTCAGACCAGGCTGTGTGGTGTGTATTGCAATAGCATTATGTTAAGAAAAACACTTATCTAAGAAGTTTATCACATGTGGGTAAAATTGGGGGTTTAAACCGGCATTATCCAGTCATAGTCGTGCGATCGCAGGGAAGTGTTTCACACACATCGTGATTAACGATGACTTATCCCGGGAATAACCAGGGAATAACCAGCAACAAATCATTCACAGGATTTGTTTAGACCCCAAATTTCCCCCGTGTGATAAAGTCCATAGCCTATGTATATTTGAACACATTGTTAGATTCCAAAGATATAGCCATGCTAGTCTGTAGAATCAGTACGTAGAGAGATCTTGTAGGACCTGTGAGACTAATTGAAAGAAAGAAGTTGGCAGCATGAGCTTTCGTAGACTTGAGACTACTTTTTCCAAATGTATTTGGAACAAATGCATCTGAGGAAGTAGACGTAAGCCTATAAAAGCTCATGCTGACAACATTTTTCTTTCAGTTAGGTGCTACAAGATCTGTCTACATTATTAGATGTAATGTGTAATTCGGCTCTGAGAAAGGGGTGGGAATGGTGTGGCCCTACAGCTGTTGTACTGCAGTTTCCAGCAGCCCTAGACAGCACAGACATTGATGCGGGTTCACAGGAGTTGCCCATCTGGAGGCGGCACAATTCCTATCCCTGCTCAAAGAGTGCCAGTCTTTTTTATCTTTTCAAAAATGTCACCTGGGGAATCAGAGATGATAGAGATAAATGCCCCAGAAGTCAGGAGGGCATTTTAACCCTTTCCAGCTGCACTGATTCTACAAGACAACCCCCTTTCCCTCCGGCGTCTTTAGCAGTACCATTTATATTGGTGAATTGGCATAGGGAGAGGATTGAAATCTCTCCCCCTGCTACAGCTCCTATGAAAATCTCCGCACCCACCTACCCACCCACACACTGGTCCTTTTTAAAAATGGAAATTACATAAGGAGTTCTAGTCCTACAGACTCCAGCTTCATGTACTTTGGCAATAAATCCTGCACACTAAATTTTCTATTTTGGCCTCTGTTGTAAATGAAGACTTTCTTTCTCTAACACTGAAACACAAATTTCAAGCCCAACCAAAAGTCTTGAACTACATCAGACAACTAAGAATAGCCATTTAGTCATAACATCTCAAACACCGTGCGGTGCGTATTTATGTTTTACATCCTTACTTTTGCTGTTGTTATGTGCCGACCCTAAGGGGAACCTGTCATGGGATTTTCTTGGCAAGATTTGTTCAGAGGAGGTTTGTCATTGCCTTCCCCTGAGGCTGAGAGAGCGTGACTTGCCCAAGGTCACCCAGTGGTTTCATGGCTGAGCTGGGAATCAAAAACCTTGATCTCTGGAGTCAAACACTCAAACTGCTATGCCACGCTGGCTCTCTTTCTCCTTTAAATGGGTGCAGTGAGAATGAGCAGTTTTCCTGTCCCTGTTTAACAATGGGTATAAAGTTCAAATTCATGTGTAGAAATGTCATCCTAGATATGTATAGTAAGCATTATTCTGTTATCTCAGTCTTCAGGGCAAATAGTACATTCAAGAAGACATGCTCACATAAAAAGGTTGCTGAAAAGGTGAGCAAATGTGGTCAAGTAAAACTGACCATATGAAGGAATTTTATGCCCATTACATAATTATTAAAGATGCCATTCAGAATTAAGCAAATGGAAGGTCATACCTGTACTAGATATGACAGTCCCATCATCTACCCATCTAAATTGTTGACCTAAAGTCAAGTAGAGTGGGGACCCTTTCCTCAAATTTTGTGTCAAAAACAGCAAAGTCAGGGACTGAACAGACTGCAGTGACTGGGTATTGGTCAGAACTTGGGAAACTTCCCCCCCCCAAGTATTTCATTCCATTATTCATTGCACTATGTAAAAAGTAAGTTAATATTTATTACAAGGATGAAAACAAACAACTGGTTAAATTATGTGTTGCGCTACTCATTTCTTTCCTATTATTTTCCTGATTTTATATATATATATATATATAATTTTTATACCAAATAAATTTACAATAATACATTTGAATTCGCTTTATACATTAACAATGTTTTAATGCTATTATTGTCTACATTATATAACTCCTCCTAACTGTCTCTTGCATAATACACCTTATTCTCACATTTTTCTCTAGTCTTATTGTTATTCAGAATTTTCCAAGATATATCTCATATATCTAGTCAGTATTCATGAGATTTTCTTTTTCCCTTCCTTCTTTTATGTTAACACTTCTGATTTCCATCTGCACCTTTTTGTTACTTGTAACCAAATTCCATCTGTTATCACAATATTCATTTATTGGGACCCACTCTTTTCTTGTAGTCTCTAGATCTTCCTGATTAAGTCAAGCTATTAAAATGTCTATTTCCTTCATTTCTTCCAATTTCATTAACCATTTATCGATAGTTAGGGAGTTCTTTCTGCTTCCATTTCTGCGCCACTAGTATCTTTGCTGCTGCAATCATATAAAGTAATATTTGCCAATGCTTTCTTTCTATACACATCAATAATTTGTTAAGCATATTTAAGAGATAAATCTGAGGATTTTCCTGTTTTTTAAAAAAGTGATACCCCTTAGGGTTGTTGAAAGAATGGAATAAAACTTTTTAAATTCCTGTGAAAATGCCTATCAAAACATCTTTTAAAAAGTCACTATTGAAAGTAACTAGGCACCATCACTCAGTCTACCAATAAAGTAGCTTTGGTCTTACTTATTTAGATAGCTTTTCAAAATGTGGCTTCATTACACTGTTGTTCCTCCCAGAGTTCACTGAGTACAGCTAGTTGTATTACCTGTAATATATTACTTCCAAGGTGTGATACAGATGGGCCATTGTGCAAGACCTGTTCCTGTAACCAGGTATGGTCCTCATACATTCAGGAAAATGCCTGAACAGGGTTAAATATGTGTGCTTTGTCATTTGCCCAGAGAAGGACAGAACCAAATAATCGGGGAGAAGATCTTATGACACAGAGATTGGGAATGTTGTTGTTTTTGGACCACAACTCTCAGAGTTGTAACAGCCCAACTGTGAGGGACAGTTGTAGAGAAGTGAGCCTTTTGTATAAATAATTTGCTGAAACCTGTTGAACTGTTGTTTTTTTATTTGTGATGTAGGAATCTATCCCTATTTTTTCCTGTTTTATCTGCCTTTGATACCAAATGTTCTGTTAAAGAAATAATGCCAAGAAGCACATCTATTTTATTAAGTAAGATATACGTGTATATGCTGCTGTGGGATATATATACTCCTAGGAAAGGTGGGAACATTGTATAAGTGCTCTAAACAGTCAAACATACCACCACAACTTCCCATCTGAGATCTGGGAGAAGAACAGCTGGCAAAGCAGTTTTTGTTCTCCTTGGTCACAGGGCTCTTGAATCTTTGCAGTGAAAGGAATGTCACATTTTGTTAAGTCACTAAGAAAAATATTAGCACAACAGAGCTTTAATTTTTTAAAAAATTCATGAACTCACACTTTAGCACAAAGAGATTTTATTATTTTGGGGGCAAGGAGAAAATGTCAGCTATGGGGGATGTGGCCAAGAAACAGGATGCGGTAATAGCAGTACAACCAAGAAATACAGAGCAAACAATGCAAATAAATAAATGAATAAATAAATAAACCAGTATCAAAACATCACTGACTGTCTCATGGATTATTTATTCTGGAAGGTGCATTAGTTACATTTTTAGCACAGTGGTGCTACAATTCTATTTAAAGTCAGAAGACCCACTAAAAGCCAAATATGCTTCCAGATGAATGTCTCCTAGCACTACAAGTTAAACGACACTGTTACTGCCATTCCCTCCTTAACAAGTGTTTGTATGTGTGTGTGTTAAGCTAAAAGAAATGGTAGTAAAATACAGGGGGCCAGCATGGCATAGTGGTTTGAGCATTGGATTACAACTCTCCAGACCAAGGATCAATTCCTGCTGGGCCATGAAATCCACTGGTGACCTTGGGAAGTCACATGCTCTCAGCCTTGGGGGAAGGTAATGGCAAATCTCCTCTGAACAAATCTTGCCAACAAAATCCCATGATAGGTTTACGTTAAGTTTGCCATAAGTTGGAAACTACTTGAAGGCACATAACACACAAGCAGAAATCTATGATTCCCCCACAAAATTCTGCAAATGAGGCAGAGAGATTATGCAATCAAAGTCTAATCTGGAAGCAACTTGGTATTTAAAATGGTGGAAGAATGTCACAGAAAACAATAGAAGGCAATAGTTCAACTGTGGCAGTGCTGCATTTCTGTAATAACTGTGCCTATTAATGCTGTCTGTTTCGGAGACAGCAACCAGTGTGGAAGGTGCCAGAATTGAGGCGTTGGGCTGTCTAAGCCCCAGCACTCTCATAAGGCAAGCTGTCACAAAAAAACAAAAAACAAAAAACCCTAATCTTTCTGAGACATATCAATTAGACACTCCAATTGCCAAAATCAGTGGTTTAGACTGAGGACTTTAAGCTTGAGTACAGTTATTCAATTTGATCTTTCTAGGGATAAACATTTTCCCTAATACAGTTGCCCATTCATTTTCACGGGGCATCTGTTTTGAACCCCCCATGAAAACAAAAACCCACGCATATTCAAGCCCCATTGGCTTGAATGGGCGCACTTTTGTGCATGTGCCGTGGGTGTGTGCACCATTTTAGCCAATGGGGATCGCCCTTCCATGAGTAATCAAGACCGTGGATTTCAAGTCTGCTAAAACAGAGGGACTACTGTAGTGTCAGGATTTAGCAGCTCTGGGGAACCTGTTATTATATGAAGGGAGGAGCCCAGTTCTGCCTATTGCCAGCAATGGCTGGCAACCTCCATATCAGTTAGTAGTGTAGTAGTAAATTTTCAAGTTGCAGGCTCTCATTGTAGCAATTCCTACAGCAACAGCCCCAAGAACAGTCCAAACATACAAATAACTGTCTACCAGGAATAGTTTTTTTTTTGGTACCATGGATGATCAAGCCATCCCCAAATACTTTGTTTTTAAAATGGGGTAGCTGAGAGCAAAGCATTATTGATGGCAAAGACCAATTTCCCCTGCCACTGACTGTGCGGATTGCTCACAGACAGAACAGGATAGTCCAAGCTCATCATCATCATCATTGCTAATAATAAGAAAAAGTTCTTGTTTTTTAAACCTGTGAACCCTGGAGCCACTATACTACTTCTGCCTGGCCTCTTGAAGCTCCTCTCACATCTCCTCAGTGCTTCTTCCAACACCCCAAAATAGAGGAAATCAAGGCCAGCCTTAACAAATCATAGAGGCTGGTGACTCCCATGTCAGTAGGGTGTTGGATCAGTGCTAACCTTTAAAGCCTGAGTTTTAAAGGAGCTGTCCAAGGTGCTGAAACTATTTGGGAGGTAGGGTTCAGCATCTTGGATGGTTCCCTTTAACACCTGGATTACTTGTTGTTAATTGCCTTCAAATTGACTTTGAATCATGGTGACCTTATGTGTGAGAGACCTCCAAGTCACTCTGTCCTCAGCTGCACTGCTCAGCTCCTGCAGATTCATGGCTGTGGCTTTTCTGACTGGGGCTGCATCTGCACTCCAGAAATAATCCAGTTTGACACTGCTTTATCTGCCATGACGCCATGCTATGGAATCCTGGCTATTGTAGTTTGTTGTGGCACCAGAGCTCGCTGAGAGAGAAGGCTAAATGTCTCACAAAACTACAGTTCCCAAAATTCCCTAGCATTGAGTCTACAAACTATACATTCCAGAATAACATAGCATTGAGTCATGGCAGTTAAAGTGGTGTCAAACTGGATGGTTTCTGCAGTGTGGATGCAGCCTGAGTCTATACATTTGGAATGTGGCCTTCCCCTTTTTCTATTGCCCTCCTCTTTGCTAAGCATTATAGTATTTTCTAGTGAGTCCTTTCTTTTTACAATTTGGCCAAAACACAACAACCTCAGTTTAGTCATCTTTGCTTCCAGGGATAATTTTGACCTGATCTTCTCTAGGATCCATCCATTGGGTTTTGTTTTGTTTTTAGCAGTCCAGGGTATTCTCAAAACTCTTCTGCTGGATTATAACCCGGTGGAAGTCGCCAGCCATTGCTGACAATAAGCCAAGTGAGGCAGCCACCTCAGCCAAAACATTTTTGATCAAGAAAACTGTTAGTGATTTAACTGACCATCACTGTATTTGTACTGCATTGCTAAAGATGGGAAAAGGTGCTTGAGGGGCCTTTGTACTTCTTGGGCGTAAGTACCATGGTTGGCCTTGAGCATTACACCTTGACTTGAGTGGTTTGAGAGTAGGCACCATTTGCTGCTCATCCTTATGTAGAAAAATGTCCTATGCCAGGCCTGAAAGGAGTTAGATCAGGGTGGGCAAAGTGTGGCCTGTGGGGTCACTGGTCAGTTTTGTGGTCCTGAAACCCACCTAATTCCTTTAAAAAAATAGCCAATTTTTATCCCAAATAGAAAATATTATTATTATTATTATTATTATTATTATTAATTTATTTTTATCCTGCCTTTCTCCCAAAGTGGGACCTAAGGCATCTAACTGTCACGGCCAGAGTGGTTTAGGCCATTCTTTTTATTTTGAAAACGTGTAGTGGAGATACCCTAGAGAGAATACTTCAGCAGGGCTGATACGAAACTAGAGATTTTG